>JANFAB010000001.1:0-1200000 GCA_024613165.1 Pisolithus albus | reverse complement strand
CATATAGCGGCGGAAAATATATTTGACAACATGTGTAAAATCACCTGGGAGGCAGGTTCACAGATCCGCCAATGCTGTACCTCCATACCGAAGCACCATCTTCAGATATAACAATCTCAATCATGTTGACACATCCATCAAGACAAGATGATAGTTATCTATAGAACACGTATACTATATCTTACAGGCCGGACTGATCAAGTAAAAGCAAGATGCCATCACTTCCAAAGTTCGCAAATTAGTAGTGGCAGTAATAGTTTGTTGGCATTCATGCGTCAACGTAATGGCCATTCGGATCAAAATGCACAGTGAGCAGACAAAGAATGGTATGGATGTATGCATCGAATCAAGTGCACCCAGGTGCCCGTTTTGGGTCAGTCACTATCATCTTACATTTGATTCGAATGGGAAGGTACCTGTGTAATGCCATATGAGGACTTACAATAGGGATCGCCATATTATATCAGATGGCGAGGTTTACTCGCATTATAAGTTAATATAATGCCTTTATCTTAAAAGTGAGTTTTCAGTGATGACTGTGATACCATACTACTGCGTGACGAACTACTGTACTATTGCATGACGAACGACTGCACTACGGTTTGACCTCGTGACGAACTACCGTACTACCGCATGACGAACTACCGTACTACCGACGTACCGCGTTACCGCGTGACGAATGACCGCACTACTGTACTACGCAGTGTCCGGTGTCCGTCTTACAAACATGCCAACATACCGCCGAAAAACTTGCCGTTTTCGGACGTGCCGAAGCGCGATTGTCCGGCTTTCCATACGAAGGAGCATCTGATTAGGAAACTCGGTGTGGTGTTACTTGTAGTCACAGCCACAGTAGTTGAAACGATTGGATCGATGTATGTAAACGTACTTGCCAACTCGTTCATTCACAACTGTTCGTTGCGTGTGGGTTGAATGCAACCGTACATATAATCATGCGACGACGCCTGCGCGGCACAAACGAAGGCCTTAGGCCCCTGTCTTAGGCAAGACCGTTCACCTGCAGTCCAAACTACAACCACGCAAATGTCTCGATGCGTTCTCAGTCAATTACAAACTACCATGACGCGGGACATTGGGATAATGCATAGGTCAAAAAGAATACTTGTGCTGATCACATGATCCCTGCGGATTGCGTGCGCACCAGATGATTTTCTGTTTTCCGTTTAGTATCGTACAACCGATCGCTCAAGGCAGATGGACAGGAGTGGTGTCTTGGTTTACTTCAGAACAGCGATACCAGAAAAAGTAGTCCAACTGCCTGGATTGCAGTGGCTGCCCAATAATGACCAGGAGGAGGTGCACCGGGACCAGGAGGTCTCCGCGTCCTAGGGTACCAACAGTGAGACCACGAATCAATATCAAGGTAGTGGAGTTACGAACGTGGTGGGCGGTCTCCTGGAACCACCGGCATTGGCGTTATCAGGGGCGTCGAGCAGCACAGAGGTCCCCTCCCTAAGACTTCGGATCATAGCTTCTTGAATCCTCTGAGCACCGAAGTTGACATCAACTGGAACAATGACGTGGAATACCCTATTAGAGGAGAGCATGTAGCATCAGGGAACAGATGTGAAAAGCAAGGAAGCTCACGTCAGTCTGTTCCACTGTCCTTGGATATTTGCTACTCTGATGTTATTTTGGTTAGTATAGGTCCCTTGGAGGTCAATACGAACCCTAGAAATAATGGGGTCAGTGGTAGGACACCCTCACGTAGCCAGGAGTCACACCAGCCATTAATTTCCCATCCCTCCCGAAGCGATCGAGGGACAGCGATGCCCCACCTATCTACAACCTCCTCCCGTGAGGCCGATGCTAGAGGACGCGGGGGTTGGTTATGAATTCTATCGAAATCCAGTTGACCGATGAGGCGTTCGAAAATGTCTATGAGGACGTCGTTAGTCACTCGAGTGATCCGAGGATTATCGGGGATGTGGGAGGGTTTGGCCTTGGCGTTACCCTTCCCCTTAGGAAGCTGTTTGAGGGTCCTCATGACAACATGGTGGGATTTCTGGTAGGGGGCGGCGATGTCAGGGTCGAGGGAGATCGTGTCGTAGATAGAACCTCGATGGGACACGAGAGTCCAACAGCACCGGCGATCTTCATTCGTCATGGTATCAACAGAATCACCGGCAACTGGAGCATTTCCATCATCGTAGAGATATTGTCCAGTGTAGACATTGACAAAAGCGAAGTATCGCTGGTGGCAAGGTACCAGCCTCCACTGATGATGACGGTCATCGGGATCATTGTTGAGAGCCTCAATCCTGACTCCATCCCAATGGTCCAGTACATTGTCGGATAGTTTGTTGATGATAACATAGATTGGTCGGTCATCCTCGTCGGTTCCGACCTGCTGGAAGATCCAGTGGCACCGGTAGGAGTTGAAGGCTCCGTCCATCGTGACAGATCCTGAGGTAACATTAGGAACGTAGGCGAGCGCCATGCCAGTTCTCCCGTTGATGAGAGCGAACGATGGCACTGATTGCAACGACTTGGAGAGATACTTGAGAATGTGAAATAACATAGAGTGGTAAAGGAAATTACCGCATTAATGAACCACTGGCGGTCCGTATCTGTTGCTCCGCCAGAGAGCGCTTGAATGTTACCATTGTTCCATGCGACAACATTCAAGGTGGATAAATTGGTAATGCTATAGTCCTCCCCAGCAGCATCAAGGACCCAGTAATAGTTGTTGGAACTGAGGTTGTTGTCCGCAGCGAGGGAAGACCCAGACGAATTGTACAGAAAGTTGTTCGTCTGGCGATTAATGATGGTGAAAAAGGGACTTCGACCCTGGATTACAAAGCGCCATTGAACCGTATAGTCGACTTCTCCCCTAGCACCATCGGAAGCGGTGATGTTGCTGCCGGATTGAGCAACGAACTTCCCTGAGCCCCTGCATTGAACAGTCTGCTGCGAAATAAGTACACAGGTGTTTCTCGGAGGGTACGGTACTTACGGTCCAAAAGAGGGACGGTACGGTGTACGGAATGAGGCGCCACTGGTAACGATTGTTGAAGGCGTTTACATCAGTTGCACCGCGCGGATGGTGTTCCCCTTCTCGATCTGGCTGGGCATAGAGAACGATGTCATCCTTACCACAGACAATGCTCACAACGCTACGTGACGTGGAATGGAGCAATGAGTTATGGGTGTGGTAGTGTTGCTTACCCGTTCATGTCAACGTCAGTTATTTTCCACCTCTGGTTTTCTCCTCCATCTACGGTCCGGGCTAAGATCGACGTGTTGTCAACGCCAGAGAGATCAAGGACTCGGTCTTCAGAATCCACGTGACGAATCCGGTAATAATTGTCATAGTCTACCAAGTTCTCCAGATACCAAAGTTGTTCTCGAATTGGAGACTTGGTCTTGACATCCATGGAGGCTATGCCTCTGGAATTATAGACGAACTGAAGACACCGTTGCGAGGAGATGTTGACAAGCCAGTACATGGTTGGGAAGGTAGCACGTTCAAAGGACCAGAGTTCTTGCGGAACGCCATGGGAATTCCAGGACTCTACGGGAAAGTCAGCCCCACTCCTCGTGTCGTGCATTTGGTTTAGAACGGTCCCTGTCTTCCGGTTGGTGATGCGGTAGTAGGGAGTCCTGCAGCCCCATATTAGTCACTTCCAGAGATTTGAGAGACAAGTAAGGTGAATACTTGTTATCATCGCTGACCCAGACGACCCGCCAATGCTGGGAACTCGCGACCTCACCGGTATATTTGTACGGCTCAACAACTATAGGGGTACCTTGGGTAGAACTTCCATTTTGGATATCGAGTACGGTCCCGGTGTCGTGGTTTCGGAAGATGAAAGACTCCCCGTCCTGAACTTGCTCCGCGAGCCAAAGCTGCGGGCGAGTCAATCTGGGGCTTAAAAGCCCAATTGGCATGGAATCGCGTTCGCCGCCATGAACGTAAGGGTTGTTGCGTATGTCAATGAACTTGCTCCACTGACACTTGTTCCGGATCCAGTAGACTCCTTCGCCTGCAAACATTACTCCAAGACTGTTGGCGGAACAAAGAAAATATAGCTGGAAATTAGAACAGAGGTTTGTACGCACTGCCTGTGGGGTCCCAAAGCGCGAGAAATGTAGAAGTCTGAGGGAGTTAAGCTGGGAAGCGTATCCCTTTTATCTGTCCCAGACGCAGGTTGTGGGGCTAAGTAATTCATGTATTGGCCCGGGATCTTTGCGATGGAGTTCTCGAATCAATGACTCGGGACCTATCCCGTGAACTTGGCTCAGTTTTGGCGCTTGATGAACACCCCACTTCACATTTTTCAAAAATCACTAGTTGCTTTAGGCACTCTCCATACGCCGCGGAACAGGTGTTTTTGCCGCTGTTGCTACATCGGAGGCTTTCAAAGAAAACTTTGCGTGACAGACTCACACATTAATAGCAATGTGGCAGTTTGGAAACTGAGCGTTTCGAGGGGGGGAGGAGGGAGGGGGGGGGGGGGGGGGGTGAACCAAACAGAATTGGAATCAAGAGAATGCTGCCTGGGCAGAATCCGAACTCTGCAAAAGGACTGAAAGACACCCGTATCCATAAAGAAGGCATTACCGTCAGCCTCGTAATAGTAACGTTGTTGAACAAAATCCAACGCACCGATCAAGGTGCATCCACCAACCGTCCCTAGGATTGAAGACGGAAACTGACCTCGCCTTCCTCTCCGGGAAGTCAACAGTTTCCCGCCACTAGTGTGCGGCAGCGTTGGGGTCTAAAATGGTACTCTAGACCTTGATGTCGGAAGCCCACTCGTTCATCTCCGGATCCCCTCAATCATATTGAACGTTTGAGCAGCTAGTGGTGGATGATGTACGGTGTCTGTTAACGCGAGATTTCATACCGGAAGGTCAGTGAACTTCTTCAGTGCCTGATCCGTATTGAGAAGACAGAACTCCACAGCGCCTACCAGAAAGAAAATAACCCCCTCAGAACCATCGAAATTTTTTTGAGCTGAAATGAAATCCGCCGAGATCGCGACGGTGAAACGGTGAGATGAATGCAATACCATGAGCTGCTCTCGCGTGACACACTTGTCTAAGCTGGATCATCGGATCCATGCCTTGCCGTCTCTGCTTCTGCTGACTAAGCTTTCTCTCTGCCCGCTTCTCCAAGTCTTTCAGTTGAAATGCGGCGCTTGAAAAGCAGTACACACCCAACTGCTCCAACACTTGAATCATTTTCAGAAACTTGGCGGAACTCTTGGGGGTCCTCCGCTGGATGTAGGTGAGCAATTAGTTAACCTAACACATGCGGAGTTTCCCGATCGAAACCTGTTTCTGAACCATTACATTTTATCTACACTAGTGGTGTGACGAAGTTTGAGGGTGGTGCATTGGCGCACTTATGTGGCCGGTATTCCGTGCGATTTTTGTGAGTGTGGTACCTATTGGAGTTTCTATTTTCCGGAATAAATTGACTTGTATGCTTGATCGTTACAGGGCACAGTCTAGGGTTGTCACGTGACATCTGGACGCCCAACTATTACTACGGTATAAATTTTTCCGTTTCTTTCCTCACTCCGTTATCCAACGACCGAGGTACGTTTATGATGCAACACATATCGGACAGGGACCGACATTTCTTCGGTAGTAACCTTTCCTGGGTATGTAGTACTCAGCTTGCCGGTTGGATTGATGAGTTGACCCTGTCATTGCCGTCTGGAAATGCCGTTTGACAGGCTAGCTATTTTCTTTGAGCTGAGCTCCTCCAATAGCATCCGAAGGTGATCCGTACATGCAGTTGGGCTAATCTATTGTATGATTAGGAATCGAAATGATCTCATAACGAAATGCGGTCTTCGAGCCTCGACTCTGAGGTGGGAGACGACTTCCGACGAAATGACCAGTCTACCATACGACGCTACGACGACCCCATGGTGCCAAAATCCGACCGCCACCGGTTCTGGTCGGCGTCTAATCTATCTTTGCAAGATCCAAAGATCTCGGAGTAGGTATCGCCTAATATCGCCCTGCATGCATGCAGATAAGTGACATCCTGCACGCTTATTGGTGGTCAGTCTTGTTCCCAGTCAATATCAATATTGGAGATTTCAAATCCACGGAAGCATACATATCCTGATCCGCCCCTTTCCTCATCGCGCACAACCTAGGTACCCTATCAAATCGTGCGTCCAATACGCGCAGTCGCTGGGGGATATGTACGGAACATGATGCATGATGCGTGAAGTACCCTTTTCCATGACGGGCGTCCGTCGAACAAAGGACATAATTTCGTCATCCGCTTCTAATCCTTGGCCCTGTCTACCCACTTTCCCGAACTGCAAAACCAGCCAAACATCTTCTTACCCAAATTTTCAAGAGGAAGTCAACATTTAGGGGCACATCGGAAGTACCGCAACGCAACCGATTCCCGGACTCTAATTCATCCGTAGTTCCACATTCAGCACTGCCATGAAAACTGCGTCGCAAAGTGCCAGGTAATTGGTCGCGAATGCGGTTTCTAAATAGAATGTACATCATAAAGAATACTATAGTAAGTGTAAATTTCACCGTTCCGGTGTCGTGGATTGGCGAGACAAATTGGATCACTAATGGAACAAAGGAAGTGCTGCAGGAGTAACACCATGCAAGAACAACATACTCCCTCTCCTTCGGGTTTCGATCAGACAGCATACAGTATACCACGAGGCATCCCTCTCCGGCGCCCGTCAATTCTGGACTACATGCTCTGTCGAGGTAGGAACCTCCATCCCAGTAGGAACTTGGGACGAGATTAAGATAGGGCCACCCCCGTGAAACTCATCTGTGTCACAATGGTGACATATTGAAACACTGCACGAAGCTCATCATACTTACAGGAGGCGTTTGCGTGTCATACCGCGTAGAGCATCACTTTCACGTACATGTATGTCGATTTTACGGCTTCCAACCGCCATAGATGATAAATCAACGACAACAGAAGGGGGTATAAGGCCAGTTATGCACCCGCAATGTATGATGCACACAGCACACGATTCGAACTCTGTCTATTTCACCCCAAATCTATCTCTGATGTAACCTCGTTCAAGCCTTTCATCGCTTCCGCAAAATTCGTCTGCCCATCCAAAATGGTAATGCAGTCCGTGGGTACGAAGTCTGAAAGGCTTTTCTTGTGCTTGCGTGACCGTGCCTGCATCGATTAACTGCCGGTGAGATCTGTGCTTTGGAGGATATGATGAGTATATTTGTGGGGTTGGCGCATCATCCGGAGCCTTTGTGGATCAGCGTAAGGACCCTGCTAGCCACGAAGGTTCTCCAGAGACGCAGTTTCGTAAATAGGATTGAAATTGATAACATGGTTACAATCCCAATAGCCCTCTGCTTCTGGCACATTAGGGGTTTCGAATCTGCTCGCCGGCGCACTTCTTCTCTACGCACCGATGTCATGTCTAATGGTCCCATCCAAATGATCTCCCGCCTACCACAGTGTAGCGAAGATATAGCGAGGAATGATGTGCATGATTGTACTCCCGGAGGAACCTGAACTCTCTTACAGCAGTCACTGTCGCAAGCTTCGCGGAAAGCGTGCGTGAGAGTGCGACTACACCAAGACAATCAAGATCTTCCAACTCACGAGTACGTGCTAGTTCGATGATAGAAGCCCCTGGTATCGCCAACTCAGTCATCGCATCTATCCGCGTTCGTGTTTTGTACCCGGGGCCTTTCCTCTGGAGGTCATGTAGACCCAAAAGATCACAGGACCATTCAAAACTGCCCCGGGCAGTGCGAGAACACCCCGGATCAACAACAGGAGTAGACAATACAGCAGGGGACCCTAAGGCTCCCAAGCCGCTTTCTTTGCCTGTGGTACCTTGTCGTGGTCATCAGTCTCGCCGATATTCCTATAAAGTGATATGTAGCCCTACCTGATGATCTCGCAGTCCAAGGTCCCAAAGAAAGCCGATTGCATTTCAATACGTCAGCCTTCAGCTTTTGTACGCGTGCTTCATCCTTATCCATGAAATGAGTGTAACCTTTCAAGAAATAACGGTTAAGTTCGACCACCTGTCCCAACGTAGGGTGTTGCCCAGGGGTCTTATAAAGGCGTCGGGCGGCTTGTATCAACTGTGCAGGGGTGAGCCGAGGTTCGACGATAGTGAAGAGGCACCGTACCATAAGAGTCTCATAGTCAGGCGCGCTTACCGTCACGGTCTTCAGGCCGTCGTAGATGGCAGCTTTGACACTGCTTCACGCTTGCTGGATCCGCCCTGCTTAAACATCTCCACTAATCGTTCAGGTACATCCAGCGCACTTCCAAATTCCACAACGGCTCGCGATCGGAATCGATGGGCGTGGAAATAGTACAAATCAACAGGCACGATCTTGACGTTCACACTTGGATCATTTGCCATTGCCCCAAGTGCCATCGTGGATACACCCGCTTTCAGGGGAAGCAGGTCGGTTCTGTCGTGGCTCCCACCTGCAACACTTCATCAACTTGGAACGGACCATACATAACACGTTTAAAACCTTCGAGAAAGATTCTGATGCAACCACCTTCCTTCAGTCGTTGATGCACTCCACGATACGTCTCCTGTTGGTCAATGAAAGGTAGAATTTTGAATGGAAAACCCGTTTTCCCGTCTGCCTCTATTTCCGCTAACTTCTCTCGTACACGAGCGGTTCCCTTTCCTGTTTCGCTTCCAAACTCTCTCTTAAGACGCAAATCGGTATCTGATATGACTAGGACCTCCGCAACGACAGCGTCCACAGACTCGGGCATCATGATTTGCATTCTAGGAGCAAATTCCGACTTGAAACGAGTTCTCTCTCCAAACAATAAACACGGGTCACCGGTTGAAAGGTATACCAACCCAGTTCCGAATTTGGCCTCGTCCGCAGCTCGAACTACGGGTACTGCACAATAGTTGGAATGCACACTGGCCGTGAAGATCCGGAAACGCACTGCAATTGTCCGTCTGTCGGGCAAGGAAACCGGTTGCTTTACGTTGCAAGCTCTTAGCAGCAGTCAAAAACTGAACACGGCGGCCTGTCTCCCGGTACACCTCCTGACTTAGCAGAGGGCCGTCAAGGGACTGGCATCTAAGGTCAGATGCAGCAACCGTGCACATGTAAACGGACATACTTGGTCGTGATGTGGTGCGATGGAAATATGACAGGCCAATCTTGATGTTGAAGGCACTTCTGGGACGCAGTCTCTCGACGAATACGTGGGTAATTATTCTCCAGAACATCAGTGCAGTTTCATAAGTAACGGTAGACATTGAGGAATTGACAAGTGCCAGGTGCGTCGCACGGTGACAGACGGGGCGGAAAACAACTTCCAACTGTGGGGATCAACCGTATTATTGTTTGGGGATAAGCAAACCCCACCAATTTGATGGCAGTACTAGAACGCTAGGTTCAGGGCGACATTCTTGCTGTGTCGAGTTGCAGGCTCGATAGCGCGTCTGATTAGGAAGCTCGGTGTGGGACTTGGGTTCCTCGTCACAGCCACTGTAGTCGAAAACGATTGGATGTAAACGCTTGCCCGCTCGTTCATTCCCACCTGCTCGTTGCTTGTGGTTGAACTGCAACCGCCCGTATGATCGATCATGTGGTGACGTTTGTGCGGCAAAAGCGGAGGCCTCTGTCTTAGGGAAAACTGTTCAGCTGCGGTGCAAACTACACCCACGCCGGATATTGGGATATTGCATAGATGAGGTTTACATTTCCTGCCTCTTTTTACTAGTAGCTACCAGTTTACGTGTGAGGACGCCTTGTCCTGGTCACATGATTCCTATGGATTGCGTGCGCACCAAAATGATTTTCTGTTTTCTGTTTAGTATCGTACAACCGATTGCTCCAGTACAGATGGACAGGAGTGCTGTCCTGGTTTGCTTAAGACGAATTCACAACTACAGCAGAAGAGATAACAGAACAGTTCCAGCAGCCTGGAACGCAGCGGCTGCCCAATATTGACCAGCAGGAGGTGCACCAGGACCAGGAGGTCTGTGCGTCCTAGGGTACCACTGAATGTGAGACCATGCATCAATACCAAGGTAGTGGAGTAAAGACGAACGTAGTGGGTGGTCTCCTGGAACCACCGGTGGTAGCGTTATTGGGGACATCGAGCCGCACCGAGGTCGTTGTGTTGAGACTTTCGATCATAGCTCCACGGATTCTCTGACGACCAAAGGTGACACCAACTGGGACAATGACGTGGAATACTCTGTTTAAAGAAGATTTGTAACATTAGGAGTGCATGAAAGTATGGAAACTTACGTCTCGGTGTTCCATTGTCCTTGAATATTTGCTACCCTGACCCCGTTTTGGTCAATGTAGGTGCCCTGGAGGTCAATACGAACCCTAAAGATAACAAGGTCAATGATAGGACACTTTCAAATGGCTAGAAATCGCACCAGCCATCACGCTCCCATCCGGCCTGACTCGCTCGGGGGACATCGATGCGCCAATCCCTCACGACTTCAGTTCGTGAAGTTGATGCTAGACGACGTGCGGACTGATCGTCGATTCTATCGAAATCCAGTTGACCAATGAGGCGTTCGACGATATCTCGGATGGCACGACTAGACGGTTGGATAATCCGAGGATTGTCGGGGATGTGGGAAGGTTGGGCCTTAGCATTACCCTTCCCCTTAGGAGGCTTTTTCGGGGCCCTCTTGACGATATGGTGGGATTTCTGATAGGGATCCGTAACGTCGGAATCGAGGGCGACCGTGTCATAGACAGAATCGCGAATGGACACGAGGGTCCAGCAGCACCGGCGATCTTCGTCCGTCATGGTATAAACAGGATCACCGGCACCTGGAGCATTTCCATCATCGTAGAGAAATTTTCCAGTGGAGACATTGACGAAAGCGAAGTATCGCTCGTGGTAAGGTACCAGCCTCCACTGATGATGAGGGTCGTTGGCATCGTTGTTGGGAGCCTCAATCCTGACTCCACCCCAGTGGTCCAGTACATTGTCGGATAGTTTGTTGATGATAGCATAGATTGGTCGGTCATCCTTGTCGGTTCCGACCTGCTGGAAGATCCAGTGGCACCGGTAGGAGTTGAAGGCTCCGTCCATCGTGACAGATCCCGGGGTAACATTAGGGACGTAGGTGAGTGCCATGCCTGTTCTTCCGTTAATCAGAGCGAACGATGGCACTGATTGCAACGACTTGGGGAAATACTTAGGAAAGTGAAGCAACATAGAACGTGAAAGGAGATTACCGCATTAATGAACCACTGGCGGTTCGCATCCGTCGCTCCCCCAGAGAGTGCTTGAATGCTACTATCGTGCCATGCGACAACATTCGAAGTAGATAGATTGGTGATGCTATAGTCCTCCCCCCCAGCATCAAGGGCCCAGTGGTATTGGTCGGAACTGGGGTTGCTGTCCGCTGCAAGGGAAGACCCAGACGAATTGTACAGAGAGTTGCTCGTCTGGCGATTAATGATGCTGAAATAGGGATTGCGACCCTGGGTTACAAAGCGCCATTGAACCGTATAGTCGACTTCTCCCCTAGCGCCGTCGGAAGCGGTGATGTTGCTGC
Organism: Pisolithus albus; assembly: GCA_024613165.1. Classification (NCBI taxonomy): domain Eukaryota; kingdom Fungi; phylum Basidiomycota; class Agaricomycetes; order Boletales; family Pisolithaceae; genus Pisolithus; species Pisolithus albus. The sequence goes on along the minus strand of JANFAB010000001.1, from coordinate 1,188,469 downwards.
CGGATTGAGCAACAAACTTCCCTGAGCCCCTGCATTGAACAGCCTGCTGCGAGATAAGTACACAAGTGTTTCTCGGAGAGGTACGGTACTTACGGTCCAAAAGAGGGAGGGTACGGTGTACGGAATGAGGCACCACTGGTAACGATTGTTGAAGGCGTTTACATCAGTTGCACCGCGCGGATGGTGTTCCCCTTCTCGATCTGGCAGGGCATAGAGAACGATGTCATCCTTACCACAGACAATGCTCACAACGCTACGTGACGTGGATTGGAGTAATGAGTTATGCGTGCGGTAGTGTTGCTTACCCGTTCATGTCAACGTCAGTAATTTTCCACCTCTGGTTTTCTCCTCCATTTACGGTACAGGCTAAGATTGACGTGTTGTCAACGCCAGAGAGATCAAGGACTCGGTCTTCAGAATCCACGTGACGAATCTGGTAATAACCGTCATAGTCTACCAAGCTTTCCAGATACCAAAGTTGGTTTCGAGACGGAAACTTGGTCTCGGAGTACAGGGAGGTGATGTTGCTGGAATTAGGGATGTACTGAAGACGCCGTTGCGAGGATGTGTTGACAAGCCAGTACATGGTTGGGAAGGTAGCACGTTCAAAAGACCAGAGTTGATGCTGGCCGCCACGGGAATTCCACGACTCTACGCGAAAGTCAGCCCCGCTCCCGGTGTTTCGCGTTTGGTCCAGAACAGTCCCAGTCTTCCGGTTAGTGATGCGGTAGTAGGGAATCCTGTAGCCCCATATCAGTCACTTCCGGAGACTCGAGAGACAAGTAAGGTGAATACCTGTTATCGTCGCTGACCCAGATGACCTGCCAATGCTGGGAACTCACGTCCTCACCGGTATATTTGTACGACTGAACAATTATAGGGGTACCTTGGGTAGAACTTCCATTTTGGATATCGAGTACGGTCCCTGTGTCATAGTTTCGGAAGATGAAAGACTCCCCGTCCTGAACTTGCTCCACGAGCCAAAGTTGTGGGCGAGTCAGTCTGGGGCTTAGAAGCCCAATTGGCATGGAATCGCGTTCGCCGCCATGAACATAAGGGTTGTTACGTATGTCAATGAACTTGCTCGACAGAGACTTGTTCCGGATCCAGTAGACTCCTTCGTCTCCAAACATTGTTCAACGACTGTCGGTGGAACAAAGATATAGTCAGAACTTAGAGAAGAGATTTGTGCGTACTGCCTGAGGGATTCCAAGGGCGAGAAATGTGGAAATCTGAGGGAGTTAAGCTGGAAAGCATACCCTTTTTATCTGTCCCAGACGCAGGTTGTGGAGCTAAGTAATTGGTGTTGGATCAGCATTGTTGCGAGGGAGTGCTCGAATCAATGATTCGGAATCTATCCCCCGAACATGCCTCAGTTTTGGTGCTTGAGGAACACCCCGTTTCATGTTTTTCAAACAAAACTAGGTTTGCGTTGCTTTAGGAGCTCTCCCTACGCCACGGGACAGGCGTTTGTGCCGCTGTTGTTCCATCGGAGGCTTTCGATGAAGACTTTGCCTGAATGATTCATGCGTTTTTTGCAACGTAGCAGTTCACACACCAAGGGTTTCGGGGGGATGAACTAGATAGAGAAGGTGCTGCCTGGACAGCATCCGCGCTCTGCAAAAGGACTGAAAAATATCGTTAGACGCCAGTATCCAGAAGGGGGCATTACCCTCAGCCTCGTAATAGGAGGTTGCTGAACATAACCCGAGGCACTAACCAAGATGTGTCCACCTACCGTCCCCAGTATTGACGACAGAAACTGACCTCGCTTTCTTCTCCGAACAGTAGCACGTTCCCGCCACTCGTGTGCGATGGCGCTGGGGCTCATAATGATTCTCTAGACCTTGAGCCCCCTCGCTCATTCCAAGGCCCCCTCGATGAGATTGGACGCTTGTACTGCTAGCTGCGGGTGATGTGCGGTGTGTTAACGCTACTAGAGTGCGCTTCGGAAGATCAGTAAACTTCTTCAGTGTCTGGTCCACATTGAGACAGAATATCCACAGCACCTACCACAAAAAACCCCCGAACTTAGTTTGAACTACAATAAAATCCACGGAGATCGCGACGACGAAAGGTGAGATAAGTGCGATAGCCATCAGAGCTGCTCAGCGACGCGAGTGACACTGCTCTACTCCAGGGAAAGGATCCTGGCAGGTCTAGTCTGTTTCGGGGGACTAAGCTCTCTCTTGGTGCTTGAAATTGTGAGCCGTTCACACCCTAATTAGTAAAGAAATTCACACACCATTGAAGGCTGCCCACGAGTTTCTGGTCGGCAGAAACAGCGCAAAATCACCGTTAAAATTTCAGAAAGTTGTTCTGCTTTTCGCACACTCCCGGGACTCTTTGCATTGTTTCTGCCACTTCCTGATGACTGACAGATGCCAGATGTCTTAGCAACGCCTTTCAAGAAGTGGTCATGGTCGAACCACCTTAGAGTCTCCACTGTACCACAGGTGTTGGAGGCATCGATGGGAGACGGCTCCTCTAGCATATTGCCGTTGCGCGGATGTGGCGAGAATACAGACTCTATGGCTCTGTTCTGCGCTAGGATGGACCGCCATCGTTCGTAACGCTGAAAACGCCTTGCAGTGCATGTTCCGGAACGCAATTCGACATACTCCCCTGAACGACGTGTTAATCCATGCAGGTTGCAGCTGTTCATTATTTCCCGCGGGACACACCCGGCACTTCCCACTTCCGAAATGGCTACCGTTACTTATGAAGCTGCACTGATGTTCTGGAAAATAATTTCTTCAGGGAAGTTTGTCCCAGAGGTGCCTTCAATATCCCTCAAGATGGGTAAGTCAGATTTGCGGTTGCACCACATCACAATCATGTTTATATCCATCTGGACGGTTGCTGCATCTGACCTTGTATCCCAGTTCCTTGATGGTCTTCTGCTAAGTCAGGAGGCGTACCGAGAGACAGGCCGCCGTGACCAGTTTTGCTACCAAGAGCTTGCAACGTAAAACAGTTGATTTCGCCGCCCGAAGATGGACAACTGCAGTGCGCTTCACGGCTAGTGTGCGTTCTAATTATTGCGCAGTACCCGTTGTTCGAGCCCTGTACGAGGCCAAATCCGGAACTGGGTTGGCGTAAGGCTGGGCCTAAGCCCTGGCTTTCAGGCTGAGCCGAGCAGGAAAAACACCAGCTACCGCTTCCAATTAGTGTCAGGGATTGACCCCAGCACGTACTGTCCTCAGTCTGCATGGTGACTGCTCTGCACACGGCCAACCCTACTGTGTGTCAGACATTGACGACTCACTAAATAGTGTTTGAACAGTGAGAAAGACCCGGCCAACACGGTTTACTGTAACTGACTACTCCTCGGGCCTCACTCCTGCCATCCTTGCATTTATTTGGTCATATACTCACCACAGTAAAGTGTGGCAAGCCTTGTTGAATTTCAAGAAACATTGAAAGGAAGGTAATGTCAGTCAAAATCTCGATCGAACATGGCAGAGTGGCATAACATTTCGAGTTTAGCTGTAACAAAGAATATAGCCGGACATTGCATTCGAGTAGTGCCAGTATTTCAATAAACTTCCCACTTGTGCCCCGGCAACACTACCTGAACCACCGTTTTCCCACTGTCCTCCAGATAGGCAAAACCGACTTGCATGTACTGCCTTTTCCAAGTCTCCTCCTGGTGGGGATCGATTGGGTAAAATGCAACACCAGGGCTGCTCTCGCCTTTGCCCGTAATGCGAACATAAATCTTTGTAGATGTGTTGTTTACGACAACGACTTCTGGTAACATCGTCCTGCTTGGAGTCATTAACTTTTGTCCTGACCTTTCAGCGAGAACTTCTTTGTTATACTTTCTTTCAGGAGTAGGAGCAGGACGATAAACAGAGAATGGGTCAAGCCAAGCACTGTAAATGAGATGGAAGGGATGTTGTGTCACAAGAGCAGGTGCGTCAAATGTTCAAGAGGCTCACCAGAAGGAATCGAGAGGTTCTGTCTGTAGATGCAAGTTCACTCTGCAGCCTTTTATATTTATCTGTGTCGCAGTCGGTCAGCTCCACCATAGCATGCACCATAGATGTGCATTCCCAAGAAACGTCACAGCAACATCAGGAAAAAAGGAAATCCGCTATTGTGCACAGCCAAATTACATAGCCTTTAATGTACGATGTCGTATACTGTCGTAACTACCTATGGCATGATTTACTACCAGGTACTACATCGTCTACTGTAGGCTACCATCGTTGTGACATTTTGTGATGCGACATACATGCAATTCGGTTTATTCCGGAAAATTTTCAATGGCTGTGCTTCTCGTACTAAAGTCAACAGACTTTGCTTTATCAAGCAATTCCCACGACACTGCCACCTGCAAATTTCTCGCACTCAAGTCAACCAAGTCCTGCCCTAACTGACAATGTCACGGTCACAGTCACACGGGAAGTTGAACCTTCGTGCCAATGCCCGTTCTTCGCTTTCCCCCATCTCCTTCCGCAGACCTCAACAATGGCTTCAAGTCAGAGAGCGTGAAGGTGAGTGTGCCACTTGTTCCAGTGTACTCCCACTGATTGCCATACCCCAAGCCCGGGAAAATGCTTTTTTACCTGCTCGCAGCTGACTGGTGACATTGCGAGGACATGGCAGTGATCACGGCTGGGTGCGGAATGCCTTTTTCTAAGTTCACCCAGATGTCCAAGGCAGGCCATGATGCAAGCTGGGTAGGCCGACTTCGGTGTGTACTGGTCAATTTTTCCTCTTGCATCTCTGACAGACGCTCTTTAACTGTATGATGGCTTCGACATCCCCTCCGTCCCCGACTGTAGGTGCCGATCAGGCTGTGCTGAGACAAGAGCAAGATAATGTGGAGTACTTGCTTATGCTCCTTCCTAGGTGTGAATTTTTGGAATCGTTATACTATCGGTCTCATATATTTGGCTAGGTTGTTAGAGATGTACTGCGAATTCCAAAATCCAGCGAGCCACCGTGCGCTCGAGTGCACACGGACACCAACAACTGTTACTGCCCCAATCCCTGTGACTAGTCCACCACGTATTTCCTATGACACAGGTGTGAACCAGATGTTGACAGCGCCTTTCTCCAGTATCAAGAACCTTGTGAAACTTCGGGGTGGATAGGTATGCTTATGGCCACCTCCGGATGTCAAGTCTGGCTAACACGGGTTGGCAGTACATCGTGCTGGACAGATGGCTAATGATAATGATTTGTATTAGACTGTCCTATTACTACTGCAACTGTCTGATCTAGAAATTTGATGCAATTTGATGCTTCGTTTGCTACTGTTCACTATATAGTGGGACGGAAAGAGTGACGTGTCCAGAAACTGTTACATAGTGTGACATAGTATGACATAGTATGACAGAGTTTGACATAGTATGACATAGTACGACATAGTGTCATGGCAACTCTGCAGGTCACTACATAGTACGACATAGTGCCGCAGCATCTGTCTAAGTTACTATGTAGTACTACATAAGGGTAAGAAGGCTACAAGTACTACAGGTACTATGTCGACTACATAGTACTACATCGCACATTCTTTTTTTACAGATGCAAGTCATCGTGGAAACGTGTTGGAGATAGAGTCTCCTCTTTGTTCGGGTCCCTACTAATGGCCACCATTTCATGACGTGAAGCCTGAAATCTTCCTGCTCCACACCCCATTTTCAAGTGAGCAAAACCCCCCTAACTTTAAGAGTCGACTACCCGGCGAGGAAGGCAAGCGGCTTTTGTGTTCGTGTCTGTCATCAATCTTATGGAAATTTTGTGGACAGGTCTTGGTCAGTTTCCCGGGATTTGTTCAAGCACCTTACTAGCAAGGTTTTGTTCGCTCGCAGAGTCAAATGCTGGGCTCTACCAATCTTCACTCGGGTATTCAAATAATTAATTAGACTTTCTGTGTGCACGTTCAGTGACGCCACTGACGAGGACGAAGATGCACCTTTTACAGTACACTCGCGTCTACTTGCCAGTGGTGGCATCGGTCGTGACCTCAGCAACAACACCTACGTCACCATCCTCGGTACGCTGACGAGTTGTTGTCATCACCCTCAAGACCACTACATTAAGCTTCGGCCACCAGCCATGTTTTATGATTTGTAGCTGCCGTATGACTCGGGGGCCGAAACCTTCAAGCTCCAAACCCCATTTTCAAGTGAATAGAACTCCCTAAAATGTGCTCGGTGGGGAAGGCGAGCGGCTTATAAGGTTAGTGTCCATCGTCGATTCGTCAATCACAATGGAGGTTTGTGATCATGGCCGGGCAATGTCCCAGGTTTCGTTCGAGCACCCTAACGATCCCTTTCAATTCCTTGATGAATATGGATGGACCACTCAGGTGTGGTCCCCTCCACTCCAATTACACCTAGTTTAGCCTCCCGGGAATCCTGGTGCGTGAACTGTCACCAGGCTAATCATATGTGAGCTCGTCAAGGGAAGTTTCTATCATACGAGGGTCACGACAGGCGGAGCCTTCCGTGCACAATTCATACTAGCCGCCCGACCCCTTCTAAAACCCCGAGGCGAAACTACGTTGGGACAGGTGGCTGAACTTAATCATCATTTCTTGAGACATTACATTTATTGCAACGATGAAGCATGCGTACAAAAGCTGAAGGCTGACGTATTAAGATACAATCGACTTTTTTGGGACCATGGATTGTGAGATCATCAAGTAAGGCAACATGTCACTTTGTGGGTAGCCCGGCGAGACTGACAACCATCACGAGGTACCACAAGCAATGTAAGCGCCATGGAAAATTTAAAGTCTCCTGTTGTTGATTTGGGGGGCTCTCGCACCGCTCTCGGTAGTTTCTAACGGCCCTGTGAAATTTCTGGTCTCCGCGGCCTCCAAACGAAAAGGCCGACCATGGATAGACCTGACGACTGAGTTTGCAATATCTGAGGGACTCGCTGCAGCTTCTGTCAACAAACTAGCAGGTCGAGACATCCTCTTGAGTTGGATAATCCCGATATGCCTTGGTGTGGCTCCACTCTCACGCACGTATTATGGGAAGCTTGCGACAGCGACTACAGGATTCAGGAGCATGATTATGCACAACATTCCTCGCTATATCTGCGCTAGACTTCAGTAGACAAGAGATTTTGCTGGACATGACGTCGGTACGTAAAGAAGAAGCACGCCGGCGAGCAGGTCCCAAACCCCCAAAGTACCAGAAGCAGAGGGCTCTCGGGATTATGGCCATGTCACCAATCTTGTTCCTATTAGTGAACCTATGTCTCTGGAGAATCTTCGTGGCTAGCAGGGTCGCCACTCTGATCTGATGCATCCCCTGACCAGACGATTATACTCGCAATATATCCTGTAGTACACAGATCTCACAAGCAGCCAATCGATGCATGTATGCCTGCAAGGCATGCGTTTCGGTCTTCATACCCATGGACTGCATTGTCATTTCGGATGGGCAGACGAAAATTGAGGAGGCGATACTAGGCTCAAATGGGGGAATCGGGCCACGGACGAATTGTGTGGTGGATGCATAATACATTGCAGGTATATACCCGATGCCCTCCACTTCTGTTGTCCTTGATTAATGATTTATCACCTACGGTATACGCAAAAGTGTGGTTTTACGCGGTATGACATGCAAACACCTCTCACAAGTATGCTGAGCATAAGTTAGATAGTTTTTGCTGGGCTTGGCTCAAGCCCTGAGCCGGGCCCTCCTAGGCCGAGCCGAGCCGAGTTGTGCGGGCTCTCGGCCCCACCTAACGATTTGGAAAGCCGCGAGCCGCGACCTGGGGCCGCAGCTGTGTGGCTGTACCACACGGCAGTAACTCCTGAGCTTCGTGCAGCATTCCTTACTTTCAATATTCCACCATTGTGACACAGATGAGTTTCACAGGGGTGGGTCCATAGTAGTCTCATCTCTATTTCTTGTTGGGATGGAGGTTCCTCAGCAGAGCTTGCAGTCCAGAATTGATGGGGCCGGAGAGGGGTACCTCGTGGTATACCGTATGCATGCTGATCGAAACCCGGAGAGGTAGTATGTTACTCCGGTATGGTATTACTCCCGTAATGCTTTCTTCATTCCATTAGTGGTCCACTTGTCTCGCCAACCCACGACACTAGAATGGTGAAAGTTACCCTTACATTTTAGACATTAAATTCGCGACCGATTACCTGGCACCTGGTGACGCAATGTTTTTGGAAGTGCTGAATGTGGAGCTACGGATGAATAAGAGTCCGAGTGTCGGTAGTGATACTCCTCATCTGCTTCCTCACTGTTGATTTGGCTGAGATGAGGGTAGACGATGCCGATATGATGATTAGAAGCTGATGATGAAATTTTGGGGATAAACCCATGCATTCTTCTCAGTAGATATGATACTTACGGTCCGGAACAGGGAGGGGATGGAGCAAGGAATGAGGCACCATTGTAATGATTGCCGTAAGGTGGGTGCATCAATCGCCCCACACAGACAGTCCATCCCTGCTCGATCGGTTTGGCATAGGAAGTTCTTATGCACTGTTTGCGGGGTTTCGTAATGCGAGAAATGAATGCGAAAAATTGAGGGAGTGGAACTAGGAAGTGCACCCTTGTGATCTGTCCCAGACGCAGGCTACGGAGAGAAGTAAATTACATACTGGCCCAGCATCCGTATGCATGAGTTCTCGAATCAATGACTCGGCATTATTCCCATGGACTTGGCTCAGTTTTGCAGCTTGATGAACACCCCAGAATCTAACGTCTTCCAGAGCTACCAGCTTTTGGGTCGCTACACGAAGTCTCCAAATGTCATAGAGCAGGTGCTTATGTTGCTACTTGCCCTATCAGAACTGTATGATGGAAACTTCCCTTGACGGGCTCACATATGATTAGCCTGGTGACAGTTCACGCACCAGGATTCCCGGGAGGCTAAACTAGGTGTAATTGGAGTGGAGGGGACCACACCTGAGTGGTCCATCCATATTCATCAAGGAATTGAAAGGGATCGTTAGGGTGCTCGAACGAAACCTGGGACATTGCCCGGCCATGATCACAAACCTCCATTGTGATTGACGATGGACACTAACCTTATAAGCCGCTCGCCTTCCCCACCGAGCACATTTTAGGGAGTTCTATTCACTTGAAAATGGGGTTTGGAGCTTGAAGGTTTCGGCCCCCGAGTCATACGGCAGCTACAAATCATAAAACATGGCTGGTGGCCGAAGCTTAATGTAGTGGTCTTGAGGGTGATGACAACAACTCGTCAGCGTACCGAGGATGGTGACGTAGGTGTTGTTGCTGAGGTCACGACCGATGCCACCACTGGCAAGTAGACGCGAGTGTACTGTAAAAGGTGCATCTTCGTCCTCGTCAGTGGCGTCGCTGAACGTGCACACAGAAAGTCTAATTAATTATTTGAATACCCGAGTGAGGATTGGTAGAGCCCAGCATTTGACTCTGCGAGCGAACAAAACCTTGCTAGTAAGGTGCTTGAACAAATCCCGGGAAACTGACCAAGACCTGTCCACAAAATTTCCATAAGATTGATGACAGACACGAACACAAAAGCCGCTCGCCTTCCTCGCCGGGTAGTCGACTCTTAAAGTTAGGGGGGTCCCGCCCACTTGAAAATGGGGTGTGGAGCGTGAAGATTTCAGGCTTCACGTCATGAAATGGCGGCCATTAGTAGGGACCCGAACAAAGAGGAGACTCTATCTCCAACACGTTTCCACGATGACTTGCTGTGACGTTTCTTGGGAATGCACGTCTATGGTGCATGCTACAGTGGAGCTGACCGACCGCGACGCAGATAAATATGAAAGGCTGCAGAGCGAACTTGCATCTGCAGATAGAACCTCTCGATTCCTTCTGGTGAGCCTCTTGAACAATTGACGCACCTGCTCTTGTGACACAACATCCCTTCCATCTCATTTACAGTGCTTAACTTGACCCATTCTCTGTTTATCGTCCTACTCCTACTCCTGAAAGAAAGTATAACAAGTAAGTTCTCGCTGAAAGGTCAGGACCCACCTTAATGACTCCAAGCAGGACGATGTTACCGGAGGTCGTTGTCGTAAACAAGACGTCTTCAAAGATCTGGGTTCGCATTACAGGCGAAGGCGAGAGCAACCCTGGCCTTGAATTCTACCCAATCGATCCCCACCAGGAGGAGACTTGGAAAAGGCAGTACATGCAAGTCGGTTTTGCCTATATGGTGGACAGTGGGAAAACGGTGGTTCAGGTAGTGTTGCCGGGGCACAAGTGGGAAGTTTATTGAAATACTGGAACTACTCGAATGCAAGCTCCGACTATATTCCTTGTTACAGCTAAACTTGAATGTTATGGTGCTCTGCTGTGTTCGATCGAGACTTGGACTGACATTACCTTCCTTTCGATGTTTCTTGAAATTCAGCAAGGCTCGTCACACTTTACTGTGGGCCTGTGGCGGGTGTATGATCAAGATAAACGCAAAAATGGCAGAAGGGAGGCCTGAGGAGTAGTCAGTTACAGTAAACCGTGTTTACCATGTCTTTCTCACTGTTCAAAACACTATTTAGTGAGTCGTCAATATTTGACGCACGATAGGGTTGGTCATGTGCAGGGCAGTCACCATGCAGACTGAGGACAGTACGTGCTGGCATCAATCCCTGACACCCATTGGAAGCAGTAGCTGGTGTTTTGCCTATCCGGCTCAGCCTGAAAGCCAGGGCTTACGCCCGGCCTTATGCCAACCCAGATCCGGATTTGGCCTCGTCTATGGCTCGAACGACGGGTACAGCCCAATAGCTAGAACGCACACTCCCCGTGAAGCGCACTGCAGTTGTCCATCTTCGGGCAGCGAAATCAACTGTTTTACGTTGCAAGCTCTTAGTAGCAGTCAAAAACTGAACATAGCGGCGTGTCTCTCGTACACCTCCTGACTTAGCAGAGGGCCATCAAGGAACTGGTATACAGTGTAAGATGCAGCAACCGTGCAGATGTAAACGGACATACTTGGTTGTGATGCGGTGCGACTGCAAATATGCCGAGTCCATTTTGGGGGATGTTGAAGGCACCTCTGGGGCGAACTTCCCTAGTTAGTTATTCTCCAGAACATCAGTTCAGTTATATAACTAACGATGGATATTGCGGAATTGAGAAGTGCAAGGTTCGTCGCGCAGGAAACCGGGGCCTGCAACTGTATCGTGTCAAACAGGTGAGGGGATCAATACGTCGTCCGGGATATGCAAACCCCATCAACTTGATGGCAGTAGGGAGTTGGGCTCAGGGTGACATTCTCGTTGCGTCGAGTTGCCGGAACTAGGTAGTGAGGTTGTCGAACCGAGCTTTTAGAAACTCGCTGAAAGCGAGCTCAGTTCGATTGAAACACGGGTCGATTCGGTACAGTTTGGTGGTGGGAAGTGCGACATATTTAATCGAAGTTGAACCGACACAGCACGCCGTGAATACTTGCGCAAGCTGGGTTCGCTGCCTGTAGGTGGTTAGCTTGTCACAGCCACAGCAATCTGGACTTGACACCGTCATCGTCATCGGGAACCTCTGCTACGACCACCACTTGCCGACTCCTCAAGCTTCAAGATGGATCACCTAAAGACCATCAAGTGAGTTATAACATGATTACCTAGACTCACGTCCCACCGTCCACAGGAAACGCAAACTAACCGACAAATCCATACCCCATGCATTGGCCCAAGTGCCCGAATTCGCGCAAGAATCCGAGATGTACCAAAATCTACTCGAAATGGAGCGCAAGCTGGACTGGACGATGACAAGAAAACGAGTCGAAGTGCAGGATGCGTTGTCCCGCAACCCGACGGTACGTGGGATCCACGAACGCAACGGCAGGACGTGACGCTCACGGTGTTCTTTTGAATAGACGACGAGAACGTTGAGGGTTTTTCTAAGTCATACGGTATCCGGTCAATCGTGGCAAGTGGGTGATGCCGAGGGTGAGCCAGTGAACTTTGAAACGGGACAGGGTATCCCAGCGTGGTCGTTTAGAGTGGAAGGGAGATTGCTAGAGGTGCGCCCTCCCTCCCACATCTTGCATGGTTGATGATACCATTCTCTTTGAACCGTTGCATAGTTGCCGAATCAGCGGTCTCGAGACAAAGTCGTCCCGAGGAAGTTTTCGACTTTCATAAAGAGGATGGTGGTCGAGTTGGACCGCGATCCGAATCTGTACCCCGACGGCAATATTCTAGAGGTATACCATTACCACCTTGCTCTCCATCTTGGTGGATAGTCGGTTAATCAAGCCCTCAGTGGCCCCGTGCTCAAGGCGTTCAACCTTCACTTGACGGCTTCACCATTCGACGAACGGGTGACCAACCAACCAGGATACGGGTCATTATTCACCTTGAACAGAACCCGGAACAATACAGGATTAGCCCGGAGCTCGGTATGTACTGACGCGCTCACTCTCTGCGTACTTGAACGACGGGTGTTCATCTCAGGAAACGTACTCGGTATCAAAGAAGAGAGCCAAATAGGCGTGATACAGACTTTATGGAACTACATCAAAACCAACGGTCTCCAAGACAAAGTAGACCGACGAAGAATAAAAGCCGACGACTATTTGCGTCCTGTAAACTATTCTCGCTTTGAGTAACCCATTTTCTGATCGTGTGGTTAGATTTTTGGCGCTGAAACCGTCGTATTCCAACAACTGCCCGAGTTGATAAACCGTTATCTTATGCCGGCGGACCCAGTCATTCTACACTATACTATCAACCCGATGGTCCCGCCTCCTGAACGTCCGCAAGCCTGGGATATCGAGGTAAAGATGGAAGACACGAATCTGAAAAACCGTATGGCCACGACGGTTCAGGCGACAAAGGATAGTACTCAAGATATTAGCAAACTAGACGACGAAGTGAAAACAAATCAATGACGTTTTATTTCCCACTGACCACGTCGTCCCTTTTAGATTGCCCTCCTCACCCAGTCCCTACACAATGCTCACACGAAACGCATATTCTTACGAAGCTTTGCAGAAGATCCCACAAAGTTCATCCAAAACTGGCTGGAGTCTCAATCGCGAGACCTGGAAAGCACTTTGGGGAGTGGTCCCAGTGAAGGAGCTACGATTCGTGCGGAAGAGCTGAGACGGAGTGATTTCTTTCGGTTGCCGTGGGTCGAAGAGGCGGTTGCCATCCAGGAAGGCATGCGGTTGTCTTCAAAGCAGTAGAAAAACGCCGAGTGTGTATGATATTTCTTGTAGCTATGGTGTGTCCTTTCAAACTTGGGGTATGTCGACGTCGACCTGCAACCAGCTGATATCGACGCCTTCGACGAAGACGTCTCGCGGGAGACGAGCCGTACGAACCCGTCGGACCCAGCTCGAGCCCCTGCCACAGAGGCCAGACAAAAACAGGCGACTGTGCTGAGTATGTCCAACGCCAACCTCATATCTGACAATCAGCATCTCAAGTACTTCGGATACGTGTCGGTGCGAGTGAAGTGGTGATACATCTGGTGCACTGAATATCGCTCTCGATAGTCCACCGTATGGACCAAACCTTGACGAAGCCAAGGTGAGACCTCGCCGACGCTGACCTCTTCCCTCATTATCGTCCCGCGATCGACCTCACCCTCCGGGGAGCCGTCTCTGTCCTCAACGGTTAGAAATCTCGAACGTGTTCAAATCACTTTCCCGAGGAGCCCAGGATACGCTCATGAAGTACATCTATAAGGATACGGGTATGCCAGGACGGGGAGACATTAGTGGAAGCGTGCTACTGGCATGGCACGGGAAGGACGTGCTCCGTTTCGTCCCGTTTCGCACATGGTCACTTGAGCTACAATGCCTATCGTATGGTGATTCCATTCAGCTTACAGAAATGGCGGGAACAGATTGCATCGTACGAGTCATGTCGGTCGAAAAATGGTGTAAACACGTGGCATCGATCCAGTGCAGACCAGGAGCTGGACACGGGATTGGCAGATTCGTCGTAAGTACTAACCAAAACCCCAGATAACGAGGGCAGGATACGCCGTTGCAGCCGTCTACGATATATCAAGAGAGGCGAACCGCATCAGCCTACAAGCAGTATTGCCCTTCCCTCGTGATCTTCTATACGGAATGCCTTCGATGCCAGACCATCAATTTCGTCCTGCGAAAGTGACCTCAGACAATGAAGGAATTCGTCCACAGCGTTCGCGTGTATCAGACGGACGCTTCCAAGTTTGGAAGCCGTCAGAGTAGTAAGTGCATATAAGAGCGAACAATAATGAAAGGCAGGTGCCTTCGCTAATTTTGAGTGTATGCGAAGTCGAGAGATAGGCGGGAGAGCAAGATGCGGTATGAATTCCGTCCACGAGCGGAAGTGAATGACGAGTTTGTCGAGGGCTGGACAGCACTCAGATAACAGGTCCAGCTCACTTTGAAGAGAGTCTCCCTGGAAACTGAAGTCGAGTGTGATGCAGGTGACGGCCGAGCAACTCGATTTTACGAAGCTTTTCCATGCGTAGGCAAAAAATGGAGGTGAAATACAGCCGTAGGTGAGTCGGCGGAGTGCAGGGAGATGGTTCTTGTTCTTCTCTCGAGGTAAGTAATCTCGTAGGAAAACCGACATCAGCGAGATCGATTCGAGATTTGCCATGACGGGTACATCTGAGCGACTGCAAGGCGACCTATCTCCGGGTGTAGGCGAGCAAATTGGACAGCGCAGAATGCGTAAATTGGGGGCACCGGCGAGTAACAGCATGAGATCTTCTCTTGGAACGGGTTCATTTTTCAAGCGAGATGGTCAGCAGTACGAAAGCTCACCTGCACGGACGCAGAAGTGACTCTGCACAGTCGAAGACACGCAGCGAGGGTCCGCATGTCTCTACGAGGGACACGATGAGCTCGGTATGGAGTTGGCGAAGCCAGTGATCGTTGAAGGGCAGAATGGGCATCGACAACGTCACGATGGCCAAATTGGAGAAATACCGGATCACGTCGGCCAGGATCCCGTAGTCGGCCGTGTCGCACTGGTCATACTCGATGACCACGTCGAGTCTCCTCGTCCACCTGGCAGGGTGAGTGCCAGTCGTGCCTGCCGCCGCTCGTGCCCGTCGTTGCAGAGCTTCGTGGAGAGGAAGAAGAGTCCGTACTCGCGTGATGAGGATACTTTGGTACAGAAACTCCGTCGCGAGTTCGCCCCAGGTTCTGCAGACGAGCGCCAAACTCCGTTTCGTGATAAGGGAGTCCCTTAAGAGTTGCAACTCTTGTTCCTTGGCGAGAACAGGTGGCAAGTCCGATTGAGATGGACCATAGTCCAGTAAGCCTGGGGTGTCCGTGGCGAAATGGAATATCTTCAGCCATATCTCTGGAGGAACCATGGTAGAGGGCTGGGGTTGATGGTGGCATGGCCACGAATAGTCTTATGTATGGATCTGTACAATGTCAGTCATGAGATATGTTTATTAGATGCGCTGTCGTGGGGGTTATCAGGGTCATCACCAAGTTCCCTGCCAGTTGTCCGCGGGAGTATATTTTGAGGATGCGCTGAGAGTGAACTGATATGTTAGGCTTTTAGGCGAAAACTGGACCACAAACGCCTCCGTAAGACAGTGGCGGGTTCGTGGGTCCACGATTCCAGTTATTATGACCCCGTTCCTTCGAGGTGTCTCAGAGGGTGTGTCTCATGGGTTGTCTTGGCCAGGTCGACTGTCTGTCTGCCTGTCGAGCAAGGGCCGCGTCAGGATGGGAAATGAAAAGCCAGTTGCCACGGTTAGCCTTCCAGGGCCATGTGGAGACCATCAAATTAAGAGACATACTGGCAATCCTCAGCGTAAGTGCTGCGGGGCCATTCAAGGCTTCTGATAACGAAGAACCTGATTTATGGTCACGCCCACACTACCTACATACGTGCGTCGGGGAACACCTCCTCATACCCAATCGTGGTCATTTTGAAAGCCTATCTTACTCCATTGTACCCAAAGTCAACCGTACTAATTCTTCTAATCCCAACTATTCCGAACTCAGACTCCTTGCTATCCTTGCCGGAGAGACCGTTTTATACGTCTCAGATCTATATGGTCAGTTCACCAAGACTGCGAAAAAAGTGCAGAAAGTATAAAAAAACTCCTGTAGTTCCCATGTGCGGGGATTTCTCCCCTGCCGGATCCCAGCCACCTCAGACGCGATCATTCCCACTCGTCTCACCAACCTGCTCGTGTGACGAACAGCTCGCAACCACGTGATCAGGGATCCTGGCATACCCTGAGGGGACCCCGTCAAAGGTTATGGAAATTACTAGTGAGAATGGTCGCTCGGTTGATTGCAATCTGTGCGCTGATGATGTTGCCTTCTGATGCAATGATTGCTTGTGTGGCTGTGCCATCGATGGGGAAGTCGGTGGAGACAGCGACTCGTTCGGCGATCGCGTTAGGGCCTGCTGACGTAGTGGTCCCTGTTCATGCAGTTTGTTTGCTGCTACCGGTTCACTTCGCGTCGGGTGCGGTGCGTTCGCTGATCGCGTTGCCTGCTGATCTAATGGTGGGTCGTGGAGTTCTGGCGTCGACGAAAAACTAGGTGTAAACTGTGACCCGTTCGATGATCGCATTCCCTGCGGACGTAGTGGCTGTCCATGCAATTCGTTTGCTGTTACTGAGCCACTTGATGTAGACCGCGATGCGTTCATTGACCGTGTCGCCTTCGTGGGGAATGGTTGTTCATGCATTTCTTGTGCGGTCGGTGGGCGATTTGGCTGGCATTTCAATTCGAACGTAGCAGGGAGAACATCGCCACAATGTTCCTCAATAAACTTGTCATTCACCACCAGTCCGCCAAATCTCGTATCGTTACCAAGCCAGTCCAATCGCTTGAGCGCCGTGCCAAGTCTACCACCCGGTACACTGGGACCGGTAGAACGGTTGTGCTCGTATGCCGAAAAGATGTGGCGCTTCAACGTTTCCGACACGTTTTCCAATTCTTCTTTCGTGACGTGGCTGTGCAAGTAGTCGGATATACCATCCAAAATTTCTCCACAGGTCACGCCTAGCGTCTGTTCGCGAGCGGCTATCCGGATCATCCACGGGAACGAACGAGAGACAATTCTGACGTAGGTTAGGCGGGGATATGTCGCTGGAGCTTCACGCCCTTTCACCCAGGATCGTCGGCTGTCAGTTGTGCGGTAGCAACTCCCCGAACGAAACAGCATATTCCATCGAAGTTGGTCCTCAGGTGAATCTCCAGGGGGGGGCCAGAAGCGGGTTGATTTTGATGACCGCTCCTACGACTCTGGCTAGAAATGGTTCGAGCACAGGTCCATCTGAAGAAAAGAAAAAGGCACCGTCTCGTGTAAGTACGTTCACTGAAGGGGGAAATGTTTAGAGCATACAGTGCGGTCCCTCTGCAAAAGGATCAACATGGCCCAAGCTACTCGTCCACCTGATATTTGTATGAGCTGTATCCGCCGGTGGAGCGCCGAGCTGCGGTAGTGGCGATCCAGGCAGCGGATTGGCTGGGTCCACCCAAGATGTTTCCGCAGGATGTACATGCGGAGTCATTGAAGGTGGAGGCATCGGTGGCCCCCATCCTGCGGCAGTTGATGGATGATACCCAGCAGGTACTGCCCAAGGAAGGGGTCCATAGGGGAGTGGTGGCGAAAATGAGGGTGGGTGCTGGGGAGGCCACATTGGCGGTGGAGGAGGAATTGTGGTAGGCGGACCCCATGGAGTGGCAACCACATTTGGGTAACGCGACATATCAGCAGGTGTGCCAGGGGGTGGAACTGCAGGAGATCCACAGCCGTTTGAAAGTGGGACAGGTGCTGGAAAGGAATCGGGTGCTTCAGGTCGTGTAATGGGCGTAGCATAAAAACTTGGTGAAGTGCGGATGTCAGGGACTAGCTTGACTGGTCCACTGGGGTAGTAAGAATGCTCAAAAGGTGTGTGAGCCAAGCCAGAAGGTGCTGATTCTCCGTGGTACGCAGGAGAGATAGGTGGGATATTGATAGTCACACTCTCTGGAGAAGAGGGTGGAGTTACGAATGGGCTGCTATCAGGCGAGTCGTATGGCATTCTCGTGCAGGATGATCAAGGGTATAGAACAGGTGAATTCAGCAGCGCATGCTGAATGAAATCATGTTGAGCGACATCGAGCCGAGGTAGAAAGTACGGTCGCTCACGGGATCCAGAATTGTAACTGCGTTGGAACTTCACCCAGCAGTGATCTGTGTTGTACAATTGCTCGACAGTCAGATTGAATGCACGCAGTACTCCTGAGAAAGCAATAGTGTTAGCCATTGTCAAGCATATAACAGAGAGGACGAGTGCCTTCGAGCGAGATCACAGTTGTCTGGCTAATGCTGCGGATGCTGCCATGTTCCTTCAGTGACGGTCAACTAGCGCTTGCCTAGCCAGCCGCCAGCCAGGTAACAGCCACAACTACATCGAGTTGCGAATTGGTTGATGACAGACACGAGGTTGGTCGGTTTATTCCAAGTTACAATGTTATCAAGGGCGCCGTCGAGGAGCATTCAAAAAAAATAAACTTTTTGTTTCTCATGGTTCAAATTATGAGTATCGCAAGTCTTTAGTTTGAGAGAACTCAACTTTGACGTTTTTACATGCTCAGATTCGAGGGCTAGGCGTTACAACTTGAGTATCGTCATGAGTATCAGAAGGTGAGTGGTAGACCATGGTAGTTAGTTGCTCATACTGGCAGTGTTTGATGCACCACTGCTCCTATTTATTTCTGGACCCAGTCGCCACACCCACTGTTCATAACTATGAGATGACCAGAGGTGACCACACTGGAGACATATGCTCGACGTCCCCGCAATCGTCTCCCTTTCCAGGCCTCCAAATACTTCGCAAGCTAATGGTGCAGGATTTCTAGAGACCTGTCAGGGCGGAAATAAGAACATCAGCTCAGCGTTGATGGCAGTGGCAAGCTTCGATGCTGCCACGCAAACATAGATGACACACTGATTCTGCTGAACAGCGTTCATGACAGTTTTGATAACAACCTGAATGACCGCAAACGACATTAAAGTGACGAGGGGTTCTTCTCTGGGGAGGGGTATGTGAGGTGAAGAAAAGGTGATAGCTGAACAGCACTGACTGCCCACATCTGATACATCCTTGGATCGGCTGAACACCTACCGGACCCGGAACATTTCTCAACATCTACCTTGACAGCGTACTGCCTCGGATGCTCTTCTCCATCACATACAAAATAAAACAACGTCCATCATGGTCCCGGGTATGTGTGCTCGCGAGATGAGTCGGTTATATCTAGAGGCGCCAACCGTCCATGTCTCCTTCATACGGGCGGCCATAGCGCGTCTCTCTCCCCACATACGTTCGAAGACTCCCCACGAATAATCTGTCCATGCTTCAACGTCAGACGAAGGTAAAGTCCCACCTATACGATCATTGTTGCATACGATATGCACCCATTGCTCTCCTGAATGGCACCCAACAACTAATTGGAAGGAGGCATCGAGTGTGTCGCTCACATACGTTATCACAGCATGCCATGCGCTGCTCTCCCCACTGCTCCGCATACAGAGTCGCTGACCAGCCCAGGTAGCCTCCTCAGGGACGACGCAGCATCGAACAAAGCCGTGAGACAAAATGTTCGCCCTATGGAATTCGAAACTGCGTTCTGGATGGTCCAGGGTGAGACCAGTCTCTTCACCACCTCCCTCGTAGATGAGATTGAGAACTTCGACCCGCGGCTCTCTAACAATGGCATCTTCCGGGGCTCTCAGGTGTGCCCGTTCATATCGACCATCCACACGCAACAGAGTGATTTTCAGAGGCTCATTGGAGTGTGAGCGACAGCATGCGAGTGTTGCCTGTACATACTGGTGGGAAGGGTACTGGGGCAACACATATGGAACGATCGGCAGGCGGATTCGAATGCCACTGTTGGTCACGGTATACGACTGGTCAGGCGTCTCGCCACCGGGTACATTTCCACGCGTGAAGTCCACCAGGTCCATTGTCCTAACATCACTCAAGCCTGTGAAAAAGCTTGGTGAATCCGCAAGTACGCCACCGGTGAGCCGCTGTGTATCCCAGGCAAAGATGCTCTGATCATTGGACGTCCGCATAATTTCCAGCTGAAGTCGACTGAAGGCATGCTTCCCTTCACCATATAAAATAGGCATGAAAACGCCGAAAATTCCCATTAGAGAGTAGGCCTGATCTTCTACACGTGTGGTCACGCGGTCGGCGGCCCATGACATGATTTGGGCGATACAGAGACGGGATGAGGATAATCCATGGCATAAGACTGAGATCGGTATACGGGTAACGATCGTCAGAGCATGAGCGAGAGTTACTTTGCTACCTATGAGAGACCAGTCTCGGGTGTAGAACTGGACGTGGCGTGGTGCAATGAGTTCTTGGAGGGTCCATCCACGAGTGAACCATTCGCTACGCACGAGAGCAGAAGCCCACGCTCGATCGCGGACAACGACAGGGTCACATACGTCGTCCAAGTAAGCGTAACACAGCGAAGAGTTCTTGTACCAATGATACATGGAATTGATCGCCTCTGAAAGTTCTGCGCTACTGGACTTATCGATGCAGCACGTATCGATCCAGATGTAGCCGAAGCCGTCCTTAGAGGCACGCCTGCAACTGTCAAGAAATTTCGCATATCCTTTGCGTGCTAGAATGTCCTTTCCGTCCTCAATGTCTTGGAATAGAATTTCTTCCTCGCGCCAGCGGTGGGATAGGATGGCATACTCCGGCGGCTTCGAGTCAAACGTTTCGAGGTGATAAGTGCGGACGTTGATGAGACGCATTGTTGTATCCTGATTTCGAATCAGCCGGCGTGGGCACTGTAAATGTAGAACAAGATAATCACTGCCAGCTCTACGTTCACCCTGGCATTTGCGACGGTGCAATTCAAAGTGTTGTGTCGAGGTTCTCCAAGTGCAAATGCGGCTGGCTAATCCTTGATTACATAAGCATACCTTCCTCGTCGTCCGACATCGACGACATGCCATGGCCAATACTGGCCCAGGTCAGTGCTTGGGATCATATTCCAGTCGGCAAGTGGCTTCCATTGACCACGCTTGTCAGTTCACTCACCCAACAACTGATTGTTTGCGTGCTGATCTTGGGAATCGCGTTCGGCGAGTCTTAACCGACTGTGGTAGCTTCCAACTCGCGCTCAATTGCAGAGAAACGCGGGGGCATTCGACGTGTCACATACGAGAATGCTAATGGAAAGTTGTCCAGGCCACGTTGCTGTAATGGTTCGTCTACTTATACGCGTGCACTTCGGTGAGGCACTAACGATTTAGGGTCACGTTTATTTGAGCCTATACTACGTGCTTTTGTCTGCGCATCTTAGTCCACTGTGCCCAAGGCTTATTATTCTAATTTCAACCATTCTAAGACCCCTGATGAAGCCACGAACTCTTCGGTCTCCTTGCCATCCTTCCTGGATAGACTTCCTCCTACGTTGGACATTCAGACCGATATACATTTACGGTCAGTTTACCAAGACTACAGAACAAGTAACAGAAAGTATAGAACCCATCAAGACCCTTGTAGTTCCTATGTAAGAGGATTTCTTCCCCTAATCACTTTAGATATGATCATCTCACTAACTTGCCCGTGTGACGAACGCAGCTGGTAACCACGCGATCAGGGATACCTGTATGTACGCACCGACCGGTTCCCATCAAATGTTATGTAAAGTTCTAATGAGAATGGCGGCACAGTTGACTGCGATCCGTGCATTGATTGCATTGCACACTGTCGCAATGAGCCTTTTTGCGGTTGGATCGTCGGTGAAGAACTGGACGGACACTGCAACGACTCGTTCGGCGATGGAGTTACTTGCTGACGTTGTGATCTCTGCTCATGCGGTTCGTTTGCTGTTAACAAGCTACTTCGTGAAGACTGCGATCCGTGCGTCGATGTTGCCCGCTGATGCCACGGCTGCTCATGGAGTTCTTTTGCCGATGGATAACTTGACATAGACTGCGATTCGTTGACTGATCCAAGTACTGGACGTATGCGTGGCCGTTCATGGAGTTCGTTTGCCGTCACCGAGCTACTAGGCGTACTTTGCAGTCCGTTCGTTGATTGCGTTGCCTGCTGGGGTGATGGCTGTTCATCCAGTTCTTGTGGTGTTAATGGGCGATTTGGCAGGCACTTCAATTCGAACGTGGCAGGGGGAATATCGCCGCGATCTTCCATGGTGAATTTGTCACTTAACACCAGTCCACCAAACATCGTATCGTTTCCAAGCCAGTCCAACCGCTTGAGTGCCACGCCAAGCACTCCACCCGGCACGTCAGGATCGGTAGAACGGTTGTGCTCGTATGACGAAAAAATACGGTGTTCTAATGTCTCGGTGACATTTTGGGACTCGTCCTTGGTGACGTCGCTGTACAAGCACTCGGATATGCCATCCAGTATTTCCCCGCAAGTCACGCCCGTCGTCAGATCGCGGGCGCCTATCTGAATCATCCATGGGAACGAACGAGAGATGATCCTGACGTAAGTGAGACGAGGAAAAGTCGCTGGAGCTTCATGCTGCTTCATCCAGAACCGTAGGCTGTCAGTCTGGTGGTTCGGAAGAAACAGCATGTTCCATCGAAGTCCGGGCTCGAGTAAATCTCCAGGGGGTGCCAGTAGCGGGTTGATTCTAATAACCGTACCCAGAACTCCAGCTAAAGATGGGTTGATCACAGGTACATCTGAAGAGGGCAGAAGGCACCTTTTCGTGTGAGTACGTTTACTGAGGTCGAAATGTTCAGAACATACAGTGTGGTCCCTTTGCAAAGGGATTCATATGGTCCAAGCTTGTCGATCGCCCGATATTTGGATGAGCTGGTGGAGCACGCAGTGGTGGTGTCGGCGGTCCATGCGGTGGATCGGTTTGGCTCATCGGTATTGCTCCAGGATAACCCAGTTTTGTCATTGTGGGGGGTGGATTGGAGGCCAGCGAAGGCACTGCTACAGGATGTGTCATTGAACGCGGTAGATTGGCTGTGGCCATCGGTGCTGCTCCAGTATATCCAAGTGTTGTCATTGTAGGCGGGAAATTGGAGGCCAGCGAAAGTTCTGGTACAGGATGTGTCATTGAGCGTGGTAGATTAGCTGGGGCCATCGAAGGTGCTGCTGCAGGATGTATCATTGGATGCGGTAGATTGGCTGGATGCGTGTATGTTGCCGTTGAAGGCGGAAGCGGAAACTCCCTTACTGCGGCGGTTGGTGAATGATGCGCAGACGGTGCGTATGCCGATGGGGGCGGGTATTGAGGAGGCCGCATCGGCGATGGCATAGGAACTGCGTCAGGTGGAGGATGTGGAATATAAACTACAGTCGGGTAATGCGGCATATCAGTAGGTATGCCAGGAGGTGGTGCTGCGGATAGTCCATAGCCGCTCGGTTGAGGCGGGACAGGCGAGGGTAAGTAGTACAAATGAGATGCTTCAGGTCGCGGCAGCATAATGGGCGTAGCACACAAACTTGGTGGAGTAGGGATTGAAGGGGTTGGATAGACTGGTCCACTGTCGAGAGTAGTAGGAATGATGCAAAGATGTCTGGGCCCAGTCACGAGGCGCTGATTTATATCAGGATAGGTGGGTGGAGATTCTCACTCTCCGGCATCGGTAAAACCATTTGCCGTTACCCATTGCTGTCCGGCCGGTCATCCCCCCTACGCATAACAGGAAGGTTGTTGGGACAGCAATCTCGACAAGTTGACTCAACTTGCCGAGTAGTGTACTCGGCAGATACACAGCCGCCACGTCGGCATTTGGCAGTTGCCGGCAATTTGCAGGAGGGGCCCCGGTAGATATTGGCAATCTAGTGACCGATGCTGTGGCAGCTACTGATGCGGGACTGCCTGGACGGCTATCAGTATATCGAGAGCGTGATCCGAAACCAACTCACCTCCAACTGCTTGTGCAAGTGTTTTTATCGAAATCACCACTCGCTAAAACAAGCCGGAGAACCAAATGGAAGGAAGAACATACAGCGACGTCTTGATAAAGCCCAATAGGGGTATAGCAGTACCATTGGGGATGCTCTATGGGTATTGTCAGGTAAAGAAACTCCAACATACTGATATGTTCCAGACCCAACGTAGACCGACGGGCAGTTGGTAGACCAGTTACAATGCGCAAACGAGCGAATTCGGTGTACGATGTGAACATGTAGCGCAGGACCTTACGCGGCGTAGGAATCACCTTGGCGTGCTGCGCGAGCACTTATGAGGGTGTATGTCACAGTGTTGCATTCGCAAGCATTTGTGTCGTCTCCATTAGCAGCAATGTATGCGTTGCCTGGATCCAGCGGACCGACAGTAAACTCCATGACATACCCGTGACATAATTCTGAAGAACATAAACGCACCACCGCCATCGCACACGGCCTAGACGAGGGTAGCGAAAATACAAAGTGAGTGTGCCTAAAAGATGATCGAGTGCGAACGCGGGATTTTGAGTACCTACCCGGCTGTATTGCGACGAACGGAAAACGGTGGTTTCCTGGACGGTTATCCACAACAGACGTATACCATCCAGAGTTGAACAGTAACATGTTCATGGACGACGCGTTCATGGTGGGAGTGAGCAAGATGTATAGTTGACCATGATCATGATATTATAGGAGAGAACGGGTGTCCCGTGCAGGTGGCTACGCACTTGCATGGAACTTTTTGAATCCTCGCGTTCCGGCCAAGTCCAAAAAGCAACATAGCCCCTGAACTCAGTTTCTTTTCTGTGCGATTTTGCGGTCCTATAGCGATGCAGCGGTAGCGCGTTGGCGCCAGGGAGCTTTTGCTTGTATAAGGGAGTTCCGGGGTTTGGTTGATAGTCGGAAACAACGACAACATTGCTTGACGGCCAAACAGAAAATGGGAGCGTGGTGTTGGTTCCAGGGCCCCTCTCGTCAGGGGGTTGACCGTTACCCCGACCACCGGCGCTTATATGCAGCCACGGTTGGTTTTCTCAGTAGCGAAGGAACGTAGCGTACAGAGAATGTAATCTTCGCGTGAGAAAAAGTTAGCCTGGCACCTCTTTTCCTCGAACCGCTCTCTAGCGCCTCAAGGCTCAGCTGAGCCGCTCGCCCGTTTCTCGTCTTTCTTTGCACCCACCCGCCGCTCCTTCTCACAGGCCGGCCAAACTAGCCAGCACCCACCAGTTTGTCCGACGCCCCGAGCTCGACGTGCACTCGAAGCTGACCTGTTCGGTGCCCAGCCCACCCGCACAGCTCAGCTCGATCCCCTCGGGCCTGGCTTCGGGCCAGGAAACCTACCGGTTTTCACCCAAACCCCCCAGTCTCCTCACCAAGCTATCCCTTGTCCACTAGTACCTTCTTCGTACCTCACTCCAGCTAACGGTACGAACGCGTAGATTAGTAACTCACGGTCTGTACAGAGTCTAGCTATAGGCTAATACACTTCCGGGCCTGACTGATCACTTCTAAAGCGTGTCCGCAGTGAGCTCTCTTTCGACAGTTCGAAAAGATCTAACAATTTAAACCCCTGAAAGCCCTCGTATCATCCGCAGATTGACGTTTCTGAGCCGAGGTGGGCGGGGCATAACATGGGTGACTCCGGTGTTTCTTTTTGCGTCCGTTCTGCTCCAGCTACTGGGTTCGGAGCCAGGGCGTGTTCGCGTATATACCTTGCCTCGCTCCAGAAGGAACCGCAGATGAAGAGCCACATATGGTATTGGTGAGTGTAACTTCTTGCCTTCCAACCCGTTTTGTATTCAATAATACTGCCCCGGGAACCGTATGTATCGGTGGAATAGCGTCCCAAATGTATCAAACGTATGACAGTCCCTACCTGAGAACATGTTGGACCCCATGTACATCAAAAGTTCGAAGACATCCAGTGGTATCTTGTAAAACTCTACTTATCGTCCGAGCAATGCTAAGCAAAAGGATTGATGCAACGTAACTAATCGGTATCTGGTCAGTCCTCAGTGTCAATGAATGAAGAGACTCCACACACTCGCGTCACAGGATTTCCAAGACTTTCGCCAAAATGCTCTTGGAGCTGATGTTGGTTCCTAGTCCCGGAACGATGATCTCGCTCTCCGCAGCGACCCTCTTGTATACCCTTCCATTCGGCTGCTGTGCAAGAAGCAATGCATTGAAAGGTTGTCCGAGGCGAGCGACCATCTCCAGTGCCTGTACATAGCGGCCAGGGTCAGGTGCGGGGACGGCCTGCGGCGGCACAACCCCGTCCAACCCAGTGTACGCGTCATGGTCCAATTCATCTTCCCAGGGAACCCCACCGCTGGGACCTCGCAAGTGATTAATCCACGGGTGGACGAAGACGAGTTTCTGCCGTTTGTCCAACGGGAGATCGTCTGCGGACATGAACCCCACGTTTCCAAGCCCGGATACCTCTGCCTGATACAGAGTCTCCTTGCCCCTATGTAGCCCTTGTTTACTGAGGCCCCTGACTTGGAAGACAATGCATGGAAGGTGTAGACGTCGGGCCGCGAAACGGGCAGATGGAAGAGAGTTGATCCGTCTACAGATAGTTAGGGCTTCTTGCTCAGA
Organism: Pisolithus albus; assembly: GCA_024613165.1. Taxonomy (NCBI): domain Eukaryota; kingdom Fungi; phylum Basidiomycota; class Agaricomycetes; order Boletales; family Pisolithaceae; genus Pisolithus; species Pisolithus albus. Next base: position 1,162,040 of record JANFAB010000001.1, on the reverse strand, counting down.
CAACTTTCCACGTAATTTGGTGATGCACGTATCCAGTTCTTCCCCCTCGAGCAAGGGAGGGTTGTGAGGAGTTTGACCGTAAACAGAAAGGGAGGCTGGGAGGCAACTGTTATATGACGATGACTTTCCTGACCATGCAAGCACGGTGACCTCGCCAGAGCGGGCCACGATCTCTTCCAAGAGATGTCCAACAGCATCTGCCCCTTCACCATAGTGAGGTTTGATATCGGATTCGAATATGCCGATGAGAGAGTATGCGACATCCTCCTCGAACTTCGCATTGCGCGTTGAAGCGAGACGAAGTTTCTCTCGCACACCAAGGTTGTCTGGGGAGAACGTGTCGATGGTTCCATGGGGAATCTTGATAGCGTCTGTCAGCTCTTGCATAATCTTCGGTGATTTCTTATGGTTCGTGCTAGTATCGTCGAGGTATCGGTTCCACCCGGAGTCATAGAAAAAAATAACCTTCGGTGCGAGAAGCTCTTGCAATGTCCATGCGCGCGTCATCCAATAACTACGCGTAAGGTCTCCGAGCGCGGACGGATGCGCTATGTCTGCAAGGTAGACAATCGTAGCCGCCGAATCCGCATACCATTTGAACATCGATGTAAGAGATTGATTAAGGATGGAGCTATTATCCTTGTCGATGCAGCACGTATCTGACCATGCCCAATTATAGCCGTGTCTCGACGTTTCCTTGCAGAATCTGCGCAACTTCTCATTCAAAAGTGTGTTTGGAAGTTTCCACACGGATTTCACTCTCTTGACGTCCTGGAATGACGGCTCTTCCCCCTGCCATGTGTGAGAGAATGTGACGTATCCGAAAAAACTTGCAACTAATTGTTGGATCTGCTCGCTGTCCAGTTTACTCGTCATGGATGAAACCAGCTCTTTGAACTTCGGACTATCCTTAAAGATACGCTTCTGCTCAGCATGGTCACAAAGGCAACCAGTTTGGGCATCGATGACGACCAGGGGGGAGCTTTGGAGGATTTTGTCAACGAGAGAATCTATAGCCGCTATGGTGTCGGACGGAGAGATGTAGTTCCTTCGTGATTCTACGGAACCGTCATTTGTGGTCATTAGCATCATAGTGGAAGTACCTACGCTTGATTGCAGGGTCACGCGACTGTTCGATTACGGGCAGCATGGACTTGAAGGCATCGATTGCTTCGTCATACCGTTTGGCCCCATGAAGCGCCGCGTGCATTGCCTTATAGCCCCAGGGGTTGGAGGGGTCCGCTTTCACCGCCTACACAGCAGTTGTAAGAGACCAACTCATGTAAGAAGCATGTCATGCATACCTCATTTGCATCCTGCACTGCATCATCCCACGATTCTTGTGCTGCTCGAGCTTTACTCCGCTTGATAAAAAGACCTGCAGTAGATGGAGGACTAATGGACAGCGCAGCAGAATACTGCGTTATCGCGTCGTTGTATTTTGCAGACCTGTAGGCTTCATCCCCGGCATCCTCAAGGGTCGCGGTGCATCTTTTGGTGAAATCTGGTGGCGGACATCAACGTGCATCTCAACCGGATCAGTGGCTAGAATGCGTACCCGCGATCCAGTCTATAGTTGCCTTATTCACTTGAATTTCCCCGTCCGATGTCTTGATGATATTGAGCATCTTCACGGCCTCAGCCATACGTCCTTCAGCATAGTGTGTCTCACAGAGACGTTGTTGAGCAATGGTGTTCAGTCCAGTGAAACTCCACCCAAATATCTTCATGGAGGGTTAGATTAATTAGGTAGTAACGACAGGAGACCTACAAGCGAAATTGTCTTCAATGAAGGACATTGCGTGACTTTTCGGGCTAGCTCCTGCGCACGCTCGGTCCATGGTGTGGCATGGGCATGATTTCCCTTTTTCACACACATAACTACAAGGACCTGCGGAATTTATCAGCATCGACGCTTACATTTCGAATCATGTAAATGACGTGCCTGTGCGCAAAGGTAGGTGGCATCGACGTCGTTGTCATCGATTGCTCTCGTAGCAAGGAATTCTACGCGTTCTATTGCGTCTTGTTGATTTCCGGATTCAAATACTAAGATCGACTGAGAAAAACGTAGGTTAATCGTGAGAGCATTGTATCTCGGCTCACGCACCTTCAATAATAAGAGGAATCTGTTGTCGTGAAGGTCGCAATCATGAAAGGCAAAGTCAAATATGCGAAGTGCACCCTCTCGATCGCCCTGCGCAAGTAGGGCAACCGCCCTTGCGATATACCCGATAGGTGACGGCTGAATCCGGAGAGACTTGGGATGCTTGTAAGTGAACGTGTGCACGAAGCAGCGAGAAGGCAGGCTCACCTCCATGCTATCCTCCATCGCCAGCGCCACGTGTTTCAAACGTACTCGTATGAGAGCACGGCTTGCTAGTAAGTACTGGCTAGGACGTAAAGCTCTTGCAATCTCCTCGGACAGCAGCCTTTCTGTGTTCGTCGGATTGTCCTCCGTCCACGATGCGAGTGTCTCGCCACTTACATGTACGAGCGGAAGCTGAGCAACATTGAGTTACGGACCAAAGCGCTACATCACGAAACGAGGATGCTTACTTACATTACTGACGATATACTCCGAGGGAAGGACATCTCTGAGATTGTAAACTGTGATATTCTTGCCAGCTCCGCATGCGAGATACGCCCCGCTTGGTGAGAGAGCCATGCAATAAATGCCTGTGGTGTGTGTAATGATGCTACCAATCTGATTGTGGGACACACAATCCCACAGCGAAATTGATTGGCCCGCAGAACATGCGATGAACCTGCCGTTGGATGCCATCGATACAGCGGACTGAGCTTCATGGATTGACCACTCCGAAGACGAAGAGTCGGAAACGTTGAAACAGGTGATTTTGCCTTTGCTCGCCACGAACAACTGCCGGCCATCGGCTGACCAGACCAACGGAGTGACCAACTCTACGGCGTTGCTGGAACCCTGACGCCCTGAATCAAACAAGACAGCGCCGCTGTGTGTGCTGTATACACGGAAACCGGAGTCATACGAGGCAGTAGCAAATCGACTGCCGTCCGGAGAGAACTTGACGCCTCGAATGCCCCGGTGTGAGATGAAAGGAAGCAACTGAGTACCAGAATGAGTGCCGAATAGCTGGACCGTGTAAGTCGTTCCCCAACTCCCACCAACAACTTTGGTGCAGTCGCTCGAGATGTCAACCGCCGTCACGGAACCCTCGAACCTTGTGGACTGGCACTCTTTTTTGTGGGTGGCCGTGCTCCAGACGGTCGCCTTCTCTCCCTGGTCGCCAGACACGATCCACTGCCCGTCCTTGGAAACAGCAATGGAACGAATGCCGTTTCCTGCTTGCATGGTTGGACCCAGCTGCTGACCGTCTTCGATCCTCCATCGACGAATGTCACCGTCAAAATATCCTCCTATGATTTGACTTTCGTCCATAAACGCGACTGCGGTTATGTTACCCCGAGACACAATCTCGAACTGTTTCGTAGCTTAACCACCACAGTGGACTGTCATCAGGATCACCTCGGCCTCTCCGAGTCTTGGTACGCACCCATCATCGTCGCCACCAAGCCCACGAGCACACCTCGCCCTGTTGTCTAGAGGGAAAAGGAACAAGATCTCGTAGCCTTACTCCTGACCACCTTTGGAAGGTTTGGCAGTGCAGCATTTCCATTCCAGAAATCACCGCGGAAACGAGATTCCATCGGCGTGACAATGTGGCATGCGGTGCGGACGGGCGCCAATGGGTTTCGTGCTGATCGACAGGTTTTGCCAGTGCGCACACACTCGTGCCCCGTTCTCATCCCCGTCGATCCATGCAGGAATACCAGTACGTGTCTCATGGCTCTTCGTTCCTTTCAGCCGAAGCTCATTTGTTGGTCTCGCCGGTACCCCTTATGATCGACTGCAATATACCAGCCATCCCTTTCGTCGCTCTTCGAAACAAGCCAAGTCCTTTCTCCAGTGGATCGGCAATATACCCATGATATACTTCTGGGGTGCAAGTCTGAGCTTGGAGGCATCACTGACGAACTGTGTGTGCACGTGCAGAAGTCAGATCAAGGGCGTCCTCATTGAAATCAAAGGTTTGATTCATCCCATCCATCACATGCCAACCGATCTCGTGGCAAACATCGTGTTCGCAAATTACATGGTCGTACCAGGATCGGTGTAAATCAAATTCCATTGTCTCTGTATCAGGTCTGTCGGTCGTGGCGGAAGCTTTTTTTGCGATACCTTGCCTTTGGAAGATTGCATTCCCAACCTCACCACCAAAGTGGTAAAACAATGCAGTCCAAGACCTCGTTCGTGTAGCCATAAATCTCGCACTCACAATGTCGTCCGGTGTCCTTTCTTCTGACGTTGCGTGGCGATGTCATACCCTCACCGTACTTCGCGCTTCTCGATGTGAAGATTATAAGAACCGGCCCTCATATCAGAGAGCTGTCACTGCAGACTCCAGTCAAGTACTGTGGTATTCCCCGAGGGCGGTTTAAAGTTTGGAAAGGCTTGCAGTGGAACCTTGTTTATCTCCGAAGTCCCTCTCAATTCTTCCTCGACATCGCAATGCTGGTAAATGATTCTGACATTTCTCCAAACGATATTTGACCGTTTGACATGTCTTGGCCTAGGTCTATCCCTTTACAGTTCGGACTGTCAATAAACTCACTCTCGCCGAAAACGAATATTTTGAAGCCTTCAACTCTCCCCTTTCCCCTCTATTCCCTACCCCTGAATACTATCAGGTCGCTGAATATGTTCATCCTCGGACTGAGTGCCTTTTGTACTCAGGTGACTACGAGTATACCCACGAGGGTCGTTCGTTCCTATCTGGCGTTGTTACCGACACTGCACCGAGGGAAAGACGGAATTTCGACATCTCAGAACCGGAGGGCTAATCTGAAGGAAGTCATTGGCCACATCAGAGATGGTCTCCAAACTTTGACCGTTATCTCTTTCACCCCTTCTCTTGACGCCTCTCTGTAGGTTGCTGGTGAACATTTAAACTCATTGTAATATCGTCTGCAGCATCCCAAAGCTCACCACAGATGTCATCTAATGTATGATTTTACTGTACTTTACACTTTGTGGAATTTTCCTTCCAAACATGTTCCCAATTGTGCAGAAAGACAGCTGGAGGGAAGCAGGATGCGCCTTTTCGTGCCTATGACCCGTCGATCCCGTACTAAAATGGGAGCAGCGTACTGGTTACGTAAGCATCCATATGAACCCTACCGTCGTCGACACTTGTCACCGACGACATGGCCAACGGACCAGTGCTGAAATTGCTGGTGCTTGGAATTGTATTCCATGTCATATTCATAGCATCTGTATTCGACTGCTACTTCACAAGTCCAGTGGTTCATGGAATGAACCACCATGGCTCTGGTCATGGCGAAGCAAAGCGTCTCGTCCTCATAGTTGGCAAGTGGCCTCCATTGACCCTGCATGTCGGAACGCTCATGTGCCTCTCCCCTCAGGTGATGGTCTGCGTGCCGATCTTCTGTTCACTCCTAATGGATTCGCGTTCGGCGAGTCTTCACCGACCGTGGTAGCTCCCCACTTGCGCTCAATTGCAGAGAAACGCGGGGCATTCGGTGTGTCGCATACGAGGGTGCCAACGGAAAGTCGTCCGGGCCACGTTGCCATTATTGGTTTGTCTGTCTGAACGCGTGCCCTTCGTCGTGACACTAACGTACCTCAGGCGGAATGTACGAAGACGTGTCCGCGGTGACAAAGGTTAGATAACGTAGGTGTAGTAGGCGGAACACGATCTAAACCTTACTTCTCCAGGGATGGAAGACTAACCCAGTAGGTACGTACTTCACAATTTTCACTCGCTGCCTATTCACTTTGACAAGATAGATTTCGACTCGGTGTTTAACCAGTCCTCTCGTACATTTTCGTTTGGCTCCCCCGACATCCTGCCTATGTTTGCCAAAGGCGCAAGTCCTGAAAGAGTGTTAACTTGGTGTTATGACGAGGAAGCAGAGGATTTCACGAAGGGTGGGTGTCGGGACTCGTAAGAGGTCTTGGTCCAATCGATATCCCTTTCCCTTTCAGATGCGACTACTTTGGACACTTGGGTGCTAGATCAGCTTCGTTCGCTGTTTCAGAACGCGTCAACGGATGCTACCCTAAACTCTCAACTACGGGGCGACAAAGTCATATTCTTTCTTCATTTGCTTGGGCTGGACACGACTGGACATGCATATAGGCCTTTTTCCGAGGTATGTCAGACCACTCTACGAATTTCTGTAGATTCACAACGTCATTGCAGGAATATATGCGGAACATTCAAGTGGTGGATAACATTGTCAATGAAGTCGAGAACCTTGTTTCGCATTTCTACGGGGACCAAGAAACGAGTTATGTTTTTACCGCCGACCACGGAATGTCTAGGATAGGGAACCACGGAGACGGCGGTAATGATTCTCTCTCGTTCATCCCTGTTGAGCTAGCGGTTTGACAGCCGAACTTAGATCCAGACAATACCCGCACGCCCTTGATTGCATGGGGTAAGGGCGTTCGTGCCCCACTCCCAGACTCGACGCCATCGTCGCACGACGACTACTCTGAACCATGGCATCTGGGCCATCTACTGCGACGAGATGTGTCACAGGCAGACTTGGCTCCGCTGATGGCCACGCTTATCGGGATCAACTGGCCATCGAACTCGGTAGGCGTGTTACCTGACATTGACCCCACACGGGCTGGTTATCTCGCACCCCTGGAAGGGGACGAAGCGCTCGCTCGGTATGCGTTAGTCAACGTTAAAGTTCTGCTGGAACATTATCTAGTGAAACATGGTACGAAGCCTTCTGTGTTATTCCGGATCCTACTCATTTCCCGAAGAATTGAAAGCTGCGCATGCCATTTTCTACAAGCCCTTCGATCCCTTGGAGCACAAAGAGTTTGGCGTGCCTGCTCGAGTGCGAAAGGTTGCCATCATCGAACGGCTGATCGAGGAAGGAAAGTGGTACGATGCGCGCAGTTATTGCATGGAACTGAGCGAAGCTTGCTTGCAAGGTTTGCGTTACCTAGAAACGTCAGTGAGCGATCGTATCCGGTGTGGCACAAGCTGATGCAGAAGGTAGCTACGACCGGCTGTTGATCCGTGCTATCGTTATCGTGGCATACCTTGGATGGGCAGCATACGCCTCAATCTCATTGTTACCCCCCGAAAAGTCTATGTCAGCATTCAGAAGCGGAGTTATCGACGTCGGTACCGTCGCTGTGCTACTAGGCTTTTGGGCGGCGTTTTGGATACAGAATTCGCCTTGGACATTCTATGTCTACGTAGCTTTTCCATGTTACTTCTGGAGGGAATTCTGCTCTCTCGGCATACCGGCTCTTCGCAGATGTGTATTCGAATCTTCACTGACATACCGAAACCTTTTCACGCAATCGACCTCAGTTATTTCTGCGCTACAAACCATGGTGGTACGCCGGCGTCCTTTAACCTTATTATCTTTATCCGTGGCTCAGTATCTACCCACAGGTTGCCTACACGCATCGTTCGATATGGAGTGTCGGTTTTGTGGTAGTTGGCATTCTGTGGCCGTTGATCGCGTGGCCCTCCTCGTTGCTTTCTCAGAATCGTAGGCTGGTAGGCCTGTGGTGTGGAAGTTGTATTGTTACTGGTGTGTTCCCCCTCTTGGCGGTCGAAAAGGAGGAAAGTGTGCCTTCAATGTAAGCATTCTGGGTATTTCTCTGTATGACCCGGTTAATCTGTACACAGCTTGGCAGGTGGAAGTGTCATGCTGTTGATAGGGGCCCTTCATTTGTATCACTGTAGCCAAAATAATGTGGAAAAGTCCGTGCGGATATCCAGTGTGGTCCAGGTAAGTTACTTGACTATAAGTTGGTTTGCTACTGAAGGTGCGCAGATGGGCCTGGTTGCAGCCATGATGCTGGTCACATCTAGCTCTGTCAACAGTTTACAGGCTAAAGCTGGATTACCTCGGCTGAACCAGGTCGCTGCTTGGTTGATTCTCGGTGCGTGGATTTCTACTTGCTGGCGTCGTCCTTCGTCGCATTGAGGTCATTGCCGTAGCATCGTCCTCTGTGTACCCATTCATTTCGAAAGTGCGCCATCCATCCCCGACATCCAAAATTATATCCTTCTTCCTTGCATTTGCTGCCTGCTTCGTCATTTTATCGATAAGCGTCGAGGGACTGTTCTACTCTGCTTATTTCTGCAATCTGCTTCTTTGGATAGAAATCGAGGCCCTTGTACGGACACCCGATACCTCCAACGGGAACGGGTCCGTGGCTGACCAACAACCATCGGTATCCTACCGTTTTCGAGTGGATGATATCCGCATCGCCCTTTTTTTCTTGTTTTATGTTCAAGTGGCATTCTTCGGAACGGGAAAGTGGGTGTTCGCAGTGCCATCTTCGTGACTATGCTGATCCATTTCGCATGCAGTGTTGCGTCTATATCGTAAGTGGAGCCTTTGTTTGACTCCGTTGCTGCGGCAAACCATTGTGCAGATCGTTCTATCTCGAGCCCGTTTATCGGCTTGTACCCATCTTCAACCCCTTTTTGATGGCAGCTCTCCTGGTTGGTCACCTCTTACACTCCGGGACACACGAAGCTCACATGATTATTTAGATATTTAAGATCGTTTGTCCATACGTTATTCTATCCGTAGTCTTCGCCACTCTCAATGCCCGTCTTCGCCTTCCTCCGTTCTCCCTATTCTTGGTTGCGCTCACTCTGACAGATGGTAAATGTCTATTTATTACAACTGCGATCTGGACGCTCACATGCTCTCAGGGATGACGATGACGTTCTTTTTGAATGTCACTGATACTGGTATGTTCACACGAGCGCTTCGTACGCTGTTTGTTCCTCATCAAACATGCATAAGGTTCTTGGTTAGAGATCGGTCAATCTATCAGTTTCTTCTGCATCACGTCTCTATTACTGGTTTGGTCAGCTGGAATATGTGGGGCTGGCGAGTATCTCATGGGAGATATGCTGGTTGATCACAAGTCAGCCAAGGTAGATTGAAGCACAGTAGAGCATGTAATATGGTACGACGTCTGGCATACGGCGTGCAAGGCCTCCATCCTAGTCACCCAGACGCACACTTCGCAAGGGCATTCACACTCCTTGCCTTTTCCGCATACTGCCCCTTGTTTACGGTTGCTCTGTCGACTACACTTTGCGAATGAGCGCTCTTCTTTCACTGCGTATCGAGCGGGTACGTCTCCCATGTAAATTTGTCCAGTTATAACGACCTTGGCGGTATCGTAACGAACGGTCCCTCCGGTGTGCATTTACTCTACGTGCCTCAAGTCCATCCAGGTACGATTCAACCATCATCCCCCTGTGCGGATGTATTACTACTAAAATCTTCGCTGTATCCCCAGTCACCTAAGCCTGGGGATACGGCAAAGATTTTAGTAGTAATACCATCACCAAAACTGCAGAAACGTGACATTGCCCGATTTGGCACGATGACTCAGCCACTTGTTTGTCGCGTCGTAATGTGACGGGATGACTAATTTAGCCATTTCTCGGCCTCGCGGCGACACCGTCAGTAGCCGATCTCGCAATGTCTTGTCGACAACAATACCATATTGCTACGACGTAGGTCCGTCCGCAAGATATTCGTATACAGACATGTAGCTGGGCGATGCCTGAATTATAATTGGGTGTACATAGTGGGAGCATATCAGTTCGTGCTGTAATAAGTACCGAGTAGTGTATGCCAAATTGCCAATCTTACGGTGCACTGTAGCAGTGTTCCACTTCAAACAGCTCATTGATTCATCCTTGCTAGCTTAACATTGCATGGCATTACATCGTAAATCATAATACATCGTACGCATGTGCATCGAATCATCATCCTGTCCACATCACATCGTTTGGTCGAGTAGCGCAGCGATGTGTATTCGCAGTACTGGCGCTGCACACTGCCACTGCCAACCCGTGTGCTCCACTGACTAAGCAGAGTCGGGACTCGTTTACCCAGCAATTTTCTCGCAAGTCCGTGCTTACTAATCGCGTCACGGTCACGTGGGTGACAACCTTATCGCCCACACCCGGAGTCCTTTCCCTCTCCCCAACTCCTTCCTTGACATGCCACTTGTAGCGACCACGGACCCATCACTCTCTGGATCCCAAGCAACCCATCCATGCCATACCTAGCATATCTGACATATTGCAGAGCCCCACACCAACAGAAACCAGTTGGTGTCTGGTAGGTTGATTAAGTCGTCTTTCTTGCAAGCTATTCATTCTCTCGAGATTCTCGTGTACGGTTCATGAGCTCATTATGTTTCTATGAGGCAGAGCCGACCGGATTCGCGATATGTTTGATACGAGTGCCTATATGCGCTGCTTAGCCACAACCGTACCGAACGTGGGCCTCTGGGGTGTCGAAGGTGGAACGTAAAGGTGAGTATATGCGGCCACCTTTCTCGCAACGCTACTCCGCAACACTCTGTAGGGGAACACTCAAAAGACTGTCATGATCTTTGTGAAGTGTACTACGAGGTAAGCATAATCACGAGATTAAAAGACATACGCAGTCATTTCGTTAGACCACCGTCCATTTGCCTCCTCGGCTCTCACGTTCCGCACCGAACATATCTATCGAATCTAGGTCGTCAGGCTCTGCTGAGTCACCGTCCACGGATAATCCTGTTTGTTTACTGTCACCCGAGCACAACATCTCCACTCCCCGCTCTTCTGTTCAGCCCGCAGTGGCTACATCTGAGACCCCTCTCCACCACCACAGCCCAGATGTGGATGCGAATAACAGCGCTTGCCATTGCAGGCTACTCTTTCTGGCGAGCATTATTACTGGCTGTATCTGTTGCTGCATACGAGTTCGTAATGGTATCATAATGTATTGTTGACAATATCGAGTGGCATAAGTGACCTAACAAAGGCACACCGGCAGTACATGACCAGAATAATCCCAATCTATCGTGTCATATCATTCCGGTGTGGTGTCGAGCGACAAGTCAGTTTTTCTAAATTATATTATATACACGGGTTCTTCGAGCTACTCTCTACAGAGTCGATAGCCATGATACTACTATATATTCGTATATATAGTTTGTGCAATTTTGGTGATGACATCCACACACACAGAGGGATTGTGTGCGACAATATTACCTTGCTTGGCAAGGGTTCTACCGCACCCATAAATGCCGTGGGAACCGTCCTACGACGGAAAGTACTTCCTTTTCTGGTCACCATCAGCCTCACCCTCTCGTGAGTCGTCACGTCCTGGCTCAAAGCCACGCACATTGCTAATAGAAAAGCACTGTGCATTGTGCCTTCAAAAACACTGTTTCATCAATATTCTGATTGTCTCCCGCCCTGATCTTCTGGATAATACGACACAGATTGAAAAGATTCAATACAGCACTGCTTGCAGAAACTAACACTCCGCACACTCAGTCGTCGACCCCAGTGCCCCGTGGCTGTCCTTTTCCATCTTCAGTGGACCTGACCCGCCCAACATCCGCCAAGCAAGGTTTGCGCCGCCACCAGCGGCACTTCCCCGAGTCTAACGAGTGCTGTAATTACAGAATGGGGGCTCCCTTATCCCAGCGTACAGTGATCACGATGTCTGCCCAGATAGCATAGGATCAACTTGCAACTGCACTCCCTGTATTTCTTTTTAGCCTTACGGTAGACTGTATTATTTGACTTGCTAAACACCTGTTACTTCTTAGCGGTCCACCATATCACTTCGGGTGGATTCCTTCAGATGCGACGACATTTGATCAACAACCCGGCTGGAGAGGAGAATGAACATCTAAGCAGCCGGGTTCGATACGGGCTGTTACGGCTCACATCGGTTTCCCCTGACTCGCTCGTACCTCTGTTGCACACAGAGACTGGTCTCAATTCCGGATTTCGCATCTTTAATTTGCGAAGTATCTGGAGGCTTCAAACGGAAGACTGCCGAAGGGTCATCGAGCACATGTCTGCGGTATCATCATCTCGGGTCGTTCCTTGAACTGGATCACAGAGCGTGGCATTGGGCCCGGAGATTGAAAGGAAGGGGGCGGTAGCATAACAAGACTGCAAGTATGAATGGTTTCTACTCGAATAATACTCGATTTTCAGTGTCTCGTCCTTCAGATAAGCTTGCAACCCTCTCCAGCTTAGTTTTGCTCGGTCGACCCTCATATGACGAGAGGAGACGGCCTAGTCCATACGCTGCAACATTCTATTGATGGGTGGTACAACACGGAGACATGCATACGGCTTGTCCTCACAGGTTAAACTAAACCCTCCTATGCGCTTGACGCAGGTTACGACAAGGCAATCGGAAACTGCTCTGAGTTGGTGAGAAGGCTGAGGGAACTGTATTGTTCGTTGGCATTGTTTCAGTGTTACGCCTAGATGGGAACTAGCAGCGACCTGAAGGGATCAGTCCAAAGGCACGGTGAGAGTCTAGGTCTGCCACCAGCCCGGTACCTGCAATACCTTGGTTACTTCGGCCATCTAGGGGGACTATGAGCCGGTAGCGTACTGCATTACTGTTGATAGAAACAACAGTACAATTCGACCCACAGGATGCGGGAGCATACGGTTCCACACTATGAAAAGTCAGGACGTGTAAAATAAGTGTCTAAGACACTCTTAGTAAGCGTCACTACAGCTAAATATCAGCGTCTGTCATTGAATTTCAGCGTCTTAACATGACGCTGAAGTGGACATCCGGCCTACTAAAAATCAGCGTCCAGGACATTGAATAAAACTGTCGAGGGCATTGAATAAAACTGTCGAGGGCATTGAATAAGACTGTCGAGGGCATTGAATAACGTTATTAAGAGCATTGAATAAAGTAGTTAGCAGCTCTGAATTAGAGTGTCGCCGTCATTTAAAAAAGGCATCAATAGCACTGAATTGGAGAGTCCTCGTCATTTAAAAAAGGCGTCAATAGCACTGAATTGGAGTGTCCTCGTCATTTAAAAACGATGCTCCAGTAGCTGTTTTTCCACCTTAAACATCACACATGGTCGTGCTTATATCTCACATATGGGAGACGAATAGACATAGAATTTGTGGCTACTCGACCACATTACAGAAACCGTAGGGTAAAAGAAAGGAGACGGAGAGGAATCCGAAATACCCAGCCATTATCATCGCCCTGACCGTGTGGTTCATCGTGTACGTCGACCCCATGTCTAAATTGCGTCGGGTCAATCTCGTTAGCAGGTAGGCATTAGTAACGAAAGTGCGCGTTTACTGCTTCTGTCGGAGGCCGAGCCTGCGCTTCCGCAGGTACGTTGTTCTCACTTTGCTGGTTGCGCGGCTTCTCCCTCGGCGCCTCGTTAGCACGACTGACGGCCTAGATCATTGAAATAAGAATGCCTAGTAAATATGTACTGAAATCATTATGCACGAACGCACCTCATCCGGGTTAGTGTCTTCTGCTCGTCTTGGTGGGTGGAGCACGAGACGTGGCTTCGGGCGACCATTGGACTAATCTTGTTGCGGTTGGCTCTACACAACCAATGTAACGGCCCGTACTTTTAGTGTAACGGCCCGTACTTTTTCACTACTAGTTGTAGCGTACTCTTAGCGTAGTTTTCCTTATTTATCCACTCTCTGGTTAGGGTTACTTAGACGCGCTCATAGACGCTTTACTTAGTCAGCTGATTCGTCAGCGTAGCCGCATTGACTCAGCGCAGATCACTGCAGCCAATAGCGTTTATCTCTCGCTTGTTTGGTTTGTTCTACGACGTTCTACGGTACAAACACTCTAGTTAGTATAAATACCGTCTCTCTTGTCGTAGACACTCCAATCGAGTTCATTTGTGCCCTTGCGCATTAACTCTTTCCCTAAGACCTCTACTCTATATCAGTCAGGAGTAACCGAGTATAGTCCTTGTGATTATAAGCGTTACACTTGAACTCAATTCCCAATACTCCCTTACTCCGCTTGCGCCCAGGCATATAGGGCAACGTACACCCGGACTCCAGGGTTAAGGAGCTTCACTTTCTTCTCTTCACTTCGTTTACGGGGCGATGCCTTTAGTCCCGTCCACCTATCGGCTGGTGGTTGTGTTTGAAGAAGAAATGTAGTTAGTAGTCCCGCTATCCGTCAAGGGTAGTGTGAAGGCATAACCCACATTAGGGGGTGGAAACGCATAGCTTAAAGTAGTTCCCCTACGTCAAGGGAGGTAGAAAGTGTACTACCATATCCCTACTAGTTTTTACGATAGTTGAGACAGAGTACCGCCACTGAGGGCAGGGAAAATCTCTTTTCAAGATTCCTCGCGTAAAGAAGTCGGAGTCGTTGGCTCCTCGAATTAGGTTTTCTCCTTACCTGAAAAAGGAAGAACTGCCCGTCCCCCCGCTCCTGTTCGCTCGGGAAATAACACCCCTCGAGCAACAAATTTTTGGTACCCCCGAACCTCTCCTTCCTCGCCTCTCGCCTCTCCCTCTTCGCTCCCCCTCTCCCGACCCCAACTTACTGGGTTTCGTTCTGAACGTCCCGTACAACTTACGGAACAGACGAACCATCCGACCTCCCCCTCGTACCCCCGTAACGTTCACTGGTCATGGACCAATTCACGCAGGACCAGCTGCACTTCATGCAGCAAATGACGGCCATGATCACGGCGCAGGTCGCCAACCAGGTGGCCCAGCACGTCGCCAGTGCCGTGGCCGGCATGCAGCCGCAGCAGCAAGGCGGAGGGGCCACCCAGAATGTTAATCAAAACGTTGACCCGACGAAACGGGGTGTCGCCGACCCGGGGCTATTCGACGGGTCTATTAGTAAGTTCGAGGAATGGTGGGCCAAGATGAAGGCCTACATCATAGTGGCGAACCAGACCAGCCCTAGGGCTAGGAATCTCGCAGTCTGGTCCAGGATGACCGGACCTATTGCTGGAGCTTACGCACGGGCGCGTATCGACACATGTATGGCGGCAGGGGCCTGGCCGTCCTATGACGATCTCGTGGCCGAAGTGGAGGCGCGCTTCAGACCGCTTCACAACAAGGACTGGGCTAAGGAACAGCTCAGTAAAGTTCGCCAAGGATCGGCTAGGACAGAAGAGTTCCTGGCCAAGTTCAACGCACTAAGGACTGCGTCCGGGGTATCCGACGATTACGCAATTTTCATGCTGGAAAGGGCACTCCGCCCTGAAATTGTCCAGCAGATCTTTGTTCAGGGACGCCGCAAGGATACCTGGGCAGAGTACGATGTCGAGGCTAGATGTCTCGGCGCTGCCCTGGAGGCAGTAAGGATCAAGACTGGCGGTGCGTCCTCTCGATGGGGACAAAACTTCTCACGACCCTCGCCCGGGGTAACGTCAGGGCAAGGCGCACCCATGGACATTGGGGCTGCGCAAGGCGGATCGGGAAGCCGCCCTAAAAAGGACTTCTCAAATTACCAATGCTACGCGTGCGGCCAGAAGGGCCATATACGACCGCATTGCCCGCAGGCCGGGAACAAAGGAAAAGGGCGCCAGGTGCGCTCTGAAGGTGTCGACCCGCGGCTGGCCGCTATGGATGGGATGACTTTCGAGCAGATTGTCGCCCATATTTCTAAGTTAAAAGAATCGGAGCTGCAGTGAAATCGGGTCCTGCAGTCTCGGACAATGTTGGTACTGGACAAGTTTCTTTTTCTCCTTTTAGTTTTTCATCTCGCTGTACCTCGGTTTCCTCTTCTAAAAATAGTTCAAAAGAAAATACAAAAATAAATAATACAAAAACACAAAAAAAGGTTTCATTCTCGGACATAGTTACTGTAAACAGGTTTTCTTCTCTCTCTGTAGATAGTATGGACGATGATTCGGACTTTGTACCTACACCGTCTGTTGGAGGGTCCCGAAAGGGCTCGGGACCGGACGTTAAACTGGCACCGCTTAATTCTCCAAGCAATAAAATCTCCAAAAATAGCGTTTCAGATGGATCCGAGTCGGTTAGCGATGCTCAGGTGACAGTACCGCCGAAATCCCGAGTTCGCACGCTCAACTTAAAGGATCATGTTGCTGTACCTATTATTATTCGCACTAGGAAGGGTGACGCACACGCTGTGCAGGCCTTGTTGGATTCTGGTGCTACAGGTGTTTTCGTGGATGCCAAATTCGTTGATCGAAAGAAGCTTCCAAAGTTGTCTCTTCCACGAGCTGTGGACGTATTTAATGTCGATGGTACTCTTAACTCCGCTGGAAGGATTACGCATCAGGTACCGCTTAGGGTTCAGTTCGGAGATCACTTCGAAAAGTTAGTAGCCGATGTCACGGATCTGGGATCTCACGACATGATTTTGGGTCACACGTGGCTTGCCACTCACAACCCGGAAGTCAATTGGAAAACCGGTGAAATCTCGATGAAGAGGTGCCCTCGTAGTTGCAGGCAACTCGCGCCAAAGCCGGCCTTCGTTAGACGTATCGAAAAGGAGGAGGTCCAGGCCCTCGAAGACTGGCATAATATATTCAGAGCCGACAAGCAGGAGGCTCCTAAAAGGGATAAAACCCCTGAGGAACTGGTTCCAAAGGAATATCACGAATATTTAAGCGTCTTCTCTGTCCAGGAATCCGAATGCATGCCGCTTAGGAAACCTTGGGACCACGCAATAGAACTAAAGGAGTCGTTTGTTCCGAAAAAGGGAAGGTTGATCCCTCTCAGCCCTGATGAGCAAACCGAAGTTAGTAACTTCGTTGATGGACAACTCAAAAAGGGATACATTCGGCCAAGTAAGTCGCCGCAGACTTCTCCCGTGTTCTTCGTCCCTAAGAAGGATGGAAAGAAGTGTATGGTACAGGACTACTGCTATTTAAACAAGCATACGGTCAAGAACTCGTACCCGCTCCCGCTTATCTCGCAGCTTGTTGACAAGTTGAAAGGGTGTAAATTATTTACGAAAATGGACCTTAGGTGGGGATACAATAACATTCGGATCAAGGAAGGTGACGAGTGGAAAGCCGCTTTCGTCTGTCACCGTGGAGCCTTCGAGCCGCTGGTTATGTTCTTTGGTTTATGTAATTCCCCTGCCACGTTCCAAAATATGATGAACGACATCTTCGGTGATATGGAGGATGTTCTAGTTGTATACATAGACGATCTTATGATATTTACGAAAACGGACGATGAAAAGGAGCACGACAGGATTGTGCTAGAGGTGCTTAGAAGGTTGAAGGAGAACGACTTGTTCGTTAAACCGGAGAAATGCTTATTTAAGCAAAAAGAGGTCGACTTTCTGGGTATGATAGTTGGCACGAATGGAGTTAAGATGGATCCCGCTAAAGTCGCTGCTGTGCGCGATTGGCCGGTTCCCACTTCCGTTCGTGGAGTTCGAGGCTTCCTTGGCCTTGTGAACTTCTACCAACGTTTCATAAAGGATTTCGCGCAGGTCGCACGCCCCCTTAATGACCTAACTAAAAAGGACACTCCGTTTCTCTGGTCCGACAAGTGCCAAATAGCGTTTGACACACTTAAGGAAGCCTTCACGACTGCACCTATACTTATGTTTCCCGATCAGGATCGGAAGTTCCGCTTAGAAACCGATGCCTCGGACTACGCGACTGGAGCCATGCTCTCGGTGGAATGCGATGACGGTCTCTGGAGACCAGTTGCCTATTCGAGTCATTCGCTTAGTGGAGCAGAGCTTAATTATACGGTTCACGACAAAGAGATGCTAGCCATCATCCGCGCTCTAG
This sequence comes from Pisolithus albus, assembly GCA_024613165.1. Classification (NCBI taxonomy): domain Eukaryota; kingdom Fungi; phylum Basidiomycota; class Agaricomycetes; order Boletales; family Pisolithaceae; genus Pisolithus; species Pisolithus albus. Next base: position 1,144,405 of record JANFAB010000001.1, on the reverse strand, counting down.
AGCAGTGGCGTCACTACCTTGAGGCCACTCCGTACCAGTTTGAGATTTGGACGGATCACCACAACCTTAAATGGTTCATGACGTCACAAAAGCTTCAACCACGCCAGGCGCGTTGGGCGCAATATTTTAGTCGTTTTAACTGTATTATCATCCATAAACCAGGAGTTTCGATGGGACGACCGGATGCTCTCTCTCGCCGCGAAGACTTAGTAGAAAATCGCGAAAATGCTAAATCCGAGGAGTCGTTATTTATTAAACCCGAACAAGTACGCGCTGTGCGCTTGGAAAGCCCCTTTATAGAAGAACTGCGCAGTGTAACGGCCGAGGTTGACGCTGGAACGCTCGACCGACGCGACGGTTTGCTGTATGATGGAGACAGGGTTTTCGTGCCTGAGGCACTTAGACAGAAGGTACTCGCTGCTCTTCACGATTCACCCCTAGTGGGTCATCGAGGCGTAAAAGGAACTCAGGAGTTGATCACACGCTGGTTCACGTGGTCTACCTTGAAGCCCGATGTCGAGGAGTACGTAAAGCACTGTCAGACGTGTCAAGCTAGCAAGTCTAGTAACAAGCCGCCGGCAGGCGAACTCAAATCTTTACCCGTCCCCGATGGGCCTTGGAAGGATCTTACGACCGACTTTATGGATATAGGAGTCAGGAGCTCCTCTGGAAAGTCCTACGTCTTAGTTGTCGTTGATCGGTTCTCTAAGGAAGCAGAGTTCATCCCCTGCACTGAAAAGGAAACTGCCGCTAGTATGGCTCGGCTTTATTTAACTCACGTCTGGAAGCATCACGGCCTTCCCCAGTCTCTCATCTCGGATCGCAGACCGCAGTTCGCATCTCAGTTCTCGAAGGAGCTATTTAAAATGTTGGGTGTCGAGCAGAAGCTCTCGACGGCGTTTCATCCACAGACGGATGGTCAGACAGAGCGGTTGAACCGCGAAATTCAGCAGTATCTACGGATGTATGCAAACCATCAGCAGGAACGATGGGTCTTCTTCTACTGGCAAGTGCCCCTTTGAAGTTACTCGTTCGTATACACCACGAATGGGCGTTGAGCCGACGACTTCTAAGGTAGAAGCAGCGGAGGAGACCGCTAAAGACTGGTTCCAGGTGTTCCAGGACGTGCGCGAAAGTTTGGGAAAAGCTAGGACTCGTCAAAAGACTCAGGCAGATAAACGACGATCCCCTTCCCCTGCTTACTCCGTAGGCTCGCAGGTCTGGCTGGCTACTGACCATTTATCGCTGAAAGATCGGCAGAGCCGAAAGTTGACCGAAAGGTGGATTGGCCCGTACGAAGTCTCGGACGTTTTACCCAACGCCGTTAAATTAAAGTTGCCGCGCTCGATGCGCATACACCCGGTAGTGAATGTTTCACGGGTGAAACCTTATCTCGGTGCTCTTGATGGGCAACCGGTTACTCGGCCCGGCCCACAACGGGTTCGGATGAAGGAGATGTCGAGTACGAAGTCGAGAAGGTTGTTGATTCCCGCTTGAAGCGTGGTAATCTTCAGTTCCTCGTTCATTGGAGGGGATACCCAGAAGAAGATCGCACTTGGGAGCCTAGGTCGGCCCTTAAGAACGCCCAGGAGGCGATAGACGATTTTTACAAACTCCACCCTGGTGCCCCCCGGAAACTTCGTTTACTCTCGACTGAAGGTCTCTTTTTCTCCGCTGTACCCGACCCTTTGACTGCTGTGCAGCCTATCTGGTCTCGCCTGGAAGTCGAGCCATAGGAGGGGATAGTGTAACGGCCCGTACTTTTAGTGTAATGGCCCGTACTTTTTCACTACTAGTTGTAGCGTACTCTTAGCGTAGTTTTCCTTATTTATCCACTCTCTGGTTAGGGTTACTTAGACGCGCTCATAGACACTTTACTTAGTCAGCTGATTCGTCAGCGTAGCCGCATTGACTCAGTGCAGATCACTGCAGCCAATAGCGTTTATCTCTCGCTTGTTTGGTTTGTTCTACGACGTTCTACGGTACAAACACTCTAGTTAGTATAAATACCGTCTCTCTTGTCGTAGACACTCCAATCGAGTTCATTTGTGCCCTTGCGCATTAACTCTTTCCCTAAGACCTCTACTCTATATCAGTCAGGAGTAACCGAGTATAGTCCTTGTGATTATAAGCGTTACAACCAAGATGAATGGACACACCTTGCTTGGTCCTGGAGCGTCGGTCGGCTTCGAGTAACGAAGCGCAACAAGGGCGCTTGCAGCGTCTTGGGTAGTCCGGCCATCCGAGGTTCTCTTCCTTAGAGCGAGCGTTGTCTTGCATTTGATCTGATCGAGTTCATCGTCGTCGTCGCACTCGGGATTGACCAATTCACTGACATCGCTACTTTCATACATAATCTTCTGTGCATTGATTGTTGTCGTGCCACCATAGTCTTCGGTGATAAGCTGACAGAATATATGAGGAGTCACGAAATAAGAAAGGTACTGCATCAGTGACAGAGGCTGAAAAGCGTCAGTCGGCGTGGTGAGCGGGAAAAGCTGTAGTAGCATGTGCATAACGATCGCAGTCCCTTTGGAACCATAGCTTTCGCGTCATAACGGTGTTAGGCACTGTCTAGGAAACAAAACGTAGCAGACAACTCACTATCCACTGCGTGAATTCTGCCATATCGTCGATGACATCGGAGGGGAGCGCATGCGAGCAAACTGCGATATTGTGCAACCTTCCACCTCGAGGGCAGCTTCAAAGCATTTCCACAGAAAGATGTTCTTGTGCGCTTCTGCATCAAATATGAGACGGCGGAGTTCGTCCTCGAGTTTCAAAACACGTCGGGGAATATCCTTGAAGTCGACGTGGGTTACTGGCCAATCCGCTTCCTCTGCAAACTCGATGGCTTTGAGCCGACACTGCTCTCATTTGATTAGCCTGCAGATGTCTAAAGCCAAGCGAAAGTCAGTCTTTTTTTGCTTGACGAGGCTGACATAGGTGGTTAACGCAGTTCTGAGCTGCTCGGATGGATGGTCGGGGATTGGATCTTCACAGTCCATCTCGGGACACGTCTTTGGGATAATGGCGCTCGGAGAGGGATCACCGCCATCACGGATATCGCTGTGGTAATCTGCTTCATCCTCGTCCTCATCTGATTCCCGAGATTGCCTTGCACTTGTGATTTTGGTAGAGCTTCCCATGGTCTGTAATGGGATTGTCAATACGGCCTCGTCAATAGCATACGTAGAATACCTTCGGGTGTGCCTTTGGTGCTCGGTTGCCCTGCTTCAATGAGTACGACGGGATATCAGAATATAATCCTTACACTGTCATTGAGCATGCCCTGATCATTGGCAGGACGACGACTGATCTTATCTAGTGAGACAATGAAGAGGGTTAGAACGGCATCCGATCGTCTGTCAATCTCACCTGATGACCCGGGGTTCACGGGCCTGCTCCTAACCAGCGATGCGTCGTCGTCTTCGTCGCTTTCGTCGTCATGCTCTGCCTCTGATCGTTCTCCATGTTGCCTTTTCTGAGGCCGAGGTTTGCTTTTACCTAGTTAGTAGAAGAGGTTAGCACCGAGCAGTAATATGCACGAAGCTTACCGGGTGACGCATGAACGCGAGACGTCTCACTACGTCCAGAAGGCTTCACCGGTCTGCCCCTAACTGGCGATGCATCGTCGTCTTCGTCGCTTTCGTCGTCATGCTCTGCCTCTGATCGTTCTCCACGTTGCCTTTTCTGAGGCCGAGGTTTGCTTTTACCTAGTTAGATGATAGAAGATGATTAGCACCGAGCAGTAATATGCACGAAGCTTACCGGGTGACGCATGAACGCGAGACTTCTCACTACGTCCAGAAGGCTTCACGGGCCTGCTCCTAACCAGCGATGCGTCGTCGTCTTCGTCGCTTTCGTCATCATGCTCTGCCTCTGATCGTTCTTCGCGCTGTCTTTTCTGAGGCCGAGGTTTGCTTTTACCTAGTTAGTAGAAGAGGTTAGCACCGAGCAGTAATATGCACGAAGCTTACCGGATGACCCATGAACGCGAGACCCCCTACTACGTCCAGAAGGCTTCACCGGTCTGCCCCTAACGTCGTCTTCGTCGCTTTCGTCGTCATGCTCTGCCTCTGATCGTTCTTCAGAGCTAGTGTCACCCTTTTCATTTGGACCGTCCATATCTGAAGGATCAGTGAAGCCAAACTCGCGCATATCGTCCTTCGAATCCTCTGGATCTGATCTATGCGCTTCCTCGTCAGTGAAAAGTTGTCCACCTGTTTTCTTGTGCACCTGGTGCTTCGTGTCCCACAGCTGTGACAAATCCTTGTAATAAGAAAAACAGATGATTGTGTGGTGCACCTTGAGCTTCACGGCAGCTCTCTTTTCTTGCTGCGAACTGTTTCGCAGGTATTGCGCCAACAAGTCCCGCACAGGCCATCCGTTTTCGTAATTCTGGAATATCTTGTACTCTACCTGTGCCTATGTAGATATTTGAGCGCATATATGCACTATACACAGAGACGACTCACCTGAAAAATGACTTTCTCGACGAGCAGCTTGTTTTTTTGCTTCGCAAGGGTTCGACTGGTATCGAGTTTCCGATTTGCGAGCTTCCGGATACCACACTATTTTTCGTCAGGCAAAGCGGTGCGAGACACGACGAAACACGAACTTTGAGATAATTGAAGAGCTCCTTCTGATTTGACAGGCCCATCGATTCGATGATCCTGTAGCCCTTTCCGTCACTGCGTGCTGGACGGCCCTTTGGTCGAGGAATCAAGTCTTCGCTCTGAGATAGCATGTCGTATTTTTTGGATTTCTTTCTGCGACGTTCCTTGGCTTGCTGATTTCCTACGTATTAAGTTAGAACAAAGAATAAGATTGAGTACAATAAGAGATTAACTTACGCGCGAATGCGTCCATTTGTTCTTGCAACGCCGCTATTGCCTGTCCCATGGAAGCAAGTTGAAGTGATTGTTTCGCATTGTACGGCTTTGGTGCTTTGACCATGGTGATTAGTTCACGAGATCTGGTGACGAGGTCAGTGTTAGGGGTAAGATAAGATAAAAGCAGACGCGTCAAGCTGGCAAAAAACGAGTCGCGGTCACGTGCTATTCACGTGCTTACTTATGCGATTTACAAACGGACTTATAGTACTAAGATATGATACTACTAAGTACGATTGTATTCGAATGCCAGACATATATCAGAAAAAGGGATGGTACTACCGTCCTCTGTGACGACCGACTTGGAACTGCATTGGCACTTGATGATCTGCACTATTCTCCCTGCTTGTGGCCCCTTCAATATCAAACACCACTGATTTTTGCCCGTGGGGTTCGCCGGCGTAAGGTACTGAGCAGGGATTGTAAGATGTTGAATCCCCGAACCTGCGTTATGCCCTGTTACGGTAACGCAGACGGAACCACGCGGTGCGGGGCCATCCTGACCCGCGAATCGGTCCGGACACACCGTCCGAACCACGTGTTTCCCCAGCGACACCTGCGTGAAACCGACGCTAACATTGAATCCGAGGTGGAAGGACTTGAAATCGCAAAAGTTAGATTCAAAAAGCCACGGAACTTCGCCTATACTAACTTCAGTATCTGCCGTACATTAACAAAATGACATACCATAATCAACATTCTGTGCCTGGGCGATATCGTCAGGAGTGATTGACCACGGGTCTGAGGGGTCCACATTGGAAGGGCCGGGGACAGGTGGTGGGGTGATACTACGGGGGACATCGACGAACGATCGGCTGTGGAGGGACCTCACAGTGCGCTGCAACTGTGGGGGAAGGAGTGTGCCATCAAGCAGCATACCCCTTCTGAGCCAGGAATCAGAGGGGGAGCTACCTTCAAAGAAAGATAAACTCACGGTGTTGAGACTTGGTTATTTTTCAGTTGGATCAGTTGTCCAAATATTGCGACCCAACTCGACTTCCTTCCAAGAGTCCGTAGCGTAGCCCGGCATCCCTTCTTGTCGCCAGCTATAACCCAGACTTCGCGACCAATGAACTTCGACAACGCGTGGTCAGAACGCTCCTTAATCTTACAGACGAAGGTAATGGGAATAGTAATCTAGGCGGAAGGGTGAGTGAGGTGGAGATGACATACGACTTAGCCCACCTGAATCCCGTCCGCTAGACGCACGACATCAAGGCTAGATTTATTGAAATCCACTACCTTCACTATGCCTTGGGAGTGACGCCACTGTCCCCTCGCCACCTCCACGGTATCGCCCACGGCAACATCATACCCTTTGTCCTTTGAAAGGATGAGGGTATTGGGGGCTCGCGCGATACGGAGGTCGGATACATCCATGGCGACCATACCCTGACCGGGAGCGGGATTTTGTACAGTAGACACCCAGAACTTACCATCTGGGCTGATCCACTCGATAGTGCCCTCCTGCCCGGCATATGGGCCACGAAACGCTTGTACGATGTCACCTGGGAGGGCCTCGTCCCCCGAAAGTGGGCCGACTAATTGATGTTCGTTGGTGTCAGGGCCGAGAGATACGACGTGTTCTTGCAAGTGGCTCCGCACGAGAAACTGCGAGACTTCAACCTGGAATTTGTCAGTAGACGAGTGATAAAAACGGTCAGGACTCACGTTTTCTACGGTTTGGTCGGGTTGCCTAACGGCCACGACGATTGTATGCTGATGCACAGCGACAACATAGCCAGTTTCTTCGCCGCAGAAAGGCCCTGCCATAATCTCCACCGTGTCTCCTATTCTGAACACCCTGCGTAGCTCACGTATATTGCATTCGATAGTATCATCGTCACACAACAGAACGGCGGATCGTTTGTGCCAATCGACATCAGCAAGTGTCCCCCTCTTGCCCACGAGGTCCCCCTCTCGTATCTCAACCATGTCCTGCTCTCGCCACAATTGCGCTGAGAAAAGATTCAGCGTTTCTTCGACGAACGGAGGGTCAATATCAGCTGCTGCGTGAAATTTGATGTCGTCGGGATGTGGCAACTTAACTTGCTCCAAAGTGTCGACCGGGAGTGTCAATCTGAGCAGTCCGTGTACGAATTCTTCTTCACCGCAGCGATATCTGATTTCGGCACCACCAGGAGATAGGAGGGGCACCAGGTCCACCTTTGCGATCCTGGCCAGCTCGATGTCGAATCTTGTCTTTTCACCTGAATCCCCGGGAAGGTCATAAGGGAGCCGATGAGGTGCGACAAGTACGACGGCATCACTCTCAGAACTCTTCTCGACATAGCCAATATCACCCTTGTACGTAGACTTCCGGATCCGAACCCAACTCCGGGTTGGAAGTACTTGGCAAGCCTTGAATGCGAAGATCGACGTGCCTTCCTGCGGCGGCAGCAGAACAATCTCCTTGTGGCTTCGGGAATGAGAGGGAGGGAGGTTACGTTGGATGTTGAGGGGACAAGAAGCCTCCACATAAAGTCGATTGGGAAGCCACGGTAACATCGTGGTCTCGAAACCTCGCACCCTGAGATGCTCAAGGGAAAACGCAGTTGCACTGGCTGATGATAGGGTCGTCATAATCATCTCAAAACTGACACGAAAATGGGGCGGGCATACCTGAGTAAAATTCGACTATGTAGATATTCTTGCGAGGGGGAGGGAAAATACCACTTGGGATTTCTCTTTGTAGTGAATTATCGAGGATCTCTACCTCCCGTACGCCGGATTCGAACCGTGCACATAGGGCGTCGAGTCTCCGAAGGTAGGTACCCTTGCTCGACGGTCCTACTTCTTGTGGATATCGAATCGAGCCGCCCTCTTCATTTCTCTCCTCCTGGTCCTCCTCTTCCTCTTCCTCGTCCTCGTCCCCATCCTTGGCATCTATATCGAGGAAAACGCGGGGGTTCAACTTACGCCGTTTGTTCTGGGTGGCCTCACGAGGTGGCTCACGGCGACGATGGTTCGAAGCGATGCGGATGGGTCCGGGAGGGGGATTACCTGCGGAAGATGGATTAGTGAAAGATACACCTTGCGACTCCATCGCTCTTTGAACGACAAGGGGGGCGGGTGTGGTATGTTCAGCTCCCGGGTCTGACTGCATAAACACTTCGTTGACGACAACTTTCCATTCCTCAGCGATGTATCGCGATCCATATCCCTGCATCTTCTCGTCGAGTTCGCCATAGCCGATCTTGTCTTCAGCCCAGTCCATGAGAAGGCGCCACGCGGACGGGTCCTTCAGCAAAGGAACAGCTACAGGATGCAACGTTAGTATTATTCCATACGATCTTACCAGTTGTAAGCTGCGAAAGTCTCACCTGATGATGTCGAGGGCGAGGGCGAGGAAGGTCGTACTACTGAAAAGGACACTCAGACAACTGCAGTACGATTAAACGGAATACGTACCAGATGTAGCCTCCATATTACCTGACGCAGTCGGTACCTGAGATAACTCCGAGGGTAAATCTGGGATAGGAGAATCGAAGACACAGTCAATTCCGTCAACAGCAAAAATAAATGAACATACCAAGGGACGGCCCACCAATGCCCAACCCCTGCATGAATATCCTCTCGATATCGCGCCAACAATAAGGGTCCGTCACGAGACAGTATGTGAGATCCATCCATTCGTCAGAGTCGAAGTCGGACCCCATAGTGCGTTCGATATTACCCAGCGCCGTCTCCAACAAGACGGAACGATCAGCATACTGCTTCAAGCATTGAAATGCTTGTAAATGCATCATCCAGGGCGTGATGTTGATTGATGGGCGAGTGGACATCTTCGGGCGCGTGTATATTCGAGGGACGGGTAGTACCTATAGGGGCCAATTAATCAGTATATTCTTATAGCACTCGAGCTGAATGCACGTATCGTCATGACTAGCAGGCATTATGTTCTATTACATTTTTTGGCCTTTCGTCATAACTTTACTTTGCAATTCTTAGTTGCTCGACCGCCTTACGATGGTAGTGATTGGATTAAATGTACTAACGGTAGTTCTATTAGTGGCGCTACTAAGGCTAATACTAGTAACTAATATGGGCGTCAAGAGAGAAGGGAAAAGATTTGTTTTAGCGGAGCTTGAAACACTTATAAACTGAAACGTGTTCAGGATCACGTGCACGTTGCCGTTGTACTTAGAGACTGAAAACGAGTTCACGATCACGTGCTCAGTCAAACAGTTCAGTTTATCAAGCCAGTCGCGACTTTCTCACGAGTTTCCTTTCCTCTTCTTCAACATACCTACAACGTGTAGTAGTAGTAGTAGTAGTCGTAGTCATAATACTAGTGAGCCGTGTCAGCTAATTTAGACCAAATAGGCCCGGCAACTACCACTTAACGATTTACAAGAATCACGGTAACTACCACTGTCCAAATAAGGAAATACCCCTAATGAAAATTGTCGCAGGCAGCCTCTGCTGTCGGAGTTCGAAAACTGCACATTACATAATGTGGCACAGCCACAGTGCGAACCAAAGTTGTAGCCCGGGTTGAGAGGACCACAGAAGTATGCTTACATCAGCGAGATTATTTTTGGATGAGATATAAATGGAAAACTAAAATTTTCTGGAGTCTTTTTGGTTTAGTTACACAGCCACAAAGACAAGGAGAGTGCACTGCCACACAGGGGAAGGTGGTGCACAGCCACATGACAGGGGCAGTGCACAGCCACACTGAAAACCAAAGTTGTAGCCCGGGTTGCAAGGATCATGGGAGTATGCTTACATCAGCAAGATCTTTATTTTTGGATGAGATAAATGTAGAATACTGAAATTTTCACGAGTCTCTGCTTTTTTTGGCACAGCCACTGCACCTTCTATATGTGCTTATGTAATCAAAAAGCGGACCACATGCCTGGGTTGTTGCTGCTGCCACCACTTGCCCATTCCATTGGATGGTATTTCACCATACTGCAGCATACTATTGACAAGTGATCTACCCATTCCATACACATTTTGGATCCAATCCAATGTTTTTGGACATGGATATGAATAGGGGTAAAAATGCAAAATCTGCTCCCAATTGTGCAGTTCTTGACATATGGACTTGGAAATTTCAACCCAAGTAGCTCTGGCATATATCTACAATCTATCAAAATTGCAGATCATCAGCCTTTGCCCTTGTGGAGGTGGAGTCAGATCTCCTCCTCCCACGTGTATGCATTATACAGATGGGTACTGCAGCTTTCTGGGTAATTTGACCCACTGGTACTGTGGAAGATACATCTACCAGTGTCTATGTACAAGGACTTTGGGGGTTTATTAGGTAGAATGTGTGTAACACAACCTTGTTGGTTTTTTGGGTGCATGGCCACCATGCCACACCTGCAAGAGTAACATACCAACTAATACCATAGGCACATTCTACACCTGTATATCTACCTCCATTCAAAGTTTCAAGTGCACCCATTGAGAACTGGGGGAGCTGGAAGGAAAATGAGAGCTGGGGAGCATGTGAAAGTGGGCGAAGATTTTTGAAGAGATAGGAGATCTGTCAAAAACTTGTCATAGCACACCATAGAGAGATGTAATGAGTAAGATAAGTGCATGGCTGACTTCCTACTTGCAATTTAGACTGTCCTGACCCATTTCTGCACTGGACAATCTGCCCAGTGTGTATGCATGGCATCAACCTCCTAGGTGACTGTTTCACTCCTACAGTTCATACATAGGATCCCCCCCCCCATATATTTGCACTCAGAAGTATTTTGGTAATTCAATGGCAGTTCAAATGGTACAAAGATGTTCAGAGATGTTCCTACACTCATTTCTCAAAGTTTCATGAGACAAGGCCCACTGGATAGTGTGCTGTGACAAGTTTTTGTCAGATCTCCTATCTCTTCAAAAATCTTCGCACACTTTCCCACGCTCTCCAGCTCTCATTTTCATTACAGCTCCTCCAGTTCTCAATGGATGAACTTGAAACTCTGAATGGAGGTAGATATATAGGTGTAGAATGTGCCCACAGTATTAGTTGCTATGTTACCCCTGGAAGTGTGGTATGGTGGCCATGCTCCCAAAAAACCAACAAGGGGGTGTTACACACATTCTACCCAATAAACCCACCAAGTACTTCCACAGAGGCACTGTGTGATGTATCCCCCACAGTACCAATGGGTGAAATTACCCAGAAAGCTGCAGTACCCATCTGTATAATGCATACACTGGGGAGGAGGAGATCTGGCTCCACCTCCACAAGGACAGAGGCTGATGGTCTGGAATTTTGAAAAGCTGTAGATATATACCAGAGTGGCCTAGGGTGAAAATTTCAAGTCCATATGTCAAGAACTGCATGTTTGGGAGCAGATTTCGCATTTTTACCCCTATTCATATCCATGTCCAAAAACATTGGATTGGATCCAAAATGTGTATGGAATGGGTAGATCACTTGTCAACAATATGTTAGAGTACAGTGAGATATCACCCAGTGGAAGGGACAAGTGGTGGCAGCAACAACAAACCATGCATCTGGTCCGCTTTTTGATTACATAAGCACATATGGCAGGTGGAGTGGCTGTGCCAAAAAAAGCAGAGACTCGCAAAAATTTTAGTATTCCACTCATATCTAATCTAAAAAAAAAGATCTCGCTGATGTAATCATATTGCTGTGATCCTCTCGTCCCGGACTACAACTTTTGTTTTCAGTGTGGCTGTGCAGGTGCGCCTTTTTGATTAGATAAGCACACATCGCAGGTGGAGTGGCTGTGCAAAAAAAGAAAAGACTCGTGAAAATTTTAGTATTTCACTCATATCTAATCTAAATAGCAAGATCTCGCTGATGTAATCATATTGCCATGATCCTCTCATTCCGGGCTACAACTTTGGTTTTCAGTGTGGCTGTGCACTGCCCCTGTCATGTGGCTGTGCAACCCCTTCCCTGTGTGGCTGTGCACAACCCTGTCCATGTGGCTGTGCACCACCTTCCCCTGTGTGGCAGTGCACTCTCCTTGTCTTTGTGGCTGTGTAACTAAACCAAAAAGACTCCAGAAAATTTTAGTTTTCCATTTATATCTCATCCAAAAATAAAGATCTCGCTGATGTAAGCATACTTCTGTGGTCCTCTCAACCCGGGCTACAACTTTGGTTCGCACTGTGGCTGTGCCACATTATGTAATGTGCAGTTTTCGAACTCCGACAGCAGAGGCTGCCTGCGACAATTTTCATTAGGGGTATTTCCTTATTTGGACAGTGGTAGTTACCGTGATTCTTGTAAATCGTTAAGTGGCTCTTGCCACAACCTTTGGTCAAAATCTACAGACTCTGGTGTACTAGTAGTATTAGCAATTATAATACTAATCTATCCACGCACAAGGTAGAGGATTATCAGGGAAACTGGAACGCTTCGCCAAGATAAAACTTGGATTTCTATCGTTATGCGGCACGAGAAATTGAAGGTAGATCGTCCCGGCCGAGACCGTCGCAAGAGGTGCTATTGCCTGCCTACTTGCCGCAAGATACTTGGCCTGAAACAGCGGCGCCGGCATTACAAGTCGGTAGCTGCTAATGGTCTTGTAGGGAGAATACGAGCATCGGAGAGCATCGCCTCCTCGGACGTAGATGCACAAATGCTCATGCCAGGTATGTGTACCTCTTACTGTCTACTTTTCACTGACGAGCATTTAGATCCCAGTGACGGTAGTAATACTCCCGGCCGTATGTCCGATAATGATGATAACTCCTCGGATTCAAGCTCACACACCGAGCCCCCTGTCGCGCAAGATGACGACTTCGGGCATTGGGATTGGGTGGAAGATTCGGAGTCTGATGGGGAACTTTGGAGCACAGAGGGACTTATGAACGCTCTGGAGGACGTCGAGGAAGTAAGGTTCGAGAGGGAACTATATGACATCCGTAAGCAAAGTCTCGAACTTATTGACTGTAGCCGCTGAATGTCATAGGAAACAACATCCTTTCCGACAATGATCGAGACAATATTCGTGCATTCAATCTGCTTTTGAGGGGAAAGATTACGCAGACCGCATTCAAGCAGATGCATTTTGCATTCCGGCACAAAATCGACCTCGACTCGGACTACGTTATTTTCAACCGTATCACTCGCCTTGCAGGTGTTGCGACGGTAGAATATGATTGTTGCCCCCAATCATGCATTCTCTACGCCGGCAAATACAGTCGTCTCCCCGCTTGTCCATATTGCAAGCAGCCGCGGTTCCGAGCAAATGGAAAGCCACGTCGACGGTTCGTATATTTCCCCCTCGTCCCGCGCCTCAAAGGTTTTTTCCAGAGCGTTCTGATGATATGCTTAATGGACTACCGTGCGAGCTACGAACCAACTCGTGTAGTGTTGCCACAGCTCAGGCTCGAGCCAGCTTGCAAACCAAGCCGAGCTATTATGTAAGTTGAACTGTGGGAAAACAAACCTTTATTTTGGGTCCTGTAACCGAGCCTACACTTAGCCAGTTTGAACCGAGCCGTGGCTTCGAGCTCGGCTCCAGCCATGTCGTGCATCACAAAACACGACATGGCAGAAGTCAATACAGAAATTGAAAAGTGTACCCAATGAAGTCAGAACTCGGAACAGTGAATACTACATTTCATGGGCTACATGTCGAGGTAAAACATAGTTGAATGAAATACAGAAGGCTTCGGCCTCCAAGTATATAGCCTTACAAGCATCCCGAGACACGACTGCAGTCCAGAGCAGCCGAGCGTTGGGCAATCCTCTTGCTGCGTCGTACGGACTGCACCGTAGCAGGAGTTGCAGGACTGCTCGGTCGAATGGTAACCGTTTTGCTGGCAATAACACTAATCACGTATAGTCAGTCTCGATGCGAAAGTGCATAGCAAGTACGGAAACACATACCTCATCGTTGGTCTCTTCCCTATCGCGGGTCTCTTCCCTACCACAGGCTTCTCTTTTTCGCGCCCCCAAGCCGGCGAGTTATTCGTGAGGATAGACATAGATAGAGTACCATCGCTGCGAACCCATTCGGGCCGTGAATCGCAGTGTGGATCAGTGCAAAGGGTCTTCACAAGCGCTTGAAGGTAGACATAGTCCGGTTTTTGCGGAAACGGGAGAGATCGCGAATAGGAGAGTAGAGTTAAAAGTACCTTGGGAATGTCGTCACGTTGAAATATATCCCTCTTCATATTGACGATCGCGTCATTTTCCAGGCACGGAGTGTGGCCTAGCCATGGAAGAGAGCCGCAGGCCAAGTAGATAAGCAGATATGAAAGAGACTCTAGGTCATCTCGCCTTCCTGCTTCGAGTCCGAGATGACTGTTGACGGACGCAAAAGCAGGGCTACCAAGGAAGCCGCCACATTTGCCGAAAGTGTTGTGGAGGTGCGTGTGGGGGTCTCGGTATGGTTTCGCAATGCTGAAGTCGACAAGGTAAATGGCGGGGGCATCTTGACCAGTGCCAATCAAGACGTTGCTGGGTTTGACATCCCGATGAATATAGCTGCGCAAATGTATGTTCTGCAGGCAACGAATCTATACATTATTAGAAAGAAAGAAAATGGATATGAACACTGCGCACCAACTGTTCACCGATCGCTGCGATAGTATGGTGTGAAAAAGACCGGTGGCATGAGTGGAATACCTTCTCTAACGAAGGCCCAAGGCGCTCGAAGACCATTACACTGTAAGAGGCTTCCTTCCCGAACGAAGTAACGCGAGGTATGCCAGTAATGCCTTGAAGCTTAGAAAGAACTTCATATTCATGCCGCAAAATCGAGTCTGTGTCATTGGCCGGTGAAAACTTGGCGGCGAACTCCTCGTTAGTGTGTACATTGCGAACACGAAAGACCTCGCCTCAAAAGTTGTCAACCTTTCAACGACAAAGTGAGATAGCCCAAGTATTACCGTATGAACCCGAACCGAGCCTTTCTTTCAACCGATAGCACTTATTAAACGAGGCGGGCATGGGAACAAGCTAGTAAACAGAGTTATGTACGTGGGCGATGGTGCGTCGTGGGGCGCGTGGGATGAGTGGCGAGGCCCAAGGAACCAGTCGGAATCGGACCTATCTTCGTATGCCATAAATGGGAATCACCTCCATAGAAAATGGGGCGCCTCCATAGCTGATTTCTCTGCATCATTATACCTCTAAGTATGCTTGACTACTCCGTAGTTTTCCATAGATCTACATAGGTTACTGTCCTCTTACGCTCCCCTTTAATTTCAGGCCAGTCTGATGTCAATTGTAACGCAGGTTCGTGATTGTAGCAGCAGCTATGTGGCACTATCCACTGTAGGTCAGTAATCAGCAATCGGAGGAGTGGGCAGCGATATTGATGTTGGTCAGATGGGAGTGACCGGTGAAATCGAGGAGGATGCTGTCTGGTTTCAAGTTGGGAGAAGTGAGACGCGAACTGTTTGTGAGAAGCATCCGAACGCACCGATGCATGATGTAGTGCTCGTGGAAATGTGCAAGTTCCAGTGCGATTTTCACCACACGGAAGCACGCCGTGCCTTCGGGAAGAGTTTCTAACCCTTCAAAATGAACCGAGCCGAAACGTATTAGGTCAAAATCACGGAGAGAGAGAAATACACACGTCGCACATCGCCTCTAAGCATCAAGTCCAGGACAAAGAAACAATATTCATCGTCCTGGATTGCCCGCTCTCTCGAAGTCAGCACGACGTAGTCATCGCCGGGGAAGATCTTGACCGACGTTGAGCCTGAAAGTTTGGCAATATCGGTACGCGTACCTGACCAACTGCGTTGTCTGTTTGGTCTCTGTGAAGGATGAGATGGTGCCGATTGTGCTGCGTGATCGGCGAGACGTACAGAACTTCTCTTCTCAGCCAGACTGGTGCACCGTTAGCATACTTGGTCAAGCCCTCTGCAAAGTATAACATGGAAGGGCGGTGCACGTATCCGTAGTGGCTTTCGAATTCGGCCCAGAACGTCGGATCACTCCATGTCGTGTTGTAGGTCCCCTCTATCTCGATGAGATAGTCGAAAAGAGCTTCAAGTACGTACCGACCGCTGAAATGGCCAAAGCACGGTGGAATCCAGTCGGTTGAGATATGCCCGCGATGACAAAGTGATCGTATTGCGAACTTTGGACTCGAACAGTAGAGAAGCTACAAGACGATTATCCCCGAGCCTCTGCAAAAGATTTCGACTACCTGCGGAATGAAACTCACAACAAGGGGGATGGAGGTGTGCTTGCGAATACGAGCAATGATGTCGGGAAGCGTGCTGTTCCCGAAGCCTTGACGGACGACCCAGTAGCTCCCATCTGAGTCATGTAGCATGGGCATTCCGAGGAGTCCCATTTATACAAAAGAAACACTCACAGGTGAGACAGCATAGATGAAGGAATTCACAATGGAAGGAAGCCAATGCAGGGACGTCGACGGTGCTACGAAACATAGGAGAGGCTGTAGGCCCGTTAGCTAGACTTCTTTAGCTCGGATTCAATGACATGTGCTCACCGTCCTTGACCGAGTCGATTGTAGGATCCGCCAATTTGCGCATAGCCCTCGAAGCCGCTGCCGTCCTTGGCCTAATCGTACACATGCAGTGTCATGTTACATTCACTTACACATGGTCACGTGCGTGGTCATTTCGGTGCAGTGCGGGGAATTCACAGTCAATTGCGGGTGTAGAAGACATGTAAACTATCAACTCTATGGAATAACTAGTAGTTTGATAGTCGGAATGGAACCTGGTAAAGATGTTATGCGTATACGATGACATTACTTGGAAGCGCCTCCCCCTCCTCAGCCTCACTCCTATCAAGAAGGGCCTGCAAAGTGGCATGAACGTCAGCATCTCCCTTCCATTTGTTGCCCGCGTCATCCGGTTCCTCCGGTTCATCCTCAACAAGGACGGCATAAGGGGAAGTCCAGTTCGCCAGGAAGTCGATTCGCTGACTCCTCAAGTGGTACTTCAGCATTTGGAGGGCTTCCATTAGTATTGGGCTGATGCGGTTCCGCTTCTTCGTGTCTGTGTCGGCACTTGATGAAAAAACTCTTTCGCAGGGTACAGAAGACGCCTGAATTGGAAGGTAGTCCATCGCGATGGCGAATATCGTTGGGAATCGAGTGCGGTTCACCTGAGTTATCACGAGTGATGAGTATCAAAAAGTTGAGCATACAAAAGTAAAATACTATACCTCCCAAAACCTAAGAGGATCCATACTTCCATCCACAAGTTCGCCATCGACATACATCCGGTATTCTTTTTCAACAGCCTGAAGGGCACCGCGTCTTGATGGCCCAAGTTCCATGTCGTCAAGCCCGTAGAGGCGAGCGAGGGAGTCCAAGGAGTCTGGCTGGGGTGAGGATTCGACGTTTCCAGATGCTGAAACCTTCGTCGCACGATATTTCTCCATCTGCACAATAAATCAACTGATTTACAGAAGAGAAGAGTGGTGACGCCACTCACCAAAGCTAGTACGATGTTCTCTGCACGCGTGATCCACTCCTGCCCCCAGTATTTGCGGATCCACCGAAATCGAAGAGACGGATCAACAACTACTCAGACTGGCATCAATAAAAACGCCTCTGGTAATGCAAAAACTTACGCATGGATATGATATACGCTTGTGTGTTATCCATGCGGTTGTAGTACTGTTTGGCCCACTTGAGACCGACGTCGATGAATGGCGCAATGCGCTTGTTCGTCTCGCGCAGTTTCTCCCATGCAGTCATGAATAATTCGAATGAGGGGACAGCACGGTTCAGCGTGGCTCGCTTTTCAGCGGACATGCGCTGCTGGACTTTGTGAGGTATCTGAGTGACGTCAGTCAGTTTCCTGCAGCATGATATAAAGTCGATACGTACATCAAGGAGTATTTCATATTCCCGGAGGACGAACCAGTCCATCTCGCTCATGCGGTAATGCCCGATGTCCTTCTGACCCGGCAGCGATAAGAAACAGTCGATTGGTAGGTGTAGGGTGCGAAGGCGGTTGATCATATAAAATGTTGAGTCCCACCGAGTTCTAACGTCATGAAGGAGCTGGGTTTCGGGAACTTGGACGGGCTGTCCATCCGGAGACTTGAACCAGTCTTGATCGTTTCCAGTTGCAACGAGCTTCTCGAATTCGTCACGACGGAGACCTGATGCGCGTATGGCGCGGACAATGCTACGCCCAAGTGAGACCGGATCCCTCTGCACTGCTGCTAAATACTCATCCTTATCCACCTCATCGTCATCAAACGCATCATCCCATGCTTCAGCCAACATATCGGGTGAACGGAATGCATCGACGACATGTTGGACACAAATGTTCATGATGTGCGCGTAGCACATGATACGTCTGTCCTTAGCATCGAACCCGAGAGGTAATTCACGTGGAACGAGGAGCTGACTGAGATGAGTCATCATAGTAACGTTGTTTTCGGCGTTGTCCATAGTAAAGTGACCGGCTTTCGCGGTTACTCCAGCCCGGTCGAGAAGGTAGAGAATCGTGCGCGCCAGAGACGACCCGGTGTGTTTTCCACGGATGCGGTGAAAAGCGAGGAGGGCCGATCTCGGCTGTAGAGATTGGCTCTGCGAGATTTCGGTGATCCAATGCGCAGTAACGGCAAGATAAGGACGACGAGAGTCGGAAGACCAAATATCAGCTGTGAACGATACATCGCCAACCGCACCCTGGTCCATCACAGACATAAACATAGTTCGTAGATCGGCGTGATATACGTACCGCAAGATCAATCTTCAAAATCGCGAAGTAATCCTTCCACGCTTGAATTATATCGGACCGGATTTTCGTGCGATGGGGAATGTTGCTGTCCTTGAGGTCATCTCTGAGAAGGAGGATGAGGCGACGGAATTCCTTGCATTCGACGACATTGAGTGACTGGTCATCAGCGATAATAAAGTTAACGAGGAACTTCCGAAAAATAGGGAGGGAAAATGGTGGAACATTGGCCCTATCGCTTGAAGCAGCAGGGTCCGGTAACGAATCCCCCATAGCCCGAGGTGGAAGCGACTTGAGATCAACACCTTTCTCTAAGAAAGCCTTCAACTCCTCAAGGGTGTAACCGAGCGCTAGAATTTCCTTCACAGGTGAGACTTGAATCGGCCACGCCCTCCCCGGTTCCATCGCCAAATTAATAAAATGAAGGAGATGCCACTTTCCGATGTGACCGCGGAGGACACCTGTCGTCGTATTTGGAGAGTACGAGATTGTATGTTTCTTCTGTTTCGCGTATTCAGCTGGATACTTGTCGCGAAGATTGCTGTAAAATGTCGCTTGAGTCGCGAAAAAGCGAGGTAAGAATAGGCTTACGAGCAAACTCTGCAGACACTTGGTTTATCTTTCTCCCGCTCAAAGTAATGGTCGACGTCATACGTTGAAGAAGTCTTGCTCTCTGAACGGGCGGTATCTAAAAGTGGATCGTAGGGAGGGGCCGCACTGTCGGTGTCATCGTTGCGGATCGTGGGGAGTACAGGTGGTGCAGGGCGATCTGGCTGATCATCGTCCGATGACGATGATACTTGGTCCAAGTTGAATGTTTCCGTTTCGTCTGTAAGGCACATACCCATGAGAGAAAAAAACGCCTCGAACGAAAGCGAACGTACCTTGGGTGGGAGGCAGGGCTGCTCGGGTTCTACCTGTTTTCCGCCTTGTATCTGCACCGCGGGCACGATGAGCGGAACTGCTTCGACGACGCCCAGTAGCCATCTTGCAGATCAGATAACAAGACGACAGTTCCCAGTGCCCCGCAACTGCAAGTGTGGCACTAAACTATTACATAAGCCGTGGCGGTGCCAACCTTGCTTGCTATTAGTGGAAGACAAAGACTCGAGCCAACCGTTAGCTGAAGACGACTCCAAGTGGTGCAGGAAAATTCACACGGGACAAAGTCTAGACTTCTACCAATTATGTACTTATATTCTTCGTGGGTGTGCCGCCAATCACAACCAGGGGATCGAATGGAATAAACTACAATTCACCCAATCTCATGATCATCTCGATTCGACCTCGCGACAGAGAACGTCGTGCCATCCTTCCTCGAACAGGTCAGCGTGCTCAGACGGATGGCCAATCGATGCGGCAATCTTCGATTTGTTCCATCTCCGCAGTTCAGTGTGCCATGCGTCCACTGCTTTGGGCACTAGGCTGTGTGTTCAATCAGACGTCATCTGGTCAGCATGCCCAAGGGTGTGCAGTGGGGATGATTACCTCGGTGCATAAGTATGTGCGAACAGTGCCACTTCCGGTGCACGATTTGTCTTCACGAGCAAGTCCACACTGGAAAAATGTCGCAAACGCCAGGTTGTTAGGGAACAAGTTGTCAGTCACGCTCATCATGTATTCCAAGTGCATAACACTTCCCCTCATACAAAGCGTAGAGGGTAAAGAAACGAAAAGAAAAGCGAATGCATACCAGCCCGATCGCCCACTTTCCTCAACCCATCCCTATTCCCAACAGCCAACGACAAAAGCATCAACGAACTCAAATCTCCCGCTTTGTCGAACGCCTCTTTCGCCAAGTCGAATCTCCAAACCGCCAAAGCGCGATCCCCGAGGGCTTTCCACTTCGTCTCTGCCTCAGCTTCAGGCATGCATCGTGTGATTTCTGTCGCGACGTCCAGGTCATCGAGCTGAAGGGCGAGATCAAATCTGTGATCGGGGTCGGTGGATATTTGAAGTGCAAGCTCTTTCATGTCTAACGAAGAACGGTTAAATTTCCATTTTCCAACAAGAGCAATGGGGACAAGGTACCCAAAGGGGAAACATACCGCGAGCTTCTAAAAACCGAGCCACCTTATTTAACTGTTCTTTCGGTATAGAGGGCAGAATCTCAGCCGCGGCGTCCATGTCTCCCCGTAGCACCGCTGTCTGGTACTCCACGACACTGAGAGAAAGGCTGTATGCATATATGTTCATGTCCTTGTCCGCCAGGTAAACGCGGTTGTGGGCGGGGACATATCCGAGAATGTACAGCGGTCTGCATAGCAGGTCAGCAATGCAGTGAGTAGGGAAACGAGGACAGAGGGAGTAAGACGTACATATCCGATGGGCTAATCGTATACGACTCCGTCCCGACGAAATAATTGATCCTGTTACTCGCCGTCGTGTAGATAAAACAATCCCCGACCCATTTCGCTGTCCTGACACTACACAGCCGCCACACAAGTCAGGCGCGTCGAGGACGCGAATCCACTCAAAACGACGAACGCACCTATCCGGGATCTCAGCAACGATGTCAAATGCTTCCTCCACTCCTTCATCGGTGATGTCCACACCCTGCTCAACTTTGGCATTGTATGCGTCCCGATTGAAGCGGAGGACATAGAACGAGTCTTCGGAGGCAATGACAACAAACGAGCCCGTCCCCGACCAGTAGATCTATCGCGGAAAGGTTCGAGTCAGAGTCAACCTTCATTGCCCAAAGTCTGGCCGCCTGAGACACCACGCGAACAAAGGAGGCACGCACATTTTTCGCTTCAACATCAATCCTCCTCACCACTTCCCCCGTCTCCCAATCCCAGAAGACCACGAACCCTTTCCCACGCGCACCCAATACAGGTCCCCCAAATATTGCATCGATGGACCAGCTCTCGCATCCCTTCATGCCAACTCCACCTCTCTCCTTGAAATTTTTGTACACATGCAGCTTGACCCTGTTTTCCAACACCGCATATGCGTTCGAATCACCTCCCCACGCAACGGATAACCCCACTCCAAAACATTTATTCCTCCACGCCAATGCCGTGTAGACGATATACTGGCCATCGCCCACGACAGTGACGAATCGGCCGTTTGGGCCGCGAATGAGAGCATTGCCGAAAATCTCCGTGGTACCGAGTTCTTTGATGCTGAGTGGAATGCGTGTGCCTTCGGGTAAGGGGTCGTCGGGCGACAAGCTTTGGATATTACCGGAAAGAGCTAGTTGGTTACGGGCGTAGATAAGTTTTCCAGAGGAGTCCATGCTGTATGTCGGTTCATCCCGGCCAAGCTAGGGCGGTGGCAGCGTCACTCGTAAGAGGGCGGGCGGAAACAAGCAGGAAGAACATACCTTTATAACAACGATACCCTCGTCGTAGCCCACAGCAACTTCGTTGGCATCCCTGCGCAACGTGACGCACCAAGCTCGCTCGAGGGCGTAGCTCAGCGTGTTCGCTAATCTATACGTGTTGCTATTCCAGAACTTGACGGTGCCATCTTCGCTGGCACTAATAATGATTGGTAGATTCGGATGGAAGACCGCAAACGAGGGGTTATTGATATGTCCTTCCATCGTTTGTACACAACTCTCGCTAAGATAGTCCCACACTTTGATAGTCTTGTCATCACCGGTGGTAACGATGTAAGGACGATCTGGGCCGGGATAGAAATCGACGTAGTCGATGCCCTTGTCGTGGGCATCCATCGTGAAATTAAGGTGCGGAGAACCAAGGGACCACATTTTGACGGTGCGGTCGAGGCAAGCAGATGCAAGGGTGTTGGCGTCTTTTGGGTTGAATGCTATGTTCATGGCGTAGTGGGAGTGCCCTTCGTAGACGGTAGACCTATGCGTGGATATTTTCATGGCAGGACGCGACGACATTTGGAGGTTTCGCGGAAGGCCACACTTGTGCACGCCGTACCCCGAGCGTGCAGCCAAAGACGGGGGTCACGTGACCTCCGCCACGGCCCAAAATGGCCACCTCATCATTGGAATTTCGAGTTGCAAATTTGGGCTCATTTCCTTATGAAATAGCTAATTTTTTGGGTACTAGTAGTGGGTCCAGCTTGAGCTGGTTCAGAAGCTGAGCCAAGCTGAAGCTGCAGCTCGAAGGTGGCTTGGTTTCTGAACCAAGACAGATATTATGCCAAACTGGGCAAAGCTGAGCCAAATAAAGCCAAGCTGATCTGTGGCAACACTAAACTCGTGGTAGTATGTCGGACGTATTCGACGGAGCTCACTACCGAAAGCTTGTCGGCGACTATGTTAAGGTAGATGGCGAGACACTCACACATCGGTACTTCTGCGATCGCCGCGACATCGCATTCGCTCTCTCGACAGACAGCTATTTACTGTACAAGAGTAAACGAGGAGGACCAACTGCGACGCCAATCCTACTGGTAAACTACAATATCCCACCAGACCAACGTACTCGTCACGAACACTTAGTTTGTGTTGGTATCATTCCTGGACCAAGGCAGCCGAAGGACGTCGCATCTTTCCTATCCCCCCTTGACAATGAGTTGGCAGAACTCGCATATGGCGTACCGATGAAGAGAATTGAAATAAGAGTGACTGGGATGGGTGGTGAAGTCTGAGGGGGAATTCTTCCCAAGGGGCTTCTCTAGCCTGGAGGAAGGCTGTCTAGGGATGTCTGATGCTGTCTGAGGCTGTCTAGACACTGAGAGAGGCACTCGAGGCCTTCTCGAACTCGAACTCGAACTCTCGAAACTCTGGAATGCGACTTGTTATTATTTGTAAGTAGGTACAGTGTAATGTAAGTCGCGAGTGGCTTACTTAAGCCACTCACGTGTCTAAACTCGAAGCCACTAAGTAAATACTAGAGTAAATGAAAGAGAAAAAAAAAGAAAAGAAAGTAAAAACAATGAAATAATAAAAATACCCTGGTAGGGAGTATACTCTCCCTACATCCACAGGTCACTTGAGAATGCAACTGTCCTCAGTTGCTAACTGACAGTAGGAGCTCGAAGGTGCCAGCAGGGGGAGGTAGCAGACGAGCTTGCGAAAGGACAACGGCTGCATGAAACCTCATGAAACTCGAGGAGATGACGAAGGGGAGTGTAGGGAAGATGGAGGAAAAGAAACCGAACGAATACGCGCCCTCGACTATAAGATATTCACAAAACTGTTAGAATGCGCCCTCGTCCACGAAATTGGGAATATCTCCACATCCGAAGTGCCAGTCACCACCTAGAATACATCACCTGAAAGCCTTCGTCGAGTAGTACCACGTCCTCGGAAAGCGAGAGGTTCGGCGTAGAACTGAGGGAGATATACCGTATGCGACATCACAGCACAGCAGGGGGATGGGGAGAGGGGAAGGTGCCCGAATGGTAACCGCTGGTGCAATCGACATGAAACCATAGATAATGGTCGAGGGATATGTGGGAAGCACGTAGGAAATACCTCCAACCAAATCCGCGCACCCCTTCTCGAGATATGGGCAAAACCGGTCTGAGATACCTCCGCTCACGAAAACGCGAATTCCTCCACAACTACTGCACCAATCAGGACAAAAAGAATACCATTCGAAAGCACTCGTCGAGTACTATGGACTCCCAAAAAAGCGAGAGGCACGGCGAAGATCCGAGGAAGATACGGCGTGGACAGCGAGTAGGGCACCACAGTGGGGGAGAAGAAGAGGCCGCCGAGCGACGACCGCTGAGGCAATCGGTACCAAACCGTAGGTGGCGGTAGAGGGCACCTAGGACGAGATGGAGAAAAAGGAACTATACCGATTGGTGCCTCCAATCTCGAGATATCCGCCGAGTCGTCTCGTACCCCTGCATACACCAGGAACTCCCACATTTCCGGAACCCATGAGCGCGCCCCCATGGAAAGGGTATCACCGGGTAGCTGTAAGCAAGTAGGACCACCATGGGGAAAAGCGAGAGGCTCGACGCGAAAATGAGCGCGATATGTGATCTTGACCTCCCTACCCTGGTTCAGAGACAAAAACTCGAATAACTCCGCATCTACGAAAGCGCGCGTGACGTCTCAGATATCGTCTTGTAGATGTCGTCTAGGTGATCCACGTCTGAAAGAAGCGAACGATTCGGCGCAGAATTGCTTGAGTTATGGTCCAAACGAGGGAGGAGCCAGGAGGGCGGCATCACATCGGCAAGGAGCCGCTAGGTGGAACGCTATGAAACTTCGGGAGGTGATAACGACGTGCAAGGAGAGTTGGGAGAACGTGGAAACACGGGAAACGGCGCAGCCAATCCTGAGATATTCGCAAAACCGTCTCGTACCCCTCTGTACACTGAGAAACCCATATCTCCGCAACGAACGAGCGTGAAGCCATGAAAATGGCATCACCAGGTAGCCAGTAACGGGTAGAATCACCATGTGAGAAAGCGAGAGGCTTGACGCGAAATTGAGCGAGATACACGAACCCGACCTCGCTACCCTGTCCAAACCCAAAACCTCGAACACGTCCAGAACCACAAAGGCACGCGCAACGTCTTGTATATCGTCTGGTAGGTATCGTCTAGTAGATTCGCGTCTGGGAAAAGCGTACGATTCGGGCGAGAACTGCGCGAGTTAGGATATAAATGGGGTAGGAGGTAGGAGGATGGTATCGCGTCGAAGAGGAACCGCTAGGTGGAATTCTATGAAACGTCGGGAGGTGATAGCGACGTGCGAGGAGAGTTGGGAGATCGTGGAAACGAGGGAAACGGCGCACCCAATCCTGAGATATTCGCAAAACGGTATGATACTGCCTGCCTGCCTAAGAACTGCGATATCTTCGGATGCGCTGAGACTGCTGCAACAAAAAGTATACCACTCGAAAGGTATCGTCGAGTACATCCAGAATCCCAGTTTGCGAGAGGGACGGATGAGTGGTCGTCGAGATATCGCGTTGACGGGGCTGGGGGTGATGCAGACGCGCAGGGAACTTCAAAAATGATATATTCATAAAAAAAACATAGAATATGATACCCGGCAAGCCAATGCCGCCCTACATCGACTCAGTACCACCTTCTCGAGGGCTGGGGAGTCCGACTGCGGCTGCGCGACCTTCTCGAGTTAGCTGACACATGAGTACTATGGGACTGTCGAGTGTCGTAGGAGGTGGAAGACCCCGTTTTGTCGACTAGCCGGCTGGTGGGCCAGACTGGATCGGGCTCATCCCTCGAGAATTCTGGTAAATGCGAGTATGTGGGTCGCGGTGTGGGTGGTGGCGAGCGGACGTAGTACTGGTAGTCGCGGGGGTAGTCGCGGGAATCAGGGCTGCGCAGCCTGCTTGAATACGAGTACGAACGCAGGTTGTCAAGGTCGCGAGAGCAAGTGCTGGAGCGGGGTTGACTCGAACGTGGGTATGAACGCCAGTCATCGAGATCGCGAGAGCGAGAGGGAGGTTCGGGGCTGCGCGGCCTACTCAAGTACGACTGTGGATACCTACGACTGCGGCTTGGTGAATCCTCGAAGTACAGGGGAGATGGCGAGCGCGGGCGGCCACGGCCACGAGAGCGAGAGCGAGAAAGAAGTCGACCGCGAGAGGTTGTAGGTAGAGTGTGAGAGGGTGAACGAGGGCGGCACAATGAGGCACCACTCGAGCTCGAGGGTGTGCTAGGTGCTCGAAAAGGGACTTTAGACCGGTTTGCTAGATCCCAACTGTCGAGACGGTCCTTGAGGGTACGCCCAGGTACTTCGCGAGGTATCTCTTGTCCTGTAGGCAGTACAACGCGACCTTTCACAAGTAGACACTTTCCCGCGGCTAAATATTCTTTGCACGAATCACAGTTTGCTCGAATATGGCCTTTCCGGCCACAGAAAAAGCAAAACGAGTACGTGCGGCGGGGTGAGCGACTCACAGAAGCAGTAGGTGGCTGTGCACATGAATTACCGGCCTCTCGAAGGCCTCGAGATGCTCGAAGGAGTGACTTAGCGACATTTGCGACTCGGATTACATCTTCGAGAAGGCTTCGAAGGTCTTTGAGGGAGTACTGAGGGGGGTTCGAAGCTTCGGAAGGTCCAGAACACGGGGAACTCGGGCCGTGCATGATGTCAGGTGGGAACTCGAAGGAATAAAACAATATATAGATGGGAATACCGAGGGAAAGCGCTCCTCGGGACTGCGAGAATGCAAATGGAGAGCGCGGGAGTGAGACCGAGGTGGGAAAACTGCGAGAATGTGACTGAAACCGAGGATCCGAGGCCTGAAACTGCAAGAACGAGCCTGAAACTGATCAGAAAGGGGTTACCAGGCTAAGACAGAAGCCCCTCGCGGTGGGCTCCAGATGAAGAGAATTGAAATAAGAGTGACTGGGATGGGTGGTGAAGTCTGAGGGGGAATTCTTCCCAAGGGGCTTCTCTAGCCTGGAGGAAGGCTGTCTAGGGATGTCTGATGCTGTCTGAGGCTGTCTAGACACTGAGAGAGGCACTCGAGGCCTTCTCGAACTCGAACTCGAACTCTCGAAACTCTGGAATGCGACTTGTTATTATTTGTAAGTAGGTACAGTGTAATGTAAGTCGCGAGTGGCTTACTTAAGCCACTCACGTGTCTAAACTCGAAGCCACTAAGTAAATACTAGAGTAAATGAAAGAGAAAAAAAAAAGAAAAGAAAGTAAAAACAATGAAATAATAAAAATACCCTGGTAGGGAGTATACTCTCCCTACACCGATGTTCGATGCTGAGAAGGGAGTCATCTTCGACTTACATGCGTTCATTATATTCAAACTCGGGGATATACTTGCGATCCAGAAGTTCTTGGATATCAAAGGCCATAACTCCCTTTCACCTTGCCGATCGTGCAAGATATTGGCGGTGCGCGGTTTAGGGAAAACCCATTATGTGGCGCTCCAACCCCCAAAGACTAGGCGAACATATGAGGTTTGGGATTCCAAAACTCTGCCAATGCGCACTCACCAGGAATTTATGTCCGCTGCGAGTCAAATCAGTGAGGCGCCTTCAAAGGCTGCGAAACGACGAATAGCAAAGAAAACAGGTATCCGTGGTTTACCAGGACTGCGGCGTGTCGGTTCCCTCGATTATGCATGCTCAGCACCATGGGAATGGTTCCACCTCTTCTTGGAGAACGTTATCCCCAACCTCGTCGACTTATGGACCGGCCAGTTCAAAGGACTCGAGTCCCCTGCCGACAAATTCAGGATCGTGACGAGTGTATGGGATGAAATCGCACAGGAAACGATGGCTGCGGTGGAACATATACCCGCTGCATTTGTACGGGTGCTAGGAAACATCGCCACTAACCGTTCGCAGTTTACAGCCGAGTCTTGGGGATTCTGGTTCGTGTACCTGGCACCTATCTTACTTCACAATCGATTTCCGAAACAAAAGTACTATATACATGCGTGTGAGCTGGGGGAATTGATGAAACTCATGCTGCGGTTTCAAATCACCCACGAAGAGGTGGACGACATCGAAATTCGATTACGAAGATGGGTAGAAAAGTATGAAAAGTGAGGTTCTCTGATGTGAGCGAAATGGCAGTACTTATGAACTCCTTCGTGCTCGTCAGGTATTATTATCAGTACCGTATCGAACGTCTGCCAGCGTGCACGCTCACCATCCATGGGCTGCTTCATGTGGCTGAGGGCATCCGTTTCTGTGGTCCAGTGTGGACAACATGGAGCTTCTTCATGGAGCGCTACTGTGGGACCTTACAGCGGTTAATTCGATCCCGATGCCAGCCGTGGAGCCACTTGAACAACGTGCTGCTGCACTCGATCGCACTTGAACAACTTTCTATGCGATACAATCTCTCTGCTGAACTCGCTTTATGGGATGATCGAGGCGATGACGGGCCAGTAGGATTTGAGCGTGTGTTTGCGGATTGTAAGTATCAGTTTCTTCTTCGTGACACTCATGACCGAGTACCCAGACCCAAACCACGTTGTTCGTCCTCCATTCAAGAGGATCACTCAAGGCGATCCTTCGCTTCAGCAAAAGATCGCCCGATACGTGGCTCAGGTGATAGGAAAGCGAGAGGGCGAGGTCAAGAAACGCTTACCGCTCCCAACTTTATTTGCTGGAAAGTTTTGGATACGGGGAGGTGGTGATTTCTTCAGGACGACGACCAGCTCACGCAGACCAGCTACTCCAGAGAGGAGAAACTGCTATGTGAAGGTACGCTTGATATGATGAATACTAAGGCCAGGCTTGACGGCATTACAAGTATGAGGTGACTCTCGAGACCCGCCAGCATCGCTTGATCCACGTTACTGGTTATGGCGACCTCAACAAGATATTCGTGCTGACCCTCGCAACAGACAGATTCTTTGAAGCTCTCAGTGGCAAAACGCTCATCCTTGCTCTCATCACGCCGTGGAATACCGAAGGAAAGGATGCTGCAGTAGAGAATACCTATTTATTGTCTCGCCGTGCGACGATCGTTACAGACATTCGAAGTTTAAAGGCGGTGGTGGGTCTGGTTCCTGTAGGTAAACGGTGGGGTATCATTGACCGGACGACGGCGGCGGTGACGCAAGGCTTTGGAGATACAGGGATACCGGGGGACACTCATGAAGAGAACGACAGCGACGTAGACGAGCCTTTTGGAATTTGACATTGACTTTCACGTACACGACGCTGATTTTCATTTACCATGACGCTGATTTTCACCTACAACGATGCTGATTTTCATTTACTGTGACGCTGATTTGTTCAATCCCATGTTTAAAATCAAATATACAGCTTGACTGACAATTAGTGGCCTCGAGAGTGACCCAGAAAGACATTCTACACTTGAAACTGATTTTCATTGCTTACGACGCTGATTTTTCCCTACCGACATTGAAAATCAGATGTACGATTTAAGTGACAGTGAAAATCACTGTCAAACAATGACGCTGAAAAGATGCGTCCACTGTTTCAGCGTCACAGATGCTGATTTTGTCCATTTCAGCGTCACGGACGCTGAAATATAGCGCTTTTACTTTTTACAGTGTCCAAGAATCATTCACCTGTTTACGCGAACATCTTTAGCCAATACTTTACGGGCCTTGGTGCGAAGGACGAGTATTCGGTGAGCGGACCCGCTTCGATGAACGTCTCTCTGTTCAGAGGCGCAAGAAAATGGGTTGGCGAACGTAAAGTTAGTGTACATTTGGGGGCCACCGTCGTTATCGTTCTCTTACCTCACATGTCGTCCTCCACTTCGTCTAGATTACTCCGCTGTCGACCCCGTCCGGCGCTATTAGGCACACGTGCTGGACCTCTCTTCATAGACGCATCCGAACTCCATCTCGTGATGCGCCCATGTAAAACACGAGGCGGGCCACAATCAGCGAAGCGAAGTAGTCGCTCGGGCGCCAATTGCAGGCGACATGTGGTCTCGCACCCCAGGATCAGGTTCCCCTTAGCCCACTACCATGACTTCGTCTCCCTGGCAGCTATCTTGTACGACCTTCTGCCACTACCTGGTGCGGTGTTCACGGTGCTGATCCGCAAACAAATGCTTGGGCACAGATATCGAGCTACGGGGCGGCAAGGGCATCCAATGTGTCAACCTTGTAGTTGGCGATGAGCGACGCTCTATCTCTCCGCAGGGAGGAGGCACGTTTTCGGAGCGATTCGATGAACGATTGTCGGTTACCTTTCGGTGTATTATCGGTACTATTCTCATGTCTTTGACCTCCCATAACAGGTCGTCTGCAACTAATCAGGTCTCTCTGGAAGTACGCCGTCGAAAGAGACAATTCTTTCGTACCACCGAGACGGTCAAGGTCTACTCTATCGAGGTTCAGTCCGGATCAGGCAGGCAAGGTAGTTTTCAGAGTAGCCATGTGTCGTGGGCAACCTCTAAAAAATTCACAGTAATCAAAAGGGACAAGGTAGACATCACCCTCGAAGTCTCTTCACAACCCGCAACAATCGTATGTAAATGATAGGCAACGTTCGATAAGTGCTGACGAAGAGTTTTCAGGATCATGGTTCGCTCCCGACTGCAACGTCTGGGGAATTGAAGCCAACTACGGAGGACCTTATCGCGCAGTGCCCTCGGTGCGCACCAAATTCCCATTCTTGACACTTATGTATCTCACCTATGCAGTACAGTTTCCGAGTCTTGGTGGTTGGCAAGGTATTGGTATTTGCATGCCGTCACGCAAGCAGTCATGAGAACCATATCCTTACAGACAGGCGTCGGGAAGTCTTCCTTGATAGACCGAGTCTTTGGTACGAAGACTGCCGTTGAGTACCCTAGTCAGCATCTATTCATTTCATTGACGAGGGACGTAGGATGTTGCCAACGATAAACCCGGGGAGGCAAAAATTGAGGATGGGCTGATCTCCCCGCAGAATGACCGATTCATCTTACACGACGGTAAAGGCTTCGAACCTGGCGAAGGCGGCAACTACGATACTGTGAAGTTGTTCATAGAGGCTAGGAGGCACGAGCGACTTATCAAAGATCAACTTCATGCGGTGTGGTATGTCATCCTGAAACAGCCCCAACAAAGCTCTGACGGGCGGCTGGATATTACAGGTTTTGTTTCCCGGTACCCATGGTGCACTATGGTGAACTACGGCTTCTGGAGGACGGCGCGGAAACATTTTTGGAGCAATCGCATGAGGCCTTGCGGAACAGTAAGTAAATAACCTCCTGTCTCACCCCTAGCAAACTAAGCTCCCTCAGTTCCGACTGTTTTTGTATTCACAAAATATGACAGGCTCGTAAAGTATATACGGAATGTACCTGACAGGGATCCTCAAGCGGATGTTGAAGAGGAGGCGAAGCAGTATCTGCAAACCCACTGCGTCGAGCCAATTCAGAGGTCCTTGAAAGGCAAGGCCATTTTACATGTCGCAGTTAGCTGTGAGTCTTCCTTGTCGACTCCTAATCTACCGTTGACCTGGAACAATACTAGCGAGGCCCAACCATCAGCGAGGGCTTGACAAACTGACAGATCTCACCTATGAGAGTGTAAAAGGGAGCTTTACGTCCCTGCCGAATACGGTATCACCAGTGCCTTTTGCGGCCGCGGGAGCTCAAAGAGTAGAACCTGGAGTAAAGATCCAATCGTCAATCAAGTAAGCCTTATTCGTTTGTTATAGCGCCTTATTCTGAGCTGTTCCCTATACAGCGTGGGAAAGCAGAGTGAGTCTCCGTGCATAAAGATGTATCTGCACACTCGTCCTCTGAAAGGATATTGGAGGGCGCTGGCTTCTAGTACAAACTTTTTGGGGTTCACGGTGCTGGATTGCCTCGGTGTGATACACACCGACATTATCTCCGTCTGGAACTTCTATGACCCTTCTGCGGTGCGCATCCTTACGGAACTACTGTCACCTGCTCATATCCCTTTTTGTAGTACCTCAGTAGCGAAGAATTCCGACATCTGATGGTTAACATGGTTGCTAAAGTAGATGCACCAACTGAGCCGTCCCCTGCATCTACCAATTTCTCTCGGAGTGGCACGTTTTCGGGGTGAGTGCTGTCGTGAACCCCGCTTCTGAGACTCAAGGAGAGTCGTCCATCCCAAGTAGACCCTTACCTCTCATTACTGCAACTATTGTGATTTTGCCTTTTGTTGCTGGCTTAGCCCTTGTCCGATGGGTCAACGAGTCCTACCAGCGTCTGTACGTGGCACAATATTGCAATCATTGGGATTATCAAATGAATAATTTTTCTAGACAAAACGTGCATCTGAAGTTTATGGCGTACATTGTCGACTTGACACACATGTTGAATATACTATTCGCACTCAAGGGTGGCGAGGGAGGGAAGAAGCTTACGCGCAGGGAGATCAAGCTGGCCTTTAACGCTTACTATGCATCGCCATGGATGGAAGACGTTCATAAGTCGATCAGGGAGTTCAAGCATATGATCAAGGGTCGCGATGAAATCATCGAGAAGATTGAAGGACTGGTCCTTGCGAGTGATAGGGAGACTCATGTGACCGGTGCGATCAAAGGGATACCCTCAGTCGACCTGGAGCAAGATGAAGAATGGTACGGTTGATGATATAGCTTTCCCCCATTTCCGTTCTGCGCCTTTCTGAATGTTTTGTGTCATTTTGTTACTCTCCATTGTTATGTTACTTTGAGGTCATTGTCGCCGTCATGTCTTGTACCTGATTGCGTTACATAGCTAAACGGGACGAGTAATTCTTCGGATGGAAGTCTGCGAACTGTACGAGCCAGCTCATTATAATTATTTAGGATCCAACGGACATAAGTGAAGGCGTTGAACACGTACGGACACGCGGGGGCTCTGGCAAGCAGACAATTTGTGAAGGCGATGAGTGTGCGTTTCGTTTCATGACGATCTCATTCGCCGTAGCTACTGTCGCATACTTTTTCTATTTTATGCGCGTATCCTGGGTAAGCCGCATTAAGTCAACACAATCCCCAGAATATAAAAAAATTTAAGAAGAGAACGCAAAGGTAGCACTTAGCATGTGCTAGTTGAACAGTCCCAATAGAAACCATTTCGAGGAAGGCGCCTGCCATCACAGTGCTCACCTTGGCATTAGATCGAGAGGCCGCTACGCGGGCTCCCTTGATTTCTCGGATTCTATGTCCCAGGACCCGGTAACTGTATGGAATTGTGAACTCCAAATTCCAATAGACTGAAACACCACATATAACTCACCCAGATCCCAACGGGTGGAAACATGCGTTTCACGGACATCAGTCCCGAGGTGGAAATGCTCGCCTTGCCAAGTAATGTCATCGAAAGCTTCCGTGCCACACCCCGGATTATGGTCCATTGTAATACCTATCGACCCCGCATAACCCATGCTGAGTACAGCCATGGATTCAGAGAGCCCCTTCCCCTCGCTGATGCGAGTATTGTTCACCTTGGAAATAACTGATGCGAAGGTTGGGCCAGACGCCGAGGTAACTCCGACACAGCCAAAGTGACCCCGGCAAGCTACAAAGAACCAGTCCGATTATCCGGACACGTCAAGGCGAGTCTATATAGATTGTGAAGGTTGCATTAGCTGGTAACAACACGCTCGCCACCACTGCCGTAGGAATGATGAGATGCGAGCTTCTGAGACGCACGCATGCGGCTGGTCCTCACAGGTTAAACTGAACCCTCCTATGCGCTTGACTCAAGTTATGACAAGGCAACCGGCAACTACTTTGAGTCGGTAAGAAAGCTGAGGGAACTGTACTGCTCGTTGACATTGTTTCGGTGTGTACGCCGGGATGGGGAATAACAGCGATCTGAAGGGTTCTGGGGGTACCGTGAGTCAGTCCAAAGGCACGGTGAGAGTCTAGTACGTCTGCCTCCAACCCAGCACCTGCGATGCTTTGGTTACTTCGGCCATCTAGGGGAATTATGAGCCGGTAGCGTACTGCATACTGTTGATAGAAATAACAGTATAGTCCGACCCACAGGAAGGGGGAGCATACGGTTCAAAGAATTGCTGTATGCAGGCCGTGATTGTTTGCGTATTGGCTAAGATAGCCAGTCATGGTTGTCAATGCTTCTGGGAATACACACCAACAGGACAGCACCTACTCCACGCCAAGATCCACCCCGGGTATAGTTGAGGGCATGGACACACTAGCGGTAACGCTTCCTTCATTCGCAACCTGCCTTTCTTCCACCGCTCTGAGAGCGTGAACTAGTCCTGAGCGTCGGCATCCCTCGACCCGGACTCTCAAGTATCTGGCGAGCAATTGCAGATCTTTGATTTCTCCCCGATATATGCCATCCTGCACAAAGTGTTCATGCGATGGCATTAAGAAGTTGTGTAATGAAGGGACATACATGTGCTTCTCCATACCAATTGTATTAGTCTGCTCGAGTTATTGGTTCTGACGGCAACGCCCCTCGCATCGACCCTTCTATTTTCGCTGTTTGATCATGTGGTTTAGAGGAACTGTCAGTTGCTTGACAAACTCACCCAGCTTCGCTCTGGGCTTCAATCTGCCTGTTTCATAGTGTTCGTCGTCACTTCTTCTTATCTCCCTTGGAAGTTCTTGTACGTCGACGCCATGGCTTGACTTGTGTGGTTAGCGAAGTTCCAGAGGTCCGCCCTGGTACACGCAGCATGTTATGAGAGAAGTGTCGTCGGAGCGTAAACCGTAATAAAACGCACGCAGATAATGTATCCGCTTCTTCCTCTACGGAGCCTGCCCGGCTTCCTGTGAGTCGTTGATCCCGTCGGATGCTCCATTGGCGCAAAGTTGCGGTCGACTCCGTCTCTTGTCCATGGGTTGGCCTGCAAAGCGTTGAAGCACTAAACTACATTTTCCTGTTTACATAAGCGAGCATCTTTACTTTGTCCTTCTGCTAGGGAAACCCCACACTTTTCCCGGAGTACATATAAATTCAGCACTATCATGCATTGGTATCAATGGTACAGGTGGGCATAATGATGCCTTGTACTCCTTGGATTCGTGCTCGTCTCGTCCATTCCCGGATAAGCCGCAGCGTGGAGGCCGTTTCCATAGACATACGCTTGCGTCTGAGGCCCGTTCAGAGGGCCTCAGTAATGAAACGACCAGTGGGGCGCGTGTCCCTCCACCGGTACCTATAAGGGGTTGGTCCATCTCGTCCAACGCGTGCACGTGTAAGGTCTCTTCAAGCAAGGTCGTCGGCCACATTCACATGATCCAAACAGGAGTCATTGACAAGGTTACGTGCAATCGCCAATACAACAACCATCACACACACGCTCTTGTCTTCTTCCTTGCACAAAATAAACAGGGCCATGCCTACATTGCTATCCATCGCGTTCATCCTAACCATAGACAGAGCAATTACAGGTAATGATACACCGAACATCATATGCGTACATTCTACTGAGTCCTTCTTACAGGATGGGAATGAGACTGGCCGTGTCAATTACCTCCCGCCAAACTGCGTCTGCGAGCGGTATGACTGAAAAGAATTTAAATGGCACCCATGGGCGTTGTATGGCTGAGACGGATCCAATAGCAAGGATGGCAGTCCCATGCACGTGGACGATGCGAGTGGCCCTAAACCCATCGAGCGAGCAGATGCATCAGAATATGCGCGCTAGCTGACCAGGGCAAAGCTGCCGACTGTGTCCATGGTAGAATGACCGATGTCCGTCGCCAGTGGTCGTACCGGTTGCACATGTCTATACATGATCTGAGTTCGACAGTACATGATTACTTTGATATCCCTTCCGTAGATCATAGCAATAGGGTGACAAGAAGCCAGGTGTTGTAGTCCTCATTCGCAGCCAGACGGGCGACGTTTAGCTCTCCCGATTCAATTAGGTTGTTGGGTTCCTTTTACACCTGCGGGGTGGAGGATAGTAGCGCTGAAGTTGGTGTCGGTATGGAGTTTGGGCGAGACATAATAAGTTGAGCGATGGAGAAGGATCGTCGAGAGGGGAGAGGTGAGCACTCTCGACATGTTGCGGTAAGACTCGTAGGAGTCCACGATGGACGTATCGGCTAAGCTGCTGATGCATACGGGTGAAACAAACTACCATCCGTGAGATGAGAAACTTACAGGCGATTTGCTTCAGGAATTGGAGTTGGTCGTTTGTGCTATCCCCCTACTCTATCAGTAGTCGCCTTTGCGCCAACACTTGCCGTATGCACCGTTCGACAAAGAGCTCCTCATCACCTTGCAGAAGATCAACCTTGGTTATGGATTCCCCGAGGGCACTCACGAAAGCGTAGAGTTCGAAGTGAGTTGGCGCTTGCGGAAGTCGGATTGCGATAAGCGCCGCGATATCGATCAGTGTGACAACCGCGTCATCCATCCTTTGGACGACACCACCACCAGACCGCTCAGTGTACACCTTCTGTTCTTTGTCACAGCGCATCAAATCGTATCTCAGCTTCATATGGCGCCCAAACCTTTCAGAAAGCTAATGGACTCATTTCCATTCGGAAGCCGCAGTCGCTCTCATCGCTCCGGTATGCGTGATGCTCATGATTCGACTCCTGCATCTGCCGAGCCGGCATCTGCGGGTATGTTTGTCTTTTCTATGACCTTCTGAGAGGTCTTTGTAACGTATATGTAGTTGCGAGCAATGCCCCAAGTGGGCCGGCCCTTGTTGCTGCCGAAGCTACTGCCGGTATGATCGTCGTGCGGGATGAATTTTATAGCATCTGATGTCTTGAAGGCGAGGAAAGCGCTTCTTCGGGTGCCGAGTATCACCTAGATCCCAAATTGGCTAGAAAATACATGGCCAATATTAAACGGTTTCGAATTCTGATCATGGGCAGAGCGAACGCTGGTAAAACGACCATCCTTCAACGAGTCTGCAATACGACAGATAATCCAAAAATTACTGATGGAAAAGGAAACAAGGTATGCAGATGTAGAGTACCGACACCCAGCTTACCACTGTTATTCTCAGATTGAGAGTGCTATCGTGCGGGGCACATTGGAGGTAGGATGCTTTATCAAGTCCTCACTGTTGAAGTTGAAGCTAAGTACTTCCAGCGTGGCCACCATAAGATCGAACACGAACTTGTATTTTCGAGCAATCCAGGCTTCGTATTCCATGATTCTTGTGGATTTGAAGCGGGCTCTGCAAAGCAGTTTGATGACATGAAGAGCTTTGTAGTTGATCGTGCAGTCACTGGAACCCTGAAAGAGCGCATCCATGCTATCTGGTAGGGATCATACTGCGAATGTGTGTGGACTGAATCGACACCTGAATTTAGGTTTTGTATCCCTATGACTGACTATCACAGAACAGTCACTGCTGCTGAGCAGAAATTTTTCAACGAGTGTGATACGGGGCATGGTTTGTGATATTTCTCGGGTTAGCAAGATTGTCGTAGAGCTAATTTCCTGCACAGTTCCTGTGATAGTGTTGCTGACTAAGACAGAGGCATTGCATGACCTAGCCATGGAGGAACTATCGGATGATGGTGTTGCAGTGGGAGAAGCAAAGGAAAAGGCTGCAGAAAAGGAAAGGGAATTGTTAGAAAGGTGGCTTGCACACATAAAGCGAGAATTGGACAAGTGCATATTCCCACCAAAGGCATATCTGTCAGTGCAAAGTGAGTATCTTGTCACTTGGAGTCAGCCTGATTGCATGATTGAGCACTGGATGGCAGAAATGCATGAAAAGGGAGCAGATTGCACTAGTTTGGTGGAGTGTACAACAAATGCTATGAATGAGGAGGGGTTGCAAAGGTTGTTGGTATCCACACAGCAATCAAGTGTGGCACTCTGTATTGAATATGCTGTGAAAAAGTAAGAGAGCAGCCTGATCATATCAGAAATACTGATGTTGCATAGGACACTGATACCCAAGATGGAGTTGGGCATCAAGGACAGGTTTCAGGTGAATGTGAAAGACCTGCAGAGGGAATTACTAGATTGGTTTCCAAATGAAAATGTGAGTCATCAGTGGGTGAAAGTGTATCACTCTAATGACCTTTGGCTGGCATGTTGTGCTTGTCAGTATGTGGGTAGTAGTAATTACATCACAAACACTTAGCTCGGGTTTTGCTGACTGTGGTCACCTGCACCCTCTATATGGCTAACAGAAAGTGGGTGATTGTGTCATATTGTGACAGGGTTTGCTAAATCAGAGCTGACTGTGCCCACTTACACTCTGGATGTTGGTGGCATGACAGTTTGTGAGTGATCTGATGGCAGGGATGGCTGGATGTGTGCTGACTGGGCTCACTTGCACTCTGGATGTTGGTGGCATGACAGCGAGTGAGTGATTTGATGGCAGGGATGGCTGGATGTGTGCTGACTGGGCTCACTTGCACTCTGGATGTTGGTGGCATGACAGCTTGTGAGTGATTTGATGGCAGGGATTGCTGGATGTGTGCTGACTGGGCTCACTTGCACTCTGGATGTTGGTGGCATGACAGCGAGTGAGTGATTTGATGGCAGGGATGGCTGGATGTGTGCTGACTGGGCCCACTTGCACTCTGGATGTTGGTGGCATGACAGTTTGTGAGTGATTTGGTGGCAGGGATGGCTGGATGTGTGCTGACTGGGCCCACTTGCACTCTGGATGTTGGTGGCATGACAGCTTGTGAGTGATTTGATGGCAGGGATTGCTGGATGTGTGCTGACTGGGCTCACTTGCACTCTGGATGTTGGTGGCATGACAGGAAGTGAGTGATTTGATGGCAGAGATGGCTGGATGTGTGCTGACTGGGCTCACTTGCACTCTGGATGTTGGTGACATGACAGCGAGTGAGTGATTTGATGGCAGGGATGGCTGGATGTGTGCTGACTGGGCCCACTTGCACTCTGGATGTTGGTGGCATGACAGTTTGTGAGTGATTTGATGGCAGGGATGGCTGGATGTGTGCTGACTGGCTCACTTGCACTCTGGATGTTGGTGGCATGACAGTTTGTGAGTGATTTGATGGAAGGGATGGCTGGATGTGTGCTGACTGGGCTCACTTGCACTCTGGATGTTGGTGGCATGACAGCGAGTGAGTGATTTGATGGCAGGGATGGCTGGATGTGTGCTGACTGGGCTCACTTGCACTCTGGATGTTGGTGGCATGACAGGAAGTGAGTGATTTGATGGAAGGGATGGCTGGATGTGTGCTGACTGGGCTCACTTGCACTCTGGATGTTGGTGGCATGACAGCAAGTGAGTGATTTGATGGCAGGGATTGCTGGATGTGTGCTGACTGGGCTCACTTGCACTCTGGATGTTGGTGGCATGACAGGAAGTGAGTGATTTGATGGAAGGGATGGCTGGATGTGTGCTGACTGGGCTCACTTGCACTCTGGATGTTGGTGGCATGACAGCTTGTGAGTGATTTGATGGCAGGGATTGCTGGATGTGTGCTGACTGGGCTCACTTGCACTCTGGATGTTGGTGGCATGACAGCGAGTGAGTGATTTGATGGCAGGGATGGCTGGATGTGTGCTGACTGGGCCCACTTGCACTCTGGATGTTGGTGGCATGACAGGAAGTGAGTGATTTGATGGAAGGGATGGCTGGATGTGTGCTGACTGGGCTCACTTGCACTCTGGATGTTGGTGGCATGACAGGAAGTGAGTGATTTGATGGCAGAGATGTGCTGACTGGGCTCACTTGCACTCTGGATGTTGGTGGCATGACAGCGAGTGAGTGATTTGATGGCAGGGATGGCTGGATGTGTGCTGACTGGGCCCACTTGCACTCTGGATGTTGGTGGCATGACAGGAAGTGAGTGATTTGATGGAAGGGATGGCTGGATGTGTGCTGACTGGGCTCACTTGCACTCTGGATGTTGGTGACATGACAGCAAGTGAGTGATTTGATGGCAGGGATGGCTGGATGTGTGCTGACTGGGCTCACTTGCACTCTGGATGTTGGTGGCATGACAGTTTGTGAGTGATTTGATGGCAGGGATGGCTGGATGTGTGCTGACTGGGCTCACTTGCACTCTGGATGTTGGTGGCATGACAGCGAGTGAGTGATTTGATGGCAGGGATTGCTGGATGTGTGCTGTCTGGGCTCACTTGCACTCTGGATGTTGGTGGCATGACAGCAAGTGAGTGATTTGATGGCAGGGATTGCTGGATGTGTGCTGACTGGGCTCACTTGCACTCTGGATGTTGGTGGCATGACAGGAAGTGAGTGATTTGATGGCAGAGATGGCTGGATGTGTGCTGACTGGGCTCACTTGCACTCTGGATGTTGGTGGCATGACAGCGAGTGAGTGATTTGATGGAAGGGATGACTGGATGTGTGCTGACTGGGCTCACTTGCACTCTGGATGTTGGTGGCATGACAGCTTGTGAGTGATTTGATGGAAAGGATGGCTGGATGTGTGCTGACTGGGCTCACTTGCACTCTGGATGTTGGTGGCATGACAGGAAGTGAGTGATTTGATGGCAGGGATGGCTGGATGTGTGCTGACTGGGCTCACTTGCACTCTGGATGTTGGTGGCATGACAGCTTGTGAGTGATTTGATGGCAGGGATTGCTGGATGTGTGCTGACTGGGCTCACTTGCACTCTGGATGTTGGTGGCATGACAGCTTGTGAGTGATTTGATGGCAGAGATGGCTGGATGTGTGCTGACTGGGCTCACTTGCACTCTGGATGTTGGTGGCATGACAGCGAGTGAGTGATTTGATGGCAGGGATGGCTGGATGTGTGCTGACTGGGCCCACTTGCACTCTGGATGTTGGTGGCATGACAGGAAGTGAGTGATTTGATGGCAGGGATGGCTGGATGTGTGCTGACTGGGCTCACTTGCACTCTGGATGTTGGTGGTATGACAGAAAGTGAGTGGTTTTGTGGCAGGCATAGATGCATCTGTGTTGACTGGGCTCACTTGCACTCAATGTTTGTGGTTTGCCAGGGGGTGTGTGATATCCTGTTTCAATCAGCTATATCTGTGCTTATTGGAATGGGTAACTCATGTCTACAGGATGTATGTGATCTTGTGGTTGCTGTGCCCTCATTTGTGCTCACTTGGCTTCCACAATACCTTCAACTTGATTTATGATAGCATGTAAGCCATTCCATTGTGTAAGTGGATAGCCACTGATTGTATTCTTTTGTATTTTCCCTTCCTGCACTTGTGGTGTCAGTTTGTGGGTGGTTCATGGTGATTCTAGGGATGACTGATTCACTGTCTCTTTTTTCCCTTCATGTGGCAGAATGTGAGCAAATTGATTGCATCATTGTCTTAGACTACATCCATTTACTCACCTCACTTGCGCTTGGTGTAATGGTGTTGGTGACTATTCACCTTTTTTCACAGGAGGTGAGTGATGTCCCATATACAATATACACAGCTAGCATACCCTGAACATCCATGACATGGGGATTATGATATTGACATGCCTGGTTTCCAGTTGGTAAGTATGAGAATTTTACTTTTTTGTAACTTCATTGTTTGGACTATGCTCATGTACCCATAGTCATTACTAGCTGTGGTGGACAACGATGCCTCAATATCTGGTCTACCCCAAAATTCCACTTTGCTAGGGAAGTTCCCAACAGTACAATCAATGGTTGGATATGCCATTGGTAAGGCTCTCATCATTCATTCCCTATAACTTCCTCATCATTCTAGTATGCTTGCTTGTTTTTGAGCATGCTTATTTCTTGATGCAGCAAGGGAGTGGTGATTGGAAAGAGACTTTGACCATGGCTGTAAACAAGTGCAAAATTTCTGACATTCAGACTGCCATTTCCACTGCTGTCAAGGTTGCTTTTCAGCAGCATGGAAATAATGGGGAAGAATTATGTAAAACAATTCTCAAAGTCATTGGAGAGAACAAGATTTGTAAGTCAATATCACTACATATGTCTATTTGTTATTCAATAAATTCTGCAGCCATGTAGCAAGCTGGGGATTTATGTGTAGAATGGTTCTGGGAGTCCAGGGTCAGGTGTAACATATTTTGGTGCCACAATCCAATGATAAGGTCTCTGAATAGTACATATGTATTCTTTTCTTGTTCTGTCTCTGGCATTGACCATTCATTAGCCTGACTG
Organism: Pisolithus albus; assembly: GCA_024613165.1. Taxonomy (NCBI): domain Eukaryota; kingdom Fungi; phylum Basidiomycota; class Agaricomycetes; order Boletales; family Pisolithaceae; genus Pisolithus; species Pisolithus albus. The sequence continues at coordinate 1,102,543 of JANFAB010000001.1, read as the reverse complement.
CTGTATGCTATAGTTATGTATACTTTGTTGAATGTTTTCATCTGTCATCCAACTTAGCAGTATGCTTGGCATGCTTATGCAAGTATGTTACTTTTTCCTTCCTTGTATAACACATCAGTGGTTCTTCACAACCCCTATTGTGAACTGAGTACTGTCCTTTGCATGCTAAAGCATATATTTACTCTAGGTATGCATATTTGCCTCAATGGCACTGGAAGGCTGATATAGAGACAGTCACCTAGCAAATTGACACCTATTAGGTCTAACCATCTGTAGAAATGTGACAACTGAACAGTGTAACGCTTATAATCACAAGGACTATACTCGGTTACTCCTTGACTGATAGAGAGTAGGGGACTTGGGAAGGAGTTAATGCGACAGTGCACAAATGAACTCGATTAGCGTGTCTACGACAAGAGAGACGGTATTTATACTACTACGAGTGTTTGTACCGAGGAACGTCGTAGAACAAACCAAACAAGCGAGAGATAAACGCTATTGGCTGCAGCGCTCCACGCTGAGTCAATGCGGCTACGCTGACGAATCAGCTGACTAAGTAAAGCGTCTATGAGCGCGTCTAAGTAACCTTAACCAGAGAGTGGATAAATAAGGTAAACTACGCTAAGAGTACGCTACAACTAGTAACGAAAAAGTATGGGCCGTTACACTATCCCCTCCTATGGCTCGACTTCCAGGCGAGACCAGATAGGCTGCACAGCAGTCAAAGGGTCGGGTACAGCGGAGAAAAAGAGACCTTCGGTCAAGAGCGCACGAAGTTTCCGGGGGGCCCCGGGGTGGAGTTTGTAAAAATCATCTATTGCCTCCTGGGCATTCTTAAGAGCAGATCTAGGCTCCCAAGTGCGATCTTCCTCCGGGTATCCCCTCCAATGCACGAGGAACTGAAGATTACCACGCTTCAAGCGGGAATCAACAACCTTCTCAACTTCATACTCGACATCTCCTTCATCCGTAACCCGTTGTGGGCCAGGCCGAGTAACCGGTTGCCCATCAAGAGCACCGAGATAAGGTTTCACCCGTGAAACGTTCACTACCGGGTGTATGCGCATCGAGCGCGGCAACTTTAACTTAACGGCGTTGGGTAGAACGTCCGAGACCTCGTACGGGCCTATCCACTTTTCGGTTAATTTTCGGCTCTGCCGATCTTTCAGCGACAAATGGTCGGTAGCCAGCCAAACCTGCGAGCCTACGGAGTAAGCAGGGGAAGGGGATCGTCGTTTATCTGCCTGAGTCTTCTGACGAGTCCTAGCTTTTCCCAAACTTTCGCGCACTTCCTGGAACACCTGGAACCAGTCTTTAGCGGTCTCCTCTGCAGCTTCTACCTTAGAAGTCGTCGGCTCGACGCCCATCCGTGGTGTGTATGAACGGGTAACTTCAAAGGGGCACTTGCCAGTAGAAGAAGACTTGGAGTTGTTGTACGCGAACTGAGCTAGGGGAAGCCAATCCTCCCATCGTTCCTGCTGATGGTTTGCATACATCCGTAAGTATTGCTGAATTTCGCGGTTCAACCGCTCTGTTTGACCATCCGTTTGTGGATGAAACGCCGTCGAGAGCTTCTGCTCGACACCCAACATTTTAAATAGCTCCTTCGAGAACTGAGACGCGAACTGCGGTCCGCGATCCGAGATGAGAGACTGCGGAAGGCCGTGATGCTTCCAGACGTGAGTTAAATAAAGCCGTGCCATACTAGCAGCAGTTTCCTTTTCAGTGCAGGGGATGAACTCTGCTTCCTTAGAGAACCGATCCATGACGACTAAGACGTAAGATTTTCCAGAGGAGCTCCTGACTCCTATATCCATAAAATCGGTCGTAAGATCCCTCCAAGGCCCATCGGGGACGGGTAAAGATTTGAGTTTGCCTGCCGGCGGCTTGTTACTAGGCTTGCTAGCTTGACACGTCTGACAGTGCTTTACGTACTCCTCGACATCGGGCTTCAAGGTAGACCACGTGAACCAGCGTGTGATCAACTCCTGAGTTCCTTTTACGCCTCGATGACCCGCTAGGGGCGAATCGTGAAGAGCAGCGAGTACCTTCTGTCTAAGTGCCTCAGGCACGAAAACTCTATCTCCGTCATACAGTAAACCGTCGCGTCGGTCGAGCGTTCCAGCGTCAACCTCGGCCGTTACACTGCGCAGTTCTTCTATGAAGGGATTTTCTAAGCGCACAGCGCGCACTTGATCAGGTTTAATAAATAACGACTCCTCAGATTTAGCGTTCTCGCGATTTTCTACTAGGTCTTCGCGGCAGGAGAGAGCGTCCGGTCGTCCCATCGAAACACCTGGTTTGTGGATGATAACACAGTTGAAGCGACTAAAATACTGCGCCCAACGCGCCTGGCGTGGTTGAAGCTTTTGCGACGTCATAAACCATTTAAGGTTGTGGTGATCCGTCCAAATCTCAAACTGGTACGGAGTAGCCTCAAGGTAGTGACGCCATTGCTCTAGAGCGCGGATGATGGCTAGCATCTCTTTGTCGTGAACCGTATAGTTTAGCTCTGCTCCACTAAGCGAATGACTCGAATAGGCAACTGGTCTCCAGAGACCGTCATCGCATTCTACCGAGAGCACGGCTCCGGTTGCGTAATCCGAGGCATCGGTTTCTAAACGGAACTTCCGATCCTGATCGGGGAACATAAGAATAGGCGCGGTCGTGAAGGCTTCCTTTAACGTATCAAACGCTACTTGGCACTTGTTGGACCAGAGAAACGGAGTGTCCTTTTTAGTGAGATCATTAAGGGGGCGCGCGACCTGCGCGAAATCCTTTATGAAACGTCGGTAGAAGTTCGCAAGGCCAAGGAAGCCTCGAACTCCACGAACAGAAGTGGGGACCGGCCAATCGCGCACAGCAGCGACTTTAGCGGGATCCATCTTAACTCCATTCGTGCCAACTATCATACCCAGAAAGTCGACCTCTTTTTGCTTAAATAAACATTTCTCCGGCTTGACGAACAAGTCGTTCTCCTTTAACCTTCTAAGCACCTCTAGCACGATCCTGTCATGCTCCTTTTCATCGTCCGTTTTCGTGAATATCATAAGATCGTCTATATACACTACTAGAACGTCCTCCATATCACCGAAGATGTCGTTCATCATATTTTGGAACGTGGCGGGGGAGTTACAAAGTCCAAAGAACATAACCAGCGGTTCGAAGGCTCCACGGTGACAGACGAAAGCGGCCTTCCACTCATCACCTTCCTTGATCCGAATGTTATTGTATCCCCACCTAAGGTCCATTTTCGTAAATAATTTACACCCTTTTAACTTGTCAACAAGCTGCGATATGAGCGGGAGCGGATACGAGTTCTTGACTGTATGCTCGTTTAAATAGCGGTAATCCTGTACCATACGCTTCTTTCCATCCTTCTTAGGAACGAAGAACACAGGAGAAGTTTGTGGTGACTTGCTAGGCCGAATATAACCCTTCTTGAGTTGTCCATCAACGAAGTTGCTAACTTCGGTTTGCTCATCAGGGCTGAGAGGGATCAACCTTCCCTTTTTCGGAACAAACGACTCCTTTAGTTCTATCGCGTGGTCCCAAGGTTTCCTAAGCGGCATGCGTTCGGATTCCTGGACAGAGAAGACGCTTAGATATTCGTGATATTCCTTCGGAACCGGTTCTTCAGGGGTTTTATCCTTTTTAGGAGCCTCCTGCTTGTCGGCTCTGAATATATTATGCCAGTCTTCGAGAGCCTGGACCTCCTCCTTTTCGATACGTCTAACGAAGGCCGGCTTCGGCGCAAGTTGCCTGCAACTACGAGGACACCTCTTCATCGAGATTTCACCGGTTTTCCAATTGACTTCCGGGTTGTGAGTGGCAAGCCACGTGTGACCCAAAATCATGTCGTGAGATCCCAGATCCGTGACATCGGCTACTAACTCTTCGAAGTGATCTCCGAACTGAACTCTAAGTGGTACTTGATGCGTAATCCTTCCAGCAGAGTTAAGAGTACCATCGACATTAAATACGTCCACAGCTCGTGGTAGAGACAACTTTGGGAGCTTCTTTCGATCAACGAATTTAGCGTTCACGAAAACACCTGTGGCACCGGAATCCAACAAGGCTTGCACAGCGTGTGCGTCACCCTTCCTAGTGCGAATAATTATAGGTACAGCAACGTGATCCTTTAAGTTGAGCGTGCGAACTCGGGTTTTTGGCGGTACTGTCGCCTGCGCATCGCTAACCGACTCGGATCCTTCCGAAACACTATTTTTGGGAGTTTCATTGTTTGGAGAATTAAGCGGTGCCAGTTTAACGTCCGGTCCCGAGCCCTTGCGGGACCCTCCAACAGACGGTGTAGGTACAAAGTCCGAACCATCATCCATGCTATCTACAGAGAGAGGAGAAAACCTATTTACAGTAACTATGTCTGAAAACGAAACCTTTTTTTGTGTTTTTGTATTATCTATTTTTGTGTTTGTTTTATTACTGTTTTTAGAAGATGAAACCGAGCGACAACGAGAAGAAAAGCTATATGGAAGAAAAGAAACAAGTCCAGTACTATTATTGTCCGAGCCTGCAGGACCCGACTTCACTGCAGCTCCGATTCTTTAATTTAGAGACGTGAGCAACTATCTGCTCGAACGTCATACCGTCCATAGCGGCCAGCCGCGGATCAACACCTTCAGAGCGCACCTGGCGCCCTTTGCCTTTGTTCCCGGCCTGCGGGCAGTGCGGATGAATATGGCCCTTTTGGCCGCAAGCGTAGCACTGGTAGTTAGAGAAGTCCTTTTTCGGGCGGCTTCCCGATCCACCCTGCGCGGCCCCAATGTCCATGGGTGCGCCTTGCCCTGACGTTACCCCGGGCGAGGGTCTTGAGAAATTTTGTCCCCATCGAGAGGACGCACCGCCAGTTTTGATTCTGACTGCCTCCAGGGCAGCACCGAGGCCTCTAACCTCGACGTCGTACTCCGCCCAGGTCTCCTTGCGACGACCCTGAACGAAGATTTGCTGGAGTATTTCGGGGCGGATAGCCCTCTCCAGCATGAAAATGGCATAATCGTCGGATACCCCGGACGCGGTCCTTAGTGCATTAAACTTGGCCAAGAACTCTTCGGTTCTGGCCGTTCCTTGGCGGATTTTTGCGAGCTGGTCCCGCGCCCAGTCCTTGTTGTGAAGCGGCCTGAAGCGCGCTTCCACCTCGGCCACTAGATCGTCGTAAGATGGCCAGGCCCCTGCCGCCATGCATGTGTCGATACGCGCCCGCGCGTAAGCTCCAGCAATAGGTCCAGACATCCTTGTCCAGACTGCGAGATTCCTAGCCCGTGGGCTAGTCTGGTTTGCGACGATGATGAAGGCCTTCATCTTGGCCCACCATTCCTCGAACTTGCTAATAGACCCGTCGAACATTCCTGGGTCAGCGACGCCCCGTTTCGTGGGGTCAACGTTTTGATTTACATTAGCGGCGGCCCCTCCGCCTGCAGGCTGCTGCATGCCGGCCACGGCACCGGCGACGTGCTGGGCCACCTGGTTGGCGACCTGGGCCGTGATCATGGCCGTCATTTGCTGCATGAAGTGCAGCTGGTCTTGCGTGAATTGGTCCATGACCAGTGAACGTTACGGGAGTGTGTGGGGGAGGGCGGATGGTGCGTCTGTTCCGTAAGTTGTACGGTACGTGCAGGACGAAGCCCAGTAGATTCGGGTCGGGAGAGGGAGAGCGAAGAGGAAGCGGAGAGAGGTGAGGGAGAAGGGGGTCGGGAGTACCGAAGATTTGTTGCTCGAGGGGAGTGACTTCCCGATGTAGGGAGAGTAATCTCCCTAGTGGGTGATTTCCATTATTTCATTGTTTCTACTTTAGTTTTTTTTTTTTGCTTTTATCTTTACTTTACCTTTTTTTTACTTAGTATTTGGACGAGTTTGGCTTATGTAAGCCAGACTCGCACTTAGAGTCACTGTACATACTTAGAATAACAACAGCCGCTTTACCAGAGACGAAAGAAGACGGAAATAAGACGCCAAAGCTCGGGAGATTGTTTCTCCAATATCAGACAGTGATTAGAGGTTATCTTGGTCATTCTTGGGACCATTAGGGCGCGTTTTCAGTCTTTCACCACCTCTTTTGACTCCCTACCAGGCAATCCAAGCCCCCTGGGTCGAACTAGGACCCGAAAATCCAGAGGGAGACTCCTTGGACCTCTCCCCTCACCCTCTCTCATCAAACTTTACATCTGGAGCCCACCGCGAGGGGGCTGTGTTGCTTGGTAACCCCCTTCCCCTCCTACCTTCGAGCTCGCACACGCAATTTCTCGCGAACCGACGCGTCCACCCTCTCGCTTTTCGGGAATCTGATTCTACTCGACGAAGGCTCTCAGGAGGTATATCTTTTGTTGCTATAGCCTCAGTGGTTCCGGAGATATCGCGCATTTTGTGGAGAAAGGCACTGTAGCACGGTTTTGGGCATAACTCGGGATTGGGTGCGCCAATCCTCTCGTTTCTTCGATCTTCCAGCGCTCCCAGACTCCCTCTACGACGTCCCCCCAGTTTCGTGTCGCTCGGCCCAGCAGTTGTCCAGCAATGCGCTACTGTTCCCCCCCCTGCCAGCTGCACACGCGTTTTCTCGAGAACCGACGCGCCGCTCCTCTCGTAAATTTCAGGTATAGTAGAGCTCGTCGAGACCTCCCAGAAGATACCTTTTCCGTCGCGCCCGCGCCGCTACCTCTCGAGATATCACGCATTTCGTGCTAAAAGGTGGTATCTGACCGTTTCACGCATATCTCGGGATTGGGTGGACGGAATTTCGTAATCCCTCATTCGCCCACTTTGTATAGGCCCCTACTATCGTCTCCTGAAGTCTCGCAGCATTCCGTCGAGCGGTTCTTCACCAACGCGCTGCCGTCCTCCCCCTCCTGCCACAGCTGAGCTCCCTGGCACCTCCCTTCGCATTTTGTGCTATTTTGAGCCATAGGAATCCCCTCCCCACCTCTTAGAGTTGGTTGAAAACCCCTTCGAGACCTCCCCAGTCGCTTCGAGATCCCAGACGTTCGAGACCCTTTTGAGACCCCCAGATGAACTTCGAGCCCTTTCAAGACGCTTTCGAGACATAGACGCTGCTTTAGATGCACCCGCATTCGTTCTTAGACGTATCGAGACAAATATCATTGGTTTTTCTTGCGCATTTTTGCAGTCGAGCGAGGCTGCCAGGTTAAGTCGAGGCTTCAAGTCGCACACGGCGACTAATTTCATCTTCTCTTTGTCTCAGTGGTCGTAACCACTTCACTACGTGTATACAGGACCCTCCCTGCTCGTTTCGTGTACAGGCTCCACCCCCCATAGACGTTCGAGGTTGCATCGAGGCGACCCCATCCCTCGTTTACCCCTTCGAGATCGACTACAGACATTCGAGGCTTGCGCTCGCCCTCGATAATACTACCAACAGTTGTTTAGACTGAAATATATTCGTTCAAGCTTCGTAAATACCATTCGTGATGAAAGCAGCTCACAGACAGTCTCGAGCCCCAGTCGAGCCCCACCTCAAGTTCTCGGGGCAGGCACAGGACCTGCCAGGCTATCTCGAGGACGTAGCAGAACATGGTAAGGCCCAGGGGATAACAGACGCCCTGTCCCTCGGCCAGATGGCGATCGATGGAGCCCCTCCTCGTGTTGGGAGGCTCTGGACCTACCTTGTGGCAAGTGCCTCGATCCTCGAGGGATTGGATTGGGGCTACTTCAAGACCCTCGTAACCCTTCAGTACCCCGAGGTGGAGCCAATCGAGGATGTTCGCGACTACTGTGACGAGTTCCATGCCTTCCTCGAAGAGAGTCGTCGCAGCAAGCTGAGCTCGGTCCCAGCCTTAGGGGACTACCTTCGTCAGTTCCAGGTACTGTTCTTGGCCATGGTGACTCGGAACGCCCTCGAGTTGAGCCACCGAGCCCAGCTCTTCCTTCGAGGCCTCCCACCCCACATCGAGCTCGAAGTCTCGAGGAGGCTCGCTTCGAGGTACCCTCTCCTTATGTCAGGCCACCTATGGCCTATCGAGGTCATCGAGGACCGGGTAGGCCACTTACCCCCTTGTCTAGCTTCGAAGAAGCCCTCGTCCAGTCTCGAGCCACCCAAGGAACCCCCTCACCATTCGCACTCGCCCTCGATCAGTTACAGGCCAGATGCCCCTGTGGAGTATTCTCGGTCTCTTTCTAGAAGATGCTCCCAGGGAAGCTCGAGCTCGAAGTCCCCTTCACATCCCCCCTTCGAGGCAGACCCTCGAACTTCGAAGAACACCCCCCACCCCTCCGAGCTCGCTTCGAGCAGCTCATCTCCCCTTCGAGCCACTAATGCAGGCTCGAGGCACCCTGCTCCTCCAGGTTGGAGTGCCTCGTGTGAGCAGGCCAGTGACTCGCCTTCGAACTCACTTCGCAGCTCGAGAGAGGTTCGACAGTCGCACATGCACAGAGTAGGTGGTTTAGAGCACTCGAAGGTTTGTCCTCCTCGTCTCGAAACTGCTTCGAGCAAGCCTCATGACGTTGGCTCAACTTTGACTCGCCCCCTTCGACCTCGTGAGCCCTCGAGGACCCCTGCGAAGTCGTACTCCTGCTTCGAAGCATCTTCCAGTAAGGCTTACCCTCGTCTCGAGTCCTCTCCTTCGAAGCCTCCCTCGGACTGCGAGCCATCCCACACCACCTCGTTCCTCCTTCGAGAGGCTCCAGCTTCAATGGCGAAGCCTGCCCCCACTGCTTTCGAGTCACGTTCGAGAGTGCTACCCCTTCATGAGTATGCAGGTTCGAGCAAGGTATCCCCAGCCTTTCGAGACTCGAGGCACTGAGTGCGGCCTCGAAGGCATGCTTTCTGTTTCTTTTGTGGTCGAGAAGGGCATGTTCGAGCCCACTGCAGAGTCTGCAGTTCGTACCTAGCTGCAGGCAGGTGCAGGATACTTCGAGGACGAGTCGTGCTACCTACAGGTGAGGAGATCCCTCGAGAGGCACTCGGGCACACCCTCCAGGCTCGACTCGACTTTTGGGTGCTCGCTCGTGGCCCAGACAGACTAGCTGAACAGGCACCCTCTCTCCCTTTGAGTTCCAAGGCATCCCCACCCCTCGTCTGCCCTCGATGCGATCTCGAGACTACCCCAAAGCCACTTTCGAGTTCGAGAACACCCACTTCCCTTTCGAGAGTAAGTCAGCCCCCTTCGAGCACACCCCGAGCCCTCGATAGGAAGCTTCGAGCCTTCGAACCAAGCCTGAGTTGAATCCCGAGGCTTGTCCCAGCCTCTCGAAGGTTCGTTTCCCCTTCTTGAGCCCTTCCCCCCACTTCGAGTCGCCTTCCAAGGCCTGTCCAGGCTCGAGGCTGGTCTCGCCTTCGAAGCTACTCCCTTGAACTCCCTTGAACCCCCTCGATGCCTCTCTGGCGCCCTCCCCTGCAGTTTTGGTGTGGGTTCTCATTGGTATATTTGTTTTTTCTCATGGTCTTTTTTGTTTTCGAGTTCGCATTTTTGAATTTTGACTTAGAGTTTTGTTTCGAGGATGATACCCCCCCCCCCCTCGTTGTATGATACAGCTCGGTATGTGATGACTGGGGACAGTCAACATCCAAAGCCCCCCTCGGATGTAGGGAGAGTAATCTCCCTAGTGGGTGATTTCCATTATTTCATTGTTTCTACTTTAGTTTTTTTTTTTTGCTTTTATCTTTACTTTACCTTTTTTTTACTTAGTATTTGGACGAGTTTGGCTTATGTAAGCCAGACTTGCACTTAGAGTCACTGTACATACTTAGAATAACAACAGCCGCTTTACCAGAGACGAAAGAAGACGGAAATAAGATGCCGAAGCTCGGGAGATTGTTTCTCCAATATCAGACAGTGATTAGAGGTTATCTTGGTCATTCTTGGGACCATTAGGGCGCGTTTTCAGTCTTTCACCACCTCTTTTGACTCCCTACCAGGCAATCCAAGCCCCCTGGGTCGAACTAGGACCCGAAAATCCAGAGGGAGACTCCTTGGACCTCTCCCCTCACCCTCTCTCATCAAACTTTACACCGAGCGAACAGGAGCGGGGGGACGGGCGATTCTTCCTTTTTAAGGTAAGGGGAAAACCTGATACGAGGAGCCAAAGACTCCGACTTCTTGATGCGAGGAATTTTGAAAGAGATTTTCCCTGCCCTCAGTGGCGGTACTCTGTCTCAACTATCGTAAAGCTAGTAGGGATACGGTAGAACACTTTCTACCTCCCTTGACGTAGGGGCACTACTTTAGACTATGCGTTTCCACCCCCTAATGTGGGTTACGCCTTCACACTGCCCTTGACGAACAGCGGGACTACTAACTACGGTTCTTCTTCAACACAACCACCAGCCGATAGGTGGACGGGACTAAAGGCGTCGCCCCGTAAAGAAGAGAAACGAAGAAGGTGAAGCTCCTTAACCCTGGAGTCCGGGTATATGTTGCCCTATATGCCTGGGCGCAGGCGGAGTAAGGGAGTATTGGGAATCGAGTTCAAGTGTAACGCTTATAATCACAAGGACTATACTCGGTTACTCCTTGACTGATAGAGAGTAGGGGACTTGGGAAGGAGTTAATGCGACAGTGCACAAATGAACTCGATTAGCGTGTCTACGACAAGAGAGACGGTATTTATACTACTACGAGTGTTTGTACCGAGGAACGTCATAGAACAAACCAAACAAGCGAGAGATAAACGCTATTGGCTGCAGCGCTCCACGCTGAGTCAATGCAGCTACGCTGACGAATCAGCTGACTAAGTAAAGCGTCTATGAGCGCGTCTAAGTAACCTTAACCAGAGAGTGGATAAATAAGGTAAACTACGCTAAGAGTACGCTACAACTAGTAACGAAAAAGTACGGGCCGTTACAAACAGTTTCCTTGAAGGCAGTGACTGAAGTGGAGTGAGAGGAGACTTGGCTGAGGGAAAGGTGCAGGGTATTACTGCATAATAGGTTGGAATTGAGGGGTGGTTAGGTAAGAAATGGGGACAAGGTGGTGAAATAGAGGATGAGTTCATTGGCTAGGATGATATGTAAGAACAAGAGTTGAAGGGGAAGAGCTTGATGTGGTTGGGAAAAGTGTGGGGTGTTGGGAGAATGTGATTTGGGTGAAGGCAGGGTGTGGGTGTGATGTACATAGGTGGTGGCCCAAGGAGTAACATCAGCAAGTCCCTGTTTCTGGAACAGCACTGACAATAACTAGAGGGCATGTCACGACCATGCCTTGCCTGACCATTTCCCACGCCTCTGCACCCTTTCCGACACCTCCACCCACCTCTCCGACACCCTCCGACCCATTCCCAACCAAGTCCAACACTTAATAAGCTCGCCGACCACTCTGCCACTGCATCTGAGCGATTGCCACTGTTGGCCACTGTCAGTCCTTGTAACCACCATTTGTCTATATTGGGTTGACCCCCTGTGGGTCATGTGATCGTCTTAGGGGGCTTTATCCATTTGGGGCCACCAGGCCGATTAGGCACAGCATGGTGCCTGCACTGTGTGGTGCTCCGAAGGGTCACACCGCTTTCCAGGATTTCGGCCTGGCCTGTGATCGGCTGTTGGTGAGTGCTCCATTGTGGGCAACTCTTCTTGTGAGAGCACAAAGGGGAAGGGGGGAAAGCTGTAGGCTAGGCCTAGGCTCGTCCCAAGGGGTCGTGAGTTGGAAAGGAAGTAGAGGGAGTGACTAGGTGGTGAAAGGGAAGGTTTCCCTGCATCGGAAGGGTACTGGCGGGGTAGAACTCGAACTGCTGCCACAGGGAGGCGGAGGGGGGCTAGTGTCGGTGGTTGGACGCTCTCTGAGGCTCAGAACTCGAGCGGCAGTGGGGTAGGACTCTTGTGACTGTCAGAGGACTCGTAGACTTGTAAGGATGACTCTGAAGGCAGCAGAAAATTTTTATATCGCAAGGGGACTCGAATGGGGTGGTGGAACTCGGTGGGGAACTCGGTGGATGCAAGGGGGGACTACTCTGGGGACTCAAGGGGACTCTCAGACACACAGATAGTGATGCCAGAAAAGTGGGTATATTTTTCCTAAGTACAGTGGTGTTTTGTATCGTAGAGGTGGCTGTCACAAAGGAATATTTCGGCGAATTTTGGAGATGTCATGTGTCAGAAAAAAAAGAGTGACAGAAAGGTGCCGCAGTAAGGCACTACAGGTTGTAGGTACGAAAGGTAGGTAAAGAGAGCAAAGAAAAGGCAAAGAAAGGGAAAAGCGGCGAGGGGGGACGTGCCTAAGGTCTCTGGACTACTGGCCGATGCTGCGGGGACTCTTTGGGGCGGTCTGGTGCAGAGTGGCAGTACTACTGGCGGCGGTGGGCATCGGTGTCTCGAGTCGGGCTACAGGTACCGAGTAGCCGATGTCACAAGTGACGGGGTAGACTGCCGACAGTCAGTAGACACTTGATAGGCATATGAAGGGCCAAAGGCCGACGCAGATAGGGGGCGGACGATGATTAGGGGTCGAGGACAGGGGCTAGCGGTGACTTGTAGTGGTGACGAGTGTCAGTGATAGGGGTTACTTCCTGATTAGGTGGTGGCGGCGTAGGTAAGCGAAGGAAGCGCTCGTGGTAGCTGAGATAGCCAAGGGTGGAGCAGCGGCGACCTTTCCAAAGGATGGTGGACCTACGGGGACTGGCTAGGGCGATAGAGAAGCTGGTATAGGGTTATGATATTCAGCCCTAGGGAGTATGGACTCCCTACACCTCCTGGGGTGTTCGAATACTGACCTTGGTCAGGGGTGCTCGGTGACATGGATCGGTGACGAGATTCCATTGACAGGTGGCTGTGCTCGGAACAATGGCAAGCAGGACGGAGACCTCGGTCACATGCTGTGGCAAAAATGCTTCCGCGTCAACAAAGGGTTGCCAAACATACCAAACAAGTCGCCGCCACTTCGTCTTTTTTTTCTAAGTCCCTTCACCACCACTACTCGCTGCCACTTCGAACACAACATGTCCCCATCGACGTCTCAGCTCCCCACCCTTAGGAACTCCGAGGTCCAGCAGCCGAGAGACCTCTCGCCCGATGCCTCTTGCAAGCTTGTCCCAAAAATGTGGGCTGCCCACATGGCTAAGCTAGCTGCCCTGATGAGTGAGATCCCAGACGAGGTGGCCACTGACAACGAGGCGTGGGAGTGGATGGACAGATACTACGAGGTGTTGGTAAGTTCCTTTCATGCATTCTCTGGTCCTTGGTCATGATGGGGCATGCAGGAAAACATCGAGAGCCTGCGCCAGTTCGCATATGACCACAGTACCGATGTAGGGAGAGTAAACTCCCTACTAGGTGATTTCCATTATTTCTTTGTTTCTACTTTAGTTTTTGTTCTTTTATCTTTACTCTACTTTTTTTACTTAGTATTTGTGCGAGTTTTGGCTTATGTAAGCCAGACTCGCACCTAGAGCATGTTGTACATACTTAGAAAATAACAATAGATGCCTTACCACCAGATGAGACAGACGGAAATCTGAGACCGAGGGCTCGGATTATTATTCTTCCTTCGTTAGACATTCTTTAGACGATTCTCAACATTCCCTTGGACTTTTAGGGCACATTCCAAGTCTTTTCTCCCCTCTCTGACTCCCTACCAGGCAATCCAAGCCCCCTGGGTCAAACTAGGACCCAAAAATTCCAGAGGGAGACTCCCTGGACCTCTCCCCTCACCCTCTCTCATCAAACTCTTCATCTGGAGCCCACCGCGAGGGGGCTGCTTTGCTTGGTAACCTCATTCTCCCCCTACCCCCAAGCTTGCACACGCGATTTCTCGAGAACCGACGCGCCGTTCCTCTCGCTTTTCGGGACGCCCATTCTACTCGACGGGAGCTTTCGATCGACGCCCTTTTCGACGCGTTAGCCCCAGCGGTTCCGGAGTTATCGCTATTTGTGTGGAGAAAGGCACTGTACGACGAAATTTGGAATAACTCGGGATTGGGTGCGCAGAATCTCTCATTTCTTCGATCTCCCAGCACCTCTAGACCTCCTCTACCGCGTCCCGGAGTTTGGTAAAGATCCATCCAGTGGTTGTTCACCAACGCACCACTGTCCTCCCACCCCTGCCACAGCCTTGCTCCCTGGCACTTCCCCTCACATTTTCGTGCCCTTTGGAGTTGTAGGAGAGTATTCCCTGTCATACTGAGTCACCAGAGACTGCTTAGAGACCACTTTGAGACCCTATCGAGACCCATTTGAGACGCTTCGAGATCCCTTTGAGACCGCTTTGAACTCCCTTATAGACGCTTCGAAACTCCAATTAGACACTTCGTAACCCCTGTTAGACGCTCTGAGACTCCACTAGACGCTTTGAGAATCTCCGAGACACTTTGCAATTACCATCAGACGCTTTCAAGAGCTTCGAGACGCTTCTTTAGACATGCAACTTCATTTATAGACGAATATAAGTCATTTTCCAATCGTTATCTGCGCATTTTTGCAGTCCAGTGAGGCTGCACAGTCGAGGATAAGCTTCGAGTCACAGCAGTGACTAAATTCAGTTTTTGGTGGTCAAAACCACTTCGAGACGCATCATACGAGTTCCCTGCACCCTTCTCTCCCCTTCGTGGTTTGTTGCCACCTCTCTCCAACTTCCTTTAGACGTTCCAGGTCGCATCGAGGCGAAATCGAGACCCAGAGGTACCCTTCGAGACCCCCCTGCAGATGCTCATTCACTCGTTGGCCATTTCCTGTGCCTATTACCTCTAATAACCAGTTTCGTTTGCGAAATATACTTTCATTTTACCTGCACAGCTACTACCACCTATGGAGAAGTATTCGAGAAGGTCTTGAGACCAGCTCGAGGATCGACCAGCATACGTAGGCTATATGCGAGTCTTAAGCAGCCCTCAGCCTCACCTAGAGTCTCTTTCGAGAAGCTCGTCATCTCGTGAGGTTTGGTATGAACCCTCCACAGGCTTCGAGAGACTGTCTTGATCTTCGAAGGACCCTTCGAGAGGTCCTACTCATGAGCGAGGTGAGAATTTACCCCAGCGCTCGCATTCTCCCTTGGACAGAAACCCTCGAGATGCCCCTGTGGAGTGCTCTCGGTCTCATTCTAGAAGACACTCCCAGGGAAGCTCGAGCACGAAGCCTCTCCCTCATCCCCCTTTCGAGGCATCCCCTCGAACTTCGAAGAACCGCCCTCCCACTCCGGAGCTCGCTTCGAGCAGCTCATTCCCTCTCCGAGTCACTCATGCAGGCTCGTGGCACCCTGAGGCACATCCAGCTAGGTGTGACCACGCTCAGCAGGCTGGTGACTCGCCTTTGAGCTCGCTTCGTGCCTCGAGAGACGATCGTCGGTCGCATTCGTACTCGGTGGATCATTGGGATGGTATGGGGGATCATTCCCCTCATGCTCAGTCATCTTCAAGCAAGCTTCGAGACCTCGGCTCGTCCTCGACCTCTCGCCCTTGTCCTCACGAACTCTCGAGCGCTGCTTCGAGGTGTTCCCCTTGCCTTGAGCCCTCATCAAGGTATAGTCCACCTCTCGAGACCTCGTATAGACGGCCCTCGCACCTCAACCCTCCTTCGAAGACCTCGTCGAGACATCCTTCGCATCTCGAGCCCCCTTCGAGACACTCTTTGCATCTCGAGCCCCCTTCGAAGACTGCTTCGAGGCACTTGTCACACCTCGAGCACCCCTCGGGTACTGTCACCCAGCATCCTGAGCCCATATCGAAGAGTTTCCCTCGCCTCGAGACCCCCTCAAGACTCTGCCCTCGCTTCAAGGCATCTGAAGGTAGCTCGCCTCAGCCTCGAGAGGCCTCGACCTTGATGTCGAAGGCTACCCCTGCCCCTTCTGAGTCGCGTTCAAGAGCGTCAAGAGGTCTGCCACCCCATCGAGAGTGTGAAGGCTCGAGTGAGGCCCTCCCTGCCAGTCGAGGAGCTTCGAGGCACCAGATGCACCCTCGAAGGTTTAGTTTCTGTTTCTTCTGTGGTCGAGAAGGACACATTCGAGCTCGGTGCAGGGTCTGCACTTCGTATCTGGCTGCAGGAAGGTGTCAGATAGTCCGAGGTCGAGTCGTGTTGCCTACAGGTGAGGAAATCCCTCATGAGGCGCTCAGGCGCAGCCTACAGGCTCGATTGGACTTCTGGGCCCTCGCTCGAGGCCCAGGAGGTCTAGCTACCCAGGTACAGGCGTCCCCTTCGAGTTCCCAGACCCCCACCCCTTCTCGAGCTTGCCCCGAGGTCATCGAGGGTCAGCTACCCACTTTGAAAGCGACCAGACCCCCTTCGAGCCAGCCCCTGGTCCCCTCTCGAGACCAACCCATAACTTGTGAGGGTCGGATTCTGAGTGTGAAGGTAACCCAACCCCCTCCGAGCACCTCCGAGCACCTCGAGCTCAATCGAGAGGCAAAACTCGCCTTCGAGACCCTTCAAGTCGCCTTCGAAACCCTCCGAGTCGCCTTCGAAGCCCTTCGAGCTACCTTCGAGCAACATTCGAGACCCTTTGGATAGCTTCAAGTTGCTGGTAAACCACTTCCCCTCCTCCAGCTCGCTTCGAACCCCCTTCGAGCCCTTCGAGGTAGCCTCAGACCCCTTCGAGCTGGGTCCCCCCTCTCTCGGTTTCGCAGCAAATGGTGCATGTACCACTGTGGATGATAGCTGAGTAGCCCTTTCATTTTCTTTTATGTGGTTTCTTTTGTTTCGAGTTTGCATTTTCGCATTTTTGCATTTTCACTTAGAGCTTTGTTTTGAGGGTCGATACCCTACCTCGCCTTATGGTACAGCTAGGTATGAGATGACTGGGGACAGTCAAGATCCAAAGCCCCCCTCGGATGTAGGGAGAGTAAACTCCCTACTAGGTGATTTCCATTATTTCTTTGTTTCTACTTTAGTTTTTGTTCTTTTATCTTTACTCTACTTTTTTTACTTAGTATTTGTGCGAGTTTTGGCTTATGTAAGCCAGACTCGCACCTAGAGCATGTTGTACATACTTAGAAAATAACAATAGATGCCTTACCACCAGACGAGACAGACGGAAATCCGAGACCAAGGGCTCGGATTATTATTCTTCCTTCGTTAGACATTCTTTAGACGATTCTCAACATTCCCTTGGACTTTTAGGGCACATTCCAAGTCTTTTCTCCCCTCTCTGACTCCCTACCAGGCAATCCAAGCCCCCTGGGTCGAACTAGGACCCGAAAATTCCAGAGGGAGACTCCCTGGACCTCTCCCCTCACCCTCTCTCATCAAACTCTTCACCGAGGCGCCTGAATACCCAGAAGAAACCGAACAGGTGCTCACTGGGGCATTCCTGGCACTGGTGCCTCTTCAGGACCGGTTTCCCCCACACACTAGAAAGTCGAAGGCTCGGACCACTCGGACGGAAGCCAGTAGCTCGCAGGTAGGCAGTGAGACCAGGCGGTCTTGGTGGCAGATTGAGAAGGCAGCTGCCAAAGGGGGCGAGGGTGACCAGGTGCATACCTCCCTTCCATTCGTTTTACCTGCACTCTCTAATGACTTTTCGTGACTTAGGTACAGCCTGTAGGTGGGGACAGCAGCGTCATTGATCTAGACGCTACAGGTGAGGAAGAAGTCGTCGCTCCACCCCCAAGTCGAGCAGAGCCCATCAGTGAGGCTGCCCAGAGGTCAGGTAACCCTCAGGTGGTGGTGGTCTCTGATATGCAGGATGACTCGGAGGCCTGTGGGTGGTGCAAGACTCAGGGGATCCGTTGTGAGTGGAAAGAGGGTGCTCCTGGGGTGGCCTGTACAGCCTGCCATGTGGGGAAGAAATGGTGCGACAAGGCTAGCAAGGCTGGCAAGAAAGTAAGTTTCTCGAGACTTCGGCGTACACAAGGTAACCATGGGACGTAGTGGAAGAACACCGACACCCCAGCCCCGTTGGCCTCGGTCAGCAAGAAGGCCAAGACTTCGGTGGCACCTCCCGATGCTCCCTCTTTGTTGGCACCCCCCAAACCTAGGATCCACATCAAGCCTCAAGCAGCAAGTCAGTCGGTCCCTCATCAAGCACCTGTTACGATATGTACTCTTTTCTTTTTCTTTCTTTTCTTTTCATCTTATCTAATCTCTCTTATCTTATCTTGAGATCTTATCAGATCTTATCTCATCTTATCTCTCCTCTTATCTATGGACTCACCCAGACCTTGGCCATGTGCTTGCCATGTGGCTCAGGCCTAGGCCGGTCTGGACCATGATGTCATAGTGATGTCACTGTGATGTCATGCCTTATGTCTTCCTCATGTGTGCCTCACCTCTACCTCATGTATAGTAGTATATATACCCAACACAATAGCCCAGCTAGCCCCAAGCTAGTTCATTTGGGTTTCGTCCCTACTTGCTTCTAAAACCCTCCTCTGCCCTCTATCCTCTCGTCTTTGCCTTCATCTTCGTTCTCGTCTAGCTTTGGTGTAGCGAGCCTGTGACTTCGAGTCTAGGGTCATAACACTTGAACTAGCTTCTATACTGTCACCCGCTCACTGAGCAAACCCGGACTCCAGGGTTAAGGAGAACATTACAGCCGGACTCCAGGCTTTAAGGAGGTCTATTCACCATTCCTCGCCACGCTTCGTTCTACCACAAAGGTTCGATCTATCGACCTCTGCCTCCATGAAACACCCCTCCCTCACCTACCCCTGAACTCATTTACCCCTCTCAAACCCCATCCGAAGACCCCAACCTCGGAACCCCACCCCCGCTCCCCGCCAACTTCGGTCTTCCTGACGAAGAAGTGGCATGCCTCTTCACACACCCCCTAATCCTGCCCCACAACCAACTTTACCAAGACATCTTCAACCCCGCCCCCCATCCTCGCTTCGACAACCTTGATGAGCAACTCTACGAAGACATCTTCGGTCATCCCACTCCCCTGCCTCGTCGCTACAACCTTCATCCCCTCCACCTCATAAACTGCCCCTACCGTCGCCCTCAACTCATAGTCCAACATGTCAGGCACCGCCCAGCACCTCGCTGACTTGGAACAAGCCCTCGATGACCTTCGAAACAAGAACCACAGGCTTAATGGTGAGCCGGCACAACAACAGCAGAATGTCGCAGCTAGCGAAGCGCAGAGAAATCAGTGGAATGCCCTCCTGGCAGATGTGATCCAGCGAAGGATCGAGGTGATGGCTAATCCTGGCAGTTGGGATGGCAACAAGGTGCAATTTGCAGAATGGTGGGTAAAGATGAGGGTCTGGGTCATGCAGAATAGGACCACCCTCCCCACAGACCAGGATAAGGCCATGGCAGTGTGGTCATGTATGAAGGGGCCCTCGGCAGGCCAGTACATTCAAGCTCGCTTTATGACGGCAGTACTCTCGGGCGTGTGGCCCACCTGGAACGAGCTAAAATTTGATGTCAAACAATACTTCGCACCACAAACCGAGGTAGAATGGTGCAGGAAGCAGCTGAGGGAACTGAAGCAGGGTTCCTCCTGCTTCGAAGAGTTCTTCGCCAAGTTTGATGCACTCCGCATGCAAGCGAATGCCCCTGATGCTTATGCCACCATTCTCCTCGAACAGGCAACCAACCCAAACATTGTTCGCCAGGCAATGCTAGCAGGCTATCCCTCTGACGACTGGTGGGCCATGGTGGAATGCTATAGAAGGACCGCTGCAGCCCTCGAACGACATCGCCTCATCTTTGGCAATTCCTCTTCCCCACCCTCCTCTTCTCGCCCTTACCAACAGGGCTTCACAGCTGTCAGCACCCAGCCCGGTGCAGGCGCCCCAATGGAGATAGGTGCTGCCTCTACTTCCCACCCCGTTCCCCCGCACATCAAGTGCTTTATGTGTGGGGGCAATCACTTCAAACGAGACTGCCCTCGTTCCCAGCAGCGCGCCCCCCTCGACCAGCCGCTCGACAGGCTGAAATGCAAGAAGACCCTCAGCTTCGCCAGCTGCAGGGAATGTCTGTCGAAGAAATGAAGGCCTTCTTCTATGACAAGCAGGTCAACGAGATGAAAGCGCAGGGAAAAGAGTTTGGTCAGTAGAGGTTCAGGTACCTACTGGCCAGGCATGTAATCAGTTCTCGGTCTTGGACACTTATGACACACAGGAGTTATTTAATGTGTCTACATCTACTTCGTGCACAGAGGAGTCCACTACTGGCTCGGCCCCGCACGTTAAAAATGGGGTGCTTAATTCCTCGCACTATGAAAACACAAAAAAATGTGACCAACCGAAACCAGAAACCCCGAAGGACACTAAAGTTAGAACCATGGGCTGCAAGCCTGAGTTGGAGTTAGAAGTAACATTGGAAGGGAGAAGTAGGAAGTGGCAGACAAGAGCATTGGTGGACTCAGGGGCAACTGACACATTCCTGGACAAGAAGTGGGCTGATGAAAACGAGATACCCCTCCTTCCCCTCGAAAGGACAGTCCCAGTCTACAACATCGATGGCACCAAGAACCAAGATGGGGATATCACCCACGTAGCGCCTCTCGTAATGAACTTCGATGGACACAGAGAGCACATCTGGGCACAGGTCACTACCCTTGGTTCCCACCCACTTGTCCTCGGCTATACATGGCTTCGATGACACAACCCCATAGTCTCGTGGGTTGACAAGACTGTTAAAATGACCCGATGTCCTTGCGAGTGCCATGACCTTGCCCCACTATCGAAGCAGGAGAAGAAGGAAGCAAATGACATGGAGTACTTACATCCGAAGCTCCGCTCGACGTGGTCTAGGTCCGGTGCTGTCGAAGAACTTGTCCCAAAGGAGTACCATCGGTACCTGAAAGTGTTCTCGAAGGAGTCGTCAGAATGCATGCTGCTGAGAAAACCCTGGGATCATGCCATCAATCTCAAGGACATGTTTACCCCCAGGAGAGGTCGCCTCATTCCCCTTTCCGTCGACGAACAAAAGGAGGTCTCGGATTTCATTGATGATCAGACCAAGAAGGGCTACATCCGACCCTCGAAGTCTCCCCAGACCTCCCCTGTCTTCTTTGTCCCCAAAAAGGATGGCCGAAAGTGTATGGTCCAGGACTACCATTACCTCAACGAGCATACTGTGAAGAATGCATACCCCCTTCCCCTCATATCGCAGCTCGTTGATAAACTCAAGGGGTGCAAGCTTTTCACGAAGATGGACCTATGGTGGGGCTACAACAATGTTCAAATCAAAGAAGGTGATGAGTGGAAGGCAGCCTTCGTCACCCATAAAGGGTCCTTCGAGCCCCTCATCATGTACTTTGGACTCTGCAACTCCCCCTCAACCTTCCAAAATATGATGAACGATATCTTCGGAGACATGGAGGATGTTGTGGTCATCTACATCGACGACATCATGATCTTCACGAAAACAGACGATGAAGAAGAACATGATCAGATTGTATTGGAGGTACTTCGATGCCTCGAAGAAAATGACCTCTTTGTGAAGCTGGAGAAGTGCTTCTTTAAGAAAAGGGAAGTTGAGTTTCTGGGGATGATTGTGGGGGTTGATGGGATCAAGATGGATGAATCCAAGGTGAAAGCCATCCAGGAATGGCTGACCCCTACCAGGGTTAAGTCGGTCAGGGCCTTCCTTGGGCTGGCAAACTTCTACCGTCGCTTCATCAAGGACTACGCCCGCATCGCTCGCCCGCTTAATGATCTCACAAGGAAGGACCAGCCCTGGACCTGGCAGGAAGAGCAGCAGCATTCCTTCGATGCGTTAAAAGAAGCCTTCACGTCGGCTCCCATCCTTGCATTCCCCGACCAAGATAGGAAGTTCCATCTCGAGACAGATGCATCCGACTTTGCGACTGGTGCAGTGCTCTCGGTGGAGGCCCCTGATGGGCTTTGGCACCCCATAGCCTACTACTTGCATTCCATGACCCCACCAGAATGGAACTATCAGGTCTTCGATAAGGAAATGCTCGCCATCATTCGTGCATTGGAGACCTGGCGTCACTATCTGGAGGCCACCCCCTATGAGTTCGAAATCTGGACGGATCACTCTAACCTCCAGTACTTTAAGATGGCTCAGAACCTCGATCACAGACAGGCTCGATGGGCACAGTACCTTTCAAGGTTCAATTACAAACTCATCTATAAACCAGGTGCCTCTATGGCAAAAGCCGACGCTTTGTCACGAAGGGAAGATCATGAGGTAAAAGGAGACAACCAGGAGGTGACCCTTATCGACCCCACTCGAGTTGCTGCAATCTCGGTAGGAATGGATAAAACCCTTGAGGCCATCTTGAAAGGAGCAACCTTGGCCACAACCCCACCTGAAGGCTATGAGCTCAGCTGTGGCCTCTATGTCAGGGATAACTGGGTATATGTCCCCCCATCAGCAGTCCTCCCAGTAATCGAGGCACACCATGATACCCCTGTTGCGGGTCATCCTGGTTGGAGCAAGACCCTTGAGCTGGTCTCGCATCACTACACCTGGCCAGCCATGTCTCAGTCCATGAAGGAGTACGTCTCGTCCTGCCACCGCTGCCAGATGGCCAAAGGATCCCAAAAGCCCCCTGCTGGGAAGCTCCACCCAAACCCAGTCCCCAAGTCGCCTTGGAAGGACATATCGGTGGATTTCATGGATGCCCTGGAGGCAGGAGGGTTTGACAACATCATGGTAGTAGTGGATCGGTTCTCGAAAGAGGCAGTCTTCATACCGATGATGAGGACCATCTCGGCACTCGGCACGGCAGAACTCTTTCGAGACCACGTGTGGACCCAGCATGGCCTCCCCTCAACAGTCATCTCCAACCGAGGACCCCAGTTTGCCAGCACTTTCATGACAGATCTCTCAAAGATGCTTGGCATTAAACCCAAACTCTCCACCGCTTTCCACCCCCAGACCAATGGTCAGACCGAGCGACTCAATCAGGAGATCCAACAGTACCTCCGGCTTTTTATAAACGATCAACAACATACCTGGCCCTCCTGGCTGAAGATCACTCAGTTCTCGTATAACTCTAAAAGGCAGGACTCTACAGGTCACTCCCCATTCTCTGTCACCTGCACTTATACCCCTCGCATGGGTGTGGAGCCAGCGTTCTCCAAAGCCGAGGCTGCCACGAACTGTGCCTCCAGTATCCAGTCAGTCATCGAGGCTACAAAAAGGGCCCTTCAGCACACAGCAGAAAGGATGGTTCAACATTCCGAGGCCTCACGGTCCAAAGCACCAGGATACTCAGTGGGCCAGGAGGTCTGGCTTGACACCACCCATGTCCGAGTCGATGGCGCCCCTCGTGAAAACTCACCGAGAAGTGGATTGGCCCCTACAAGGTCCTCTCGGTCAAACCCAACGCTGTAGAACTCCATCTCCCAAAGACCCTTCGCATTCACCCTGTTGTCAACGTCTCTCAGGTGAAGCTGTACAAGGGACCTCTTGAGGGCCAGAAGGTTACTCGCCCTGGACCAGTGGTGGGTGCCAAGGACCAGGACGAGGAGTTCGAGGTCAAGTATATTGTGGACAGCCGCTTGAAGCGCAACAGACTAGAGTTCCTTGTCCACTGGAGGGGTTACGGGGATGAGGATCACACTTGGGAACCTGAGTCAAATCTGAAAGGTTCCCCTGGTGTGCTACAGGACTTTTACAAATCCCACCCCTCGGCCCCTCGCAAACTTCGTGGTATCGACTCTGCCTGCTTTGCTTCGCTCTTCTCCCCATACGAAAACCTCACCACATGCCGCTCTGTCTTCTGTCACCTGGAAGTCGACCCCTAAGGAGGGGATAGTGTTACAATACATACTCTTTTCTTTTTCTTTCTTTTCTTTTCATCTTATCTAATCTCTCTTATCTTATCTTGAGATCTTATCAGATCTTATCTCATCTTATCTCTCCTCTTATCTATGGACTCACCCAGACCTTGGCCATGTGCTTGCCATGTGGCTCAGGCCTAGGCTGGTCTGGACCATGATGTCATAGTGATGTCACTGTGATGTCATGCCTTATGTCTTCCTCATGTGTGCCTCACCTCTACCTCATGTATAGTAGTATATAAACCCAACACAATAGCCCAGCTAGCCCCAAGCTAGTTCATTTGGGTTTCATCCCTACTTGCTTCTAAAACCCTCCTCTGCCCTCTATCCTCTCATCTTTGCCTTCATCTTTGTTCTCGTCTAGCTTCGGTGTAGCGAGCCCGTGACTTCGAGTCTAGGGTCGTAACAGCACCCGGTCCTCCCCCTCGTACACCGTCGGTATCCCATCTCCCCCTCTTCCTTCCTTCTAGTGCGGGTAACACTCCTACCCCCGACTCTCCTCGAGTCGAAGAACGCCTTGTAGGTGAGCATGGAGAGACTGGTGTCGGTACTGGCAGCTTGGCGGTCGAAGTCCCAAAGAAGACAGAAGGTGTTGGACCCGAAGACTCGGTCAATGTTGAAGGTCCATGGGAGGATGACCAGAATGAAGAAGGGGCTTTCGGTCGAGCCCCTAGCATTCCAGGTGCTCAGTGGACTCCGTATGGTGGTCCTCAAGAGGCACTGGCATAGTACGACACACGGCTGGTGGCCCTCAAAGGTACGATCGAGTGGTCTGGGGCTATCATGGCCGATCTCCATGTGGGGCTGGGTCAGTTGAACGTGGTCCATCAGTGGGCTAGAAGGGACCTTCGGACACCTGTGAATCCCACAAATATACACTAATTAGCTTTGTTAATAATGCATGATGACAATGCTAAGATGCAGGGGATATGCCTATATACACACTCCTTCAATATCTCTTGGATATTGTTGGCACTTCGAGCCGAAATATTGAGGGCTGATTAGTTAAAACTCCCCCCATTACTATATTTGTTTGACACAGCCACACAGCGAAGGGGGAGACACAGCCACAGGGGTGGGAAACTGCACAGCCACACTGAAAACCAAAGTTGTAGCCCGGAACGAGAGGATCACGGCAATATGATTACATCAGCGAGATCTTGTTTTTTAGATTAGATATGAGTGGAATACTAAAATTTTTGCGAGTCTCTGCTTTTTTTGGCACAGCCACTCCACCTGCGATGTGTGCTTATCTAATCAAAAAGCACAGCCACACTGAAAATGAAAGTTGTAGCCTGAGACGAGAGGATCACGGCAATATGATTACATCAGCGAGATCTTGCTTTTTAGATTAGATATGAGTGAAATACTAAAATTTTCACGAGTCTCTGCTTTTTTTTGCACAGCCACTCCACCTCTGATATGTGCTTATCTAATCAAAAAAGCGCACATGCACAGCCACACTGAAAACAAAAGTTGTAGCCCGGAACGAGAGGATCACGGCAATATGATTACATCAGCGAGATCTTGTTTTTTAGATTAGATATGAGTGGAATACTAAAATTTTTGCGAGTCTCTGCTTTTTTTGGCACAGCCACTCCACCTGCCATATGTGCTTATGTAATCAAAAAAGCGGACCAGATACCAAGGTTGTTGTTGCTGCCCCACTCCTCCCCTCTACTGTATGATACTTTACTGTGTTGCAGCATACTGTTGACATGCAACCTACCCATATTCCACACAATTTGTATCCCATCCAGTGCTTTCTATGGAGGTGAATATAAATAGGGGTAAAAATGCGGACTCTGCTCCCATTAGTGCAGTTCTTGACATATGGACTTGAAAATTTCACCCCACCTTCCCCTTGCATATGACTACAGCCTATCAAAATTACAGGCCATAAGCCTCTGTTGTTGTGGAGGCAGAACCAGGTCTCCTCCTCCCCAATGTATGTGCTACTGACATGGCCACTGCACATTTCTGGGTATTCTGATCAGTGGGGACCATGGAAGATATGTCATACAATGTCCATGTAGAAGGACTTTGGTGGTTAATTTGGTGGAATGGATGTAACACCACCATGTTGGTTTTTTGGTGCATGGCCACCATACCACACTTCCAAGGGTATCATTCCAGCTAATGCCATGGGCACATTCTACACATATATATCTACCCTCACTCAAAGTTTGAAGTCCATCCATCAAGAAATGGGTGAGCTAGAATGAAAATGAGAGCTGGAGAGCGTGGGAAAGTGTGCGATGATTTTAGGAGACTTAGGAAACATATCAAAAACTTGTCATAGCACATTCCCCAGTGGACCTGGCCTCAAGAGGCTGTGGGAAATATGTGTGAGGGCATATCTGACCATTCCAATACCATTTTAAATGTAGTATGATCACCTAAATACTCAAAAATGCGAAAAGTTGGGAGGTTGCATCCCATGTATGAACTGCAAGAGTGAAGCAGGCATCTAGGAGGTTGACACCACCCATACATGCTAGGCAGGATTGCCATTGCAGAAATGGTGCAGGAGAGTCCAAATTGCAAGTAGGAACCCAACCATCCACTTATCTTACTCACTACCTCACTCTGTGATGTGCTATGACAAGTTTTTGATATGTTTCCTAAGTCTCCTAAAATCATCGCACACTTTCCCACGCTCTCCAGCTCTCATTTTCATTCTAGCTCACCCATTTCTTGATGGATGGACTTCAAACTTTGAGTGAGGGTAGATATATATGTGTAGAATGTGCCCATGGCATTAGCTGGAATGATACCCTTGGAAGTGTGGTATGGTGGCCATGCACCAAAAAACCAACATGGTGGTGTTACATCCATTCCACCAAATTAACCACCAAAGTCCTTCTACATGGACATTGTATGACATATCTTCCATGGTCCCCACTGATCAGAATACCCAGAAATGTGCAGTGGCCATGTCAGTAGCACATACATTGGGGAGGAGGAGACCTGGTTCTGCCTCCACAACAACAGAGGCTTATGGCCTGTAATTTTGATAGGCTGTAGTCATATGCAAGGGGAAGGTGGGGTGAAATTTTCAAGTCCATATGTCAAGAACTGCACTAATGGGAGCAGAGTCCGCATTTTTACCCCTATTTATATTCACCTCCATAGAAAGCACTGGATGGGATACAAATTGTGTGGAATATGGGTAGGTTGCATGTCAACAGTATGCTGCAACACAGTAAAGTATCATACAGTAGAGGGGAGGAGTGGGGCAGCAACAACAACCTTGGTATCTGGTCCGCTTTTTTGATTACATAAGCACATATGGCAGGTGGAGTGGCTGTGCCAAAAAAAGCAGAGACTCGCAAAAATTTTAGTATTCCACTCATATCTAATCTAAAAAACAAGATCTCGCTGATGTAATCATATTGCCGTGATCCTCTCGTTCCGGGCTACAACTTTTGTTTTCAGTGTGGCTGTGCATGTGCGCTTTTTTGATTAGATAAGCACATATCAGAGGTGGAGTGGCTGTGCAAAAAAAAGCAGAGACTCGTGAAAATTTTAGTATTTCACTCATATCTAATCTAAAAAGCAAGATCTCGCTGATGTAATCATATTGCCGTGATCCTCTCGTCTCAGGCTACAACTTTCATTTTCAGTGTGGCTGTGCTTTTTGATTAGATAAGCACACATCGCAGGTGGAGTGGCTGTGCCAAAAAAAGCAGAGACTCGCAAAAATTTTAGTATTCCACTCATATCTAATCTAAAAAACAAGATCTCGCTGATGTAATCATATTGCCGTGATCCTCTCGTTCCGGGCTACAACTTTGGTTTTCAGTGTGGCTGTGCAGTTTCCCACCCCTGTGGCTGTGTCTCCCCCTTCGCTGTGTGGCTGTGTCAAACAAATATAGTAATGGGGGGAGTCTTAACTAATCAGCCCTCAATATTTCGGCTCGAAGTGCCAACAATATCCAAGAGATATTGAAGGAGTGTGTATATAGGCATATCCCCTGCATCTTAGCATTGTCATCATGCATTATTAACAAAGCTAATTAGTGTATATTTGTGGGATTCACAGGTGATAACTCTGGAACCACTGGGGCAAACGCGACGAAAATGGAGTCGATCGAAAGCCCTCGTCGAGTAGAATGGGCGTCCCAAAAGGCGAGAGGAAAGGCGCGTTGGTTCTCGAGAAATGCAAAGCAGCCCCCTCGTGGTGGGCTCCAGATGTAGAGATGGTAGATGGGAGGCCTGGGGGTTTACCTGAGGTCTCCTGGGGTGAAGAGAGTGGTCAGTTCGACCCAAGGGGACTGGAGTTGCTTGGTAGGGAGTCAAAGAGCAGAAAGAATAGACTGGAAACGCGCCCTGAAACCCAAACAAAGTCAAGATAATGTCTAACGGCTGTCTGATAGAGGAGAAGTAATATTCCGAGGCTCTTGGGCTCGGAATTCCGTCTCTTCGTCTCTGGTAATGCAGCTGTTATTTTTCTAAGTAAGTACAGTACATGCTAAGTATGAGTCCGGCTTACATAAGCCAAATGCGTCCAAACACTAAGTAAAAAAAAGGTAAAGTAAAAGAATAGAAAGAGAAACTAAGATGGAAACAAAGAAATATAGTATTTACCATGGTAGGGAGGATGCCCTCCCTACACCGCCATGGAGGAAGATACCTCCGCTCAACAATGTTATGATGATGACATTCCTATGGTCGTCGATACTGCCTCTCAGGGAACACTCTTCCCTGAATTTACGGGAGAAGAGAACCCGTACAGGGTACGGGTCCTTGGGCAAGGCAGGGATGGCGTGAGGTCGATCCTCTTTGTGAGGATCAACGACAACCTCTACGCCTACGATGATGAGAGGCTTGGCGCCGCCCTCGCCAACATTCGCCAGGGGACCCCCCCTCCTGTTCCCCTCAGACGAGGAAATCTCGTCGCATCAGTTACCAGATGGGACAGGGGGATAATGGGTCCCATTAGACTCATTAACACCGTGGAGGAAATCCGCAAGCTGTACACTGAAGCGTATGAAGAACCTGAGGAGAACGCCCCTTGCGTCCATAGGGCACAGGAGCTGATCACCTACATCAACCTGTGGAAGAAATGCAGGTTAGTCACGAACGAGGCCATGAACCTCGCACTTAAGGAATAGAGGCCGCCTGTTTGGGCCTCCCAGAAAGCGCGCCAGAGGAGAGAGGTGCTACGAGACAAGGAAAGGGCAAGGAGGGAGGAAGAAGCCCTGGCATTACAACCCGCCGGTGGACAGCTGGCCTTACAACAGTGGATAGAGGGTCAACCCGCCGCTCCTTTGCCAGAGATGGGTCAGAGACCCATCGTGCCTCTCCACGACCGCCTGATGGTTGAAAACCCTGGGGTTCCCCAAGCCCCTGCTCATCAAGAACGACCCCCTCCAAGGGGTCGAGCGTTTAATCCTAGAGGAGGAGGTCGAACCTCCGGAAAGAAGGGAAAAGGGGGGATCCCCGAACTACCATGAGAGGCACCGAGCCTCGAAGCCCCAGTCGCTGACTGGGTTAAGTTTATCCACACATACCAGAATGGGTACAATGGTTCAGATGAGAGCTCCGAGCTCTCGAGAATGTTCCCTGGGGTGCTAGGTGTCAGTGAGCGCCCCGATGACAACGAGTGGGAAATCAGTCCTCCCACAGCACAATTAGTACGAGGATTCCTCCTCTATGAACGACTGGCTCCAGTCCCCAGAGGGAGCTATGACTGGATGGTCTGGTTCCGGGAACTAGTTCGTCTCCTCGCAGCGAAGGGTCGCTACAGAGCCCTTCTGGATTGTGCCGAGGTGGCCCCTCGTGATGGTACTCGTGTCCCCTGGGAAGGGGAGTTCACTCGCTCAGCCGGTATGGCTGATATTGCCGCATACCTCATGGCTAATGGCATCACTCCTCACGATGCTGACGATGCCCTCGTTTGGGCCAGGAGAGCGGGTAGAGAGTATATTACCCGTGCTGTCGATAATGGGGGGGAACGAGACCCCAACGTGCGAGCTGCGATCGATCTTCTGAGGGCGGCAATCAACGACCCTCCAGTAATGAAGGAGAACCACTCGAAGGAGTGGGTCGAGCACCAGGCTAGGACCCTCGGGATCACTACCGAGTGCATTGCGGCCTACGAGGCTCGCACAGTCAGCGACGCAGAGCTCCCTATCATTAGGGACTTCTGCTCCGCTGCAGTTATCTATGACCTGCCCAACTACCTGGGGGTGGAAGGTCGAATTTCGCGGGAGAGGACTCCCGAACAAAATGACGAGCCCGAGGAGGGCGAGATGAGGGACGAGCCAGCTCCGATGTAGAAGGGATGCTACATCGGGTGCTGGATCGTCTTCTCGAGGGCGTAACCCCTCAGTTCGAGTTGTGGTACGAAGGGTTCAACACCTTTCGTACCTTGCTCTGCATTACTAAAATGAGGCGTAACCCTCGGATTAGTAGTGCTGCGAGATTCAACATCTCGTGTGAATGTACATAGGGTCTTCCCTATCTTTTTCTTTTCTTTTTCTTTTCTTCTTGTCTTATGTGCCTAAGTCGGCTCTACAGGGGGAGGGGGTTAGGGGCCATGCCCTAATTTAGATGTTTGTAATCATCCGCAGGACACTACTGTCTTAAATTTTTACACTGCGAATACCATACGGTGTGAGTTGACGTGTGGATTTATGGTGAAAACACCAAAAACCCAACACAAAGACAAATGCCGAGTCGGTGGTTTACCTCCGCGGACTTTGGCTCAAGGGATCGGTTACAGCGAAAGGGGAGGGGTTCTGCACACCTAGACGACTAGGGCAGAAGGGAAGGTGCTCCTGACGAGAGGGGAGCAGGGGGATAACAGAAAAGCGAAGAAATTTAGGCTACTCGGAGCCTAGAAGCGATGTAAAGATGATGAAGAAGGACAGTAAATAGACCCTTAATGGAGCCTCAGATACTGCAAGGATAAAGAAGATGAAGAAGAGCCTTAAAGCGACGACAATAAGGCAGATAATGATGATAAAGATTGGGCAATAGTCTCACTACAAAGGGGACGGTATCCTATGCAGGGGGGCTACTTGCTTGTTGCTTGCTGCGACATATTGGTACTTATATACAAAAGGTAGCACAGCCTGAAGTAAATAGAGGGAAACACTTTGTAAGGGGTTTGTAAGCGATTGGTAAGAGGATTGGTAAAGGATTGGTAAGGCCGAGCAAGGCTGAGTAAGGACAGTAAGCGATTGGTAAGTAAAATCAGTCAGCATGACGAAGAATATCACAAATCATTTGAAATAGAAATGAGTCATTAAGGAACGGATGAATAATGCGACAGAAAGGGGGATGAGTAAGCACACTGGTCACTGCTGAATAAGGGGGTATGACTGCAAATGAGTCACTCTGACTCCTAGATCTGAGATCCAGATTCATTGGGGCGATATGCTGCGCGTCCAAAAGAAGAACTGTGGGGATTTCTGCCAGGGGCCAACTTTGGGGGTCTCCAGGGTAGTCAGGGCTTAGGATTTCGCAACTTTCCCCCCCCTCTCTCCTCTCTACAAAGCGACCTGTACCAGGTGCAACTAGTGCTCTGGAGGGCATGAGGAGGAGGAGGGGCCGTCTTCTCCAATGAGGGCAGGGAGAAGTGCCTCAAAATCATCATGAATGCGATCAGATAGTGTAGATGATAGTAATTGGTACTGGAGCTGTCGCAATTTTGGGAGAATGAAAGACAAGATTGAGAGATAGACGTTGCAGGGGGCAGGAAGGAAAAATCCATAATCCTTTTCGACTGGAGAGACCGAAACAACCACATAAGACCTCTCAAGCCTGACGACAGACTTGAGGCGACCAAAGAATGTCTTCCTCGATGTCAGACTGATGAGAAGAACGCGCTGTCCCAAAGCGATAGGATGGGAG
This sequence comes from Pisolithus albus, assembly GCA_024613165.1. Taxonomy (NCBI): domain Eukaryota; kingdom Fungi; phylum Basidiomycota; class Agaricomycetes; order Boletales; family Pisolithaceae; genus Pisolithus; species Pisolithus albus. Next base: position 1,071,085 of record JANFAB010000001.1, on the reverse strand, counting down.
GTCATGGACAAGGGAGGGATGAACCAGGAGGCTTCGAGGTGAGAGCTAGTGGGGATTCCTGGCAGGTACTCATAGTTATTCTCCCTAGCAAAGGACACAAGCGAAGAGACGGTCGAGGAGGTGGCCATTACAATAAATATTGGCAAAATGGGCATTCGTTGGTAGAAATGATGCAGAAAATCGTGGAGTGCGCGGATCGTTACCAAATTTGGTAGACAGGATGGCGTGGTCGAGAGCTTCCTGTGAGCGTGAGAATGGTGTCGATATCTTTAGAATTGACGGAGATATTCGAAAAATCGGAATGCCATAAACTAGCACTCAAAAAGTTTTTTCGGGTGCTCGAGCGGTTTCTTCCCTAACGTTAAGGATGGTTCTTGTGCGATGGATGACTGCTGGCCATATCAGTCATTCTTCGCATTAGGGCTAGGCTTCTCCATTCTTCATCATTCAGCTTCTGAGTCCACGCTCACATCGCCAAACACCTTTGGCGCGTGACACATCACGAAACCTGCATTTTTTCTGGTGACACTTACAGCAACTGACATGTCTGGCAGCAGTCAAACAAGTCATGGCAGTACAAACAGCCAGCCAGACATTGTCAGAAGAGCAGTTTCCAGATATTCAGAATTGTCAGACCATAAGATACTTAGTACATCAGGTGGGCATAGCCTTCAGACTACAAGTTGCCCAGTACACCAGAGTTATCAGAACTGTCAGACCATCATTTAGTCAGCACACCAGAGTTATCAGAACTGTCAGACCATAAGTTAGTCAGTATACCAGGTTGTAGAACAGCCAGGCCATAAGGTTACCCAGTACACAGCTTGTCAGAACTGTCAGACTAGAAGTTAGTCAGTACACCAGCTTGTCAGAACTACCAGCCTGTACAGACTTACCCCTGACTGTTTCAGTATACAAATTCCCACACTCAACTTAACATGTAGTCAGCTAACAATTTAATTCTATTATAAAATTACTTTAATTACAACAGTACAGGGACTACCTATCTAATCTACAAGGACTACATATCTATGCTAAATGGGCACAGCCTCACAGGGGGCCCACCCCCTGCCTCTGCAACCCCCCCCTCTGGTGGATCAATCAGAGGGAGGGATGATGATGACGACAAGGGGAGACGACGAGGGGAGATGGTGATGGTAGAGGAAAGAGTTGTGTTGCCAGAGTGAGCAGGTTTATATACACCCCCACAAAATTTTCAATCGGAGTTTGAAATTGCCACAGCACATTGGTGGAGACTCGGAAGTCGAAAAATCTACTATATGGAGTAATTGTACAGCCACGATGTCATAACAAAAGTTGTAGCCTATGATCACAGGACCATGGGAATATGCTTACCTTAGCAATATCTCCATTTTTGGGCGAGATATTTGCAAAGTTCTGTGGGAGACCCAGCGCAATCAGAAGATAAAAGTGGCTGTACAGTTATGATGTCATAATGAAAGTTGTAGCCCATGATCACAGGACCATGGGAATATGCTTACCTTCACAATATCTCCTTTTTTGGGAGAGATATGGGCAAATCAATGTTTACAAAATTCAAACTCCGATCGAAATTGCCTCAGCACATCTGTGTAGACTTGGAGAGTCATTGTACAGCCATGATGTCATAATGAAAGTTGTTGCCTATGATCACTGGACCATGGGAATATGATTACCTTAGTGATATCTCCTTTTTGGGGTGAGATATTTGCAAATTAATGATTGCATCTATGGGTCTGTGGGTCTGTAGGGTCTGTACTTGCTCTGTGGAAAATCTGTACCATCTGTGGGTCTGTGCCACTCTGTGCCTCTGTATCAAACCTACTGTTTTGCTGTTGGAGTTCTGACAAGCTTATTGCCTGGGTCACTTAATTATAGTCTGACTGTTCTGACAAGCTGGTGTACTGAGTAACTGATAGTCTGCTGTTCTGAAAAGCTAGTGTCCCAAGTACTTATAATCTGACAGTCCTGGAAAGCTAGTGTACTGACTGACTTATAACCTGACTGTTCTGAAAGGCTAGTAACCTGAGTAACATCTAGTATTACTGTTCTGACATGCTGGTATGCTGAGTAACTTATAGTCTGACAGTTCTGACAATTGACTGTTCACTGACTGACTGACTGACTTCTCTTCTGCTTTAACTGACAGAACTGGATCACCTTACATGCAGATCTTCTGATTTGACTGAGAGAACTGGATGAGCTGACTCGCTGAGTAACTTGCTTTCTGATTTCAGTGATAGAACTGCATGTACTGATGACTGACTGGCTGGTTTTCTAATCCCAATGATAGAACTGAATTGACTGACTGACTGATGAACTGATTGCCTATTGGTCTGCTGCAAGTACTGTCAGTCATATCAGTCAAATCAGACAAACCAGATGTAGCAGAAAAAATGTGGGTTTGCTGATGCAGCAGTTTTCAGTTTTATGGTCTTTTCGAGTTGTAGGTTTGTTTTTGGAGTTTTTCGTATGTACGGAGAGTCTGTAAAGGGTATTCGAGAGATAAAAGAAACAGATAAAAAGGAAACGGAACGGAAGGGTATGTTACTCATCTGACTCATCCCTAAGGACACCAGTGAGGTCTGGGTCAGGAAGGGAGTCATCTTCGAGTCAGTCGCATCAGCAAAACAGACCCCCTCTGTCCAGATCTGTGCAGGTCTGTACAGATCTGTACAGCCCACAGACCCACAGACAGGTCCCCCTCTGTACAGATCTGTACAGACTCTGTGCAGACCTGTACAGACCTGCACAGATCTGGATATCTGTACAGACCTGTACAGATTCTAATATCTGTACAGACCTGTACAGACTGACCCCTAACTGTGTCAGTATACAGATTCCCACCCCTATCTTAACATGTAGACATTCATTAGTAATCAATTATATTACCATAAAACTACTTAATTACACAGGGGCTACATATCTTTACTACATGTGGTACTACTCATCTATAGAGGAACCCACCCCCCTCCCTCTGTCACCCCCCCCCCTCTGGTGGATCATCAGAGGGAGGGGGTGATGACGACGACGATGATGAGGGGAGATGGTAGTGGTACAGGAAAGAGTTGTGTTGCCGGAGTGAGTGGGCTTATATACACTCCCTTAAAAATTTCAATCGGAGTTTGAAATTGCCACAGTGCATCGGTGTAGACTCGGAAGTCGAAAAAACTACTATATGGAGTAACTGTACAGCCACGATGTCATAACGAAAGTTGTAGCCTATGATCACAGGACCATGGAAATATGCTTACCTTAGCAATATCTCCTTTTTTGGGCGAGATATTTGCAAAGTTCTGCGGGAGACCTGGCGCAATCAAAACATAAAAGTGGCTGTACAGTTATGATGTCATAACGAAAGTTGTAGCCCTTGATCACAGGACCATGGGAATATACTTATCTTCGCAATATCTCCTTTTTTGGGCGAGATATGAGCAAATGAATGTTTACAAAATTCAAACTCCGATTGAAATTGCCACAGCACATCTGTGTAGACTCAAAGATTCATTGTACAGCCACAATGTCATAATGAAAGTTGTAGCCTATGATCACAGGACCATGGGAATATGATTACCTTAGCGATATCTCCATTTTTGGGCGAGATATTTGCAAATTAATGATTACATCTATGGGTCTGTGGGTCTGTCGATCTGTAGGGTCTGTACTTGCTCTGTGGAAAATCTGTACCATCTGTGGGTCTGTACTGCTCTGTACATCTGTACCAAACTTACTGTTTTGCTGATGGATGGTGGCACTGTCGAGGCCCACTAGTTGGGTGACCTCGATGCGAGATTTGTTGCAGGGGAAGTAGGGGAACAATCAGAAGGCAGCGAAGCGAAATTTTGATACAGTGCCATCAAGCTCTGCTAGGAGATACGAGCCGCCCTTGGTCCGACGCACTACTACCATAGGACCTAGGTAGCACGGCTTAGTCTTGCAGTCGAGTTCCTTCTCGATGCGGGAGTTGCGGACAAGTACGAGAGCTCCTGGCTCGAAGTCGAAGTCATGTATAGTCCTCTCGAAGCGGGCCGCGAAGTCTTTGGCCAATGCAAAATGGGCTTTGAGGACTTGGTCATGTATGGCAGCGAGGTTGTTGGGCCGCTTCTGCAGTTGTCAGGCTCGATTAGCAATAAGATCGGTTGTAGAATAAGAGTCGGCCTTGTAAGGGGCTAGGAAGGTGGCTTCGGCGAGGTCGAAGGGGAGTCTAGGGTGGACACCGTGAGCCATATAATATGGAGAGAGACCCGTAGCTTTGTGAATGGTGACCCTTTCTGCCCAGAACACCGTCGGCGCTACATCCGACCACTTAACTCTTGACCATCGCCTCCCTGACATCGAAGTGCCACCACTCGACAATACCATTTGCTTGCAAGTTATAGGGGGAGATGCGAATATGTCGGATGCCATAAGTTTTTGATAGCCAGTCGAGTGCCAACACATAGGAGGCACCGTTGTCAGTGACTATTTCGCCCACCGCTCCCCATCGGCATAGGATCTGTTCGAATAAGAACTTGCTGACCGACTTGCCTGTTTCAGATAAGAGAACAGTGGGCTTGAGTGACATAGCAGTACCCATTCGACTTCGGCATGATGAAGGTGTCAACATAGGCTTTGTAGAATAGTGGTTCGGTTATGGCGATGACAGGGGGAATGTGGACTCGATCGAGGCGGTGGATCTGGCATTCATGGCATGTCCTGATGTACCAGCAAACATCCTGCTCTAGCATGGGCCACCAGAATCGTGTCAGTAGGTGCATACGAGTAGAGAAGATACCCTTATGGCCCAGCTTGTTGTGGGCCTGGCGGATGATGTTAAGCTGCTTGTGGCGGCAGACCACTAGCTGATGGTGGCCTTGGGGTTCCTTCCTCCACAGTTCTCCTCCCTTTACAAAGTATCGGGAGGCGAGCTGCACCAGGCTTTCTATCTCCTTCTCCTCTAATCCATCTGGTGGCTTCTTCGTCTCCAGAAACTCTCTCACCACTTCTAACCTCTCATCTCTCAGCCTAGCCTTGTCAGATCATGGTATGTCAGATTCGGCGGTGTCAGGTGGTGTCTTAGCGGCGGTGAACATGGCTACATCCTGGGGTACGTCGGCATATGAGTAGTATTCGGTCGGCAGTATAATCTGGGGGACATAGCAGGTGAGTTTTCAGCTCCCGACGATTCACAAGATCGATGGCAAAGGCTCCACACTCATCTACCCAATCCTCGTACTCTTCTTCGTCTACCTCCGGATCTTCTTCGGCCTTCAGTCTCCTAGACAGCCCGTCGGGGGTGGCATGCTTGGCGGTGGGTACATGGACGAGTTTGAAGTCGAAGAGAAGGATACTGGCGATCCATCGTTTGATGGCGTTGGGCTGTAGGTCAGGATTGTTTATCATACCCTTAATATACCTGGCATCCACCTCGACAACTAGGTTTCATACACCGAAAATGTATAGCCGCAAGTCGTGTAGAGCTCAGAAGAGACCGAATAGTTCTAGTTTGGCTTGGCTATACCGCTGTCACGCACCAAAGGTGTTTGGCGACGTGAGCATGGACTCAGAAGCTGAATGATGAAGAACGGAGAAGCCTAGCCCTAATGTGAAGAATGACTGATATTGCCAGCAGTCATCCATCGCACGAGAACCATCCTTAACATTAGGGAAGAAACCGCTCGAGCACCTGAAAAAACTTTTTGAGTGCTAGTTTACGGCATTCCGATTTTTCGAATATCTCCGTCAATTTTAAAGATATCGACACCATTCCCACGCTCACAGGAAGCTCTCGACCACGCCATCCTGCCTACCAAATTTGGTAACGATCTGCGCACTCCACGATTTTCTGCATCATTTCTACCAACGAACGCCCATTTCACCAATATTTATCGTAATGGCCACCTCCTCGACCGTCTCTTCGCTCGTGTCCTTTGCTAGGGAGAATAACTACGAGTACTTGCCAGGAATCCCCACTAGCTCTCGCCCTGAAGCCTCCTGGTTCATCCCTCCCTTGTCCATGACCTCCCATCCTATCGCTTTGGGACAGCGTGTTCTTCTCGTCAGTCTGACGTCAAAGAAGACGTTCTTTGGTTGCCTCAAGTCTGTCATCAGGCTTGAGAGGTCTTATGTGGTTGTTTCGGTCTCTCCAGTCGAAAAGGATTACAGATTTTTCCTTCCTGCCCCCTGCAACGTCTATCTCTTGATCTCATCTTTCGTTCTCCCAAAATTGCGACAGCTCCAGTACCAACTACTCTCATCTACTCTATCTGATCGCATTCATGATGATTTTGAGGCACTTCTCCCTGCCCTCATTGGAGAAGATGGCCCCTCCTCCTCCTCATGCCCTCCAGAGCACTAGTTGCACCTGGTACAGGTCGCTTTGCAGAGAGGAGAGAGGGGGGAAAGTTGCGAAATCATAAGCCCTGACTACCCTGGAGACCCCCAAAATTGGCCCCTGGCAGAAATCCCCACAGTTCTTCTTTCGGACGTGCAGCATATCGCCCCAATGAATCTGGATCTCAGATCTAGGAGTCAGAGTGACTCATTTGCAGTCATACCCCCCTTATTCAGCAGTGACCAGTGCGCTTACTCATCCCCCTTTTCTGTGGCATTATTCATCCGTTCCTTAATGACTCATTTCTATTTCAAATGATTTGTGATATTCTTCATCATGCTGACTGATCTTACTTACCAATCGCTTACTGTCCTTACTCATCCTTGCTCAGCCTTACCAATCCTTTACCAATCCTCTTACCAATCGCTTACAAACCCCTTACAAAGTGTTTCCCTCTATTTACTTCAGGCTGCGCTACCTTTTGTATATAAGTACCAATATGTCGCAGCAAGCACACATACAAGCAAGTAGCCCCCCTGCATAGGATACTGTCCCCTTTGTAGTGAGACTGCTGCCCAATCTTTATCGACGTTATCTGCCTTATTGTCGTCGCTTTAAGGCCCTTCATTATCTTCTTTATTCTTGCAGTATTTGAGGCTCCATTAAGGGTCTATTTACTGTTATTCTTCATCATCTTACGTCGCTTCTAGGCTCCGAGAAGCCTATATTACTTCGCTTTTTCTCAGTCTCCCCCTGCTCCCCTCTCGTCAGGAGCACCTTCCCTTCTGCCCTAGTCGTCTAGGTGTGCAGAACCCCTCCCCCTCTTCGCTGTAACCGATCCCTCGAGCCAAAGTCCGCGGAGGTAAACCACCAACTCGGCAATTGTCTTTATGTTGGGTTTTTTTTTTGGTGTTTTCGCCATAGATCCACACGTCGACTCACAGCGGTTCTCCGTGCCTTTTTCATAGATGATGTTTGCGTTGAATCGTGACATGTAGTCCAACCAGCAGACTTGTCGACTCGACAGTTTTCGTTGGGTTTTGAGGTACCCCAACACCTCATGATCGGTGACGATCGTAAACTTGAAGCCGAGGAGTTTATCCTCCCATTTCAAGAGTGCTTCGATTATTGCAAGAGTTTCTCGCTCAAATGTTCGATAATTCTGTTGAGCATCGCTCAACTTTTTCGACATAAATCCTGCTGGTCGGCAGGTTTTCCAGTTGGGCCCCTGCCCATATAGCGCACCCACTCCATAGAGTGATGCATCACACACGAGCCATATTGGCTCTTCTTTTCGCGGATCAATAGGCTGCAGGATCAGATACTTGCATGCAAGATCCTTGATTACTTGAAAACACCTTTCGTGGATTTCCCTCCACTGAAACGGATGTTCATTCCATTGTATACCAGTCAGGGGCATAGTGTACACCGATATGTCTGGCATAAACTGTGCTAGGTATTCCACTAGTCCTACAAACCTTTGGACTTCGTTTAGATTCTTAGGAGTCCTCCAGTGTAACGGCCCGTACTTTTTCACTACTTGTTGTAGCGTAGTCTTAGTGTACTTCTCCTTATTTATCCACTCTCTGGTTAGGGTTACTTAGACGCGCCCATAGACGCTTTACTTAGTCAGCTGATTTGTCAGCATAGCCACATTGACTCAGCGTGGATCGCTGCAGCCAATAGCGTTTATCTCTCGCTTGTTTGGTTTGTTCTACGACGTTCTTCGGTACAAACACTCGTAGTAGTATAAATACCGTCTCTCTTGTCGTAGACACTCCAATCGAGTTCATTTGTGCACAGTCGCATTAACTCATTCCAAGTCCTCTACTCTCTATCAGTCAAGGAGTAACCGAGTATAGTCCTTGTGATTATAAGCGTTACATCCAGCTCCTAATTCGAGACATTTTGTCTCTGTCAGCATGGACGCCCTTAGCATCTATTATGTGCCCTAGGCAGTCCAGTTTTTCTGCATAAAGGTCGCACTTCTCCTTCTCAAGGTAGAAGTCAGCCTTTTCTAGTGTTTCAAACACTATTCTGAGGTGTCGTTCGTGATCCTCAATTGTGTCGCTAAAGATGAATATATCATCGAGATAGATGTATACAAAACGTCCTATGTGATCTCTGAAGATCACCGTCATAGAGCGTCGAAACGTCGCAGGGGCATTACAATCTCCCCGCCGCATTACTTGACTTAAGAAAGTCCCGTATATCGTCGAGAAGGCCGTCTTCCAGACGTCTTCGGGTTCTATATGAACTTGTTCGTATGCATTTGATAAATCAATCTTTGAGCGATACTTTGCTCGCGCTGAAAAGAATGAATAAGGAATGTCAGGGGAGATACCAGAGAGGTCTCCCATTGGAAATGAGTGGGTCAGTTCGACCCAAGGGGGCAAGAGTGCCTGGTAGTGGTTAAAGAGTGGTAAAGAGAGTGAAAACGCGCCCTATAAGTCCAAAAGAATGTCGAGAATCGTCTAATGAGCATCTAACAAAGGAAGAATAGATCTTCCGAGTCCTCGGTCTTTGATTTCCGTCTGTTTTTCGTCTGGTAAAGCGTCTGTTATTGTTCCTAAGTATGTACAGCACACCTCTAAGTGCGAGTCCTAGCTTATGTAAGCCAAAATGCGGACAAATACTAAGTAAACCAAAGTAGTAAGGTAAAGAAAAAAAAAACAAAAACACAAGTAGAAAGGATAAAATATAACAAATACCCTAGTAGGGAGGATACTCTCCCTACAGCACTACGTCCATTCATATCTGGTCCTGATCCAGGAAGGGGGTGACGTCCTTCACCATATTTTCGTTTCTCTTGTGGTAGTCAATGACTGTCCGCAGCTTTCCATTTTTCTTCGGGATGCATAGCATCGCAGCAGCCTGTGGGACACTTTTCAGCACCCACCATTCTGCATCTGTATACAGTCGGGTTTTATCTGACAACTGTTGTTTAAGCGCGTCAGCGCACCGTGGCAGGTGGTACGCGTACTGCTTTCTTTCGTCTATCAGGGGGATCCTGTGGTTTACCTCCCGTAGTGGAGGCAGTTTTGGGATCACCCCACTAAGCCTATGCTTATACCGTTCAAACCATTGGTTCTGTAACTGAGGTATATCCTCATTGCTCAACAACTTTTTTGGCTTTATTATTGCGAGATGTTCCTCGCTTTTCGTTGAGCCCCTTGGCTCTTTTACTCTATCGGATCCCCTCCCCCCTTTAGAGCCCTCGCGAGACTGAGGCCTCGCAGGGCACGAGAGTCAATGCTTAGGACGGGATTTACCCGTCATCAGAGCCTCAGGCTCTGTGAGAAGAGGCACGCATTCCGCTGCTATCTGTATCATCTTCTCTGCGAAGTTTAAGATCGCTTTAGTTTGTCCTAGGAAGGGAATTCCTATTATACAATCGTAGCGGTCAATATTCGCTACATCGAAGTATATCTCTACTTCATAGTTTCCAATGCGTATTGTGGATATTCCACCATGAGTAATCTTCGACCAGCTGCCTATGCAGCCTAATTGCAGCGTCAGCTGCTGCTCGAGGGGAAACACCCTCATCTTCGTGACCTTGGCAAATGCTGGGCTCACGAAGTTACCCGTACTCCCGGTGTCTATCATCGTATACGCGGTACATCCGTTAATTATGCTTTGCAACATTGTGCACGTATGCAACTCAGGACTTATTTTGGGATGGGATCCCACTACATTATTCGTATGCATGGCATACCGAAACAATCGTGTCAATGACTTCGTCACTGGCTCGATCTTTGCAGCGAGATCCATTGCTGCCAACTGCATGGTATGACAATATTGTCCTTCGTCATTCGTGATAATCACATCACCATGGGGGGTCACCACTATCATATCGTCGGGATATATTCCGACACGGCAATTAGTTTCAGTGGTTCGTTGGAGGCGAACCTCCATTGCTTCCAGTGCTCTTCGCACTTCTGGAGCCACGCCACTGCGTTCCCCTAGTATTTCTAATATATCTGCGATCGTCTGAAGCCTGTTGGCTTCCAAGGACCATATCCGGTCTGCCATGGTTTGCATCGCATAACGCGTGCGATCCATGTTCATTCCGTGTCCCTCCATCTGCGCTCGGTCGCAATCTTCCCAGCCATGGTCGTACTCTCTACGAGCCAATTGCTCTGGGTATTGCAATGCTATGTTCAGCGTAGAGTCTCTGTCGATTGCCGACTTGGATATGTGCTCTATTCTTTGAGCACATTCTCGGCATGAAGATTCTTCATGGATTGCACCGTAGATGGGAGACCAAACCCATCGATTTCTCGTAGACATAGTATCTACCACGCTATTAAATTCTATGGGATCTTCCATTTGGGAGTCCATATCTTCATCTGCTATCCTCAGAGACGCACTCCACAGGGGTCCCCCTGTACCTCCCATTACCGATGGTTGATATTCCACTGTATTGTCTCGGTTGATCCATACCTTACCCCACAGGGTATTCACTATCACCATGTCGGGGTAAATCCCGACATCACTTTCCGACATGCTTTGGCGGCGTATGTCAAATATGGCATTATCCAGATGCTCTTGTAGCTCTTGACTGCGTCCTGGCAGGTGTCACATGTCCTCTCATGCTAATATCATTTGTCGTAGGGCATTCATACGATATCCCTCGCAGACTCTGAGATGGAATGCCATTGTCTGCAACGCAGCCTGTACGTGATTCGTACTACCATCCGCATCCAATAGTCGTATGCGGTTTCCTTCTCCTACCCCTCTGTGGTATACACGCCTAGCGTGTTCTTCCGGTACATTAAGTGCTCGTGCAAGGGATTCATCCCTACTAAGTAGCCCTTCTGCTACATGGTCGACTCAATGTCGACACTCATCGCACGTCCCTTCGTGCACTGCTCCATATGTTCCGGACCATTCCCACTTTTCCTCTTGAGGTTCTTCCTCGTAGGAGCTTCCTCCATTAGCATCTGGGAAATCACTTCCCGCCTCGGAGACCTGGTCTCCTTTTGACAAGTCTTCGTCATCATGTATAACGCACATCATAGCGCAAGTTACCTCCTCATCAGAAGCAACAGCTTCGTCTTCTTCGTGTATAGCGCCGAAGTATGCGACGGGCTCGTCGTCATCGTCAATCTCTGAGTACATTTCATACTCATCGATGATTTCCACTTCGTCACAGTGTGATCCTTCCTTGTGATCACTAGATTTGTTGTGACTGGGTTCACTCCCAGCAACTTTTTCCTCGTCGGGTTCCTCTGACTGATCTTTTATGAGGGTATCGCATCCCTCTTCCTCTTGGACATCTACAGCGTATAACCGCAGCTTAACCACCACTTTGTTCTTGTCCTTTCGAGGATGAGGGCAATCTGGGGCCATATGGCCCACTTCCGAGCAGTTGAAGCACGTTATCCCCGGCATGAACCTTCAGGGCTGCTGTCCTTTCTGCTGCGAGTCGTCTCGCTCCTTATGATGGTACTTATGGTCGCCATCCTTACGGTGGAACTGTCCACCCTTCCTTCCAGCATCAGCGCCTTTTGGCGCAAAGTTCACCTTACGTCGATATAACGTATTTCCCTTCTGGAAGTACTTATAATTGTCCTTGTTCATGGAGCTACCTGTGCTCCTGTTTCCATCTGGGTGTGAGCCACTTCATCCCTGGGAGGTCTTCCCTCCAGAGCCGGTGTGGCTTGTTCTCATGTGCATATTCACTGCTTTCTGCGCAGTTTCCATGTGCCTTACTTCTTCGAGGATCTCCTCGATCGTTGAATGCTCTGTGGATATACTGGGAGCTTCAAATATCGATTTAATTATAGAGTGCGGTAGTCCCCACAAGAACTTCCTCCTGAACGAGTAGTCGTCAGGAGGCTGCACCATTCGATGTGCACGACGCTTTAAGTCGTTATAGTACGCGAGGGCTCCCTTGTTGTATTCGAACCTCGTTCGATCATACTTGTCAGCAGCGTTCTGTGCCAATGCCTCATGGACGAATCGCTTGAATAGTCCACATATGAGTTCTTCGAAAGTCCAGTGGGGTACTTGTCGATTTGGGGAGTCGACTTCTTGGTCATACCATTGGGAGGCTAGACCCTCCAAGTACAACCCAGTGTACAATACACGATCTTCGTCGCGATCAGGGCCGGTGACCTTGAATGTATGAAAGTACTTCAATATCTGGCCCAGCCAGTCGTCAAACTTATCCAGGTCATCCTGGCCTCCATACTTCCCGGGCTTAGGTGGGTTCATCGCCTTCACTTCAGGTCCAACCTGTCCCGTCGGTAACCCGACTTGTTCCCAGATACGCTGTGCATATTTGTTTTGCATAAAATCCATGTACCTCGTATTACCTGGGGTGAATCCCCTCAGATAGTTTGGTCGGTTTCCCTGGACGACATGTCGTCCCCCAACTATGGGGATTCTCCCATATCCTCGAGGATCGTCCTTGTCCTCTTCGTCCGGATCATCACCGCCAGGGGGTCCTCCTCCTGGAGGGCCACTGTCAGGGGGACCACCCCCAGGGAATCCTTGACCAGGGAAATTTCCCCCATAGTTATTTCGTTCAGGAGGGCCACCTCCATCTTCATTTCGGCCGTACCAATTCTCGGCTGCCTCAGCTCTATCATTTCCTCCAGGGGTATTATCCCTGTTTTCTCTGGCAGCATTTCTGGCTGCAATAGTATGATCTCGAGCCATCTGGTGGAGTATCGCAGCCCCCCGCTCGTTTCCGAACTATCTGTCAGATTATATCCGAGTCTCGCCTCGAGAAGTATGCAGGGCGATCTGGCATATTAGGAGCGAATCCACCCCTTCTGCCGAGAGTGTCAGCTCTTTCGAATGGGAGGTTTTCCCTCCTTACTGGCATTCCTGGCCAGAAATGAGGGATTGTCCCCTCTCTCTTAATCGTAGGTTCGACGTCCGGAGTAGTCGTCCTGCTCGCACTCTTGGCGGCGAGTGCCCGCCTATACCTCTCTAATTCTTCTGCGTGATGCATGCCGGGGTTTACCCCGTGATTGTCGAAACCTTCGGGGCCATACCCATAGTCCAGCCACTGTTGCTGCAGACTTTTGAGGAAGTCGTTCATAGCCTTGAAGGCCATGCGAGGGTCGATTGGGGCATCCCTCTCACTCGTCTCTCTCCTCGAAGGCTCCTCGCCTTCTTCGAATATCTCAATTGGAGGACTCTGAGTCCTTCATACTAGCACGGGGTCGGAAGACATTCGTGAGTTATCTAGCTCAGTGTGCTGAGGAGTAAGGGGACTCATCGAGTCTCTGGCTACCTCATTCCCCTCTCTCGCAGCTCGTTCGATGCTGCTCCCCAAAGTTGTTGAGGTATTCAACCCTCTGGGCATATGTGCACCTGGCACTACAGATCCGGGCTGTCTGGTGCTCGTCTCTTGGGAGGCGCTTCCGGCCGGCGGCTGCCTGTCCTCTGTGTTCCCATCATTTCTTTGGACCTCGGATGGTCCCTTTTGCTTTCGATGACTATTGTCATCTAGAGGGGGATCCCCTCCGTTGGGCGGCTTGCTCTGGCCTGACTTTACTGCGCAAGCATATGCGCGGGTAGCCGTGCAGCTCATTTCGAATACTTTGATGAGAGTTCAAAAAATTGTAAGGTTTTGTTGCCTTAGTTCACACCCGCGAACTGTACCGTATGGTATGCGCAGTGTAAAATTTAAGACAGTAGTGTCCTTAAGTCACTACGACGACTTTTATATACTAGACATGCAGGCATGTGATACCGGAGTATCACATGCCTGCGGATGATTACAAACATCTAAATTAGGGCACAGCCCCTAACACGCATGTACCATATATAATCCCAATGTACTTAGGCAGAGTCCCTCAGTACGAATATCAACTTAGTTCCCTCTCTGCGGTCTTCGACCGGCCTTCCTCCAAACTCGTCGGCCTTGTACCGACTCTCTTCTGTCTACGAAATCCGAGGGCTGGGCTCGTACAAGGGGGCAGCGCACGAGCTGAACCCGATGCCCTCTCCCGAACCTCCGTCGTGACCGTCGGCCACCCTTTGGTGAAGGAAAAGAAGATAGAATAGAGTAGGGGTAGACCTGATAGGCCTGCAGATAGTCCTGGGGACTCTGTCTGGAAAAGAGGACTGTAGAGAAAAAGAAACTGAAAAGACACTGTAGACACTTAGCTGTACTCTGACTGAAAACTCTCCAATCCCATTACCCTGGGACTCCCCTAGGGCTGTCCTGTCCTCACACTCAAGGATAGCAACAGAAGAAGACTGCCACAGGCTGGTCTCACCAGCCTGTGCTCTCCAGTCTCTATAGTGGTGATTTTTTTTCTAACTAATACAAACTCGAGTCCCAGTTCCAACTTCGCTTACTAAGCAGCCACTCGCCTCGCAGCTAAGTCCCAATCCCAAGTACAAAACGGGGATCTAGCCCCTTAGAAAAGCCAAACCAGCCTCAACCACTCCATACCTAGTCCATATCCTAGTAGGGAGCTTGCCTTCCCTACATCGGCCATTGTCGCTCTCCATCGGCCCATGTCGGCCAACCCTTGGCCAACATCGGTCTACCTTCATACCCATTTCCTGGCCTCTGTGAGCGTCGGAGATCGTCGGAGTAGGCCTGGACTTAACATAAAAAGTGGAAGATTGGCTGTGGGAAGGGTAGTGCTCGCCATGCATCAACGGCTCGGACTCCCAAGCCCCCCACAAAATGTCAAGCCACCCCCACCCCCCTAACTCCCCTCGACCTTGAATGCCTGTACCTCCACAGGTAGATGATAATGCGGTGCCACCTCCTCAAAAAAAAGCTCGGATCTCTAAACGTGCCCAGAACCCTCCTAACCAAGGGGAAGGATCGTCATCTTCAGCACCCCAACGGCGAGTTAGTAAGTATTTTTAAACGTTCAAAAGTATGTTTTCTGACTGAATACATTTTAGCTGTTGTCATTCGTCCACCACAGCCCCCCAAAAAAAAACATGCCATTCCACCCACGATTCAAGATGAAGTTTTGGCCCATGTCCCACTCCCTGCGCTGCCCATTCCACCAAGTCACGAACATTCCCCTCCGTTGGAACCATTGCCCCCACAACTGTCGCCAGCGCATCCCTCAAATATATCCTGGGATCGTCGACTGGACGACATTATCCAGTGGCAAGACCTGATATTCGGCTGATTGGATGAAGTTGACAGGTGGGTGGAGGACGTTGCACGTCAAATACTGGACCATCGTGAAGATCGTCTGCTGGCGTTGGAAGGGCAGTTGGCAGATTGCCGGTTGACGATAGGAACGTTGACCCGTGAGGTAGAAACGTTGAGAGCGAGCGTGCACGGTAATCACCCAGCACGAGTCATAGCACCACAGCCTGTTGATCAAGATCTTCTTGACATTTTTTGACCGTCCAAAATAAACACCATGACAGAGGAGGCCGAAGAATCCATCGCCGCACAACTTCCAGGGCCCGTGGTCACAGAAACACAGACCGGCCAGGAATTGGGAATGAGGGGCCAGCAAGAGCCTAGTGTTGCCGCCCAAGTAGAAGAGGAAAGTTCGTCCGTGCAAGTGGGGAATGAAACTGGCATGGCGACAGGGGACAGTTCGTCCGCGCAAGATGGGAGTGGCAGCGGTGAGGCATCCACAGGACATCAGGAGGAAGGTGGTAGTGGTGGGGCGTCAGCGGACATATCTTCCGTGCAAGATGGGACTGGCAGTGGTGAGGCATCCACAGGACATGTGGAGGCATCGGGGGACATTTCGTCTGCGCAAGATGGGGGTGGCAGTGGTGAGGCGTCCACTGGACATGCGGTCTCTTCTTGCTGACCCCAATTCCTTTGTTGCTCCGCTGTGATAGCCTTGTTGAACCTTTCAAATGTGTCACGGGCCAACACTACAGATGCCCGTGCAGTCTTCAGCTTCTGCGATAGGCTGTCAGCTATGAAAATGTGAGAGCGGCCTCCAATGTCAAAGATGAATTTCCATACCCATCCGAATCATTTTCATGAAGTTGGAGTCGTTCATCTGGAAATCCAATAGTTCTTGGCAGTGAGGGGAGGTCATGCCGCGAGTTGATGCTGACACTATGTTCAACGTGGACCACAACGTCTCGATGATTTCACCATCTACCCAACCTGCACCTTTTATAAATAGTGGTGAGTACCATGTATAACATTCCTTTTTGTGACCATGAACATGCCACATGCCAATTCCTGCCGTGATTCTAAGTGATGGTGGAAGGTGCAAAAGGTCGCTGCTTTCGATACGCCTCCGCAGATTTTTCATGTATGCACAGTTGATGTCATAGAAGCAGAGAACATTCCCTATGCTGGTCATGTTGTAACTCAGTGCATGGGTTAGGGAATAGTCCATGTTCAGCTGCCTTTACTGCCATGAGTGGATGTAATTTGACCGATATCGCGCTCACCTTTCACCCTTTTGGAAGTCAACAACGGAATGCGGGTAAAAGCAGCCATGCCGCACACAGGCTGTCGCACCCACTCCTGTGGAGTTCAGTTTACCATGGCTGGCACTTGCCTGACTGATCGCTTTGTGATTGTTGCAGGAAGATTTCTTCGGCGCATTTCATGTTCTGATACTCATGCCAGTGATGATACATACCTCTGTGATATGTGGAGTAGCTTTCAAATATGCTTGATATGGTGGGTTTCTGACCATAAACCCACGTCCATCCATGAGCACACTTGATCATCCGGCTGCCTCTCATGCATGTGTTCTGCCTTGAAATTTCCATCCATAACTACCGCCCTTGTGTACTTCCAACTTCTAACAATTAGTGCGATAGGATTTACGCTTAATTGGGTACTTACTCGTCCAAATTAGCTGTTGGGCCTACGTTGATTCCCGGCTGAGGACATGCCGCGCAAAATATTACAAGATCCCCATCCTTTGAGGGATTCATATTATCTTGGAAACCACTCCACTTCAGAAGCTTGAGGAGGCGCCATTGCCGGGCTACCCGCAGAAGTTCCCTATATCTGTCCTAATGACATAGCCATTCTTAATATCACATGGTTTGATCAGTGGAATGGAATTCGTACCACAACCAAATGTGGAAAAACATTAGAGGTCACCCGGCAAAGCTTGCTGTAATAATTCATGCCAGATGTGCCACATTCCACATTGTCTCTCAAGAAATCATCCAAAACTGAAAATGTGAACGCCGTGCTGGGCTTATCAAATGTGGATGGACATAGCTTTGCTCGGAATAGCTGCAAAGGATAACTTTCTGCATTCAGACACTGGCATGGTCATACTAGTATGAAATGCACCCCTGTAACATCGACGATCGTGAGATGTTTTGAACCAACTGGCGGCCGAAGGTGAAGGGGAATATTGTCCACATCTTCCCATTCGTCATCATCCATTGTTGGTGTATCTTGCCTATCACCCTTCGTCTGATCTCCATCTTTGCCTGCAGTGGTAGGCCGCGATTGTCCACTCAATGGCGGCACCTCATTCGCGGATGCAGATGGGCAGGGTGCTCCACCATGCCCAAGATGAAGTTGAAGGCCAGTCTGCAGGTAATCCTGAGGATCTGTATCTTCGATAGCATCTTCACTCACCATGTGAAGGGCGGAGTCCTCAAAGAAGTTCCCAGTCCACTGCTGGATCCTGTGGAAAGGGTGAGATGCATGCATCGTGCGGCAGCAATTTGTACAAAGAAGCGGCTGATGCATGCAATCTGGGCATCTGTACACCCCATCCTTTTGGCAAATCTTACAGATCCATGGCAGAGGGGGGGCTTCCAAGTCCAGCAGGATCTCCCGGTAAGGCAGCCATTCACGGATATAATCATTCTGCGTCTAAGGTTTGGATATGAAGCTGATCGCCTTGCCACTGAGTAGCAACATACCTTCTTTCTCGGTATCGGCAAGGGTTCTACAGGGGGATCATTCATAACGTACGAGTTGTCAACTCCCTCTTCACCCTGTAAGTGGTATTTGGATGGCGATCGTGAATATTTGGACGGTGATGAGGAGGGAAACGACTTGGAGCATCCAGGGGTTGTCACAACAGGTTCCTTGATCGCAACTTCTACTAGTTGTGATCTATTCCGACCACTGGCATTTCGTGTCCTCACTTCCAGCTGTTTAACTCGATGACCTGGTGTAGGACCGATCATAGTCATCCCCTTCCTAGCTTTTCCTTTCGCCATCTCGAGGGGATCACTGAGTTCAGGTGTTGGAACCGTCTGTGATCACTTAGCATGTAGATTGCATTTCCAGGGGTACTAGGATAACCCCCCTTTATTGTCACCTGTCAATCCTAACCAAATGAAGGTAACACTATCCAAAATAGGAGTAAGCCAAATGGCCGAACACGAGTTCTCAGCCACATGATCAGATCGGGAATCATATCTAGAGGGAAAAGCTTCCGAACACCCAATCAGTGCAAGGGATTAGCATCGGCCGATGCAATCAGTGCCCTGAACCGGCTTTGGCAGACCCAATGAGAGCAGCTAAGATCCCATCGGGGCTAGGCCTCGCAACGCATGGGAATGAGGGTGAATTGAACTTCGGGTTAGAGGGACGCATCGCGAAAGCTAGACCGAAAAGTCTTCGTTTCCCAAAACCTCCCAATTTTCACCGTCGTGCAAATACCCATGGACTCCCAATTTGATACCGACTTTGGGTATGCGAGTGATGCAGATGCAGAACTTGCAGGGGATGAGGAGGGGGATGGGTCAGGTATTGGGGAAGAACAGCCAGAGGGCCCTTTCAACCTAGCAGAATTGGAGATCCTCGCCCACAGGAGGAGAGAGTGGACACAAGCCCAGAAAAAAGAGAAGGCCATCATATTGCAGGAAATATATAAAGAGTTCGCTAAAATCGGGAGGAACCACGATTTGAGTCTGGTTCAACGGCAGGAAAAGGAGGAGGTATGGTCTACGTTGTTCAATCATCATTCTGCTAATAAAACCTTCCTCCCAGCAAATCACTGCATGGCTAAAGAAGCCTCTCAGGACGCGGAAGCCCCAAATAACAATTCAGTCTGCATATAAGTACTCAGTGCGGTTGGTAGTTTGGGAAATATACCACGAGCGAATACAAGAGAAACATGCGCTCATGAAGAATGAAGGCGCAACAAAAGGAGACCACAAACGCATTGATCTGTATCAGCAGGCATTGACAAACTTCATATGGGAGGACCTCACCAAAGAGCAGCTTGCAGCAGCCCATGATATCGTGGAAAAGTGGAACAGACCAGAGGGTCCATCTGCTGAGGTGCAAGCATGGTGAGTCCACCTGAGATTGCAAGACATAGAAACACTCACTAATATTTTCCAAAGAAATGCCAAGAAATACGCACTCAAATTCATGAAGAACTTCGCAGAGGAGATGTGGAGGTATTGTGGAATGAGAATGGTTTCCTTGATGGGTTGGAAAGATGAGGATGGGGCTGTACAGGCATGTTGGTACATCCCAGGAATTCCTCTCAATGGTTCATCAATCTCAGTTGTCCAAAGCATGGACTTCAATAGTGACATTGCAAGTGGAAGCGCCTTCAATGACATACACACCCTCGATGCCACCTGGTGCGACTACCTGGGCACTGCCTATGAGAATCCTGACATTTCTGGAGGAGAGGAGGTGCCCAATATCGCGGTGCACCACCCAAGGGCCAAAAAGGGGGACCCTGTACAGCTGGTAACGAATGAAGATGGAGAAATTTGGATTGGAGACCTCACGGGTCGTAGCCGAGATACTATTCTGCAAATGGTTCGCGGGTATCTAACTGCTCATTACCATGAGTTTGTGAACATTACCCGCTAATGAGACTTACCGCGATTTATTAGGGCGGGCATGTAGAAGCTGCTCCGCCACTGTACCTTTCAAAAAATTGGGATGGTGAAGAGAAATGAAATAAGAGTGACTGGGATGAGTGGTGAAGTCTGAGAGGGGGGAATTCTCCCCAAGGGGCTTCTATAGCCTGGCAGGGAACCTGTCTGAGGGACGTCTTGGGCTGTCTGAGGCTGTCTAGACACAGCAGAAGGCACTCGAGGCCTTCTCGAACCTGAACTCAATACTTGAAACTCATTACTCGACTCCGAACATGACTTGTTACTTGTGTAACTAGGTACAGAGCCTAGTAAGTGCGTGAGTGGCTTACCTCAGCCACATCACGTGTCTAAACTCGAAGCACTAAGTAAATACTAGAGTAAATGAACAGAGAAAAAAAAAGAAAAGAAAGTAAAAACAATGAAATAATAAAAATACCCTGGTAGGGAGTATACTCTCCCTACAATATTACCAGGCCAAGATGATTGCAACCCGCCATCTGCCTGAGAATTTCAGCTTTACCATCGACCCCAGCCACATGCGCCTCTCAGCAGCCTTGGATTTGCTGAATTTCTGGCATGAGCGACAGATAGCCAACCCCAATGACGTCTTTTCATTCCAAAAGTGGCTGGATCAATCTGGAAATTTATGGGAACCATCTGACGGAAGCGTTAGGCCCCTCGAGGTTGCCAGGAAAAGGAAACGGCAATCATGGGAAGTCTCAAGGTCATCAAATGGAAGTACATCAGATGAAGATGGGGATCCAGATGACGAGGATGAGGGTACATCCTCCAGGCCCCCTCTTTCCAATACATCCGCAGGGTCCTCTAGGGTGACAAGCTGCCCACGACAGAAAAATCCCCTGCCGCGAAAGAAAACTCCAATGCCACGAAAGGTAACCTGTCACACGATGGATGATGAGGGCCAGAACCCCACAGACAAGGAAGATTTATGTAGCAATGAGAATGCTGATTTGCCAGTACTTGCGAATCCACCAAAACGACAGCGACCTGCCATCCAAAAACAAGGTCATATGCTGCCGTGATTCCTTTACTAGTACTGACTAAATTCGCACTTCACTAGTATGTGCCACATCAGTTCTGCAAGATAATAGCAATCACCAAGACAGTGATGGGTTTGAAAGTATTCCTTTTGCAGATGCCCCTACCGCCAAACCTGGGCCATCCAGTCAACGTCGAATAAATGGGAAGTTGAAACCTGCCCTCAAACAGACTCCAAGGTTGGAATTGCAGAATGAGGATTGGCAGGCTGAAAGCCAAATGATCAATGGCGATTCGTCTGCTAGCAAACCTCGACCAAGGAAACCTGCCCCGAAGAAGGCAACGATTTCGGGGACAGGCAAGGACCAAGACTGCGACAGGCTTCTTCCAGCAGAAGGTACAATGATTTATCTATGCGGCCTGCAAACTCACCATTTTCATTGCTTTGAAATTAAGGTTCTCTGCGGAAGTCTCCCAGACCCCGCCATGCCCCCATACCACCAGATGCCAATGTGCCCTCCCAAAAGGCAAAAAATCACAGAAGGCAGTGAAAACTAGTAAGAAACGCGCCTGATGTAGGATATTAACATTGCATTTACATCTAGTATACCTACCACTGCGATTGTACATACTTTATGTTCTTTGGACGAAGCTGCCGCGATTACAAATGAAATTCTTCTAGAGATGCACCCAATACCTGGAGGCACCCCAACCGATTGCTGTGCTGCACTTGTTCTCACGGTCGGACTGTGAATGGAAGCATCCATAGTTTGATAGTAGTCAACCAATTTTCTCATCATGATCAATCATGTCAGAGCAACAGCAATGCAAAGTGAGATTCTATCGCCAGCATAAGATCTATCTATACATGCCCTTTCCATCTGCTCAAAAATTTCACAGTAGACATTGTGCCAATATCACCTTGGCAACAACCAGGAACTTCCTCGGTTCATGACGAAGACATGGATATTTCCAGTTCTCATAGCCGGATCGCGTCCAAAAATTGCCCAAGCATCGAGGAGTTGCAATCGTATGGGGAGGAGTCTCGCTCACCACCCCCCGAGATGAGTACCACGCTCTGATCCCCTTCCCCAACCTTCGATCTCTCTCTTTTTGAGAGAATGAAGTGCGCCCAGGTTCCCAAGCCACCAACTCCAGAATATACAAGGGCCCCATGCCCCCAAGCAGACTTGGCAATGGCGGATGCTGGGGACTTGGGAGATATTGCGGTCCGAGCCCCATCCCCCTCACCCAATATGTCTCTTTTCGAGAGAATGAGATGCGCTCAAGTTCCTTTGCCACCATCCCTAACCGAAGAAAGGGTCCCCTCATCACAAGAAGATGCAGAAATGGAGTTGGCTGAGGGTTCCAGGGATACCACTGCTGGATCTCCCTTGCCAATGTTCAACCTGTCCCTCTACGAGAGAATGAAGCGCGCTCCAGTCCCCAAGCCACCCTCTCCAGCGCCAGGTATGTACTAATATATATTCCCATATTCCCATATCACCTGATCAGCTTACTTTGCATGGTCGGTAGCCTCAGACATGGATCTCTTCAACAGGATGTGGCACGCGCGAGTTCCATCACCGCCATCCCCCTGTCCAGGACTCCAGGTCAGCATTTCATCTGTTTAAAAGTGGGGATAAACTAATAATGGACTGTGTGGTGTGTAGCCTATGATGTGGATCTCTTCAACAGGATGTGACATGCGCAAGTTCCATCCCCGCCATCCCCCCCTGCAGGTCAGCCTGTCGTCTTTTTAAAGTGGGAATAACCTAATAATAATGGTCTGTGTGGTCCGTAGCTTACAACATAGATCTCTTCAACCGGATGCGACATGCGCGAGTTCCATCCCTGCCATCCCCCCCTGCAGGTCAGCATTTCGTCTTTTTAAAAGTGGGAACAACCTAATAGGAACGGTCTGTGTGGTCTGTAGCCTATGACGTAGATCTCTTCAACCAGATGCGAGATGCACGAGTTCCATCCCCGCCATCCCCCCACAGGTCAGAGTTTTGTCTTTTCAAATGTTTGTGAAGCTAATAACAGTCCTTCCCAATGCAAGCCACAGAGGTGGACACCTCAAAAAAATTGCAAAGTGCAGAGGCTCCATCGCCACCCTCTCAGTGTGAAGGTTAGCATACATCACCCTAATACTGGCTCATACTAAGCGCGATATGGTATCTCCCAGGATTACAAATAGAACAAGAGGATGAACCCGACCGGAGTGGAAGGATTGACTTCAGCGATCCAGATCGGGCACGATTGCAGGAATGGTTCATGCTTGGATTGACAGGTATGAGCCATTCCAGATCCCATTTGCCGTCCAAAAAAAATGACGATCACATAGGCCCTTCACTTTCAGCTGATGACCGTCTCACTCTGGAGTGCGCTGGATTGGCCAACGCTGATACGGCAGACGATGGTAGGTATTTTGTACTTATTTCCATGCTTTCTAATATGGGCAGCTAGTGTTGAGGGCCCTTCAGGACTTGAAATCGTGGCATGTGAGTCCAGCATCAGCTGGAAAAAATCCTTATGAAAAGACGCTCGACTTGCACATTGTGAGAGTGTAATGCTTATAATCACAAGGACTATACTCGGTTACTCCTGACTGATAGAGAGTAGAGGACTGGGAAAGAGTTAATGCACAAGAGCACAAATGAACTCGATTGGAGTGTCTACGACAAGAGAGGCGGTATTTATACTACTACGAGTGTTTGTACCGAAGAACGTCGTAGAACAAACCAAACAAGTGAGAGATAAACGCTATTGGCTGCAGCGCTCCACGCTGAGTCAATGCGGCTACGCTGACGAATCAGCTGACTAAGTAAAGCGTCTATGGGCGCGTCTAAGTAACCCTAACCAGAGAGTGGATAAATAAGGAGAAGTACGCTAGGAGGACGCTATAACTAGTAGTGAAAAAGTACAGGCCGTTACACTATCCCCTCCTATGGCTCGACTTCCAGGCGAGACCAGATAGGCTGCACAGCAGTTAAAGGGTCGGGTACAGCGGAGAAAAAGAGACCTTCAGTCGAGAGTAAACGAAGTTTCCGGGGGGCACCGGGGTGGAGCTTGTAAAAATCGTCTATCGCCTCCTGGGTGTTCTTAAGAGCAGACCTAGGCTCCCAAGTGCGATCTTCCTCCGGGTATCCCCTCCAATGAACGAGGAACTGAAGGTTACCACGCTTCAAGCGGGAATCAACAACTTTCTCGACTTCAAACTCGACATCTCCTTCATCCGTAACCCGTTGTGGGCCGGGCCGAGTAACCGGTTGCCCATCAAGAGCACCGAGATAAGGTTTCACCCGTGAAACGTTCACTACCGGGTGTATGCGCATCGAGCGCGGCAACTTTAACTTAACGGCGTTGGGTAAAACGTCCGAGACCTCGTACGGGCCTATCCACTTTTCGGTCAATTTTCGGCTCTGCCGATCCTTCAGCGATAAATGGTCGGTAGCCAGCCAAACCTGCGAGCCTACGGAGTAAGCAGGGGAAGGGGATCGTCTTTTATCTGCCTGAGTTTTCTGACGAGTCCTAGCTTTTCCTAAACTTTCGCGCACTTCCTGGAACACCTGGAACCAGTCTTTAGCGGTCTCCTCCGCTGCTTCTACCTTAGAAGTCGTCGGTTCGACGCCCATCCGTGGTGTGTATGAATGGGTAACTTCAAAGGGGCACTTGCCAGTAGAAGAAGACTTGGAGTTGTTATACGCGAATTGAGCTAAGGGAAGCCAATCCTCCCATCGTTCCTGCTGATGGTTTGCATACATCCGTAGATACTGCTGAATCTCGCGGTTCAACCGCTCTGTTTGACCATCCGTCTGTGGATGAAACGCCGTCGAGAGCTTCTGCTCGACACCCAACATTTTAAATAACTCCTTTGAGAACTGAGACGCGAATTGCGGTCCGCGATCCGAGACGAGAGACTGGGGAAGGCCGTGATGCTTCCAGACGTGCGTTAAATAAAGCCGAGCCGTACTAGCGGCAGTTTCCTTTTCAGTGCAGGGGATGAACTCTGCTTCCTTAGAGAACCGATCAACGACAACCAAGACGTAAGATTTTCCAGAGGAGCTCCTGACTCCTATATCCATAAAGTCGGTCGTGAGATCCTTCCAAGGCCCATCAGGGACGGGTAAAGATTTGAGTTCGCCTGCCGGCGGCTTGCTACTAGGCTTGCTAGCTTGACACGTCTGACAGTGCTTTACGTACTCCTCGACATCGGGCTTCAAGGTAGACCACGTGAACCAGCGTGTGATCAACTCCTGAGTTCCTTTTACGCCTCGATGACCCGCTAGGGGCGAATCGTGAAGAGCAGCGAGTACCTTCTGTCTAAGTGCCTCAGGCACGAAAACTCTGTCTCCGTCATACAGCAAACCGTCGCATCGGTCGAGCGTTCCAGCGTCAACCTCGGCCGTTACGCTGCGTAGTTCTTCTATGAAGGGGTTTTCTAAGCGCACAGCGCGCACTTGTTCAGGTTTAATAAATAGCGACTCCTCAGATTTAGCATTTTCGCGATTCTCTACCAAGTCTTCGCGGCGAGAGAGAGCGTCCGGTCGTCCCATCGAAATTCCTGGTTTGTGGACGATAACACAGTTGAAACGACTAAAATATTGCGCCCAACGCGCCTGGCGCGGTTGAAGCTTTTGCGACGTCATAAACCACTTAAGGTTATGATGATCCGTCCAAATTTCAAACTGGTACGGAGTAGCCTCAAGGTAGTGACGCCATTGCTCTAGAGCGCGGATGATGGCCAGCATTTCTTTGTCGTGAACCGTATAATTAAGCTCTGCTCCGCTAAGCGAGTGACTCGAATAGGCAACAGGTCTCCAGAGACCGTCATCGCATTCTACCGAGAGCACGGCTCCAGTTGCGTAATCCGAGGCATCGGTTTCTAAACGGAACCTCCGATCCTGATCGGGGAACATAAGAATAGGCGCGGTCGTGAAGGCTTCCTTTAATGTATCAAACGCTACCTGGCACTTGTCGGACCAGAGAAACGGAGTGTCCTTTTTAGTTAGGTCATTAAGGGGGCGCGCGACCTGCGCGAAATCCTTTATGAAACGTCGGTAGAAGTTTGCAAGGCCAAGGAAGCCTCGAACTCCACGAACAGAAGTGGGGGCCGGCCAATCGCGCACAGCAGCGACTTTAGCGGGGTCCATCTTAACTCCATTTGTGCCAACTATCATACCCAGAAAGTCGACCTCTTTTTGTTTAAATAAACATTTCTCCGGTTTAACAAACAAGTCGTTCTCCTTCAACCTTCTAAGCACCTCTAGCACGATCCTGTCATGCTCCTCTTCATCGTCCGTTTTCGTAAATATCATAAGATCATCTATATATACTACTAGAACGTCCTCCATATCACCGAAGATGTCGTTCATCATATTTTGAAATGTGGCGGGGGAATTACATAACCCAAAGAACATCACCAGCGGTTCAAAGGCTCCACGGTGACAGACGAAAGCGGCCTTCCACTCGTCACCTTCCTTGATCCGGATGTTGTTGTATCCCCACCTAAGGTCCATTTTCGTAAATAATTTACAGCCTTTCAACTTGTCAACAAGCTGCGAGATGAGCGGGAGCGGATACGAGTTCTTGACCGTATGCTCGTTTAAATAGCGGTAATCCTGTACCATACACTTCTTTCCATCCTTTTTGGGAACAAAGAACACGGGAGAGGTTTGCGGCGATTTACTAGGCCGAATATAACCCTTCTTGAGTTGTCCATCAACGAAGTTACTAACTTCGGTTTGCTCATCAGGGCTGAGAGGGATCAACCTTCCCTTTTTCGGAACAAACGACTCCTTTAGTTCTATCACGTGGTCCCAAGGTTTCCTAAGCAGCATGCGTTCGGATTCCTGGACAGAGAAAATGCTTAAATAATCGTGGTATTCCTTCGGAACCAGTTCCTCAGGGGTTTTATCTTTTTTAGGAGCCTCCTGCCTGTCGGCTCTGAATATATTATGCCAGTCTTCGAGGGCCTGGACCTCCTCCTTTTCAACACGTCTAACGAAGGCCGGCTTCGGTGCGAGTTGCCTGCAACTACGAGGACACCTCTTCATCGAGATTTCACCGGTTTTCCAATTGACATCCGGGTTGTGAGTGGCAAGCCACGTGTGACCCAAAATCATATCATGAGATCCCAGATCCATGACATCGGCTACTAACTCTTCGAAGTGATCTCCGAACTGAACTCTAAGCGGTACCTGATGCGTGATCCTTCCAGCGGAGTTTAGGGTACCATCGACATTAAATACGTCCACAGCGCGTGGGAGAGACAACTTGGGAAGCTTCTTTCGATCAACGAATTTAGCGTCCACGAAAACACCTGTAGCACCGGAATCCAACAAGGCTTGCACAGCGTGTGCGTCACCCTTCCTAGTGCGAATAATTATAGGAACCGATACGTGATCCTTTAAGTTGAGCGTGCGAACTCGGGATTTCGGCGGTACTGTCGCCTGAGCATCGCTAACCGACTCGGATCCTTCCGAAACGCTATTTTTGGGAGTTTTATTGCTTGGAGAATTAAGCGGTGCCAGTTTAACGTCCGGTCCCGAGCCCTTTCGGGACCCTCCAACAGACGGTGTAGGTACAAAGTCCGAATCGTCGTCCATACTATCTACCGAGAGAGAAGAAAACCTATTTACAGTAACTATGTCCGAGAACGAAACCTTTTTTTGTGCTTTTGTATTATCTATTTTTGTATTTTCTTTTGTGCTATTTTTAGAAGATGAAACCGAGACGCAACGAGAAGAAAAACTAAAAGGGGAAAAAGAAACTAGTCCAGTACGAGAGTTGTCCGAGCCTGCAGGACCCGACTTCACTGCAGCTCCGATTCTTTTAATTTACTAACATCGGCGACGATCTGCTCGAACGTCATCCCATCCATAGCGGCCAGCCGCGGGTCGACACCTTCAGAGCGCACCTGGCGCCCTTTGCCCTTGTTTCCGGCCTGCGGGCAGTGCGGTCGTATATGGCCCTTCTGGCCGCAAGCGTAGCACTGATAATTCGAGAAGTCCTTCTTGGGGCGGCTTCCCGATCCGCCCTGCGCAGCCCCAATGTCCATAGGCGCGCCTTGCCCTGATGTTACCCCGGGCGAGGGTCTAGAGAAACCTTGTCCCCATCGAGAGGACGTGCCGCCAGTCTTGAGCCTAACTGCCTCCAGGGCAGCACCGAGGCATCTGACCTCGACATCATATTCTGTCCAGGTAGCCTTTCGGCGTCCCTGAACAAAGACTTGCTGAAGAATTTCGGGGCGGATAGCCCTCTCCAGCATGAAAATAGCGTAATCGTCGGATACCCCGGACGCGGTCCTAAGTGCATTGAATTTGGCCAAGAACTCCTCTGTTCTGGCCGATCCTTGTCGTATCTTGCTGAGCTGATCCTTAGCCCAGTCTTTGTTATGAAGCGGCCTAAAGCGCGCTTCGACTTCCGCCACCAAGTTGTCGTACGAGGGCCAAGTGCCGGTGGGGAGGCACTGGTCGATACGCGCCCGCGCATATGCTCCGGCAATCGGACCGGTCATCCTGGTCCAGACCATGAGAGTCCTGGCCCGGGGACTAGTCGACTGGGCCGTAACGATGAAGGCCTTCATTTTGGCCCACCATTCCTCGAACTTGCTAATCGACCCATCAAACATGCCTGGGTCGGCGACGCCCCGTTTCGTGGGGTCAACGTTCTGGTTGGGGTTAGCGGCGGCCCCTCCGCCTTGTTGCTGCTGCTGTGCGCCCGCCACTGCATTGGCGACGTGTTGGGCGACTTGGTTGGCGACCTGCGCCGAGATCAATGCGGTCATTTGCTGCATGAACTGCAGCTGGTCTTGGTTGAATTGGTCCATGACCGGTGAACGTTACGGGGGTGTGAGGGGGAGGGCGAATAGTTTGTCTATTCCGTAAGTTGTACGGAACGTGCAGGACGAAGCCCAGTAAGTTGGGGTCGGGAGAGGGGAAGCGAAGAGGGAGAGGCGAAAGGCGAGGGAGAAGGGGTTCGGGGGTACCGAAGATTTGTTGCTCAAGGGGTGTTACTTCCCGAGCGAACAAGAGCGGGGGAGCGGGCGACTCTTCCTTTTTCAGGTAAGGAGAGAACCTAATACGAGGAGCCAAAGACTCCGACTTCTTGACTCAAGGAATATTGATGAGATTTTCCCTGCCCTCAGCGGCGGTACTCTGTCTCAGCTATAGTAAGGCTAGTAGGGATACGGTAGTACGCTTTCTACCTCCCGTGACGTAGGGGAACTACTATACGCTATGTGCTTCCACCCCCTAATGTGGGTTGCACCTTCACACTGCCCTTGACGGACAGCGGGACTACTAACTACGGTTCGTCTTCAACGCAACCTCCTGCCGTTAAGGAGGACGAGACTAAAGGCAGCGTCTCGTGAAGAAAGAAAAGCGAGAAGGCGAAGCTCCTTAACCCTGGAGTCCGGGTATGGTTGCCCTATATGCCTGGGCGCAAGCGGAGTAAGGGAGTATTGGTAATCGAGTTCAAGTGTAACGCTTATAATCACAAGGACTATACTCGGTTACTCCTGACTGATAGAGAGTAGAGGACTGGGAAAGAGTTAATGCGCAAGAGCACAAATGAACTCGATTGGAGTGTCTACGACAAGAGAGGCGGTATTTATACTACTACGAGTGTTTGTACCGAAGAACGTCGTAGAACAAACCAAACAAGTGAGAGATAAATGCTATTGGCTGCAGCGCTCCACGCTGAGTCAATGCGGCTACGCTGACGAATCAGCTGACTAAGTAAAGCGTCTATGGGCGTGTCTAAGTAACCCTAACCAGAGAGTGGATAAATAAGGAGAAGTACGCTAGGAGTACGCTATAACTAGTAGTGAAAAAGTACGGGCCGTTACAGAGAGTAATGAAGAGGATTGCCACTGATATTCAGCACCTCGTTGAAAATCACGTGAAGAGCATGCACCTGGGACTGTACATGATTGACTCGATTGACCTGCTCGAGCTATCCCGGTATCCCCATCTAGCTCCGGATGTACAGAGGTATACTGGCAGCCCACCATATCCAACCTGACAATCAGCCATAGAAATGGCCATTATCTATTGGGGATTACAGGTTGAGTGCGTGGTGGTTCATCTGTTGGGCTTGCCACGAGTATCTGACTGGCCAACGCAATGGTTCTACAACATCCTCCTGGATTTGGTTCATTCCCATTTATGTTATCTATATTTGGTACTGAAGAACACCATTACAGAAGGAACTTGACCATCTCATTCTAGTCACGGTATCGCAGCATAGCTTCACACCCATGCTCCCAGCGTGCTTTCATGCATACCTCTGATGCCAGGAGGACAAGGATAGATTTCAGGAGGAGATTAGAAACATTCCATTGGGCGCCTTCCATATGATCGACTCTCTGGTGCATTATATCCCTGACTGGACTCAAAGGACGCCCAACAAGTATACTGGGTTTGTTTTCCCATGGTGGCTCCATGGGTCCTCGCATTATCCCGCGGATTTCCAGAAATTGAGGGGTGGTAGGGTTTTCCCAATTGCAGCAGAGTACTTCCAGGTAATTTCGGTTGTATTTACAGTTTCATTTTCTCACCATACATCAGTACAAATGGCCTACAGCAAACCCTTCCATAGGAGACAAGGTCAACAGCTGGATCCAAGGGCAGGTCCAAAACCAAATGAAGTACCTGAGGGAAATTCAAGAGGATGTGGAGGCTAATGGGAGGAAGGTGAATCACCTCTTTTCGCAGTGGGCCGCCCTTTCTGGGCTTCTTGGAAGGGGGGACATAGATTAGATAGTGCCAGTCTTTTTATCTTGCCAATTGATAATTTCATTGTGTGGGGAACATAAAGTATAATTCCATCCCAGTTGTTGTGGGGGATGGGGTAGGCAGGGTGACTTTGCCATCCTGTGGGTCCCGCCATTGAGCTGACAGTTCAAATGAATCGTGCTTTATATCTCAGGGGTATTGGGGTAAGGATGAATCATGCTATATTTCTCAGGGGAATCACGGGTAAGGTAGGTAAGAGCTTTAGGGACTAGCATAAGCCGGTTGTATCATCAGCTGTAGTTTCTACATATTACACTAATTACCTAGGAACTGACATTAACGAGCAGCTCTAGATCTTTGAGATTGGACAGAGGGCATAACTGAACGCCGACCGATTGCTGCACATTGTGCCGCATGTAGTATGCAAGGCATGCACGATTACCATTTGTATGTCCAACCCCATGTTCTAATGCCAAACCCGACATGGCGATGACGGTGCCTGGATTATAGCAGAACCATAGATTCAATGTTGGAACAACGAAGTCGAGAGGGGGATAGTCCCCCACAGTGACTAGCATGTCCAGCCATGGCTCCCGTCCGTTTACATCTGTGTGGTAAGGTGTTGCACAGTTGACCATAATAGACATGCTATTGTAAACAGAATTCCAACAGGCCAGCACGGAAGACATATCCACGTCTTCCCATCGTTTGGCCTCCATGTCGAGTCAGATGAGAGTTTCCTGCCCTGCAGCATACATCCGTGGATGGATGACGGCCAGTGTTCCCGATAGGAGTGTGTGAAATTTGGACATTTCATTCACCCATTGGCACACGCCATTGCGTTCCCGACCCGATTTTAATAGTCTTGACACTTCGGGGTGGAAGTTAGGGGGCTGCATGAACGTTGGTGATATATTACCTCAGAGAGGAAGATCACCTACCCCATGACCTTGTTGATACCATCCTGGCGACAGGTCTATGCTTCCAACAAGATCTGCGTTTTTGCGGAATAGTAGCCGATCATTTCTCCAGCCATGGTTACGCATTTTCCTGATGCTTTCCTGCAATGGTGCTCATAATAAATTAAGTGATTCCCATACGTTTTCCTGCGAAGCATTTAAATATGCAGCAACATTGACATATCCGGAGTTAATCACCTGGTGCATGGGGTCTAGGGCACCTGGAAGATACCATAGCATTATATTTCCATCTCCATCTAATAATGCGGTGGGACCTGTGAGTTCATCATACCCCAGTGATGCTGCGATATCGCATGTCTTTCCACGCTGAATTCCTTGGATGGTGACTTCCCTGTAATCAGCAGATTTACTTTGCCAGATTTTTGTAACTCACCTTGGTGCCAATATGCTTGCCAAATTACATGAATCATGCAATCCGCTGAAGAGACTGAGGAAGAGAGAGTGAGGGGAGCAGCTAGGAAGACTCCTTTTGGAATGACAGTCTCAATTTCGACACTGGGGGCTTGGTTTGCCTGGTGGAGAGTCAAGGGGAAGAGGAAAAAAAGGCTGAGAAATGCGCCCTAAAACCCAAGGATAACGTCTAGAGGGACTCAGATAAGGTGTAATGGATCACAGATTTGCCCCTTTCTTTTATCTTATCTAATCACTGATTAGATGTCCGATTAGATCATCTTGATCTTATCTGGGGCTTTTCTTCGTGGGGCTGCGTACCTAGCCCTTATCCAGCCACGATCCAGGCTCCCGATTACAGATCCCCCTTCCTCTTTTCACACTTTGAGAGCTATTTATACTTACAGTCTAGATCTTAGGCCTAGTACTCGTTGATGTCATACTGACATCATCCTGATGTCATAGTGATGTCATCCTGACATCACCACTGACATCATACCCAGTGCCCATGCCTTGAGGTTTCCTCATGGCCTTACCTAGAGAGTATATATAGTAGGCACTACCCTGTACTAAGTCCTTAGTTCTATTCATTTTCGTATTTGGGCGTTTCCCTCTTGTCGCTGTAAGAGTGATTGTTTAGGCTTGCTCAGCCTTCATCATCGTCTTCGTCGATTTGCGTGTCCTCCAACTAACCCCTGTCGTTGTCGTCCTTGCCTTGCTGGTTGTAGGTTTGGTTTGTTTTGTCTAGTGTTCCTCCTTCGGTCGCTGTCTTTCGTCGACTAGTCTAGCCTGACTGTGTCACTCAAGCACGACTCGTAACATAAGGGGAGAACTGAAAATCCGAGGCTTCTGGCCTTCGAATTCTGTCTTACTCTGTCTGTGCTGAAGTGGCTTATATTATTCTAAGTATGTACAGTACAAGGTAAGTACGAGTCTAGCTTACATAAGCCAAAACTCGTCCAAACACTAAGTAAAAAGACAGAATAAAGGTATGAAATCAAAAACTAAGGTAAAAACAAAGAAATATAGGAATTACCATGGTGGGGAGGACTCTCTCCCTACATCCGAGGGTGGCTTTAGATAGTGACTGTCCCCAGTCATCACGTACCAAACTGTATGCTATTGCGAGGCAAGGGGTATCATCCTCGAAACAAAACTCTAGGTAGAAACTCAAAATTGCGAACTCGAAACAAAATAGACCATAAAAAAGAAACAGAAATGGCTACTCAGCTGGGAGGGGACATAGTTCGAAGGTAAATCGAAGGTCTTCGAGGGGAAGAGGTGGCTCAGGGGTGGCTCGAAGCGGTCTCGAGGGGGTTCGAAGGGGTTCGAGGGTCTCTTGAAGGTGCTCGAAGGTGCTCAACATCACCTGGATGTACTGCGAGGTTGCCCGAGGGTATTCCGAGGGGCGTCGAAGGTAGATCGAGGGCGATTCGAGAGTCTCGAGAGGGAGTCGAAGGTGGATTGGGGCTCGGGCTTCGAAGGCGAGGCCGGTCTCGAGCCTTGACAGGCCTTGGATGGTGACTCGAGGGTGGGGCTCGACTCAAAGGGGAAGGGGGTCTCTCGAACTCAAAAGGGGCTCCTGGGTAGTCTCGGAGTTGACTCAAGGCAAAGCAAGAGGCTGGGTAGGCTCGAGACTCGAAGGGGGAGGAGGTACCTGTTCCACTAGTCTATCTGGGCCTTGAGCGAGGGCCCAGAAGTCCAATCAAGCTTGGAGGGTGTGCCCAAGTGCTTCTTCAGGGATCTCCTCACCTGTGGGCAGTATGACTCATCCTCAAGCAATCCTACACTTGCCTGCAGCTAGATACAAGCCGCAGACCTCACATCGAGCTCGGATATGTCCATCTCGACCACAGAAGAAGCAGAAGGTATACCTTTGGGACTGTACTTGGTGCCTCGACGCGTCTCGAAGGCGAGGGGATGGCTCGCTTGAGCGCACATACTCTCAAAGGGGTGACATCCCTCTTGACACTCTTGAATGTGACTTGTACGAGGCAGGGGGAGTCTTCGACGTCGAAGTGGAGGCTTCTCGAAGTAGGAACGAGGTACCTTGGGGTGGCTTGAGGGGCGAGGGTGGCTTCGATCGAGTCGCGAGGGGGGAGGAAGGCTTCGAGGAGGCCTTCGAAGGTCTTTCGAGGCGAGGTGCAAGGTTCGAGGGGGGTAACGAAGGCTCACTAGGTCGAAGGTACTGATTCGAGGTCAGAATGAAGCCTCGAGAAGGCTTTGAGCATGAGTGTTGACCTTCTCTCGAGTTACGAAGCTGGTTTGAAGCCGAGTCACTGGCCTGCCAAAGCGAGACACACCTAGCTGTATGTGCCACAGGGTGCCTCGAGCCTGCATCAGTGACTCAGAGGGGAGATGAGCTGCTTGAAGCAAGCTCAGATGAGTGAGGGGGATACTTCGAAGTTCGAGGGGATGCCTCGAAGGGGAAACGAGAGGGGGCCTTCGTGCTCGAGCTTCCCTGGGAGTGTCTTCTAGAACAAGACCGAGACAACTCCTTCGCAGGGGCACTTGACTGATACTTGGCCAAGGGCGAGTGCGAGTGTGAGTGCTGAGGGGGCGACTCGAGGGCTGACGAGAGCTTCTTTGAAGCTAGATGAGGGGATGCACAACTTACCCCATCCTCGATAACCTCCTTTGTAATGTGAACGATGACCTTGATAGGCCATAGCTGCCCTGACCTAAACAGGGGGAACCTGGACTCGAGCCTCCTCGAGACCTCGAGCTCAACATGAGGTGGGAGGCCTCGAAGGAAGAGCTGGGACTGGTGGCTCACCTCGACTGCATTCCCTCTTACCATTCCCAAGAACCAGATTCGGAATATACGAAGGTAGTCGCCCAGGGCTTCGACGGAGCTGAGCTCCATTGCAATGAGTCTCTTTGAGGTTTGACTGGAACTCCTTGAAACCCTCAAGGATATCCTCAACTGGTTCGATCTCGGGGTACTGAAGTGTTATGAAAAACTGTCCCACTGCCTAATAGCTGGGGCATTAGCAATGACGAGGCACCAGAGCAACTTGTGGAGGGATGAGGCGCCTGCGATTGCGATGTTCATCCAGGCCAAGTCCCCTGACCTTCCCTGGGCTTTACCATACTCCATGACCTCTTCGAAGTAAGCTGGGAGGTCATGTCCCTCCCCTGAGAACTCCGGATGTGACTCGAGTGGGGCTCGAGACAGTCTGCGAGTGTCTTCCATGATGAGCAGTATATATGAAGCTTAAACGAACTGTATTTCACTTGTAGCCAATTATTGACAGTAGTATCGAGGGCAGCAACGAGCCTCGAGTGTTCACAGTTGGTCTCAAAGGGTATAACGAAGGGGAGTGGGGTCGCCTCGATGCGACCTCGAACGTCTATGGGGGGGTTGGTGGATGCCTTGTATATGGTTACGAAGTGGACTCGGCCACTGAAAACGACAAGGAAATGAAATATAGTCACCATGTGTGACTCGAAGACTCAACCCCAGTGAAAACTGGACATTACCGGGTCTGACCATACGTTGTGAGCTGTGAGTTTCCTTATTAGGATTATGCTTAGTTAGTGTCAAATATTACCAAATCTCAAATGAAGCCTTTACTACGCATTGCTTTACCTTTTGCATGCGTGATCCACCCGATGTCGATGCAATGTCCCCACCTCGGCATTGCATTGCAGAGCATTACATTGCATCGCGCGTTCGCAAAGCAATGTAATGCTTTGTAAATGCTCTTTACCCACTAACATGCAAGCACCCCTCGAGCGGCCTACCGGGGGCCAGTACGACTGCGTCTGTAACAAGTACGGCTTCGGACGTATTCACAAGGTTTCTCATACAGCATGGCTACAACATCTTGCCAATGTGAGTTCGGAGGAAGAGCGCCAACGAATACGCACCGCCAGGCTTTTGGGTGAATGGATGACGAGTCTTCCTCCTCTCGCCATTCCTTCATTGCCGCCGACTCGCGACTATTCTGTTCCTCCAAGCGTGCTTAGAAACGAGGCACTTCGGGGCCTTGCCAAGCGAGCAAGAGAAGACCGTGACCCAAATGAATATGTTGGCCGCCGCAAACGTGCTCGCTCGAAGCAGCCCACCCACCTCAATCAAAATGAAGATAGTTCCGGATTACAGGTGAGTTTTTCTTGGGGATTTCTGTATACTGATGGTCTATCCAATCACCCTCTCAGCCGGATGTCGACGAGACAAGTGGTCTATTGCAGCCAGTACATCCGGACGACAGTGGGATGGACGCTAATGACATTCAAAGTGACAGGGATCCGATTGATCCAGCCAACGACAACTTTTCACTTCCACCTCCACCTTCCCCGTCACAGTCACCTCCACAAGACGAGACAGACGCATGCTCGCCACCGCTGCCACTGCCCGCTCTCCACTCACCTCCGCGAGACGAGACAGAGACATGCTCACCACTTCCACCTCCGAGTCGTTTGGAGCAGGCTCCGCCAGCGATGTCAATCATGTACCAACGACGGGTTCGACCTCAAATCAATATCCAGGACCTGTCCCGCCACGTTGTCCTACCCAAGTTGCAAGAGACCATGGTCTTTGTCTCGGCCCTTTCATCTGCTACCTTAGAGGACGCGGTCACGAAACTCAGCCCACCCGCTCTGGAACGCCTTCGTAACCCTCCTCGTCAACCTCTTCGCATCGATAATCCGGGCCACCGCCATAGTATATCGACGTACCTCGCTACAGAGCATTCCTCCAAGGATGCTTATAACAAGGTATGTCAATCTACCGCTCAGAACTTCCCAGGTGCGCCAGGTATCGAAGACATTCTCTCCTACCACAACGTGGAGAATCTCAT
Source organism: Pisolithus albus (assembly GCA_024613165.1). Taxonomy (NCBI): domain Eukaryota; kingdom Fungi; phylum Basidiomycota; class Agaricomycetes; order Boletales; family Pisolithaceae; genus Pisolithus; species Pisolithus albus. Next base: position 1,034,109 of record JANFAB010000001.1, on the reverse strand, counting down.
CGCATCGCTCACCGGTGTCGAGAAGATCCAGCACGACATGTGCCCCAACAGCTGTGCAGCATTCACCGGTCCATACGCTGATCAAGAGCAGTGTCCCCTGTGTGGGGCTTTGTAACACTTATAATCCGAAGACTATACTCGGTTACTCCAAGAACTGAGACGAGTAGAGGGTGAGGGAATTGAGTTAAAGTGACGATGCACAAATGAACTCGATTGGAGTGTCTACGACAAGAGAGGCGGTATTTATACTACTACGAGCGTTTGTACCGAGGAACGTCGTAGAACAAACCAAACAAGCGAGAGATAAACGCTATTGGCTGCAGCGCTCCACGCTGAGTCAATGCGGCTACGCTGACGAATCAGCTGACTAAGTAAAGCGTCTATGGGCGCGTCTAAGTAACCCTAACCAGAGAGTGGATAAATAAGGAAAACTACGCTAAGAGTACGCTACAACTAGTAGTGAAAAAGTACGGGCCATTACACTATCCCCTCCTATGGCTCGACTTCCAGGCGAGACCAGATAGGCTGCACAGCAGTCAAAGGGTCGGGTACAGCGGAGAAAAAGAGACCTTCAGTCGAGAGCGCACAAAGCTTCCGGGGGGCACCGGGGTGGAGTTTGTAAAAATCGTCTATCGCCTCCTGGGCGTTCTTAAGAGCGGATCTAGGCTCCCAAGTGCGATCTTCTTCCGGGTATCCCCTCCAATGGACGAGAAATTGAAGATTACCACGCTTCAAGCGGGAATCAACAACCTTTTCAACTTCGTATTCGACGTCTCCTTCATCCGTAACCCGTTGTGGGCCGGGCCGAGTAACCGGTTGCCCATCAAGGGCGCCGAGATAAGGTTTCACCCGTGAAACGTTCACTACTGGGTGTATGCGCATCGAGCGCGGCAACTTTAACTTAACGGCGTTGGGTAACACATCCAAGACCTCGTATGGGCCCATCCACTTTTCAGTCAATTTACGACTCTGCCGATCCTTCAGCGATAAATGGTCGGTGGCCAGCCAAACCTGCGATCGTACAGAGTAAGCAGGGGAAGGGGATCGTCGTTTATCCGCCTGAGTTTTCTGACGAGTCCTAGCTTTTCCCAAACTTTCGCGCACTTCCTGGAACACCTGGAACCAGTCTTTAGCGGCCTCCTCCGCTGCTTCTACCTTAGAAGTCGTCGGCTCGACGCCCATCCGTGGTGTGTATGAACGGGTAACTTCAAAGGGGCACTTGCCAGTAGAAGAAGACTTGGAGTTGTTATACGCAAATTGAGCTAGGGGAAGCCAATCCTCCCATCGATCCTGCTGATGGTTTGCATACATCCGTAGATACTGCTGAATTTCGCGGTTCAACCGCTCTGTTTGACCATCCGTCTGTGGATGAAACGCCGTCGAGAGCTTCTGCTCAACACCCAACATTTTAAATAATTCCTTCGAGAACTGAGATGCGAACTGCGGTCCACGATCCGAGACGAGAGACTGTGGAAGGCCGTGATGCTTCCAGATGTGAGTTAAATAAAGCCGTGCCATACTAGCGGCAGTTTCCTTTTCAGTGCAGGGGATGAACTCTGCTTCCTTAGAGAACCGATCAACGACAACCAAGACGTAAGATTTTCCAGAGGAGCTCCTGACTCCTATATCCATAAAGTCGGTCGTAAGATCTTTCCAAGGCCCATCAGGGATAGGTAAAGATTTGAGTTCGCCTGCCGGTGGCTTGTTACTAGGCTTGCTAGCTTGACACGTCTGACAGTGCTTTACGTACTCCTCGACATCGGGCTTCAAGGTAGACCACGTGAACCAGCATGTGATCAACTCCTGAGTTCCTTTTACGCCTCAATGACCCGCTAGGGGCGAATCGTGAAGAGCAGCAAGTACCTTCTGTCTTAGTGCCTCAGGCACGAAAACTTTATCTCCGTCATACAGCAAACCGTCGCGTCGGTCGAGTGTTCCATTGTCAACCTCAGCCGTTACACTGCGCAGTTCTTCTATGAAGGGGTTTTCTAAGCGCACAGCATGCACTTGCTCGGGTTTAATAAATAACGACTCCTCAGATTTAGCGTTTTCACGATTTTCTACTAAGTCTTCGCAGCAAGAGAGAGCATCCGGTCGTCCCATCGAAACACCTGGTTTGTGGACGATAACACAGTTGAAACGACTAAAGTACTGCACCCAATGCACCTGGCATGGTTGAAGCTTCTGCAACATCATAAACCATTTAAAGTTGTGGTGATCCGTCCAAATCTCAAACTGGTATGGAGTAGCCTCAAGGTAGTGACACCATTGCTCTAGAGCGCCGAATGATGGCTAGCATCTCCTTGTCGTGAACCGTATAATTAAGCTCTGCCCCACTAAGCGAATGACTCGAATAGGCAACTGGTCTCCAGAGACCGTCATCGCATTCTACCGAGAGCACAGCTCCAGTTGCGTAATCTGAGGCATCAGTTTCTAAGCAGAACCTCCGATCCTGATCAGGGAACATAAGTATATAAGGCGCGGTCGTGAAGGCTTCCTTTAGCATATCAAATGCTACTTGGCACTTGTCGGACCAGAGAAATGGAGTGTCCTTTTTAGTGAGATCGTTAAGGGGGCACGCAACCTGCACGAAATCCTTTATGAAGCGTGGGTAAAAGTTCACAAGGCCAAGGAAGCCTCGAACTCCACGAACAGAAGTGGGGACAGGCCAGTTGTGCACAGCAGCGACTTTAGCGGGGTCCATTTTAACTCCATTCGTGCCAACTATCATTCCCAGGAAGTCGACCTCTTTTTGTTTAAATAAACATTTCTCCGGTTTAACAAACAAGTCGTTCTCCTTCAACCTTCTAAGCACCTCTAGCACGATCCTGTCATGCTCCTCTTCATCGTCCGTTTTCGTAAATATCATAAGATCATCTATATATACTACTAGAACGTCCTCCATATCACCGAAGATGTCGATCATCATATTTTGGAACGTGGTGGGGGAATTACATAACCCAAAGAACATCACCAGCGGTTCAAAGGCTCCACGGTGACAGACGAAAGTGGCTTTCCACTCGTCACCTTCCTTGATCCGGATGTTGTTGTATCCCCACCTAAGGTCCATTTTCGTAAATAATTTACAGCCTTTCAACTTGTCAACAAGCTGCGAGATGAGCGGGAGCGGGTACGAGTTCTTGACCGTGTGCTCGTTTAAATAGTGGTAGTCCTGCACCATGCGCTTCTTTCCATCCTTCTTAGGGACGAAGAACACAGGAGAAGTCTGTGGCGATTTACTAGGCCGAATATAACCCTTTTTAAGCTGTCCATCAACGAAGTTGCTAACTTCGGTTTGCTCATCAGGGCTGAGAGGGATCAACCTTCCCTTTTTCGGAACAAACGACTCCTTTAGTTCTATTGCGTGGTCCCATGGTTTCCTAAGCGGCATGCGTTCGGATTCTGTTACGACCCTAGACTCGAAGTCACGGGCTCGCTACACCGAAGCTAGACGAAGACAAAGGCGAGGACGAAGACGAGAGGATAGGAGAGGACTTAGAAGCAGGTAGGGACGAAACCCAAATGAACTAGCTTGGGGCTAGCTGGGCTATTGTGTTGGGTATATATACTACTGTACATGAGGTAGAGGTGAGGCATACATGAGGAAGACATAAGGCATGACATCACAGTGACATCACTATGACATCATGGTCCGGACCGGCCCAGGCCTGAGCCACATGGCAGGCACATGGCCAAGGTCTGGGTGAGTCCATAGATAAGACGAGAGATAAGACGAGATAAGATCTGATAAGATCTCAAGATAAGATAAGAGAGATTAGATAAGATGAGAAGAGAAGAAAGAAAAAGAAAAGAGTACGTATCGTAACACTATCCCCTCCTTAGGGGTCGACTTCCAGGCGACTGAAAACAGAGCGGCAGGTGGTGAAATTCTCGTAGGGCGAAAAGAGGGAAGCGAAGCGGAGAGAGTCAATGCCACAGAGTTTGCAGGGGGCCGAAGGGTGGGACTTGTAGAAGTCGCAAAGGACGTCAGGGGAGCCTTTTAAGTTTGACTCGGGTTCCCAAGTGCGGTCCTCCTCACCATAGCCCCTCCATTGGACGAGGAACTCCAGTTTGTTGCGCTTCAGGCGACTGTCCACGATGTACTCGACCTCGAACTCCTCATCACGGTCCTCAACACCCACCACTGGCCCAGGGCGAGTAACCTTCTGGCCCTCAAGAGGTCCCTTGTATGGCTTCACCCGAGAGACGTTGACAACAGGGTGGATGCGAAGGGTCTTTGGGAGACGGAGCTCCACAGCGTTGGGCTTGACCGCAAGGACCTTGTAAGGACCGATCCACTTCTCGGTGAGTTTTCGCGAGGGACGCCCATCGACTCGAACATGGGTGGTATCTAACCAAACCTCCTGGCCCACTGAGTACTCAGGGGCTTCCGACTGCGATGGCTCTGCATTCTGGACCATCCTTTCTGCCGTTCGCTGGAGGGCCTTTCTTGTGGACTCAAGGATCGACTGGATGTTGGAGGCACAAGCGGTGGCAGCCTCGGCCTTAGAAGTGGCTGGCTCTACTCCCAAGCGAGGGGTATAAGTGCGAGTGATGGAGAATGGGGAGCAGCCGGTGGAATCCTGTCTTTTCGAGTTATAGGAGAACTGAGCGATCTTCAACCAGGAGGGCCAGGTATGCTGTTGATCATTTATAAAAAGCCGGAGGTACTGTTGGATCTCCTGATTGAGTCGCTCAGTCTGACCATCGGTCTGGGGGTGGAAAGCAGTGGAGAGTTTGGGTTTAATGCCAAGCATCTTTGAGAGATCTGTCATGAAAGTGCTGGCAAACTGGGGTCCTCTATCCGAGATGACTGTAGAGGGGAGTCCATGCTGGGTCCACACATGGTCTCGAAAGAGTTCCGCTGTACCGAGTGCCGAGACGGTCTTCATCGTCGGTATGAAGACTGCCTCCTTTGAGAATCGATCCACTACCACCATGATGTTGTCATACCCACTGGCCTCAGGTGCGTCCATGAAATCCACAGACATGTCTGTCCAAGGTGCCTCAGGGACCGGGTTTGGGTGAAGTTTTCCAGCAGGGGGTCTCCGGGATCCCTTGGCCATCTGGCAACGATGGCAGGACGAGACATACTCCTTCACCGATCGAGACATGGCCGGCCAGACATAATGACGGGAGATCAACTCGAGGGTTTTAGACCATCCTGGGTGACCAGCGACAGGGGTGTCATGATGTGCCTCAATCACTGGGAGGACTGCTGAAGGGGGAACATAGACCCGACTATCCCTGACATAGAGGCCATCCCTAAGCTCATATCCTTCGGGCGGGGTCGTGGCTGAGGTCGCCCCCTTTAGGATAGCCTCGAGGGTTCCATCCATCCCTACAGAGAGCGCTGCCACCCGGGTTGGGTCAATGAGGGTGACCTCCTGATTGTCCCCTTTGACCTCATGATCTTCCCTTTGAGACAGAGCATCGGCCTTCGCCATGGATGCACCTGGCTTATAGACGAGCTTGTAGTTGAACCTTGAAAGGTACTGTGCCCATCGAGCCTGCCTGCGATCGAGGTTCTGAGCCGTCTTAAAGTACTGGAGGTTAGAGTGATCCGTCCAGATTTCGAACTCGTAGGGGGTGGCCTCCAGATAGTGACGCCAGGTCTCCAATGCACGGATGATGGCAAGCATTTCCTTATCGAAGACCTGATAGTTCCGTTCTGGTGGGGTCATGGAGTGCGAGTAGTAAGCTACAGGGTGCCAAAGCCCGTCAGGGGCCTCTACCGAGAGCACTGCACTAGTTGCAAAGTCGGATGCATCTGTCTCGAGACGGAACTTCCTATTTTGGTCGGGGAATGCAAGGATGGGGGCCGACGTGAAGGCTTCTTTTAATGCATCGAAGGAGTGCTGCTGCTCTTCTTGCCAGGTCCAGGGTTGGTCCTTTCTTGTAAGGTCATTAAGTGGGCGAGCGATGCGGGCGAAGTCCTTGATGAAGCGACGGTAGAAGTTTGCCAGGCCGAGGAAGGCCCTGACCGACTTCACCTTGGTAGGGGTCGGCCATTCTCGCATGGCTTTCACCTTGGACTCGTCCATCTTGATCCCATCAACCCCTACAATCATCCCCAGGAACTCGACCTCTTTCTTCTTGAAGAAGCATTTCTCCAGTTTTACGAAGAGATCATTCTCCTTGAGGCGTCGAAGGACCTCCAACACAATCCGATCGTGCTCGGCCTCATCATCTGTCTTTGTGAAGATCATGATGTCATCGATATAGACAACAACCACATCCTCCATGTCCCCAAAGATATCGTTCATCATGTTTTGGAAGGTCGAGGGGGAGTTGCAGAGACCGAAGTACATGACGAGAGGTTCGAAGGATCCTTTGTGAGTGACGAAAGCCACCTTCCACTCATCACCTTCCTTGATGCGAACATTGTTATATCCCCACCACAGGTCCATCTTCGTGAAAAGCTTGCACCCCTTGAGTTTATCAACAAGCTGCGATATGAGTGGAAGGGGGTATGCATTCTTCACAGTATGCTCGTTGAGGTAACGGTAGTCCTGGACCATACGCTTTCGGCCATCCTTCTTGGGGACAAAGAAGACAGGGGAGGTCTGGGGGGACTTCGAGGGTCGGATGTAGCCCTTCTTGGTCTGATCATCAATGAAATCCGAGACCTCTTTTTGTTCGTCGACGGAAAGGGGAATGAGGCGACCTCTCCTGGGGGTAAACGTGTCTTTGAGATCGATGGCATGATCCCAGGGTTTTCTCAGCGGCATGCATTCTGACGACTCCTTCGAGAAGACTTCTAGGTACCGATGGTACTCCTTTGGGACAAGTTCTTTGACAGTGCCAGACCGAGACCATGTCGAGCGGAGCTTCGGATGTAAGTACTCCATGTCATTTGCTTCCTTCTTCTCCTGCTTCGACAGTGGGGCAAGGTCATGGCATTCTCGAGGACATCGGGTCATCTTAACAGTCTTGTCAACCCATGAGACTACAGGGTTGTGTCGTCGAAGCCACGTATAGCCGAGGACAAGTGGGTGAGAACCGAGGGTAGTGACCTGTGCCCAGATGTGCTCTCTGTGTCCATCGAAGTTCATTACGAGAGGCGCTACGTGGGTGATATCCCCATCTCGGTTCTTGGTGCCATCGACGTTGTAGACCGGGACTGTCCTTTCGAGGGGGAGGAGGGGTATCTTGTTTTCATCTGCCCACTTCTTGTCCAGGAACGTGTCAGTTGCCCCTGAGTCCACCAACGCTCTTGTCTGCCACTTCCTACTTCTCCCTTCCAACGTTACTTCTAACTCCAATTCGGGCTTGCAGCCCACGGTTCTAACTTTAGCGTCCTTCGGGGTTTCTGGTTTCGGTTGGTCACATTTTTTTGTATTTTCATAGCACGAGGAATTAAGCACCCCATTTTTAACGTGCGGGGCCAAGCCAGTAGTGGACTCCTCTGCGCACGAAGTAGACACATTAAATAACTCCTGTGTGTCGTAAGTGTCCAAGACCGAGAACCGATTACATGCCTGGCCAGTAGGTACCCGAACCTCTACTGACCGAACTCTTTTCCCTGCGCTTTCATCTCGTTCGTATGCTTATCGTAAAAGAATGCCTGCATTTCTTCGAAGGTCATCCCCTGCAGTTGGCGAAGCTGAGGGTCCTCTTGGGGTGCTGCTTGACGAGCAGCAGGCTGGGGCGAGAAAGGGGTACGAGGGGGAGCGGGGAAGCGGGGAGGAGGGCGCTGCTGAGACCGAGACGTACAGTCTCGTTTGAAATGATTACCCCCACACGAGAAGCACTTGATGTGCGAGGGGACGGGGCGAGAAGTCGAGGTGGCACCAATTTCCATCGGGATACCTGAGCCTCCGAAGGTGCCAACTGACGAGGAAGAGGGGCGAGAGGTCGAGGATGGGAAAGTGAAGCGGGAGGAGGTGTGCATTCGAGCAGCTTCGATGGCGCCACCCAAGGTCCGGAGTTCGACTACGTACTCGGCGAGGGTAGCCTTCCTTTTTCCTTGCACGAAGATTTGCTGTAATATGTCAGGGCGCATGGCCCGTTCGAGCATAAAGATGGCGTAGTCGTCAGACGCCCCTGCAGACATTGCTAACGCACCGAACTTGGCCACAAAGTCCTCAGTCCGCATGCTTCCTTGTCGGATCTTTTGTAGTTGGGCCTTCGCCCAGTCCTTGTTGTTGATCGGCCTGAACTTGGCCTCGATCTTGGCCTCGAGGGCCGCCATGTTGGGGTACGTGTTTGCTGCCTTGCAGGCATCGATTCTCGCTCGGGCATACGCCCCTGCTACTGGCCCTTCGAGTCGGGTCCATACTGCCAGACAGTCCTGTGAGGCCGAAGGGAAGTCTGCTATCTGGAGATACGCCTTCATCTTGCTCCACCACTCCTCAAACTTCGAGATGGAGCCATCATACTTTCCGGGGTCGGACGCCCCTTTCTTTGCCGGATCGCCCCGGGCAGCACGTGCATTGGCCTGGATTAGACTCTGGGCCACAGAGGTAGTGACGTGGGCGGTGATGGCGCCGATGAGTGCCTGGACATCGGGGTCGACGAGGAGAGGGTTGGGCGGGGGTTGCTGTTGTTGGTTACCACCTTGGTCCATAGCGGCTGACTATGACGGGGCGGCGGTAGGGTTTGTTGATGAGGTGGCGGGGGTGGAGGTTGTAGCGGCGAGGCGGGGGAGCGGGATGACCGAAGATGTCTTCGTAAAGTTGCTCATCGAGGTTGTCGAAGCGAGGGTGGGGAGCGGGGTCGAAGATGTCTTGGTAAAGTTGATTGTGGGGCGGGATCAGGGGGTGTGCGAAGAGGCGTGCTCCTTCTTCGTCAGGAAGACCGAAGTTGGCAGGGAGCAGGGGTGGGGTCCCGAGGTTGGGGTCTTCGGATGGGGTTCGAGAGGGGTAGATGAGTTCGGGGGTAGGCGAGGGAGGGGTATTTCGTGGAGGCAGAGGTCGATAGATCGAACCTTCGTGGTAGAACGAGGCGTGGCGTGGAATGGTGAATAAACCTCCTTAAAGCCTGGAGTCTGGCTGTGACGCTCTCCTTGACCCTGGAGTCCGGGTTTGCTCAGCGAGCGGGTGACGGTATAGAAGCTAGTTCAAGTGTTACAACCCTAGACTCGAAGTCACGGGCTCGCTACACCGAAGCTAGACGAAGACGAGAGGATAGGAGAGGACTTAGAAGCAGGTAGGGACGAAACCCAAATGAACTAGCTTGGGGCTAGCTGGGCTATTGTGTTGGGTATATATACTACTGTACATGAGGTAGAGGTGAGGCATACATGAGGAAGACATAAGGCATGACATCACAGTGACATCACTATGACATCATGGTCCGGACCGGCCCAGGCCTGAGCCACATGGCAGGCACATGGCCAAGGTCTGGGTGAGTCCATAGATAAGACGAGAGATAAGACGAGATAAGATCTGATAAGATCTCAAGATAAGATAAGAGAGATTAGATAAGATGAGAAGAGAAGAAAGAAAAAGAAAAGAGTATGTTTCGTAACAGATTCCTGGACAGAGAAGACGCTTAAATAATCGTGGTATTCCTTCGGAACCAGTTCCTCAGGGGTTTTATCCTTTTTAGGAGCCTCCTGCTTGTCGGCTCTGAATATATTATGCCAGTCTTCGAGGGCCTGGACCTCCTCCTTTTCGATACATCTAACGAAGGCTGGTTTTGGCGCGAGTTGCCTGCAACTACGAGGACACCTCTTCATTGAGATTTCACCGGTTTTCCAATTGACTTCTGGGTTGTGAGTGGCAAGCCACGTGTGACCCAGAATCATGTCGTGAGATCCCAGATCTGTGACATCGGCTACTAACTCTTCGAAGTGATCTCCGAACTGAACTCTAAGCGGTACTTGATGCGTAATCCTTCCAGCGGAGTTGAGAGTACCATCGACATTAAATACGTCCACAGCTCGTGGGAGAGACAACTTTGGAAGCTTCTTTCGGTCAACGAATTTTGCGTCCACGAAAACACCTGTAGCACCGGAATCCAACAAGGCCTGCACAGCGTGTGCGTCACCCTTCCTAGTGCGAATAATTATGGGTACAGCAATGTGATCCTGTAAGTTGAGCGTGCGAACTCGGGATTTTGGCGGTACTGTCGCCTGAGCATCGCTAACCGACTCGGATCCTTCCGAAACGCTATTTTTGGAGATTTTATTGCTTGGAGAATTAAGCGGTGCCAGTTTAACATCCGGTCCCGAGCCCTTTCGGGACCCTCCAACAGACGGTGTAGGTACAAAGTCCGAATCATCGTCCATACTATCTACGGGGAGAGGAGAAAACCTATTTACAGTAACTATGTCTGAAAATGAAACTTTTTTTTGTGTTTTTGTATTATTTATTTTTGTGTTTTCCTTTGTACTATTTTTAGACGAAACTGAAACGCAATGAGAAGAAAAACTAAAAGGAGAAAAAGAAACTTGTCCAGTACTAACATTGTCCGAGACTGCAGGACCCGACTTCACTGCAGCTCCGATTCTTTTAATTTAGAAACATGGGCGACAATCTGCTCGAAAGTCATCCCATCCATAGCGGCCAGCCACGGGTCGACACCTTCAGAGCGCACCTGGCGCCCTTTGCCTTTGTCTCCGGCCTGTGGGCAGTGCGGACGGATGTGACCCTTCTGGCCGCAAGCATAGCACTGGTAGTTAGAAAAGTCCTTTTTGGGGCGGCTTCCAGAACCACCCTGCGCAGCCCCAATATCCATGGGTGTGCCCTGCCCTGACGTAACCCCGGGCGAGGGTCGTGAGAAACTTTGTCCCCATCGAGAGGACGCACCGCCAGTCTTGATTCTAACTGCCTCTAGGGCAGCACCGAGGCACCTGGCCTCGACGTCGTATTCCGCCCAGGTGTCTTTGCGACGGCCCTGAACGAAAATTTGCTGAACGATTTCAGGGCGGAGTGCCCTTTCCAGCATAAAAATAGCGTAGTCATCGGATACCCCGGATGCGGTCCTTAGAGCGTTGAATTTGGCCAGGAACTCCTCCGTCCTAGCCGATCCTTGGCGAACTTTGCTGAGCTGTTCCTTGGCCCAGTCTTTATTATGAAGCGGCCTAAACCGCGCTTCCACTTCTGCCACCAACTCATCGTAGGTCGGCCATGTGCCTGTCGGGAGGCATTGATCGATACGCGCCCGTGCGTATGCCCCAGCAATCGGTCCAGTCATCCTGGACCAGACCATCAGGGTCCTTGCCCGAGGGCTGGTTGACTGAGCCGTGATGATAAAGGCCTTCATCTTGGCCCACCATTCTTCAAATTTACTGATTGACCCGTCGAACATTCCTGGGTCGGCAAGGCCCTGTTTCGTGGGGTCGACATTCTGATTGGGGTTAGTGGCGGCCCCTCCGCCTTGCTGCTGCGGCTGCATGCCCGCCACGGCGTTGGCGACGTGCTGCGCCACCTGGTTGGCGACCTGCGCCGTGATTAAAGTAGTCATTTGCTGCATGAACTGCAGCTGGTCTTGGGTAAACTGGTCCATCTCGACGGGAATTGGTTAAGACCACGGGAAGGCGGGGAGGCGGGATGACGGTTCGTCTGTTCCGTAAGTTGTACGGTACGTGCAGGACGAAGCCCAGTAAGTTGGGGTCGGGGGAGGGAGAGCGAAGAGGGAGTGGCGAGAGGCGAGAGGCGAGGGAGAAGAGGCTCAGGGGTGCCGAAAATTTGTTGCTTGAGGGGTGTTACTTCCCGAGCGAACAGGAGCGGGGGAACGGGCGATTCTTCCTTTTTCAGGTAAGGAGAAAACCTAATTCGAGGAGCCAACGACTCCGACTTCTTTACGCGAGGAATCTTGAAAAGAGATTTTCCCTGCCCTCAGTGGCGGTACTCTGTCTCGACTTATCGTAGGAGTGACTAGGGATACGGTAGTATGCTTTCTACCTCCCGTGACGTAGGGGAACTACCGTTAAGCTATGTGTTTCCACCCCCTAATGTGGGTTATGCCTTCGCACTACCCTTGACGGATAGCGGGACTACTAACTACGTTTCTTCTTCAAACACAACCACCAGCCGATAGGTGGATGGGACTAAAGGCGTCGCCCCATAAACGAAGTGAAGAGAAGAAGGTAAAGCTCCTTAACCCTGGAGTCCGGGTACACGCTGCCCTATATGCCTGGGCACAAGCGGAGTAAGGGAGTATGTGAGAATCGAGTTCAAGTGTAACACTTATAATCCGAAGACTATACTCGGTTACTCCAAGAACTGAGACGAGTAGAGGGTGAGGGAATTGAGTTAAAGTGACGATGCACAAATGAACTTGATTGGAGTGTCTACGACAAGAGAGGCGGTATTTATACTACTACGAGCGTTTGTACCGAGGAACGTCGTAGAACAAACCAAACAAGCGAGAGATAAACACTATTGGCTGCAGCGCTCCACGCTGAGTCAATGCAGCTACGCTGACGAATCAGCTGACTAAGTAAAGCGTCTATGAGCGCGTCTAAACAACCCTAACCAGAGAGTGGATAAATATGGTAAACTACGCTAAGAGTACGCTACAACTAGTAGTGAAAAAGTATGGGCCGTTACAGGCTTCACGTTGGAATCAAGAAGTCCTACGTGGTTCCAATGGCCAGAGTAGGGTGCCTGCGAAGAGGTTCACTACTATCCCTCTAGGCCCGCACCTCCAAGCCCTCTACCGTGATCCTGACCAGGCCCGGCAGATGCGCTACTTACACGAGTGCACGCAGCAAATATTCGCAGAGCTCTGACAAACAGGATCTATATCTGTAGTTGACGACATCGCAGCGGGTTGGGATTACCTCGGAGCAGTACTCGACGGCGACATCAAGAAAGACGACATCGTCTTAATGGTTTCACTCGACGGCGCTCAGCTATATGAGAGCAAACAATCTGATTGCTCATCAGCAAAACACTTATTTACTGTGCAGGGCTGTACAGCTACCCACAGTGGCCACAGTGTCACAGATAGGTCCCCCACTGTACAGTGACCAAAAACTTGTGAAATACCATGATTTAGAGTACAATTTTTTTTTCAGTTAGGATCTACTTTGGCTAAGCAATCAGTCTATGTCATTAGTACAGCAGTATAAGCCCTAATTAAAGTGCTGTGTGGCCTGTAAGTTTGCACTGTGCTGCTGTGTGACACTGTGGCCACTGTCGCACTGTCCCAAAAAGGGTGGTTTGCTGATGCTGGATATATATCTCACCTGATACTCCCACTTAACTAATCTTATTAGATAGTGTGTTACTGTTGTGATGTTAGTCTAAGACGACATGTTTGAGGGGTTTCCCCCCTCAATGAATAATTAATGAATATTGCAGGGTACTTCGACACATTTAGAGAGAACAACTTGTACTGCGCGGGCAGAGATTTGTCATCACCGCATCCCGACGCTTCCCACGCCCGTGTCGCGTCGTCCTCGGCACCTCTCGTCGCCGTCAACAACAGCGAGCTCACCTATCTCAACAACTACGCAACGTACAGCCACCGGACTTTCACGGCTGTGCAGTACCGTCATGCACCAATTGTATTTAATAAATAAATAAATAAAATTTAGAGAATTAGAGTGATCAACTTCTACTGGGCGGGCGGAGATTTGTCATTGGCTCTTCCCGAGGCTTCCCACGCCCGTGTCGCGTTGTCCTCGGCACCTCCCGTCGCCGTCAAAGACAGCAAGCTCACCTATCTCAACAACTACGCAACGTACAGCCACCGGACTTTCACAGCCGTGCAGTACCGTCGTGCAGCACTTTTATTTAATAAATAATTAACTAATATTGCGTGGTACTTAGAGTGAGCAACTTGTACTACACGGGCAGAGATTGTCATCGGCGCTTCCCGAGACTTCCCACGCCCGGTCGCATCGTCCTCGGCACCTCTCGCCGCCGTCGACGACAGCGAGCTCACCTATCTCAACAACTACGCAATGCACAGTCACCGGAGTTTCACAGTCAAGTAGTTTTTAGATTTCTAGTCGGCATAGGACATTTTATTCATTCGGAATCATTTGCAAGAGGGGAATGTCGGTGATAGTTGAACAATGTATCTATGCATCTGTAGTAATGCTAAGAATATGCTCTAAAGCCTCACATTGCTCCTCCAAGGCATCCCCGAGATCGTCATCGGCGTCTTCATCGATATCCTCTTCACCATTGTCAGTACAAGCTGATGGGCAAGACAGCGCGGACTCGATAGGTACCCGACTGGGAACACTTGCGCTATCCCCCCGGCCACGTGACAAGCTAACGCCCGGAGTAAGGGTGCCACTGAACCCAGGGAGGTGAGATATTTTTTCGAGGGAACGGAGGTGTAATGGGGTGAATCGAGAGCGGATGGCATGGAACCTAGATATTTGATGTGCGAGCGCAGGGTGAGTCTCCCGGTAGAGGGCTTCACAGGCTCGGAGGTAGCGATCTTCATCGACGAGATATGTTACGATACGACGAATCTCCACATTCAGTCGAACGACTTCTTCCTCGGCACGGCACAACTTGAAAAATGTATTTATAGCAAGGCGAGCTGTGGGTGACGCCCATGGACGAGTCGAGACGTCCTGGCGTGTGTCCCTAAGAAGGTCGAAATCAGCGAGAAACGCATACTCAACAACCTCGTCGAATTCCAGTGCTCGACGGCCAAGGGCTTTGGCTGCAGCGTTATATTGTGATAGCGCAGCCCGGATGGCTGCAGAACGCGTTTGCAAGGCCTTCCCGATGTGCTTGCGAAGTTTATAACCTGCAACCATTAATGAGAGGTAACCTCGAGTAGAACGGACCTACCAGTGCCAGACTGGTTCATCTTTGAGAGCTCAAAGATTCGCGACACAACCAGGCGTTCGACGTTATCCAACGCCCGCTGATACTTTCGATTAGCAACAAGGCGGGCAGCCACCTGCCACTCCTCGTCCTCTGGCACCCAGCGGCGTGTTATTTCGAGGCGTCCTTCGAGTTCATGCACAGCCTTCAAGTCCTTCTCATAGTTTTCTTGAGCATGGCGACGCATGGTTTCCGCTTTCCTGGTTGCGCCGCCGTCACTCCGAATAGATGCTGCATTGTCGGGCGTAATAACAGTCCATGTGGATAAAATCGTCTCGAGGTTTTTCCTAGGTTTACTGGTAGTTAGGATAATAACTTTTCATTGTATTGTTACATACCTGCTCCCAGCTAGATTGACGAGCCGCTGCCAATACTCCATCTGCAGAGTTTCTTCCACAGGCTCGCGCAGGAGGGAGTTGAGATACACCTGTTCCTCGTCCAGCCACAATTTAAAGGTTGCGGGGTCACTTACTCCAAGCTCGCACATCAGCCGCTCAAGAGTCGCGCGGCCATTGGAAAGAAGGTCGGAGGCTTGCTTGTAGTTATTCAGTAAAAATTTTGCTACTCGAGATTAGAGATGTCGAGACAGAAACAGTCGTCCACTTACCGAGGTTGGCATATACTTCCATTTCATCATTGTACTCAAAATAACACGCGATGGCCTGCCTTCTGTGAAAAATTGACGCATAGCGAGTAGACGGTGCAAGCGCATTGCTCTTTGAAAACGCGCGTTCGCAGCCTTCGAGATCTTCAAGTCCGAGTCCTTCAACGTAGGTCGTGAGATTGTCTAGCTGACAGAGTCTGTTGTGGGCATGGCCGTGGAATGCGTTGACGAGGGATGTGTAGTTGAGGGATCGCGCTTGCTCGCCCAGAATGCTAGAAGACAGAGTGGTTTTGAATCAGCACCCGATGTCGTATCCACCACCGAGGTCCGAACCGAACGCATCCAGGAGTTTGGATGTTACGGCGAGCGCATACTTAGACCTGTGTATGAGCGTATTACTTTGCAAGTATAGCTCTCATAGCAGCGTACTTACTGTTCGCCGCTTTGCACCATGTCAGCGATAAGGAGGCAGAAGCCATGACGACAGACCGCTATAAATGCACCCGTTTCATCGAATACGTCCCACATTCTCCGCGTAACACTATCTTTCATATTCTTCCAGCGCTCCGCACAAAGGTTGCCGTCGCCGTCCTATCGAGTGGTAAGAAACGTAGAAAACGAACATGAATGCTCACCTCATCAATGATACTGTGTCCGTTCTGCCGATCGGATGCAAATCTTTCAACGAATTCGCGGGTCAGGTATTGTTCATGATGAAACGCATACTCCGATGCGGGAAGAGAAGCGGCAGGCGGGCCGGTATCATCGAGGTTACCATCCAGTACTCTTGTTGCCACTCTCTTGAGAGAGTCGTTCCCGTCCTGAGCAAATAACATCTTGAAGCGCATGGGTGGTTCGTCCTCTAATTTGTAAGTACAAGCCGGACAACAGTGCTTGAGCCGCCAGTCCGGCTGGTCGCGCTGTAGCGCTCGGCACACAAGATTTGAGACAAGTGCTAAGATTCGCAAATAAACGTCCAACGCGATGGAAAATTGTCGTGAGCGGTGATTGTGAAATGGAACCTGGATCAAGGAGTCAGCAGATATCTTAGAAAGTACAAATCGTTGACCGAACCCCGTGCATGTCGCAAAGCGACTTGACGTACGCTTGTATCGAGAGATGGGGGCAGCGTCGACGAGCAGTGTGGTAGAGTTCGAGAGCGTGGACTGTGACGGCGACCTTCGGGTTAATAGGAGAACACGGGATCAAACCGTGGCGAACGAGAGCTGAAGTTAGGTAACGATCAGTAGGCCCTACAGTAATAGAAGTCTTCTCGGCGCCTGCCATGCCGTGAGTGCTTGCACACGGAATTACGATAAGAGTTTACTTGCAGAAGACGTCCAGCACCAATACGCCCAGCAGCCTGGTGTCCACTCCATCGCACCTTTGGTGCTCTTCCCGCGTACGTCGCTCATCTGAATCAAAAAACCCCTTTCCACCGGCCTCTCTCTGGTTCAAGGACCAGGCCATGTAAGCCTCCGTCATCGCGTCCAGTTGTACACTGAATGCGGCTGTCCGTTTAGCAGAACGATCCCGGAACGTGCGATAATCTGGTCGTTTCGCCCTGACCTCCTTAGAAGTGCTGGAAGGTAGTCAGCCGTTAATATTAGTAGGTTCCTTTACCACTCTGACCTTCCCCAGAAATCACCCAATAACTCGCTGGTGAGTTCTTGAAACTCACCCCCAGCGTGACTGACATCAAGCGGCTCCGTTCCATCTAGAACCATTGCGCCGTACCCGTCACTTTCATAGTCGTCGTCTATTGGCACATTGATGGAGTCGTTCAACGCTGGGTCTCGCAGCGCCTCAAGCGCATGCCTCTCATGGACAGTCATCTCTGTCAAAGGTGAGCGTGTTTTTTTTTTGGACGGCAACAAAATCTTACCTCTTAGCCGCTCTTTTTTCCTTTCTGCTGCCCGTGCAGACCGCTCGGCGATTTTTCTCGGACCTGCCAACTCATGGAGAGCTCTTGTAACCCCTGTAACCTGGTTAACCTTGGTCTGGACATGGCGTATTCGCGAGGACGTCAAGCTCCTGCACTTGCGCGAGTGACCACGAACTGTTCCCCCCGCCATGACCTGCTTTTGTGTGCCATTCCTTTGACCGGAACCTTTGATCCCCTCCAAAACCACGTGACGTTGCTGGACTGTCAAGCCTTATCGCAAATTTATCTGCCATCACTAGCACTCTATATTTCGAGTATTACGCTTAACACTGACCTGCAAGGTTTTTTGACTATGGCATCAAGCGTCGAAGGTAGGACGCGAGACTGAATCTTTGATGGGGGGCTTGACTTCTTGTCAGATGACGATAGCTGGCAGGTAACAAGCACTACAGAGGAAGAGACCGAAGAGACCGTCACCCGCATCGAGACGATCAAGACCAGCACGGGGACTACGGAAACCAAGGTCAAAACCGTGGTGAAACATCGGGCTCACTCTACCAAGACCACCCTCAGGAGTCCTCAAAGATGCAGACCGTCAGTGACACGATCGTCGAAAGCTATCGCCACATCCACCACTACCTTACCACCGCCCACGAGCACCCCACAACCTACTCGCAAATCACAATCTGGTTCAGGCTACATTACCTCTCCCCCCGCAGTACCCCGCTCATCCACGTCTCGCGCCACTGGCATTCCCCGCCCATCGGATCTCCCACACCCAACCTCCACCCCCGAGGGGTTCTACCTTATTATCGTTGGGCAAGAGGTCGGCATATTTTACACATGGTAAATTTTTTGTTTGTTATATCTATCCTTTGTTCACCCTAGTTTCAATCGCATAGGAAAGATACTGCCTTGCGGGTTCTCGATATCAGTGGCGCAGTGTACTACAAATGTAAGACATTCCAGCAGGCCCTCGCGGACTATACGGCCGCTTTCAACAAGGGTGAACTCCGTGCGATTCCTACCCCTGGTGGACCCTTCTGGCCCACGGCGCCGCGTACGCCCTCACCCGCTCTCACTGAAGGTGAACGATCCTACTGGGCTGAGGTGGAAGACTTGTCGGATGTGTTTAGCCAAGTCCAACTTGATTCTGGCGAGAACAGGTGAGTCTCTCGTCCCTCCTGAAAATTTGTTTGTTGATTGTAGCAGTGGTGCTACTTTGTCTTCGTCCAGTACTCGATGAATAGTTACATAGTAATTACTGCTGCAATTATATCCGTCTGAGCTATTGATGAATGTGAGGCTGATATTTCTCGCATGAAGACGTGCGCTCGTAAGCTAGGAGTTTGGTATACCCATGTGTGTGCTGTATATGAGCCGGTGCGATGGTACTAGTAGTGGCACAGTATGTCTAAAGATTTGCACTCGTGCAACATTGACGAGTTCGATAAACTCATCCGGCACAGTGCAATCACCACTGGCACAGCATATAGTGTACGATCAACTACCGGACAATGACTATTGGAGTGTAGAAAAGCTAAAGATGGCCATGAGATCTCAAGCATACTGACAGGATTTGTTTTTGACGATGCCGGTAATGCACAATGGCTGATAGCGAATGGTTCGCTATGGCGTCCGCTACGACCAATAACCTTAGTACCCGTTCATAGATAGTACGGCAGAACATCTCGTTATCACAGCGACAAGTTTCAGATTTTTACACAAAAAGTTCTGTACCGTAAGACCTGCAACCGTCATCGAGTAGAAGTTTACTTGTTGCGCGATACAAATGCATAAATTCTCTCTCCTGTGCAGCAAGGCAGTAGCGAGACTCCGGACATGGGCCACCTGAGCCTCATGGAGTGTCATACTTCAGATCTTAGACTTCGAGTTTCAAGTGTAGAATTGGTGGAATTAGTAGACATGGATTGCATACAAAAAGCACTACACGGTGGAGTAGCAACGGGCTTCAGAGACCCGAGACAAGGGGAATATAGGTGCGTAGTCGTCTAATTTGACTTCGAAAAAACGTAGTTCAGTTAACAGGGATGTGAGCAAGTCAAACATCTGTTCGTACGAATCCACAACCTTGTAACCTGTCCCCCTGAAGCCCTTGCGTGTAATACTCCTCAAAAGCAAGACGAGCTGTCTCCCTTCCTCAACGTGGGCCTCACATTGCGAAAAGAAAGCGTCAGTCGCAAGCCGGCCCTCTCCCTGTGCACGTTTAAGCTGCTCGTGGAATTTCTTGGGCCAGGTCGGCTCCGAGCCCCATTCGGATTTCCAATCGGCAATGAGCTGCCTGGCTTTTTCGAGTGAGGGAAGTTCCGAGTATGCTAGAGGGTGTAAGTACGTGTCGGGCTCCGCGTCTGGGTCCACTCCGAATGCGGTCGACGTTGGGTTGCGGGTGGTAGCTTCATCTTCCACGACACGCTTCCTAATGACAAAATTTAATCTACAAACATGTATGGGGCGGATACATACCTAGTCCTGTTCCTACGGGCACGGATCAAACACCACGGACAGACAAGAACAACCATCACCCGACGTACCTGGCAGCACGAAGTCTTGCTTTTTCCCTCTGCTCTTCTCGCACTCTGAAGATAAGAGTTATGTTCGGTATCAAAGGAACTGCAAAATATATTCAGTACCCTGGCTTTGATAGCCACCGTTCAGTGGCTGCGCATTGCTTGTCTTGCTTGGTTACAGTCCGCGATACTCCCATGGATGAGCATCAAGATTCTAAGTGCCACTTTTAGTTTTCACTTATTCCGAAAAACACTACAGAAATCTTACCTGGTAGGACTTGAGAGGAGTGAACGCCAAATACGCTGACTGCCAGATATAATTGCATTGATATTCTCGGCGACTCGCGAGTTTCTCCGGGTCACATGATCATACAACATTGCGAGGAAGATGGGCAGCAGGGACGGTCTGCACCTAGCTGTGCGTCCCCTGCCCCGTCCGTGTTATCCGAAACATTTTCAGAAGGATTAAGGTACTGTGCTATTTTCTAGTAAAGCCGGGTGAGTACTGAAGCCTTTATGTCTAGGAATCTATTGCATGGATTTACGCGCGGTCCTCGACAAGGATCCCCGTGTCTCCGATTCTTGCCCACTGTAATTATAATGGTAGTATATCGTGACTAAAAGAGTTCTGATTGGACGGCCTCCCACTAACTTGCAGATACTGTAACGTGAAGTCAGCCACCCCAGTCCTCCGATTTGACACCAGATGTTGGCATGTGGACAGCGCGGCGTCCCCTTCAACTACGGTAAGTGCACTAGTCGATGCTCATCCATTAGCTTCGTCATATCTTACAGCCTCCCAAAGGTTTATGTGGGATTATATCATGCTGTTGTTATATTGGGCTGTCGTCCCGATGACAGGACAGGTCGATGTCACTTGCCCAATATCGCGCTGTCAAACTTTTCTCTTTTTTTCCAGGTTTTCGAGACGCGGTGCGACACTGTGGACTTAGTACCTCAACCCTCTACCGATAGCATGGACCGCTACGTTTTCAATTTCCCTCCCGTCACGTATGACTCTGCAGGTGGTTCCGCTTGTCCAACGCCCCCAGCATTCGATACATTTGACTACCGGAACCCGTCGCATGCGCCGTTTCCTCCTGATGCTGTACAACCACCTCCGCAGCTTTTGGAAACCCCCGACACGTCCCACGGTTATCCTGCGGTGGACCCTGCCCTCCTAGCCATTTCGATCCCTCAGCCTAAGTCGTCTCTGACTTCGAAACCCAACTTACCTTCACCAGCTGTTCAATCAACAGTTCCCGTACACGATCCCACTCCTTCTGCCACTGTCGAGCGCCAACACAATGCCGTCTTGTCCACTACGTCCTCCACATCTGGCGAGTCCATTCCCTCCTCAAAAAGTACCCTTGTACCCGGTGTGACTATTCCTGGTACCTATTCTGCCAATAGTACGCCCGGTATTCTAAATGGTGGGGTTTCGACGACTCAACCTACGGGCAACAAGTCCACATGGGCTACCCGAAACCCCGGATGGCCTGTTATGCCGCCTCGTCAGCCCCTCTCTGCTGTGGAGAAGGAACACAACAGGGCCCATGCGGCGTCGAGGCAAATTGCTGCAGCACAGCGAAAGGATCGTGACACGTCTCTGAACGAGGCAATCCGGTCACTGGCCGATGAATTGGAAGGGAAGGTACAGGTAATAGCAACTACGCATAATGTTACGCATGAGAAGGTGAAGAAGCTCCTGGGCGGTCATAAGTATTATCGTAACCCACGCAGCACGCAACTGGCCAATGCCATCGTTCACGACAAAGCGCATGAGGTTAACGAAGGTGGTCTCCTGACCTATCATCTTTCAGCTGCAGCTCACGTATGTCAGGTCGCGCCCGTGGGGATAAGCTCTCTCTCCAGCAAATTCGAGACTTAGCGAGGGTCGACCCCAAGTACCAGGAGATGACACAAGATGAAAAGGACGAGTTGTTGCGTGCCCTCACTGAATATAGGGCTCTCAAGAATACGAGTGTTCGTGCTACGAACTCAGCAGCAGCACGCGATGCCCAGTCGACACTGGAGCACATTTTTAAAATAGTGAGTCGCATGCTTTACTTTAACGATCTTGGACTGACTTCTGATAGCTTGACGGACTTGCTCTTCGCACCGGAGTATATGTATGCCTCTTCGCTACTCGTGGACATGTTTACGACTCCTCTCAGCCTTTCTGGTACGGGACTGATAATGTCATGGACTTTTGGGAGGACGTTATGGATGTTGAGCCTGATGAACTCGTTCGTAAACTGGAGCAATGGGCATGCGTGCAAGGGAAAAGTAGGTGGAGACCATGTGTTGCAGTGGCCGCTAACAATTTAGTTGCATCGCTCATACAGACATCGAGGAGCGCAACTCAGTGGAGGGCATGCAGCGCATGTGTGCTCGCATACTTAATTCCGGTCTTCGTTCGTGTTCTTCTCCACGTTTTAACAGGGTATCTTACATGCACACAGGTATCGTCGCCAAGAAGAAAATTCGAATCAACTTCATTAATTTCGAGGTGGCCATTAAGGAGAAATATGGCATCGATCTACTTGGGTGGCCAGAGAACGTCCCCTTCCAGTCTCCCCATGCGATAACAAATGGTGAACACCTCTGGACCCTTCGTGACGCTCTGAAAGCGGGTACCTGTCGTTGGGCATACATGTCCAGGCAGCAGCATCTGGAATATCAAGAGCGACTTAAGGAGCGGCGAGGTGCCGGCGAGGTGGTTGGGAAACCTCGCAAGAAGCGTTCCGACGTGGGCAGGAAGCGACGCCGTACAGCGGGAGGAAAAGGTCCGAAGAGCGCCGCAATTATCGACTCATCCTCGGAGGAAAGTGGCTCCACCTGCGAAGAAGACGACTTTTAATCATTCCTATGTATTCCTTCCACACCTGATAGATTGTTTACTCTGCTATGATCTATCCTCATATCTTTCACGCTTTGTTTCGGCTACTTTTTCTACTTGTCTCCTTGTATCGCATGCTAGTTACGAAGGTGTGTGCTCCGGAGATATGTCTACTGCATAGTCGTACCACCCAATATCTTTACACGGCATTGACTGAGACACCATATACCTGTCAACAGTGTAGCAAATTTTCTGTGACAGAATGAAAACAAGACCGTGAAAGTACTGTGGCTCTACGTTGCGTAGTTGCTGAAATATGTGAGCTCGCTGTTGTTGACGGCGACAAGGACGATGCGACACAGGCGTGGGAAGCCTCGGGAAGCGCCGATGACAAATCTCCGCCCACCCAGTAGAAGTTGATCACTCTAATTTTCTAAATTTTATTTATTTATTTATTAAATACAAGTGGTGCATGACGGTACTGCACGGCCGTGAAAGTCCGGTGGCTGTACGTTGCATAGTTGTTGAGATAGGTGAGCTCGCTGTTGTTGACGGCGATGAGAGGTGCCGAGGACGACGCGACACGGGCGTGGGAAGCGTCGGGATGCGGTGATGACAAATCTCTGCCCGCGCAGTACAAGTTGTTCTCTCTAAATGTGTCGAAGTACCCTGCAATATTCATTAATTATTCATTGAGGGGGGAAACCCCTCAAACATGTCGTCTTAGACTAACATCACAACAGTAACACACTATCTAATAAGATTAGTTAAGTGGGAGTATCAGGTGATATATCTGGGTCATTCTCAATTTGGCGCCTGATAAATGGTACAAGAAACTTCATGTGTGCCCAGGTGGATTCATACCAGGTCCGAATAAACCCAAGAATGTCGACTCCTTTCTATTCGTAGGTCTTCACCACATTGCAGCTCTTCAACATGAAGGTCTTCGTATCTGGGATGCTTCCGAGGATCGCGTATTTTCCTCAGAGCCCTATCTTCTATTTACAACTGCTGACGGCCCGGGTCTCGTCTGTTGGGATGGAATGGTTGGACACAGTGGGAAAAATGGTTGTTGAGTCTACTGTCCAACCCCGGGCAGGCGCAAACTCCACAGTACTCACTACTACCCAGCTCTCTTGAGACCGCAGGGCAATTGCCCGCCTGGCAGCGACCATGCCGACATCGACGTTTTTCGGCTGCCCCTCGGTGGTTCAGGGGATTATGCCAAAAACCTTTTGCAGCTCGTTAGTGCTCCTACCCTGCGGCAGTGGAATATTCGTAAAACCGAAACCGGCATAACGAAACCTCCTCTAATTCTTGGGCTCGATCCGTCGCACTCGCTCGGAGTGCCTCTATGTATGACTACTGACCTTATGCACCTCGCTGGTAACCTCTCGGATTTACTTATCTCACTGTGGCACGGCACGATAGAGTGCAATCACCCGGATAACAAGGACTCGTGGGACTGGGCTGTCCTCCGTGACGAGGATACTTGGACACGACACGGACAAGCAGTTGAGGATGCTGGCACTTCGATCCCTGGGTCTTTTGACCGAAAACCACATAACATTGCCAACAAGATCAATACGGACTACAAGACATGGGAGTTTCATTTATATATATTCTGCTTAGCCCCCGCCCTCCTTTACGGCGTCCTTCCGGAACGCTACTGGGTCAACTTCTGCAAGCTCGTCCGCGGTATCCAAATTATGTCCCAGCATACTATCAGTAAGCAGGATCTTGAACACGCCTATGTTCTCCTTTGTTCGTGGGGCCATGAGTTCGAGCTCATTTACTATCAACTGAGGCAAGACCGGCTCCACTTTATTCGCCCATGTGTCCATCAAGTTCTCCATCTCGTTACTGAGGCAATGCATAAAGGACCCCCGATTTGCTATGCACAATGGACAATGGAGCGGACTATCGGTAACCTCGGCCAAGAAATTCGGCAGCCCTCGAAGCCTTATGAGAACCTCGCCGAGGAGGGTGTGCGGCGATGCAGGGTAACTACGATGTGTGTATTCACAGACTCAAACTAACTAACAACATTACTAGGTAAACGCTTTACTCGCCACCATGCCTGAACTCAATGACGGGATCAGTGGACATCCGATGGGCTCTGTCGAGTTAGGAGATGGCTATGTTTTACTACGCAAACGAGACAAGCGACCATGGCTCCCAGCAGGAGAAGAGTCACGCGTTTTCAGTGAGTTTATAGGCGAGGATCGGCCCCTTCACCGCTTCAAATGATGGGCATGACTTCGTCTTCCAAACGGGCAAATCGCGCGGTCCTTGTGGCGAGAAAAATTCAAAGCTTCTACTCAGATACGTATTTCAAGGAATGTGAAGGTAAGTATAACAATACTCATGCTGCGGGATGTTAACATTTGTTTAGTTTATCTATGACGGGCACGAGCGAGTCGGAGAGATTCAATACTTCGCCAGGCTCGTGATGGACGCGACGGAAGAAGATACCGACGAAGCGCAATTTGAAGATGTCGCCCTCGTTCACCTGTACACCTTCCCGGACGAACAGCTCTTGCAATCCTCTTCAAACACGCTTGTGGTGTCAAAACTTTCAGATCAATTCATTGTTGTTCATGTCAAGTCAATCAAGAGCGTTGTTGGTATGGTACCATACTCTCTTAAGCATCCATCCGGCACTTTAGAGGATTGTTTTTTTTTGATGGAGAAACCAGGACTAGACATTTCACAATTAGGAATACCATACAGCATGTATCAAGATGAAGCTGATCAGGACGCGAATATCGAGTAGTTGCAGGGTATTGTATTGGTAGTACACTCGCAAGAAGAAAAAGTTATCAGAATGACGTGCGAGAAGCGAGACGAAATGCATGCAGAATCGAAGACGGGTGTACAAAAAACGAGGTACGATGATGAACTTAAGAAATGTCCAGTTTTGCGTGCTTGTGAAGGGGACCAGTGGACGTCTCAATGGGACCCTTCCTTTTTGCGAGCTGCGTGGGGATATCGATAGGATCAAATGGAATGACGTAGTAGGCCCAAGGCTCTGTCGAACTCGCCTCATCCGAGTCTGGGTTTCCACAGTGGCGAGGGAGGACTCGACACGGGGAAGCGGAAGTGCGCTCAAACCTGCGACGTCTCAGATGATCGGAGACTCGGCGAGAGGATGTAAACGTACTGTAATGCCATAGTATCTTCGAGTGCGGGGTCGGGCTTAATCTCGACGTCCTCAGCTTTGACAAGGTCCGTTTCGAGAGAATCGTTGGCATCTCTGAGTATGCATAACTTGTTACGGACGGCATCCAGTCTAGCACTCGCATCCGTAACCCTAGTGAACGTGTCTTGGATGCCGATAGTTCCCTCGTGTGCCTTCCACAATGCAGCGTGAGCAGCGCGTAGCTTGGAGCTGGCCACCTCAACCTGCTCCAAGGCCTCTTCTTCCAGCGTGTGCTTCTTCCCCGGAGAGAGACTGGTGTTAATAGTATCAGCGCCTTAGGCCCAAAAAAAAGAGACTTACGCTGTATTGACAGTATCCTTTAGACGGAGTACAACCTTTTTGATTCCAGGAGATTGAATATCGACAGAAAAAGTGTGGGTGTCCCACTTAGAAAGGGAGCCAGTGACTTCGACGTAGATAACGTCGTTAACCACGTTAATTACACGTGTACCTGGGACTGATGACATGGTATCTAAGAGAAAAAAAGGGTCCGTGCACTGACACCTTAATTAAAGTTCCGTCGGAATGTGCCGGGTGGTACGGGAACAGAATCTAATAGAATAGCTTACCTCTTTACCCCTACCCGTCCCCATTGTACTTGATGTCCTCGACGATGTCTGTAGGAATGATGTCGTCATTACTAACATCAAATGAGTCGAATGTCTCGCTTTTGACCTCGTCATCGCCCACCACCGCCTCGTTCCAACCGTCTTTCCCATTGCCACACGCCCCTGACATGACTTTCTCACAAGGAAATGAGATGACGATGACCTCATTTCCCACCTTTATGAATGTAAGTGCTTTTATTATCGAGTTGGGCTTAACGCCGTATCCGTTTTAGGGCGCATATAGTCATGAACCCAAGCAGATTAACCTCCTGCAAGAATGTGCAAGGCTTCTTGAAGGACAGGTATTGAAGCTTACTGCAGAAAACAATGCTCTCAGGTACGTGCATTCAATTTTATGGCTCGTAACTAACCAATCTACGTAGGACGGCATTTCAATGCCTGGCAGGTGCCATCGGTTTACGCGATGTGGACCTCACAGCACCGAGATCGAAGGTGGAACCGACACCCCCAACACCGAGCGACTACCCATCCATCCGCTTCTGGGACCGCGAGGATTGGGATAAGTACCTCGAGTCGCCTGAAGGTCAGACAAGCAGGCGAGGAACTATGGGATACCTCGAAGATAAGGATGGTAACCCGCCTTCATCCAAGACAGCGAAGGCCATTCGCAAGGTTCTTCGTGGTGGCTGGGTCGAGCTCGTGAACCGGGAGCTTGCTCCTCCATCATGGGGAAGACTCTCCGCAAGCGGCCGACAGTTCATCCACAGCCTTATGGAAAATGCTTTCCCGGACTTCAAATTCACTAATAACGGGTGGAAACTGGATTATCTGGCTAGCACAACGTACCCTGCCTGGCGGAAAGCGATGTTGGATGACAACGGTAAGTGGAAGCAGAAGAAAGGCAAGGATCCCAAAACCGAGGACGACAATGATGACGAGAGCACGGACGACGTCGGCATGAAACGCAAGGCATTTTTCAAGTCAGAGGCAGGGCCAGAGAAATGTTTCAAAGGTACGTGACGCGCATATTCGCATCGATCAAGCTAACGACCACCTGCAAGGGGAACATACAGAGGAAAGCGACAAAACACCATCCACCTCGACGACTTCGCTGTCGTCTCCTTCCGACGCATCGACTACTTCGTTTGAATCATCTACCGTGGCTCTTCCTACTGCGACGTGTGGATCAGCTGCTGATACAGCTCGTGACAATGAAAGCATGTCTCCCTTCCCTGATTCCCTCTGCCACCATGAGAAGGAGACTGTCCGGTCCGACGCCGACACTACTACTAGTTTCATGTCTATAGACCCTCTGTAAGTGGCTTTCAACGTTAGGACTGAAACTGAAACTACTTCATTCCAGTGCCGCACTCGCAATTGCTGCCAGCAAGGCGAGAGATATCCCGACACTGCCACTACTCGATACCTCGCAAGCATTGCCATCCAGCTCTGCAAGTTCCAACAACACGCCGTCGAACACAAAGCCGATCCTCGATTTAGAGGATGCCGTCCTGCCTGCCGCGACACCATCAGCAACTACTATACCTGCTATAGTAGACAACGCCCCGGTAACGTCAGTCAGTAAGTCCGCCAAAGGTGGAGGCAAGGCAAAGATGCGCCCAGGACCAGCTAAAAATGGGCGGTACGTTTCATTCCATGCATGCTAACTTGTTCTCATGCGTTCTCCAGTAACTTGTGCGCTCACCGCTGGCGGAAGCAAGTCCAATCGAATGGATCGACCGAAGAATTTCAAAAATACTACACTGCTTTGACTTCCGCACAACGACAGGTAAGTGTAATCACGCCCTAAGACATTCAGCATCTCAGACGGCGTAGGCGTACAATGACGAGGCTGCTGCACTCGTAAGTTTTTCTTTCGCACTGTATGCTGTTCTCAATTTTGTCGGCCAGGCTTCAAACAATAGTTGGCACACGAAGACTATCTCCAGCGGTATTCTCCACTAGCCACGATATTCCCCTCGCACGATCGCATGAGTACCCTCCACTGGGCCCGACATTCCCCTCGCATGCTCGCTATGGACGCTGTAATACCTGTTCGCTGTTCGGTCGCATTGGATTCCACTCAGTTTATTACCCATCACCGCAACACTTCGCATGTTCTCCCGTTCGCAAAATTCATTTGGGCTTTCGATAGAGCGTGCTAGTAGCTAGCTAGCTACTAGCCCCGGTATTAGTAATGCTGTATAATACAGTACGCAAAATGGAATGAGATTCGGTCATATGAGAGCATATTTTGTAAGATGTGTAAAAAGCCGTACGGATCATATGGCATCACAACTGACAATATCATATGACGCAGAACTCCCCTACCTAGTATATAAGTACATATGACTTTTTATGTTTGACGGAAAAATATAATACGGCATCATACAGGACTCTGCCCCGAAACATCGCAAATATTATATTTTGCAAGGTTTCATAGGGGAATATGACGATATATATCTTACCTTCACAGCCACTCTCAAACTCACATTCCATCACATTGGGTCACACCCAGTAATGTCCAGTTTTCACTGGGACTCAACTCTCAGAATGCAGCCTCGTTCGACTGCAAGAATGCACAGAAAATGAATAGTATTTGTCTGGGATACCTCTGGATACATCTATAGATGAATGCAGATGCATCTAAGCGAACAGCTGTCTCGAAAGCGTCTCGAAGAGGGGGGCTCGATACTCGTCTCTGGGTCTCGAAGCGTCTGGGGATCTCAAAGGGACTGGGGTCTCAAAGGGTGCTCTCAAACGACTCTAGGAGGTGGGGAGAGGGTTCCTACAACTCGACACGGTTAAAAAATGTGAAGGGAGGTGCCAGGGAGCTCAGCTGTGGCAGGAGGGGGAAAACAGTGGCGCGTCGACGAAGAACCACTGGGCAGAACTTTACCAAACTTCGGGACGTGGTAGAGGACGTCTAGGGGCGCTGGGCGATCGAAGAAATGAGAGAATACGCGCACCCAATCCCGAGTTATGCCCGTTTCCGTCCTACTAAGCCTTTCTCCAGAAAAAGCGAGATATCTCCAGAACCGCTGGAGCGAACGCGTTGAAAATGGAATCGTCTGAAAGCCCTCGTCGAGTAGATTCAGTACCTCGAAAAGCGAGAGGGTAGGGGCGTCGGTTCTTGAGAAATCGCGCGTCCGAGCACGAGGGTAGGAGGAGAAGTTGATTACCAAGCAAAGCAGCCCCCTCGTGGTGGGCTCCAGATGAAGAGACTGAGGAAGAGAGTGTGAGGGGAGCAGCTAGGAAGACTCCTTTTGGAATGACAGTCTCAAGTTTGACACTGGGGGCTTGGTTTGCCTGGTCCATCCTTAACATTAGGGAAGAAACCTCTCAAGCGCCCGAAAAAACTTTTTGAGTGCTAGTTTACGGCATTCCGATTTTTTGAATATCTCCGTCAATTCTAAAGATATCAACACCATTCCCACGCTCACAGGAAGCTCTCGACCACGCCATCCTGCCTACCAAATTTGGTGGTGATCCGCGCACTCCACGATCTTCTGCATCATTTCTACCAATGAACGCCCATTTCACCAATATTTATCATAATGGCCACCTCCTCGACTGTCTCTTCGCTCATGTCCTTTGCTAGGGAGAATAACTACGAGTACCTGCCTGGAATCCCCACTGGCTCTCGCCCCGAAGCCTCCTGGTTGATCCCTCCCTCGTCCATGACCTCCCATCCTATCACTCTGGGACAGCACATTCTTCTTGTCAGTCTGACATTGAGGAAGACGTTCTTTGGTTGCCTCAAGTCCATTGTCAGGCTTGAGAGGTCTTATGTGGTTGTTTCGGTCTCTCCAGTCGAAAAGGATTACAGATTTTTCCTTCCTGCCCCCTGCAATGTCTATCTCTCAATCTTGTCTTTCATTCTCCCAAAATTGCGACAGCTCCAGTACCAATTACTATCATCTACACTATCTGATTGCATTCATGATGATTTTGAGGCACTTCTCCCTGCCCTCATTGGAGAAGACAGCCCCTCCTCCTCCTCATGCCCTCCAGAGCACTAGTTGCACCTGGTACAGGTTGCTTTGCAGAGAGGAGAGAGGGGGGAAAGTTGCGAAATCCTAAGCCCTGACTAACCTGGAGACCCCCAAAGTTGGCCCCTGGCAGAAATCCCCACAGTTCTTCTTTCGGACGTGCAGCATATCGCCCCAATGAATCTGGATCTCAGATCTAAGAGTCAGAGTGACTCATTTGCAGTCATACCCCCTTATTCAGCAGTGACAAGTGTGCTTACTCATCCCCCTTTTCTGTCGCATTATTCATCCGTTCCTTAATGACTCATTCTATTTCAAATGATTTGTGATATTCTTCGTCATGCTGACTGATTTTACTTACCAATCGCTTACTGTCCTTACTCAGCCTTGCTCGGCCTTACCAATCCTTTACCAATCCTCTTACCCATCACTTACAAACCCCTTACAAAGTGTTTCCCTCTATTTACTTCAGGCTGCGCTACCTTTTGCATATAAGTACCAATGCGACGCAGCAAGTAGCACAAAAGCAAGTAGCCCCCCCTGCATAGGATACCATCCCCTTTGTAGTGAGACTACTGCCCAATCATTATCGACGTTATCTGCCTTATTGTCGTCGCTTTAAGGCCCTTCATTATCTTCTTTATCCTTGCAGTATCTGAGGCTCCATTAAGGGTCTATTTACTGTTACTCTTCATCATCTTACGTCGCTTCTGGGCTCCGAGTAGCCTAGATATCTTCGCTTTTCTGATTGTCCCCCTGCTCCCCTCTCATCAGGAGCACCTTTCCCTTCTGCCCTAGTCTTCTAGTGTGCAGAACCCCTCCCCTTTTCGCTATAACTGATCCCTCGAGCCAAAGTCCATGCAGGTAAACCACCAACTCGGCATTTGTCTTTGTGTTGGTTTTGTGGTGTTTTCGCCATAGATCCACATGTCGACTCACAGCGCATCGTCATATCACCTGACGCCTTGGACAGGCCAGTCCATGAGTTGCGTAGCATGGCCGTCATACCAATGCCTGGCCCGTCCATGAGTTGTGTGGTGTAGGGAGAGCAATCTCCCTACCAGGTGATTTTCTTTATTTCATTGTTTCTACCTTACTTTTGTTACTATATTTTTCTTCTACTTTTTATTTAGTATTTTCGAGTAATGTGTGGTCGTGTTGTGGCTTATGTAAGCCACTCACGACTTCAAGTAGCTTGTACTTACTTAGAAAATAACAAGATGAGTTACCACAGACGAAAGTAAGACGGAATTCGAAGGCCGGAGGCCTCGGAATATCATTCTCCCTTATCAGACTCTCTCTCTAGACGTTATCTCGACCTATTGGAACCTCTAGGGCGTGTTTCAAGTCATTTCACCACTCTCTGACCCCTACCAAGCACCTCCTAGCCCCCTTGGGTTGAACTGACCCTTTCCTTTCATCAGGGAGACCCCAGGTATAACCCCCAGGCCTCCCATCTCCCAACTTTACAGTGGTATGGCCGTTGTACCAACGCCTGGCCTGTCCGTGAGTTATGCACTACTACATGAGACCTTGGACGGGCCAGTCCATGAGTTGCACAGTATGGCTGTTGTACCAACCCCTGGCCTGTCCATGGGTTATGTACTACTACGTGCCACCTTGGATGGGCCAGTCCATGAGTTGCGCGGTATTACCTGCTCTCTCAGACGGGCCCATACATTTGTTATGGTATTCCCTTGGCTCTTTCAAATAGGCGGGCCAGTATATATGTTGTACATATTCATTGCATCCTTACTCTCGGGCCCGCTCATTTGTTATTGTCACTCATGGAACTCCGGCCCGCCTATAAGTCAAGTATTAACTAATTTGACGGGCCCACCACGGGCTGTCCATATGTGTTGGCAGTTTGGCGCACGGGCTACTCATATGTTGTGACTAATGTGACTACATGGGGTCAGGCCTGGGGCATACCGCAACAGGGCATCGTAGGTACGTCTACATCGCTCACGTGACTTAGGCGATCTGTGGATAAGTTTAGGATAATGCATCTGAATATGAGCATACAGACTTACACTTTTGAAAGAGCTCTTTCCCGTGCAGCTGCACTGTCCTCATCCTCTGATAGCTGTCCATTCGCAGCCAATTCCTCTTGCCGGA
The DNA here is from genome assembly GCA_024613165.1 of Pisolithus albus. NCBI lineage: Eukaryota > Fungi > Basidiomycota > Agaricomycetes > Boletales > Pisolithaceae > Pisolithus > Pisolithus albus. Next base: position 1,001,622 of record JANFAB010000001.1, on the reverse strand, counting down.
GGAAGAACATGAAGTCGAGGAGCCTGCCAACATCACAAAATATGTCATGGCATCTGGCAATAGTTCTCGCAGCAGCCACATATTCTGCAAGCTCTTCTGGATCTATTTGCGAGGCCCACATATTCTCTTTCTTTTTTTCAGGCCTAACTACGATCAGCCTTCTCTCTGCGAGTAGATCAAATGAGCTTGCCTTTTGCCAGATCCCTTCTTTGGCTTCTTGGGGGGTGGAGGAGACTTGTATGAGGAAGTGGCATCGCCATCGCTGTTGCTGTCAGCTGGTAACTGTTGAGATGACCCGGTGAAGAGAAATAACAAGAGGTGGTGGGGGGAGTGACCAGAGGGGTCTCCCGTTGGAATTGGGGTCAGTTCGACCCAAGGGGACTGGAGCTGCCTGGTAGGAGAGTCAGGGAGTGGTGAAAGGAGTAGAAACGCGCCCAGAAGTCTAAAGGAGGGTAGAGATTCGTCTAATGAGCATCTGATAGTGGGGAAATGATAATCCGAAGGCTCCGGCCTTGGATTCCCCTCTTACTTCATCTGAGGTAGCAGTCTATGTTATGTTACTAAGCAAGTACAAAGTACAGTAGGTACAAAGCATGGCTTACATAAGCCAAAAAGCGTCCAAAATACTAAGTAAAACTATAAGGTAAGGTGTAGACACAAAATTGAAAGGTAAAAACAATGAAATAAAAGAAAATACCTAGTAGGGGGGACTCCCTCCCTACATCCAAGGGTGGCTTTAGACAATGACTGTCCCCAGTCATCACGTACCGAGCTGTATCATATAACGAGAGGGGATCATCGAAACAAAACTCTAAGTCAAAATTCAAAAACGCGAACTCGAAAATGAAAAAGACCATGAGAAAAACAAATATACCAATGAGAATCCATATGAAAATCTGCACAGGAGGGTGCCAGAGGGGCTTCGAGGGGCTTCGAGAGGGTTCGAGGGAGTAGCTTCGCAGGCAAGACCGGCCTCGAGCCAGGACAGGCCCCGGAAGGTGACTCGAGGGGGAGGCTGGACTCGAAGTGGGAGGAGGGGTTCGAGAGGGGGAAATGAACCTTTGAGAGGCTGGGACGAGCCTCGGGATTCGACTTGGGCTCGGTTCAAAGGCTCGAAGCTTCCTATCGAGGGCTCGGGGGGTGCTCGAAGGGGGCTGAATTACTCTCGAAGGTGAAGCGGGGGTTCTCAAACTTGAAGGTGGCTCTGGGGTAGTCTCGAGATCGCCTCGAGGGCAGACAAGGGGTGGGGATGGCTCAGAACTCGAAGGGGGAGACTTCACCTGAACAGCTGTGCCTCCTGGGCCACGAGCGAGCGCCCAGAAGTCAAGTCGAGCTTGGAGAGTGGGTCCGAGTGCCTCTCGAGGGATCTCCTCACCTGTAGGCAGCATGACTCGTCCTCGAATGATCCTGCACTTGCCTGCAACTAGATACGAGGTGCAGACCTTGCATCGAGCTCGGATATGCCCATCTCGACCACAAAAGAAGCAAAAGGAATACCTTCGAGGCTGTACTCGATGCCTCGATGCCTCTCGAAGGCCAGGGGATGGCTTGCTCGAACCTGCATACCCTCGAGGGATGACAACCCTCTTGACGCTCTTGAACACGACTCGTACGAGGCAGGGGGAGTCTTCGACATCGAAGTGGAGGCTTCTCGAAGTAGGAATGATGTACCTTGGGGTGGCTCGAGGGGCGAGGGTGGCTTCAATCGAGTCACGAGGGGGGAGGAATGCTTCGAGGGGGTCTTCGAAGGTCTTTCGAGGCGAGGTGAGGGGTTCAAAGGGGGCCTCGAGGGCTCACGACGTCGAAGGTACTGAATCGAGGGCGAACCGAGGTCACAAGACAGCCACTGACACGAGTATTGATCTTCTCTCGAGCTATGAAGCTGGGTCGAAGGTGAGTCACCAGCCTGCTCACACGAGGCACTCCAACCTGGAGGAGCAGGGTGCCTCGAGCCTGCATTAGTGGCTCGAAGGGGAGATGAGCTGCTCGAAGCAAGCTCAGAGGGGTGAGGGTGGTACTTCGAGGTTCGAGGGGCTGCCTCGAAGGGGGAATGCGAGGGTGGCTTCATGCTCGAGCTTCCCTGGAAGTGTCTTCTAGAACTAGACCAAGAGCACTCCACAGGGGAACTTGACTGGTACCTGATCGAGGGCGAGGATGAGGGGGCTCTCGAAACGTCGCTCGAAGTTTGATAGACCCAAGTATAACCTGGAAGGGGATCATACCATTCTCCCCTTTCTGTCTCAAGTGGTCCCTTGCATGACAAACTGCTCGAGGGGGTGCTGGAGCGAGGCCGAGGGTGGCTCAAGACTCGCATGTATCCTGAAAATGCTCGCAGGCCTTCGACTTGGCCTCGAGACCTTCGATACATCCTTTCCATCCTCAGCAGTGGATGTGCGACTGAAAATGAATATATATTCCACAAACAAACCAACTATAGGAGATACGGCACAGAAACGAGCCACAGACACCCTCGTGTCTGCGTGTAGCCTCGAAGGTCGCCTCGATGCGACCTCGAACGTCCACAGGGTACCACTGGGGTCTTGTATACACGATGCGAAGTGGACACGGCCACTGAAACGAAGAGAAAATGAAAGGCTAGTCGCCATGTGCGACTCGAGGGTTTGACTCTCACTTGCAGCCTCGCCCGACTGCAAGAATACTCAGAAAATGATTGATGTACGTCTGGATACATCTGGATATGTCTACGAACGAATGTGGGTGCGTCTAAGCGAATGGATACGTCTCGAAAGCGTCTCGAAGGGGGTTGATACTCGTCTGTAGGGTCTCGAACGTCTGTGGGGTCTCGAAGCGACTGAGGGTCTCGAAGGGGGCTCTCCACTGACTCTAAACAAAGGGGGGGTGGGTTCCTACGACTCAAAATGGCTCAAAAATATGATAGGAGGTGCCAGGGAGCTCAGCTGTGGCAGGAGGGGAGGACGGCAGCTCGTTGGAGGAGAACCGCTAGGCGAAACGCTACGAAACTTCCGGACCTGGTAGCAGGGACCTACAGGAAGTGGGAGAACGAGGAAATACGAGAAACTGATCACCCAATCCTGAGATATTCGTGAAATGGTCCGATACCACCTTTCAGCACGAAATGTGCGATATCTCCAGAGGAAATGATGCGGTGTCACGCACCAAAGGTGTTTGGCGACGTGAGCATGGACTCAGGAGCTGAATAATGAAGAATGGAGAATGGAGAAGCCTAGCCCTAATGTGAAGAATGACTGATATTGCCAGCAGTCATCCATCGCACAAGAACCATCCTTAACATTAGGGAAGAAACCGCTCGAGCGCCCGAAAAAACTTTTTGAGCGCTAGTTTATGGCATTCCGATTTTTCGAATATCTCCATCAATTTTAAAGATATCGACACCATTCCCACGCTCACAGGAAGCTCTCGACCACGCCATTCTGCCTACCGAATTTGGTAACGATCCGCGCACTCCACAATTTTCTGCATCATTTCTACCAACGAACACCCATTTTGCCAATATTTATCGTAATGGCCACCTCCTCAACCGTCTCTTCGCTCGTGTCCTTTGCTAGGGAGAATAACTACGAGTACTTGGCAGGAATCCCCACTAGCTCTCACCCTGAAGCCTCCTGGTTCATCCCTCCCTCATCCATGACCTCCCATCCTATCGCTTTGGGACAGCGAGTTCTTCTCGTCAGTCTGACATCGAGGAAGACATTCTTTGGTCGCCTCAAGTCTGTTGTCAGGCTTGAGAGGTCTTATGTGGTTGTTTCGGTCTCTCCAGTCGAAAAGGATTACGGATTTTTCCTTCCTGCCCCCTGCAATGTCTATCTCTCAATCTCATCTTTCATTCTCCCAAAATTGCGACAGCTCCAGTACCAATTACTATCATCTACACTATCTGATTGCATTCATGACGATTTTGAGGCACTTCTCCCTGCCCTCATTGGAGAAGACGGCCCCTCCTCCTCCTCATGCCCTCCGGAGCACTAGTTGCACCTGGTACAGGTCGCTTTGTAGAGAGGAGAGAGGGGGGGGAAAGTTGCGAAATCCTAAGCCCTGACTACCCTGGAGACCCCCAAAGTTGGCCCCTGGCAGAAATCCCCACAGTTCTTCTTTCGGACGCGCAGCATATCGCCCCAATGAATCTGGATCTCAGATCTAGGAGTCAGAGTGACTCATTTGCAGTCATACCCCCTTATTCAGCAGTGACCAGTGCGCTTACTCATCCCCCTTTCTGTCGCATTATTCATCCGTTCCTTAATGACTCATTTCTATTTCAAATGATTTGTGATATTCTTCGTCATGCTGACTGATTTTACTTACCAATCACTTACTGTCCTTACTCAGCCTTGCTTGGCCTTACCAATCCTTTACCAATCCTCTTACCAATCGCTTACAAACCCCTTACAAAGTGTTTCCCTCTATTTACTTCAGGCTGCGCTACCTTTTGTATATAAGTACCAATATGTCGCAGCAAGCAACAAGCAAGTAGCCCCCCTGCATAGGATACCGTCCCCTTTGTAGTGAGACTATTGCCCAATCTTTATCATCATTATCTGCCTTATTGTCGTCGCTTTAAGGCTCTTCTTCATCTTCTTTATCCTTGCAGTATCTGAGGCTCCATTAAGGGTCTATTTACTGTCCTTCTTCATCATCTTTATGTCGCTTCTAGGCTCCGAGTAGCCTAAATTTCTTCGCTTTTCTGTTATCCCCCTGCTCCCCTCTCGTCAGGAGCACCTTCCCTTCTGCCCTAGTCGTCTAGGTGTGCAGAACCCCTCCCCTTTCGCTGTAACCGATCCCTTGAGCCAAAGTCTGCAGAGGTAAACCACCGACTCGGCATTTGTCTTTGTGTTGGGTTTTTGGTGTTTTCGCCATAGATCCACATGTCGACTCACAGTGGACGCGACGGGAAGTGCACCACCAGGGAGGTCTCAGCAGGCTCTACTATGCCCGAAGTTTGCGAGAGGAGCGGCGCGTCGGTTCTCGAGAAGATGCGAGTGCAGCTGGCAGGGGGGAAGAACAGTAGCACGTTGCGGGACAACCGCTAGGCTGAGCGCCACGAAACTCAGGGACGTCGTAGAGGGGATCTAGGGGTGCTGGGAGATCGAAGAAATGAGAGATTCCGCGCACCCAATCCCGAGTTATTCCAAATTTCGTCCTACAGTGCCTTTCTCCACAAAACACGTGATATCTCCGGAACCGCTGAGCCGGACGCGTCGAAAACAGTATCGCCCGAAAGCTCTCGTCGAGTAGAATCAGGACCTCAAAAAGCGAGAGGTAAGGCGCGTCGGTTGTTGAGATATCGCGTGTGCGACCTCGAAGGTAGGAGGAGAAGTAGGGTACCAAGCAAATCAGCCCCCTCGCGGTGGGCTCCAGATGAAGAGAAATAACAAGAGGTGGTGGGGGGAGTGACCAGAGGGGTCTCCCATTGGAATTGGGGTCAGTTCGACCCAAGGGGACTGGAGCTGCCTGGTAGGAGAGTCAGGGAGTGGTGAAAGGAGTAGAAACGTGCCCAGAAGTCTAAAGGAGGGTAGAGATTCGTCTAATGAGCATCTGATAGTGGGGAAATGATAATCCGAAGGCTCCAGCCTTGGATTCCCGTCTTACTTCATCTGAGGTAGCAGTCTATGTTATGTTACTAAGCAAGTACAAAGTACAGTAGGTACAAAGCATGGCTTACATAAGCCAAAAAGCGTCCAAAATACTAAGTAAAACTATAAGGTAAGGTGTAGACACAAAATTGAAAGGTAAAAACAATGAAATAAAAGAAAATACCTAGTAGGGGGGACTCCCTCCCTACACCGGTCCTGCTTTGGCGCATCGTAGGCAACGGGCAGTGATGACGGACTTAAAGATTGCAGAGTCAATGTGTGAGAAAATCTCGATAAGCCCCCCAAAAGTGGCCAAACCTAGCTAGAACTAGTAAGCCCTGGAGGAACCCGGCGATTCTGGTAGCACCTAGCTAGTCCTTGCAGCGTCGTGCTAGATCTAGCAGAATTGAACAAGTTGAATGCACACCATGCTAGGCCATGTAAGGTCTAACAAGAAAGTGGCAGACCTAGCAAGACCTAGCACGACCTAGTTCACTGTACTACATTGCACTTGTTCCACTGCCAGCTCTAGCAAGACATATTACCACATATCATACTGTACAATACAGAACCATAGTATTAGTACAAGAGTCCAAGCTACTACTCAAGCAAAGTGACTTCGAAAAAATTTGGCCTTTCTGGTGCTTTCCGAGAATTTCAATCTCCATGTCAACTCTCGTGTTATCCCCCTTTTCACATCTTTCTCCCAACTTCCACCATCCGAAATGTCTCCACTTTCGATCAAGGTTGATTCTGGTTGCAAAGACGAGTCGGTAAAGATAAAGTTGGTGAGCTAAGAGATTACATGTCTGGGTAAGTCAGTTTGCATGCATATATGTCCACTGTGAGACTATCTCCAATCCTCTTACAGGGTCATACATGTTCGTTTAAATCATCTCGGATGCGTGCAGTGATGGTATGGCCATTTTGCACTCTAGATGGGCCTCTTCCATGTCGGAGAGTGTCTGCCTGAGAACTAACTTTGCTCTTACAGTTGCAGCATCCCGAACTTGGGTAGATCAGTCAATCAGTGGATTTTGCACACCGGGCAATTCAGTATGAAGTTGAGGAGGACCAGGTATGTCGTGAGTTGACCCAATTTTGTTTGCAATTCAAATGATTGTTCTCGGGGTTATAGAACCAGTCGCAGGCATTGTCAGCTCGCGATCATGTTCAGGTATGTCCAGTGCACTTGGGTTTCAGTCAACTATAATGAAAAAAATTGTACATATCTGCTACAGTGCCAGGCTCGTGCATGTGGACGTTCGATGTCTCCAGGTTTATGCCCTCAGGCTTGTCTCCATGCATTATTACCTCACTATCTATGCGCTGACTCGTTTTGTCAGGCACTCTGACTCCCCTAGCGCAGTCACGGTCACCCTCCATGTCTCGCGTGTGTATGCCCTCAGTCTTGCATTTCTTTCATGAAGCAACTCTACCAGCAGGTTACTCAGTATCAGACTGCTTTGTACGTTCTCAAACATCTTGGGGTTTCTTGTGTGTCTGCTCGGTAACCAGGACTGTCATACATTGCAAGCATTAATACATATTGTGATATAACGTGATATTGGGACTGGTGTGATCTACCAAGAAAAATGAAAGCTAGCAAGGTGCAAGTGTACCGTGTGTGATGTGTACATGGTCTTGCAAGCCGTAGCAAGGCCTTGCTGGATGAACATACCTATTTAGATGTAGCAAGGATGGTGTGTTGCTTGCAAGATATTGCAGCGCTTGCTAGAAAGTGTATTTCCGGGCAAGCGCTGCAATATCTAGCAGTCCTTGGATGTCTTGCTAGGCCTTACTAGGTCTAGCTAGGTGTGGCCACTTTTGCTGATGACTCAAGAACTATTATACACAGTATACACAAAACAGGCAACAGTCAGTAGTGGTATGGAATTGACTAGCATTCACTAACATGTACACATTTGATATATACGAAGCAGTGGGATCTTGCATACTGTGATACTTCGTTGCTATTATCTCAGTATGATACACTTCAGATGTTCCAAACTCTGGGATGTATCTACATGAAATGTTCAGTGAGGCGAAGTATCTAGCTGACACTTGTTGTGTCTCGCTCTAACTATAATGTCATTGCCACCCCTTTCTCACAAAGGCCCATCAGGGAAGTGCTGGACATCGTTGCACCGCATCACCTATATTAGGTAATATGTTCGTTCTCGAGTTTTTGAGATTGGCTCCTGTATTTTTTAATCCTCCTGGGTGTAGTAAGGCTGACCCGATAATATGCAGTACGGCAAGACAAATTCAACAATGACAATTGCATGGGAAATTGCAAGCAGGGTTCCTGCCAATGCAGCTGGTCCCTTCTTCTGGTGACACTAGTGCAAGTGCTAACTATGGAATGTTCTCACTGCATTATCTATTCCAATTTGAAATGAGTTCTGACTTATTAACCCACATTGTGCTCATGTGTTCCTTAGGCATCTATCCTCTTCATGGCAACCATCAATGGTGGTCACGGAGACTACTCTACCAGCTATTATCAAGCAATCAGCAAATACCAAGTAATCAGGGATGCTATGTCAGGGGTTAGCGACTGTCGCCTTACGCACACAAAAGTTACCACCCATGCGACTCCAAGTACACCCGCCCAAACTACCATAGCTGAAGACACTCCAAACATCATGAAAGCAACTTCATCTGACCAAGGTATTCTGCATCTGTGCTCTGAGATTCGATGACCTTATTGTTTGAGTAGTCCGGGGCTCTATCGAGGATATTTTAGCTGCTGTCAAAGTATTTCAGCCTGAACCAAGGGTGAGTCTCCGGTGATCGAGCACCGATCCCACTCAAAACCTCCTTGCATAGCGATTTTTGGGAGTTGGAAAAGATGAATATGCTTTTATTATGAGCATCCTCGCTGAAAGGAGCACATGACATGAGCAACACGCCAGGTATGTGCTTGGTACTTGCAAGATGTCAGCACTCATCACAATTGGTGTGGAGGTTGATGTACTGCTCCGACCTAGGAGAGCTGATCCTGTACAGTCCTCACCCCTGCCACGAGCAACCCATTAATGACCTCGTCAATGATCTGGTTCTGAATCTCTCTTCTTTACAATATAACAGAGAACATGCCAACCTCAATGTCGATACCAATAATATCCTCGTCCGGGAGGACCTCCATACTGTTCCTGACTTGCAAGTTCATCTCTTGTTATTCTCAGCAGGACTCCAGGCACTGACTGAGTGTTTGTGGATCGGAGAATCTGGTTTCAGTCAAAGTCGAGCTTCGATCGTCCAAAAAATGAAGAAGGCTATTGAAAAGGAACCTGGCATTCTATTCACCGTCATCATCCTTGTCAAAGAAAGGTCGCCATATCACACACCCAAGGCAGACTCCGATACTGCCAAGGTGCTTCGCACTCACCCATACCGAAATGAAATAGAGTTTCTCCCTAGCATGTTGAATCTGATCAAGTTGGCTCCAGTGGCCGTCGAAGGTCATATTTGGGTTGACATTGAAGCAGTAGAATGGCATGTTTGGCTCAGAGGAGCATCTCCTATTGACTTTGACAAGACTCCCACAAATTTCTTTGCAAAAGGGGTGAGCAGGCTTTGCATACTGTATCATTTTTCTGCCATCTGATCATATCTTCAGACGCTCTTTCCGTCCATAAACATGTCGAGCGTGGATGCCCTCCTTGCTAGAGGGCTTGCAGCAGTCTGCAACAGGCTCCTTTCTCAAATGCAAAATATTTGGCTGAACAACGACCACGCAGCACTGGCGGCATGGTCTCCTGCTACTGGTACAAACTGGAGGGTATGAGCTATTAGGTTAGCAAGTGCAATACGCAGGACCGCCCATGTTCGCTATACTTATTGGTACTATGATAACATGAAGAAGAAGAAGTGCACTCGAGCTAACTATACTGGAGCGGGTCCAAGGAAGAAAGTGAAGAAAGAGAAGGGGGACAGGAAGGAGAAAAGGAAGAGATGAATAGTGAACGATACGTCCAAGTAGTGTTCCGTTCCTGCTTGATCTTACTACCCTTCATGTCGATGGCCATCCCAAGTGCTGTTCATGTTATCGCTGGCCTTGTTGACGGAAATTACATATTTGCTTATCCACAGAAAATGAATTCACGAGTTGTCGGCATGCTTTGTCTCTCCCTTTGACCTGCTGGAATATGCCAAAATGTGGCAAGGGAATGGTGCCAATGCTATGCCCAGAATTGCCTCAACAAGCCACGTCTGGCAAGCTTCCGATGCCACCCGCATCACAAACACAGACGGGAGAACTTCAAGTTGAAGGATGCATACCTTGTCGCTCCACCCGTAGAGGTCATGGGACTGGTGGCACTGTCAAGCTTAACACTGAAATTGAATGCGTACAAACAGAGCCCACCAGGCTGACAAGATGGGGTGTTGATGAAGTGGCTATCACCAACCAGCCAATCAACCACCTCGCTCCTCCTCCCCAAATAAGTGTAAAGCCTCCAGGAAACAGAAACCGGTCAGCTATTTTAAAAAAAATTATTCCTGGAGCCTTACGAGCATGTAGGGTGTGCCTGATGTTGTCAGTATCAAGCATCCTGGTCCCCGGCTTCACTGGGTGGCCGCAGGAGAGGAGTATGGTTTCAGAGAGCCGATTGATGGACCAGAAGGTGAGCACAACCGAGCTCATACCAAGTCCGGGGCAGTGCGTGCTGGTTCTGCATTGGATGAGGTATGCCATTTCCAGGCTGAAGAGCCCAACATTCCAAGGTCTGGGTATGACCGCAATGATGAACCACTGGAGGGCTACAAGGGTGATGTTCTCCAGGATGATCCAGAGGAGGCCTTCTATCTCCCCAGCCGTCAGCCCCAGGAGAGGAGTAACATGGAGCTCGAGAACAATGGCTATGATGAGGAGTTCGATGATGGTGCATGCAGCCAGCAAGATAGATGTATCAACTGGGACGACCATAATGACATGCAGAGTGACAGTCTAGACTTGGTTGTACACCCTGATGGAAAGGTATTTTCTTTCAGTCGCAAGCACCGAGCACTCCATTCGCCAGAACATGATGGCGATGGGGATCTGGGTTCCCAAGTCATCAGCCACACTCCGAGACCTTCTTCTCAATCTCACAAATGCCAAGTGACTGAACCACTGCATTGACTCACCGTCCAGTCCCCATCTTCTGACGAGTTCCCTGATCATATATCTCAGCTTCCTTTTAACCACCCAACTCACTCTCAGGGGAAATCTCGCCCTATCCAAGCGCCGCCCTTGTCTGCTAAATCTCAGATTACCACTCGACCTGCCACGGCGGCTTCGACGAAACTGATCAGCAACCATCCAAAGCCATCGTGGGTTTGCACTATGCTCAATGCTCTTCTGAAGCGGGCTAACGTTCCTCCAAAGTTGGCCAACACTATTCCCAAGCCGTCAAATGTTCCTGCCAAGAGTGGTCAGCAGAAGGCACCCCGTCTGCTGACTAAGGACATCCTTTTTGAGCACCATCAAAGGAATGGTGTTCCGAGGGCTCCTGACCCTGCTCGACTCGATGCTGTTCATAGTCAATCCAGTGGCAAGCAGCAAGCTGCCCGATCACTACGTCAAGACTCGAACACTCACATCACACAGTCCCATTTCGAAAATGAGGGTGGATATGAGAGTGGAAGCGAGGGTGGAGACGGAGAAGATCAGGGTGAAGAAGACGTTATGGACTATTCCTGTGCTTATAAGCCAGCGATGAAGCTCAAGTTTTACCCGCCCATGTGGAAGAAAGTCCTTCACATCGCATGCATGTACTGTCATTTTGTCACTACTGTGAATAGGTTCCCTGACTGCATGGACATTGTTGAGGATGAGTTTGGTGCTGAGATTCTCCTACAGAGCATTGTGGAGTTCATGCTTATGAGATGAAGATTTGGGTAAGTCCAATTTCTTTCCGATTGAGTGTGCTAACATGTGCCCAGATGTACTCTGACCTTGGTGATTTATGGTTGGCTGTCAAGAAGGTCGCTCGGGGCGCACTTACAGAGACCTTCGACATCAAGCCCGTGAATGCACTGACGGAGGAAGATGCACTTGCTCATGTTAAATCGCGTTACACTCAGCTCCATGAGAACTCGAGGTTGTTTCATAACTTTCGTGATGACGTGAGTGATTTGTTCCACTCAATATTCATTTGATGCAGCTGAGTTTAGGGCACTGTTGAGAACTTCGGAAGTACAGCCCTCACTCAGACCTGTGTTCGTGCGTTTTACGATGGTAAAATGTCACTTGCCCCGGTGTTCCCTGAAAAGTTTGGAAGGATCCTTCCAGGTGGCGCTCACGTTTTTGGTGCAACCATGGTGGGTGTCTCACTTTATTGAATTATTGTCATGGCACTGAATTGAAACCTGGCCAAGCTTGCTCTCGCTTTGGATGAGTATGCAGATGGTTACTTCCAGCGCAAGCAAGTGAAGAGTGACGATTTTGAAACAATTTATGACAAACTTTGCGATCTATTTGACAAGGTCGAGGACTCCAGGCATTATGATGTTCTGGAAGCCCGTCACAAGCAAATCGCCATGCTTGGATGGTATGTCCTTTTTCAGAGCAGTGTTCTCTTGTTTTATATATCCATTCACAGCTCCCACAACCCCAAGGCAAAACCCCAGAAAACGCAGTTTCAGGTTTTCCTTTAGGGTATTACTGTAGTGTGTTCTCCCCCACATCCCCGCTCATCTTTCATTTTCCCATTTGTCGAAACTATCTACATTGCGTTATGGTCTGCTACAATTTTAACCTGTCGTCAGGTGCCTCACCGGGTTGTTCCGAAGGTTTCCGGGTGGTACAGCCTGCATATGCTTGGTAAGTCATTTCATCACCTCCCACTGATTGGCATTTGTAGATTCGACTGCGAGTTTTTCATCTCGTTGCTGACATCTAATAGTGTTATACAGATGCCCAACCATCACCGGATGACGACGAGTAGGTACATGTGAGTTATCTTGCAGTTTCTCGTTCCAGCGCAGACTCTCACTATTTCCAGCCAGCTGAAATGATACTGTCAACTCTGCAGTAGACTTCACCACCAGACGACGACGATGACGACGAGTAGTATGTGTGAGTCATCTTGTGGTTTCTCGTACCAGCATAGGTGCTCACTATTTCCAGCCAGCCGAAATGACACTGTCGACTCTGCAGTAGACTTCACCACCGGACGACAACGATGAGTAGTAGTATATGTGAGTCATCTTGTGGTTTCTCGTTCCAGCGTAGACGCTCGCTATTCCCAGCCAGCCAAAATGATACTGTTGACTGGTGCAGTAGACCTCACCAGCATTGATGGCGATTCATGGCTATCACCACCAGATGACGACGACGATGACGAGTAGTACATGTGAGTCATCTTGTGGTTTCTCGTTCCAGTGTAGATGCTTGCTATTTCCAGCCGGCCAAAATGATAGAGTCGGCTCGTGCAGTAGATCTCACCAGCATTGATGGCGACCCATGGCTACCACCACCAGGTGACGACAATGACTAGGTATGTGAGTCATCTTGTGGTCTCTCGTTCCAGTGTAGACGCTCGCTGTTTCCAGCCAGCCGAAATGACACTGCCAGCTTGTGCAGTAGACCTCACAAGCATTGATAGCAACCCATGGCTACCACCACTGGACGATGATGACGACTACTACCAATACCACATGACGAGGACAACTGCTGCTACTTATCATTATGGTACAGTCATGTGGTCCACTTGTAAATAGTAGTTGATTAAAATGTCATACATTTCTGCTCATTGCATTTGTTGATTCAGTCTGGGTGAGCTGGTCAGTCTGGGTGAGTTGGATAGCCTGGGTGAGCTGGTCAGTCTGGGTGAGTTGGATAGTCTGGGTGAGTTGGTCAGTCTGGGTGAGTTGGTCAGTCTGGGTGAGTTGGTCAGTCTGGTGAGTTGGACAGTGCTGGGCAGATAACCACCACCTGGGCTGGCTGGGGAACACCTGTCCAGTTCTGGGCAGACCCTAACCCTTCTGGAAAGTCTGGGTGTCTGGACAGGTCTGGACAGATGCTGTCCAGACCTGTCCAGGAGACCAGTACTTTACTGATGTGGCAAATATGCAGTCCTGTTTACCCTGAAGACAGGCAGTACTTATCCATCTCCAAAATTGTATCATCTTACTTGGTACCCAGCACTACCAGTGATAGCACTTCTGCCATGCCTGCTGTGCCTGACACTCAGCCTGTGCAAGCATTACTGGTGTGAGTTGATGTGTGGATCTATGGTGAAAACACCAAAAAAAACCCAACACAAAGACAAATGCCGAGTCAGTGGTTTACCTCTGCAGACTTTGGCTCGAGGGATTGGTTACAGCGAAGTGGGGGAGGGGTTCTGCACACCTAGAAGGCTAGGGCAGAAAGGAAGGGTGCTCCTGACGAGAGGGGAGCAGGGGGAGACTGAGAAAGCAAAGAGATATAGGCTACTCAGAGCCTAGAAGTGATGTAAAGTGATGAAGAATGACAGTAAATAGACCCTTAATGGAGCCTCAGATACTGCAAGAATAAAGAGGATAATGAAGAGCCTTAAAGCGATGGCAATAAGGCAGATAATGACGATAATGATTGGGCAAATAGCTCTCTACAAAGGGGACAGTATCCTATGCAGGGGGACTACTTGCTTGCCTCTTGCCGCGACGTATTGGTACTTATATACAAGAGGTAGTGTAGCCTGAAGTAAACAGAGGGAAACACTTTGTAAGGGGTTTGTAAGTGATTGGTTAATTGGTACTGCAGCTGTCGCAATTTTGGGAGAATGAAAGACGAAATTGAGAGATAGACATTGCAGGGGGCAGGAAGGAAAAATCCATAATCCTTTTCAACTGGAGAGACCAAAACAACCACATAAGACTTTTCAAGCCTGACAATGGACTTGAGGCAACCAAAGAATGTCTTCCTTGATGTCAGACTGATGAGAAGAACATGCTGTCCCAGAGCGATAGGATGGGAGGTCATGGATGAGGGTGGGATGAACCAGGAGGCTTCAGGGCGAGAGCTAGTGGGGATTCCTGGCAAGTACTCATTGTTATTCTCCCTAGCAAAGGACACAAGTGAAGAGATGGTCGAAGAGGTGGCCATTGTGATAAATATTGGTGAAATGGGCATTCGTTGGTAGGAATAATGCAGACAATCATGGAGTGCATGGATCACTACCAAATTTGGTAGGAAGGATGGCGTGGTCAAGAGCTTCTAGTGAGTGTGGGAATGATGTCGATATCTTTAGAATTGACAGAGATATTCAAAAAATCGGAATGCCATACACTGGTGCTCAAAAAGTTTTTTTGGGCACTTGAGCAGTTTCTTCCCTAATGTTAAGGACTGTTCTTGTGTGAAGGATGACTGCTGGCCATATCAGTCATTCTGCACATTAGGGCTAGGCTTCTCCATTCTTTGTCATTCAGCTTCCAAATCCATGCTCACATTGCCAAACACCTTTGGTGCATGACACCAGCCCCACCCAACCTCAACATAGATATCATCAAGACAACTTATAGTCACTGCCATCTTACCAACACTTACTTTTCTGCTTGACATGACTGGCAGGAAAATGCTGTCTGGACTGAGTCTCATTGCCGAAATGCAGAGTTGGGCAGCCCAGTACAAAGTGTTGATGAACTTAGAAAGCTGGCATGTTTTTCTAAATGCATACCAAGTCTGAATTTGCTGACACCAACTGCAGCTACAAGATTTTTACCCCAGTGGACACAAGTCACTAGAGGACTTGTACATTTGCATCCCCATGACAGCTGTTGATAGGTAAGGGTATTCTTTTAAGCCAGAAACTTGCCACATATGCTGACATGTGTACTGATAGTGGGCTAGAACTGCAGAACAATGATGGCTTTCTGATGGCTTTCATTTGCACAGCCATGCCCAAGGACTTGAGAGATGTGCTCTATCCATCACTGGTTGCTTGTTTTGATGGTCCTGATTTATTCAGTGTCCAGCAACCTTCTCCTGCAAATGAGAATCTGCCTTAGCCATTTGACTGCCTCCACTTCAGCTGGTATAACAGGTACAATGCCAAGGTAAGCTATTTGCACTCAACCTAGAGTCCCTTCTTGCTCATGTACTCAGGGCAATGATGCTCCAAGCAATGTTCATCCCTATGAGCTCCGCCTTGGCAACTCTAGAACTAACATGTGGCAGATGTTACCCTACACTTCCAGTGACATGGCAGAGTATGGGCAGCTCTATGACAGACTGGTACAAGCTTTCCAAGGTGTTTTTCTGTGGATTGGAAGTGTGGTAAGACACTTACCCTTTGATATGGCTGAAATAACATTCGGCATGCTTTGTTAGCTCCAGGTGCACCTCCCAGAGGCAGAATACAGTGCCCTGGTGCAAGTAGCAGAGAGCCTTCCAGGGAACATCATTTCTCACATGGAGCCATTCATCTCACTGGTTGTGAACATCAACACTCAGACAGCAGCACACTGTGATCGCTTTGATAAAAATCTTTGCTTAGCACTGGCCATCAGCAACCCCCCTGGGGGGGGCTTAGTGCCCAAGGAGCAAGGGCTGGTGCTAGAATTGCAGAATAGAGACTTTGCAGTGTTTCGCTTGGGTGAGGCAACACACTTCAACCTAGACTATGCTGGAACCCAAGCGACCTTCATCATGCAAACTGATGTTGGATTTGACACATGGACTGTGGAACGAAATGGCTGGGGCCACAGCAGCTATTTATGTTAACAATTTCAAGCTTGTATTAGGTTTTGCTATAGTTATGCTGGCAGGGATTGAGTTCTAATAATCAGCCACTGAGGTGCTGGCTGGCTACCTAAGCCAGCCTGCAGCTCCAAGTCCTGGCATGGGCCACTGAATCTCCCACAGTTTCTCAACCAGCTTTGTTCACCTCCTGTTGTATTGCTATGCTGGGCCCAGCTCCAGTCCAAGTGGATGGTTGGTTCAGGCTAGGAAAACATCTGGGCTCAGGTTCATATGGTAAGCCCTTGCATTGGTTCACAGGGGATGCTCCAGAGCTCAGGAAAAAATACTTCTAGCTACTGTATATAGCACTGTCAATATCATCAACCACAAGGTGCATGCCATCAAGCTCAAACTATGCTCTGATGGGGAATCATCTGTTGAAAGAGAGTACCATATTTTGAAGGAACTCAAGGGAGGGCTTGGAGGAGAGGGCATTCCACATGCACACTGGTTCAGCAGAGAGTCCACCTATGATGCCTTGGTTCTTGATCTCTTGGGGCCATCACTGCATGACCTGCTTTTGCAGTATCAAACATTTAGGTGAGCACTGTAGTTTCCCTTGCAGATAAGCTGGTATGTGCTGGGTATATTGATCTGGATGCCCAACTAATGCTTGCCTGGTGTCATGTCTTGAATACATCCACTCTCATGGCTATGTTCATGGAGACATCAAGCCCCAGAACATCCTGATGGGACTGGGCGACCAAAGTGGCATGGCATTTCTTGTGGATTTTGGTGTCACCAAACAGTATTGCAACTCAACAACTGGAGACCACATCCCTTTCCACAATGCTCACTGCCTTACAGGCACCCCTGCATTTGTGTCTGTCAACAGCCATATAGGAGCAGAATTGGGCCAGTGTGATGACCTGGAATCCCTCTGCTATGTGTTAATCTACTTCCTGTGTGGATCCCTTCCATGGCTGGACAATGGTCACAGGAAGTCAGCCTCACTCATACTGAAATGAACAACCCCAGTTGAAGTCCTGTGCAGTGGGATTCCAGGCAAATTCAGGACCATCCTTGTATATGTGCGTTCACTCTCCTTTGCAGAAACACCTGCCTATGACTACATCCGATCCATCCTTTCCCATCTCTGCAAGGGTGGCTCTCCAGCAGAAACATCAACTGATTTCAATCCACTGCCCATCTCTTTGTGCCCCCTTCCAGCTCCCATGCCAGTGTGGGCTGTAGCCAACTCTCCACTGTCCAAGTTGAGGTTGCCAGCCCAAATGAAAACCCTGAGGCAAATGTAAGCTAACCTTATGATTTGAACTAACCAATAAGCTAATACATTTCTGCCTATAGAGTGAATATGTAGTATCCATGTACCTGTATATGTATACTTTTGCAATTCAAAGGCAAGCCTGTTAGCTACAAACCAACTTTTTCCTCTAGCTACCTGCCAGACACATGAGGGGCAGAGTCAGACCCAAGATCAACCCCAGTGAAAACTGGACATGACCTGGTGTGACCCAGTGTGACGAGATAGGACTAGCCAGGGAAATCAGATGACGTCACACCAGCTCGCATCTGGCTTGTAAAATGAGACAAACGTAGCATGACGGGGCACGACCCCATCTGACGCTGTAGGATAAATGTTCCAGACGTAGTACTAGCTCATATCAGCTCATATCCTGCTGGACTCGGTGGATCTCATGTAATGTGACCATGTGCGAGGAAATGTGAGATGGTGTTATAACATCAGACCTGTTCATATTTTTACATATTCTCACGTCATGCTGCCAATCCGTCCAAATACGATGGTCTATTAAACTCTAGGTACAGCGGTATGCAGGACGGGATGTGGGGTACTGGAACGGGGCGGGATGCGGGGGATACATACTAGATCAGTGAATTGTAACATGCTCACTTCAGCTTTTGGAGAGACAGCTTGGCTGCGGAGTGAACATTAGATGCGCGTGTAGGCCGAGAACCACGCTTGGTGGCGGACTTGAGAACGGTGAAGCGGGATTTGTAGTCATACCAAGTCCATCCGGTGTGGCGCTCGTGTCGCCAAAGTATGCAGGCTGCATGTCGTTTGTTGCATGATGCTGAAGAGAATGTATGCGTGTACTGACAGATATGGCCTCTGGTCTGATATTGAACACACCTGGATGGGGAGAGATGGTCAGACTCTTTGAACCGTTTGGCAACGTAGGAACTGTGGACAAGACTGGCTTCTGGAACAGGCCCACCCGTAAGACCCCAGCCACTGATGCTCATATAACTGCAGGGCCTCGATATTTTCCAGGTATGCTATGTCGTCATCAGTGCTGGGAGTCAACAACAGGGAATTGCAGATGAGCGAGTGCGGTATGGGTTGGAAAGCATACTCGCCTGCAGGTCGGAGTGGCTTGTCAGATTGCCAGCGATCGCAGCTTGCACCTGGGTGTGTAACTCAGGCAAAGATGTACCAGCAGCTGCTGCTGGGGCGACACGGGTGGCCACATGATGGAGTCTGGGGTGACAACACTTGCTGGCCTTGTGCCATGTGGGTCAGCCATCTGCACTGCCAACGAAGCATGGAAATACCAGAGAAATACTGTATCAAACCATTTGGGAGCAGTGCTGGCTGTTGCGAGTACCTGAGGGCTGCCTCTTGGGCAAGTTGGGACTGCATATAGCCTGTATGCGTTGAACTGAGAGTGAGTACTTACCTTCTGGAAGTGAAGGCATTATGGAAACCATAATCATAGACCGTGGATGATACAGTAGATATCATGAAAGTGAGGAAAGCTCACTGGAAGGGACATTGCCATGACGCAGCGGAACAGGGAGAGACACGCCCGAGGAAGTGAGTCAAGGCAGGGACACGGAAGTGGTGCGGGGAGGTCACATGATCTGGTGGCAGTGTTTTATCACGTGTACACACAGCGAGGAGAGAGCACACTGCACAGCACGAGTAGTGTGTAGTGTGTGAAGTATGCAGCCAGACAGTGTGTAGATTAGACATAGCGTAGTGCAGACACAGACGCAGCGCAGACACAGCACACTGTGCAGTTCAAAAAGGAAGAATCACATTGATTATCGACGGCATCATATTTTTCACATCGGTATCCTATCTCGTCACACCTGGTCACACCAGCTCATGTCCAGTTTTCACTGGGGATCAACAGTGCTTTGCAAATTGGGCCAACTGAATTGCACCCCGAATCTATGGCTCCAGAGCCTCAGCCACCTCCTGCATTCTCGGAAGGGGACAGGCAGGTTCCTTACACAGCACCCTTAAATTCAATGCAAATGATGTAAGGTGTGTTGCCAAAAAGCCTCAAGGGTCAAGACCTGCTGAGCACTCAGTTGGCCACCCACTGTCTTTCCAGTGGAACCATGGCCAGAGGTTGCTGCACAAAACAGCCAACTCCAGAGTCTCCAGAGTCCACACCACCTGCTCCTGGCCACCCAGTGGTTGTTCCAGAGCCTGGACCTGCTGACCATGTACTCCCAGCCCACCAGCCAAATCAGCCTGCTGTGGAAGCATGTCCCCCTCGTAACCATTGTCCCCCTGTGCTACCGATCCCCACAATCGGTGGATAGTAACATGCAGGAGTCAGAGTACTTCAACATCAATGACATCACTGACAATGGTGAAGATGACAATGAGGAACCCCTGGTCCCCAGGGCTTGTGCAGCCCCAAGCCAGAATACAGTGGACACAGTAAACTCTACGCTTACTGACCCCCTGGCCACTGGAACCCAGCCCAAGCCTCGCAGTGCTCTGGATATCTGTCACTTCTTCAAGAAACATAAGGGAGAGCATACAGTTTGCATGCCCTGCAAGTAAGAATCTGTGTTTCCCACTGGGATGGTATCTCACATATTGTGGCAGGAATATGAAAGCACAGAACCCTGGTCAATTCCCACCTGATCACATGTACACATACAGTGCAGCTACATCTAACACCTCCCTTCATTTCCACATAGAGAAGTATCACCTTGAAGAATTCCTGGCTGAAGCAGAGTGCCAGGGGTGGGTAGTACAGATTGACTCTGTCAGGGCTGCATTTAGCATTCACTACAATTATGCCATGCTGTGGGAAGTTCTCTCTCACCCCAACATATCCATCCACCTGCTTCCTCCAGCTCCACCACCAAGACCCAATGACGAGCCACCAGCATTTATCAGTCCTTGCCCTCCACCTTTGGGTGCTGGCTTACCACCCTTCTCTATTTCAGCCTTACACTGATACCTGGTGAGGTTTATTGTGGCTGATGACCAGGTCAGTGACTATTGGTCTTCTTTACTCCTGCTGAGGGACATACTGATGTCTTTGATAGTCTCTCAACCTCATAGAGTGTCCTGAATTTCGTGAGCTGATCCTGCTCCTGTGTCAAGATCTCAGGAATTCAGATATCCACCACTGCACAAAACTTTGAGAGCTGATTATAGATGCATGGAGGGAGTACTTTACCATTTTGAAGAGGGATATAGCTGTAAGCATGAGTTGCACTGTATGACTTAACCTTTCTGTCACATTTGACTGTTGGACAGATGAAAACTCCCACCCATTTCTTGCATTCATGGCCCACTGGATAGGGAAGGGAAGTCAGCTTGGTACACTCCAATTGAAGGCAAGGCTGGTGGCATTTCACTATATCCCAGGAAGTCATACTGGGGCACTTATAGGTAGGACCTTACTGTGACTTCTGGACCATGCAGAAATAACAGATAGAGTATGTTGTTATGTTTCTGCTTGTTTGGTCTGAAGTCTGACCTTCATTCCAGCTGGGACATTTCACCATGGATAATGCATCCAATAATGACAGTCCCATGAAAGAACTTTCAGCCCTACTTTCAGAACATGGCATCGATTTTGATCCTGATGACCAGTGCATCATGTGTTTCCCACATGTGGTCAATATATGTTCATCACATGTGCTAAAGGCATACACTCAGGTGGACTTCACCAATGTTGCAAGCTCCTGGATTGACATGTTTGGAAAAAACGTTGACAAGGCAGCATATGTGGAAGTGCTGGAAAATGATCCAATAGCTCTTGCTCACAGCATCATATGCATAGTCTGTGCATCAAACCTTTGCAGAGAGAGTTTCCACAATACCATTGTCACAGGGAACAAAATGAAATGGTTCACTGATGAATACAACCAAATGACATCTCTCCCTGTGGTCGAACTTCTTCATGATGTCAAAACACACTGGGACTCTGTATATTTTATGATCAATAGGCTATGAATCCTTGACCAGGTGAGTGAACCAACACAAATACCATCTGGTGATCATCCTCTTACATGCTGACACAATTTCCAGACTCTTGACTGCTACTTCCAGTTGCCAGTGAACAGAGAGCTAGTAGACTACAAGATGAATGACATGGATTGGCAAGTCTTACAAGATGTGGAGGTTGTGCTGGAAGTACATGTTCTAGTGCTGTGAACTCAGGGTATTGACTAACACAAACTTCAGATTCCACATGCTGCCCAGCAGAGCATGTCAGGTGAGAGCACCCCAAAGCTAGGTGGTGCTGTCCCTGCATTTGAAACATTCATTGAGGGGTGGAAGAGATTGAGCGACACCGTTCCCCATTGTGCAGCATATATCAAACCAGGCCTAGCCATTGCAGACACCTATTATAAGAAGATGGGCAAGACAAAGGCATACATCATTGCCATGTGTAAGTCTGACTCATGGCCCACCACCATTAGCACAACTGACTCTTTGTACCTCTACAGTTGTGGATCCAACTATCCATATGACCTGGATCAATGAACACTGGTCATTACTGAATGCCACAGAGGCAAAACAGGTGATCAAAGATTTGGTATGTGAGCTATCATAATTATCCTATCACAACTCTGATCACTTCCACAGATGACTGAGTACAGGGCTAGTGGCACCCTGGCAGGTGTAACACCAACAATCAAACAACTGTTCTCAGTCACTCTATGAACTGATAGAGAGTAGAGGGTTCAGGAAAGGAGTTAATGCACAATGCACAAATGAACTCGATTGGAGTGTCTATGACAAGAGAGGTAGTATTTATACTACTACAAGTGTTTGTACCGTGGAACATTGTAGGACAAACCAAACAGAGAGAGATAAACGCTATTGGCTACAGCAATCCATGCTGAGTCAATGCGGCAAACACTGACCAAGAGGAACGAAAAGAGAACCCTAACCCTAAGGTGACCAAAAAAGGAAAACTACACTAAGCATACAAGCGAAAAGCTACAAGCTGTTACAGCAGGTACTGTGCAGAATGCACCTGCAGACCGAGTGCCACACACTTTCCCTAAGCCAAAGCTGGCCTCACACTACTATGGGGTGGCACCAGTGGACACTCAGCATGTGAACAACTCTGGTCCACAGACCATCAATCAAGAGTTCAGCACTTATGTTACTGCAAGCATCGGTCCCCCAGGAACTGATCCTCTTTCCTTTTGGCAGGTAAGTCCACATTTTCTAAGACAAGCTATAGACTAAAGGTCTGTTAGCTATCTCACATGATGTACCCCACCATTTTCTGCATTGCAATGGACTATCTCCCAATCCAGGCCTCATCTGTCCCATGTGAACATGTCTTCTCCTCCAGCTCTGAAACTACAACCAAGTGCCAGAACCACATCAGCCCAATTCTTATGGAGGTGCTGCAAATGCTCAAGTTTTTCCTGAAGAAAGAACGTCTTGATTTCTCAAAAGGATGGGCAGTATCTCAGAAGGATATGCTAGTTGATGAGGATGAGGATGATCTTCTGGCAGCAGTTGTGGACAAGAATGCCTCTGAAGACTCCCTAGCCCAGGCAGGTGATATTATCATTGGTGCCATTGCAGGAGACAAGGGGGATGAGACTGAGGATGTCCCTCTAATTTTTTGATTCTACATACTTTATATTCCCTCCTGGTACCATGTCTGTGCAATCATATTTGCAACAAGCCTGAGTCAAATTCAGACTACACAACAAAGATCATGCCTGCTGTATGTGTTACATGTCAGCTAGCCGACTTTGGGTCAGAAGCCATGACTAGCCAAGCCAGTTAAGTCGACCTAATATATTACAGCTTGCCATGCCACAGCTCGGCTGAGCCAGGTACTCAGTTCTGACTTGAGTTGGCTACAAGCTGGAGCCATGGCAACACTAGTTGATAGGTGGGGACGGTAAGATTGATGGCACAGTGCACAGAGCGATAGTGATGATGATGGCAATGACAAGGAATGTGAGAAGGGATGTGAGAGGGAACTGGATGCTAGAGAATGTATGATACTTACTTGTGTCATTTGAGGTGTGAGTTGGTAGGTGGGGAACAGTGAGAGCAATGCTACAGTGCTGAGAACAGTGGCAACAATGATGACAATGATAATGCCTTCTAGAGATATGTTCAGTGCTCCCCCTCTCAATGCACACTTGGTTACAGATCCCCTGGTCCAGTTTAAACCCCTGGAATCATTATTCCTGCATTATTCCATCTCCCTGTAAAATATTGTGGGAGGTTTAGTTGACAGATAGGGTATGAATCTGCTTTTTCACCTTTCTCTTTACATGGTCACCACCAATTACCTACCTGGCCAACCTAGTTTTTTTACTGCATGGGAGTGTTCCTGACAAATATATTGTCCCCTTCTCAAAGTTTCATGCCCATCCAGCAAGTATTGCAGGCACTGGAAGGCAGCCAAGTTTTTTTGAGTGTGGGAATGTGGCCAAAGCTTTTAGGAGGCTTTGATAACATATCAAAAACTCATCATAGCACAACACACAAGGCAGTACTGCTTGAAATGAATGAATATCTACACTCCCCTACTCAGTCTGTGTTATCCTGCATCACTCAATATATCAGATACTTGCAGAAACCAATACATGTGTGAAAACCTGGTATTTGATCAGCAGTTTAGCTGCTGAAACTTTACAAGGCTTTGACTTCAGATCCATGCACTGCCAACAATTCTGGCAATCATGGGGCACAAAAATACACAGGGTTGACACAGACTGAGTGGGGGAGTGTAGATATTCATTCATTTCAAGCAGTACTGCCTTGCATGTTGTGCTATGATGAGTTTTTGATATGTTATCAAAGCCTCCTAAAAGCTTTGGCCACATTCCCACACTCAAAAAAACTTGGCTGCCTTCCAGTGCCTGCAATACTTGCTGGATGGGCATGAAACTTTGAGAAGGGGACAATATATTTGTCAGGAACACTCCCATGCAGTAAAAAAACTAGGTTGGCCAGGTAGGTAATTGGTGGTGACCATGTAAAGAGAAAGGTGAAAAAGCAGATTCATACCCTATCTGTCAACTAAACCTCCCACAATATTTTACAGGGAGATGGAATAATGCAGGAATAATGATTCCAGGGGTTTAAACTGGACCAGGGGATCTGTAACCAAGTGTGCATTGAGAGGGGGAGCACTGAACATATCTCTAGAAGGATTGACTGTGGTTACCTGTAGTTGTAATATATTGTAGACATGTATGACAGAAGGCTGGGTAGAAAGTTTCATCACAATATATGAAGAACTGCAGCAATGGGAAGAGATTTCGCATTTTACCCCTATCTATTTTAATAACCATGTAATGCACTGAATTGCATGAAATTAACATGCAGGATGCAGGGGATGAATGACCTGAATGTATTGGGATGCAGTACAGCATGTTGCAGTGCAAGGAAGAAGTGTAATGAGGCAGAAATGGGGCAGCTGAGGCCGCTTTTTTGCTTACATAATCAAAAAAGCGGAGTGGGAGGAAGTGGCACTAATTAGGCACAATGAGTGACACAGCCACAGTGTGGGGAAGGTGCCATGGGGCAAGCACCCTGAGAGGGACCTGCTGACCAATCAAGTAGCTGGCACTTTGGCCAGACTGCTACACACCATTACTAATCAACTACACTATGTTGGTAGTCAAAAATGCGGACTACTACACATTTTTCCTAATCATCTACACTACACTTTTGCTAATTGACTACACTACACTGGTAGTCAAAAATGCAGACTACTACACATTTTCCTAATCAACTACACTACACTTTGGTAGTCAAAAATGCGGACCACTACTCAGTTTCCTAATCAACTACACTACACTTTTGGTAATCAAAAGTGTCAACAACATTTCACTAGTCAAACATTAATCAACACTACACTTTTTTGGTAGTCAAAAAGTGCGGACTTTACTACACTTTTGGTAATCAAAAGTGTACACAACATTTAACTACTCAAACACTAATCAACACTACACTTTTGGTAATGCACATCTACACTACTACACCTTGCTAATCAAACACTACAAAACACTACATTTATTTGGTAGTCAAAAAAGTGAACTTCACTACACTTTTGCTAATAAATAGTCTACACAACACTTTGCTAATCAAACACCACAAAACACTACACTTATTTGGTAGTCAAAAAAGCGGAGTTTACTACACTTTCGCTAATCAAAACAATTACCACTACACTCATTAGGTAATCAAAAATGCGCCACAACACTACACTTTTGGTAATAAAATGTACACTCCACTACATGAACTGTATTTTGCCTATATCTCAACCATTTTTGCATGCATGGATGAGATAAGCATACCTCTGGGGTCCTCTAGTCAGGCACTACAACTTTCATTATGACATCTTTGAAATTTAATTTTTGAAATGTCCAATTTTTCCAGTATTTTGCATTTTTCTCACCCATTTTTGGGCATATTGATGAGATAAGCATATTCCCACAATCCTGTGATCTGGCCCCACAACTTTTGTTATGACATTGTGGCTGTACAGTGACATCTGTGGGAAGCCCCTATCTCTGTAGCATTGTGTGTCTGTAGGCTTGTCACTCTTCTGTGGGAGCCTGTGGGGAACTGTGGGCTGTGTGACATGGTATTGTCACACAATTGTCACACTGTACCTGAGACCTATGCATCCCGATTATTAAGCCAAATTAGCCACGTTCCAACACACCATCGTCATGCCTAATTTGGCTTCTCAACTCGCTTTTCCCAACACCAGCAATACCTCCCGCCCCAAATACCGACTACCTTCGTAGAACTGGACTGCAAAGGTACGATGGCCGGCAGGCACTGCTCGGCTACATGCCGTCATGCCGCCCCTCCTTTTGGTTTCTTTCGCACGCCCCTTCCCCCGCTCCATTATCATCGTCGTCATCGTCGCCGCCGTTCTCGGCGCTGTAGCATTGCTCTCGCTGTTCCCCACCTACCGACTCACGCCTTAGACGACACAAGTAAGTATCGTACGCTCTCTAGCATCCAGTTCCCTCTCACATCGCTTCTAACACTCCTCGTCATTGCCGTCATCATCAGTATCGCCCTGTGCACTGCGCCTGTAAGGTTGAGTTGCCTTAAGTCACACCCGCGAACTGTACCGTATGGTATTCGCAGTGTAAATTTTAAGACAGTGATGTCCTTAAGTCACTACGACGATTTTTATATACTAGACATGCAGGCATGTGATACCGGAGTATCACATGCCTGCGGATGATTACAGACATTCTAAATTAGGGCACGGCCCCTAACACCCTCCCCCTGTAGAGCCGACCTAGGCTCGTAAGACGAGAAGAAAAGAAAAAGAAAAGAAAAAGAAAAAGGAAAAGGAAAAGGAAAGAGAATAGGGAAGACCCTATGTACATTCACGCGAGATGTTGAATCCCGCAGCACTACTAATCCGAGGGTTACGCCTCATTTCAGCAATGCAGAGCAAGGTACGAAAGGTGTTGAACCCTTCGTACCACAACTCGAACTGAGGGGTTACGCCCTCGAGAAGACGATCCAGCACCCGATGTAGCGTCCCTTCTACATCGGAGCCGGCTCGTCCCTCATCTCGCCCTCCTCGGGCTCGTCATTTTGTTCGGGAGTCCTCTCCCGCGAAATTCGACCTTCCACCCCCAAGTAGTTGGGCAGGTCATAGATAACTACAGCGGAGCAGAAGTCCCTAACGATAGGGAGTTCTGCGTCGCTGATTGTGCGGGCCTCGTAGGCCGCAATGCGCTCGGTAGCGATCCCGAGGGCCCTAGCCTGGCGCTCGACCCACTCCTTCGAGCGGTTCTCCTTCAATACTGGAGGGTCGTTGATTGCCGCCCTCAGAAGATCGAGCGCGGCTCGCACGTTGGGGTCTCGTTCCCCCCCATTATCGACAGCGCGGGTAATGTACTCTCTACCCGCCCTCCTGGCCCAAACGAGGGCATCGTCGGCATCGTGAGGAGTGATGCCATTAGCCGCGAGGTATGCGGCGATATCAGCCATACCGGCTGAGCGAGTGAACTCCCCTTCCCAGGGGACACGGGTACCATCACGAGGGGCCACCTCGGCACATTCCAGAAGGGCTCTGTAGCGACCCTTCGCTGCAAGGAGACGAACTAGCTCCCGGAACCAGACCATCCGGTCATAGCTCCCTCTGGGGACTGGAGCCAGTCGTTCGTAGAGGAGGAATCCTCGTACTAATTGTGCTGTGGGAGGGCTGATTTCCCACTCGTCGTCGTCGGGGCGCTCACTGACACCTAGCGCCCCAGGGAACATTCGCAAGAGCTCGGAGCTCTCGTCTGAACCGTTGTACCTATTCTGGTACTCGTGGATAAATTTAACCCAGTCAGCGACTGGGGCTTCGAGGCTTGGAGCCTCTCGTGGTAGTTCGGGGATCCCCCCTTTTCCCTTCTTTCCGGAGGTTCGACCTCCTCCTCTAGGATTAAACGCTCGACCCCTTGGAGGGGGTCGTTCTTGATGAGCAGGGGCTTGGGGAACCCCAGGGTTTTCGACCATCAGGCGGTCGCGGAGAGGCACGATGGGTCTCTGACCCATCTCTGGCAAAGGAGCGGCGGGTTGACCCTCTATCCGCTGTTGTAAGGCCGGCTGTCCACCGGCGGGTTGTAACGCGAGGGCTTCTTCCTCCCTCCTTGCCCTTTCCTTGTCTCGTAGCGCCTCTCTCCTCTGGCGCGCTTTCTGGGAGGCCCAAACAGGCGGCCTCCATTCCTTGAGTGCGAGGTTCATGACCTCGTTCGTGTCTAACCTGCACTTTTTCCACAGGTTAACGTAGGTGATCAAATCTTGCGCCCTACGGACGCAAGGAGCGTTCTCCTCTGGTTCTTCGTACGCTTCGGCGTACAACTTGCGGATTTCCTCCGCGGTGTTAATGAGTCTAATGGGACCCATTATCCCCCTGTCCCATCTGGTCACTGATGCGACGAGGTTTCCTCGTCTGAGGGGAACAGGAGGGGGGGTCCCCTGGCGAATGTTGGCGAGGGCGGCGCCAAGCCTCTCATCATTATAGGCGTAGAGGTTGTCATTGATCCTCACAAAGAGGATCGACCTCACGCCATCCCTGCCTTGCCCAAGGACCCGTACTCTGTACGGGTTCTCTTTTCCCGTAAATTCAGGGAAGAGGGTTCCCTGAGAGGCAGTATCGACGACCATAGGGATGTCGTCATCGTAGCATTGTTGAACGGAGGTATCTTCCTCCATGGCGGTGTATTCGTAATCAGGCGCTGCCTGATGGGTATCGTCGTCGAGCTGCTTCGCCTTGCCCTTTCTCGACACTACAGGTTCAACCTGCGACGCAGGTTTAGCCTGTACCCTCCCCCTTGAAGAAGAAGAGGGCTGTGGTGCCGGTGGAGGCGGCAGCCTGGAGGAACTAGCCTCCGCGTTTGATGAATAAGTACGCCCCCCCAGGGAGGCGACACGAGCGCGTTCGAAGTCACGCGCAGCTTGCTCAACCGTAGTGGGAGCGGGGATGGTGGGGGTAGGTTCGCATTGAAGATCATCGATCTTCCGGAGGGCACGACGGAGGTCGTAGGAGGTGTCCTCGAGATCACGCTCGAGACGGCTGATACGACGACGTAGGTCGTCGTAAGGGGTACGTTTGATGAGACGCGCGGTCTCATCAGCCAAAGTAACGATAGCAGGCATGATACCTGCGTCGGACAAGGCCATGCCTTGGGAGAGATGAAGCGCGTAAGACGCGCACTGGTCACAAGCGCCGTGATGGTGCAATAAAGGAAACTGGGGGTGGCATTCCCAGTACGGGCAGGAACGTTTGTCCCGGCGGGGCTCATACTCGAGGGACGACGAGCGTGAGGGTGATCGTGGCCGCTTCTGGCCACTGCTGACCGTACGCAGACTGCATCGGTCGACGGGGGACGGGGAGTACGAACGTGATGGCGAGCCATCGTGAGGCGCGTCGGAACGCGCGGGGGATCTGCCTCGCCGGGGCGAGGGAGATCGGGACGGGGTGGGGCTAATAGAGCCTTGTGGGCTCGGGGGTTCTCTGCGACGGTGATCGTGGTGGGACATTGTATCTACTAGAACGTTATGAGCGTTAGAGAAAAAGAAAAAGAAGAAGAAGAAGACGGAGTATTGTAAAAAGAAAATCACGTGATCAGTAAAGTTAATGCACGTGAAACGGTGAAAATGTGATCGGAGGAAAGTATATACTCTAATTAAATTTGGTAACTATGCTGTGCTCGAGGCCGACGGTATTATTGACGGTATTATTTTTATTTTTATCTTTTGTTTGTTTTTATTTTTGTTTTTTTTCTGACTTGTCCGTTTGCTTCCGGTAGTAGTCTCCCGACTACGTTTAACCACTTAGTGGTTACCGTACACCTACGCGTACTATTTCGCCCTTCGGGGCAACTGGCGTATACTTTGTACGCCCTGGAGCTCGAGGTACCTGTCGAGGGCCTCAAGCTCCTTACAATTAGACACCGGCTCCCATGTCGTGTCTCCGAGGTTCCATCTCACAAGGAACTCTACCTTGTTATTCGTCCACCGGTGAGCCGTTATCTCATCTACTAACCACTCCTCTTCGTCGGTCATACCGACATCGTAGAACGCGTGCGCGTCACGCCTCGGGAACAGAACATCATCGTTCTGTTCGTATCTGCGCAGTAACCCGACGTGGAACGTTGGGTGTATGCGCCGCTGGCGCAATTGTTCTGGCAGGTCCAGAGTGTAGGTGTCGTTCGCACTGTCACAGCGCAACACTTTCATCGGACCGATGAATTTTGGCACGAGCTTTCGTGCACGTCCCTTCGGAACGCTCAGGTTCTGAGTAGAGAGATATACGAGGTCCCCCTCTTGAAGGCTGAAGCCTTCCTTTCGTTTCTTATTCGCATGGTACGTCTGTATTACCCTGCTTTCAATGATGGCGTCATGGGCCATCTCAAGATTTTCTAACGCTTGTTTTACGAAGGTCTTTACTCCCGGTGCCGTTGAGGGCGTCCCCCCTCTGACTCGTTGCATTACTTCGGGCATGTACCCGTAATTTAACTCGAAGGGTGCGAACCCTGTCGAGCTACTTATGCTCGAGTTGATCGCGAACTCGACCATTGGCATCTTCGATGTCCAATCCGTCTGGTCTGGTCGGACCATGGCTCGTAGCATCTGCGCTACATTCCTTATCGCTCGTTCAGACGCTCCGTCTGTTTGTGGATGGAACGCCGTCGACATTAGGAGTTTCGCTCCCAACATTCTGTGCGTTTCGCGCCAGAAAGTCGACGTGAACTTCGCGTCTCGATCTGAGACTATCGTCTCTGGTAGTCCGTGTAGTCGGACGACTTCCCGTATGAACATCCCCGCGAGCTCTGACGCTCGTATCGTCGTAGTCACCGGTACTAGGTGTACCATCGACGTTAGACGGCACAGGACCACCCACAGGTAGTCGTGCCCGTCGCTCGGTGGGAAAGGTCCCACAAAGTCCATTGCTATCGACCCCCAGGGTCTTTGCGGCACAGGCAGACTGTGCAATAGACCCTTCGGTCGTTGATTGTCGTTCTTTGTCGTCTGACATATCGGACATGTTCGACAAAACTTGTCCACCTCCCGGCCGAGCTTCGGCCACCAATACCATCTGCGGATATAGTCCGCTGTCCTCTGGGATCCAAAATGTCCCAGCGTCCTGTGCGCTTGATCGATTACCCTGGCGATAGTATCATCGCCGTCGTACTTTGCATGGGGAAGGCATAACACCTTCTCTCCTCCACGATTTCTCGTGTACAGAAGGCCATCTTCCCCTTCGAACTGAGGATAGTGTGACGGCTGTGCCATCACTTTCGCGAGTACAGGATCGCTTCTATATCCTGCGTGGATAGCGTTCAGGAAGCCTGGTGCTTCTCCAAATATTATTGGGGAGGCTTTAGAGGCCTCGGCAGATTCGAGTATCGTAGGGTCTTCCTGCGCACTTGCGCTAGGGGATTCCTTGTTACTCTGATCTGCGGCTGAGGCCATCTCTTTAGCCTCTTCATATCTTTTCTCGACCTTTTCCTTCAACCGGCTACTCTTCCGAGGGGTATCTCCCTCTCTCATCGCTGATAACTTCAGCTCTCGCCACCTGTCTTGAGGGAGGTCGTCCCCCTCTGGGTCCAAACGTATATCTGCGTCGGCCCATTCTACTTCATCATCGGAGGCTACGTCCCCTCCTTCTTGCTCATAGTAACGAGAAAGGCAATCCGCTACGCGGTTCTCCAGTGCCTTTTGCATAGACGATGTTTGCGTCGAATCGTGACATGTAGTCCAACCAGCGGACTTGTCGGCTCGACAGTTTTCGTTGGGTTTTGAGGTACCCCAACGCCTCATGATCGGTGACGATTGTAAACTTGAAGCCAAGGAGTTTATCCTCCCACTTCAAGAGCGCTTCGATTATTGCGAGAGTTTCTCGCTCGAATGTTCGATAATTCTGTTGAGCATCGCTCAACTTTTTCGACATAAATCCTGCTGGTCGGCAGGTTTTCCAGTCGGGCCCTTGCCCGTATAACGCACCCACTCCATAGAGTGATGCATCACACACGAGCCATATTGGCTCTTCTTTTCGCGGATCAATAGGCTGCAGGATCGGATACTTGCACGCAAGATCCTTGATCACTTGGAAGCACCTGTCGTGGATTTCCCTCCACTGAAACGGATGTTCGTTCCGTTGTATACCAGTCAGGGGCGTAGTATACGCCGATATGTCTGGCATAAACTGTGCTAGATACTCCACTAGTCCTACGAACCTTTGGACTTCGTTTAGGTTCTTCGGAGTCCTCCAGCTCCTGATTCGAGACATCTTGTCTCTGTCGGCGTGGACGCCCTTAGCGTCTATGATGTGCCCTAGGCAGTCCAATTTTTCTGCATAAAGGTCGCACTTCTCCTTCTCAAGGTAGAAGTCGGCCTTTTCTAGTGTTTCAAACACTATCCTGAGGTGTCGTTCGTGATCCTCAATTGTGTCGCTAAAGATGAATATATCATCGAGATAGACGTATACAAAACGTCCTATGTGATCTCTGAAGATCACTGTCATAAGGCGTTGAAACGTCGCAGGGGCGTTACAATCTCCCTGCTGCATTACTTGACTTAAGAAGGTCCCATATATCGTCGAGAAGGCCGTCTTCCAGACGTCTTCGGGTTCTATACGAACTTGTTCGTATGTGTTTGATAAATCGATCTTTGAGCGATACCTCGCTCGCGCTACGTCCATTCGTATCTGGTCCTGATCCGGGAAGGGGGTGACGTCCTTCACAGTATTTTCGTTTCTCTTGCGGCAGTCAATGACTGTCCGCAGCTTTCCATTTTTCTTCGGGATGCATAGCATCGGAGCAGCCTGTGGGACGCTTTTCAGCACCCACCATTCTGCATCCGTATACAGTCGGATTTTATCCGACAACTGTTGTTTAAGCGCGTCAGCGCACCGTGGCAGGTGATACGCGTACTGCTTCCTTTCGTCTATCAGGGGGATCCTGTGGTTTACCTCCCGTAGTGGAGGCAGTTTCGGGATCACCCCGCTAAGCCTGTGCTTATACCGTTCGAACCATTGGTTCCGTAACTGAGGTATATCCTCATTGCTCAACAATTTTTTTGGCTTTATTATTGCGAGATGTTCCTCGCTTTTCGTTGAGCCCCTTGGCTCTTTTACTCCATCGGATCCCCTCCCCCCTTTAGAGCCCTCGCGAGACTGAGGCCTCGCAGGGCGCGAGAGTCAATGCTTAGGACGGGATTTACCCGTCATCAGAGCCTCAGGCTCTGTGAGAAGAGGCACGCATTCCGCTGCTATCTGTATCGTCTTCTCTGCGAAGTTTAAGATCGCTTTAGTTTGTCTTAGGAAGGGGATTCCTATTATACAATCGTAGCGGTCAATATTCGCTACATCGAAGTATATCTCTACTTCATAGTTTCCAATGCGCATTGTGGATATTCCACCATGAGTAATCTTCGACCGGCTGCCTATGCAGCCTAATTGCAGCGTCAGCTGCTGTTCGAGGGGAAAAACCCTCATCTTCGTGACCTTGGCGAATGCCGGGCTCACGAAATTACCCGTACTCCCGGTGTCTATCATCGTATACGCGGTACATCCGTTAATTATGCTTTGCAACGTTGCGCACGTTCGCAACTCAGGACTTATTTTGGGACGAGATCCCACTACATTATTCGTATGCATAGCATACCGAAACGATCGTGTCAATGACTTCGTCACCGGCTCGATCTTTGCAGCGAGATCCATTGCTGCCAACCGTGCGGTATGACGATATTGTCCTTCGTCGTTCGTGATAATCACATCACCGTGGGGGGTCACCACTATCATATCGTCGGGATATATTCCGACACGGCGATTAGTTTCAGTGGTTCGTTGGAGGCGAACCTCCATTGTTTCCAGTGCTCTTCGCACTTCTGGGGCCACGCCACTGCGTTCCCCCAGTATTTCTAATATATCTGCGATCGTCTGAAGCCTGTCGGCTTCCAAGGACCGTATCCGGTCTGCCATGGTTCGCATCGCATAACGCGTGCGATCCATGTTCATTCCGTGTCCCTCCATTTGCGCTCGGTCGCAATCTTCCCAGCCGTGGTCGTACTCCCTACGAGCTAATTGCTCTGGGTATCGCAACGCCACGTTCAACGTAGTGTCTCCGTCGATTGCCGACTCGGATACGTGCTCTATTCTCTGAGCACATTCTCGGCATGAAGGTTCTTCATGGATTGCACCGTAGATGGGAGACCAAATCCATCGATTTCTCGTAGACATAGTATCTACCGCGCTATTAAATTCTATGGCATCCTCCATTTGGGAGTCCATATCTTCGTCTGCTATCCTCAGAGACGCACTCCACAGAGGTCCCCCTGTACCTCCCATTACCGATGGTTGATATTCCATCGTATTGTCTCGGTTGATCCATACCTTACCCCACAGGGTATTGACTATCACTACGTCGGGATAAATCCCGACGTCACTCTCCGCCATACTTTGGCGGCGTATGTCAAATATGGCATTGTCCAGGTGCTCTTGTAGCTCCTGACTGCGTCCTGGCAGATGTCGCACGTCCTCTCGTGCCAATACCATTTGTCGCAGGGCATTCCTACGATAGCCCTCGCGGACTCTGAGATGGAATGCCATCGTCTGCAGCGCAGCCCGTACGTGATTCGTACTACCATTCGCATCCGAGAGTCGTATGCGGTTTCCTTCTCCTACCCCTCTGTGGTATTCACGCCTAGCGTGTTCTTCCGGTACATTAAGTGCTCGTGCAAGGGACTCATCCCTACTAAGTAGCCCTTCTGCTACATGGTCGACTCGATGTCGACATTCATCGCACGTCCCTTCGTGCACTGCTCCATAAGTTCCGGACCATTCCCACTTTTCCTCCTGAGGTTCTTCTTCGTAGGAGCTTCCTTCATTTGCATCTGGGAAATCACTTCCCGCCTCGGAGACCTGGTCTCCTTTTGACGAGTCTTCGTCATCATGTACAATGCGCATCATAGCGCAAGTTACCTCCTCATCGGAAGCAACAGCTTCATCTTCTTCGTGTATAGCGCCGAAGTATGCGACGGGCTCGTCGTCGTCGTCAATCTCTGAGTACATTTCGTACTCGTCGACGATTTCCACTTCGTCACAGTGTGATCCCTCCTCGTGATCACTAGATTCGTTGTGACCGGGTTCACTTTCAACGACTTTTCCCTCGTCGGGTTCCTCCGACTGATCTTTTACGAGGGTATCGCGTCCCTCTTCCTCTTGGACGTCTACAGCGTATAACCGCGGCTTAACCGCCGCTTTGTTCTTGTCCTTTCGAGGATGAGGGCAATCTGGGGCCATATGGCCCACCTCCGAGCAGTTGAAGCACGTAATCCCCGGCATGAACCTTCGGGGCTGCCGTCCTTTCTGCTGCGAGTCGTCTCGCTCTTTATGATGGTACTTATGGTCACCATCCTTACGGTGGAACTGTCCACCCTTCCTTCCAGCATCAGCGCCTCTTGGCGCAAAGTTCGCCTTACGTCGATATAACGTATTTCCCTTCTGGAAGTACTTATAATTGTCCTTGTTCATGGAGCTACCTGCGCTCCTGTTTCCATGTGGGTGTGAGCCACTTCGTCCCTGGGAGGTCTTCCCTCCAGAGCCGGCGTGGCTCGTTCTCATATGCATATTCACTGCTTTCTGCGCAGTTTCCATGCGCCTTACTTCTTCGAGGATCTCCTCGATCGTTGAATGTTCTGCGGATATTCCGCGAGCTTCGAATATCGATTTAATTATAGAGTGCGGTAGCCCCCGCAGGAACTTCCTCCTGAACGAGTAGTCGTCCGGAGGCTGCACCATTCAGTGCGCACGACGCTTCAAGTCGTTATAATACGCAAGGGCCCCCTTGTCATATTCGAACCTCGTTCGATCATACTTGTCGGCAGCGTTCTGCGCCGACGCCTCGTGGACAAATCGCTTAAATAGTCCACATATGAGTTCTTCGAAGGTCCAGTGATGTACTTGTCGATTCGGGGAGTCGACCTCTTGGTCATACCATTGGGAGGCCAGACCCTCCAAGTACAACCCAGTGTACAATACGCGATCTTCATCGCGATCAGGACCGGTGACCTTGAATGTACGAAAGTACTTTAATATCTGGCCCAGCCAGTCGTCGAACTTATCCAGGTCATCCTGGCCTCCGTACTTCCCGGGCTTAGGCGGGTTCATCGCCTTCACTTCAGGTCCAACCTGTCCCGTCGGTAGCCCGACTTGTTCCCAGATACGCTGTGCGTATTTGTTTTGCATAAAATCCATGTACCTCGTATTACCTGGGGTGAATCCCCTCAGATAGTTCGGTCGGTTTCCCTGGACGACACGTCGTCCCCCAACTATGGGGATTCTCCCATACCCTCGAGGATCGTCATCGTCCTCTTCGTCCGGATCATCACCGCCAGGGGGTCCTCCTCCTGGAGGGCCACCGCCAGGGGGACCACCCCCAGGGAATCCCTGACCAGGGAAGTTTCCCCCATAGTTATTTCCTTCGGGAGGGCCGCCTCCGTCTTCATTTCGGCCGTATATATTCTCGGCCGCTTCATCTCGATCATTTCCTCCAGGGGTATTATCCCTGTTTCCTCCGGCAGCATTTCTGGCTGCAATAGTGCGATCTCGAGCCATCTGGTGGAGTATCGCAGCCCCCCGCTCGTTTCCAAACATCTGTCGGATTATATCCGAGTCTCGCCTCGAGAAGTATGCAGGGCGATCTGGCATGTTAGGGGCGAATCCGCCCCTTCTGCCAAGGGCGTCAGCTCTTTCGAATGGGAGGTTTTCCCTCCTTACTGGCATTCCTGGCCAGAAATGAGGGATCGTCCCCTCTCTCTTGATCGTAGGTTCGACGTCCGGAGTAGTCGTCCTGCTCGCACTCTTGGCGGCGAGTGCCCGCCTATACCTTTCTAATTCTTCTGCGTGGTGCACGCCAGGGTTCACCCCGTGATTGTCGAAACCTTCGGGGCCATACCCGTATTCCAGCCATTGTTGCTGCAGATTCTCGAGAAAGTCATTCATAGCCTCGAAGGCCATGCGAGGGTCGATTGGGGCATCCCTCTCACTCGTCTCTCTCCTCGAAGGCTCTTCGCCTTCTTCAAATATCTCAATTGGAGGACTCTGAGTCCTTCGTACTAACACGGGGTCGGAAGACATTCGTGAGTTATCTAGCTCAGTGCGCTGAGGAGTAAGGGGACTCATCGAGTCTCTGGCTGCCTCATTCCCCTCTCTCGCAGCTCGTTCGATGCTGCTCCCCAAAGTCGTTGAGGTATTCAACCCTCCGGGCATATGCGCACCCGGCGCTACAGATCCAGGCTGTCTGGCGCTCGTCTCTTGGGAGGCGCTTCCGGCCGGCGGCTGCCTGTCCTCCGTGTTCCCATCATTTCTTTGGACCTCGGATGGTCCCTTTTGCTTTCGACGACTATTGTCGTCTAGAGGGGGATCCCCTCCGTCAGGCGGCTTGCTCTGGCCCGACTTTACTGTGCGAGCATATGCGCGGGTAGCCGTGCGGCTCATTGCGAATACTTTGACGAGAGTTCAAAAAATTGTAAGGTTGAGTTGCCTTAAGTCACACCCGCGAACTGTACCGTATGGTATTCGCAGTGTAAATTTTAAGACAGTGATGTCCTTAAGTCACTACGACGATTTTTATATACTAGACATGCAGGCATGTGATACCGGAGTATCACATGCCTGCGGATGATTACAGACATTCTAAATTAGGGCACGGCCCCTAACATTGCCTAAGGTGCGACGACGAACTTCCCTGCGAGCACCTTCTAGAAGGAGACCGAGGTCGCTCGACAGGGTAATCTCGATCGAAGACTTCTACCCGAGAGTGCAACCGCCCATGTTCTTCGAAGGTCGGTCTCCTTTCCATGCCCAGTGACGTCCTCTCAGCCTCTGTCTCCCTTCTCGAAGATCCGGCCTCTGGCCACACGTCTCGCGCACGTCGTCCAGGTGGCGAGTATAGTCTCAGTGGTGGATTCCTTCGCTCGCCCGAACCTAGAGAACTAAGTTTACCTTCCGAGTACTGTGACAGCGTGTATCCTCGAGAGTTTTCCATGCTGTTTTCTGGTATGCACTGTAGAAATAGCGAAGGTAGTGCCAGGTTAAGACAGAAGCCCCTCGCGGTGGGCTCCAGATGAAGAGAAAGAGTCGAAGGTCGCCCCGAATCAGGGCTTAGAAAGGGGTTGATGCGAGCTTTAGTTTCGTCCCTAAAGAGGCTTCTTTAACCTAGCGCAGATACATAGATAGTACCTTTCGAGACTGAAAACGAAGCAGGACAAGACTCAAGGTCCTCGAGTTCGAGTCCTACTGAAGAGTTTGACAATGGTGGGTGGATTACTTATGTTCCTCGAAGTTCTACATGCATCCGACTCCTTGCACGGGCTTAGTCAGCGCCCGGCAATTCCCGCTACCTCTCGTCTCGTGTCTAAGTCCCCACAGATCCCTCGCACCTTCGAAGCTCCCCTCGAACCCTTTACACCACATACCTCCGCCCTCGAACACACTTCTATGGACCCCTGAACCTCTCCCGAACCATCTCGCCACCTCTTCGAACCCTCAACTACTTCTTCGAAACTTCCCCTCACCCTCGATCCCTCGATATACCTTATTTCTCGTAGTCGGGGCTTCGCCGCGCCTACACCGTCCAAATTTCAAACTGGTACAGAGTAGCCTCAAGGTAGTGACGCCATTGCTCTAGAGCGTGAATGATGGCTAGCATCTCTTTGTCGTGAACCGTATAATTAAGCTCTGCTCCACTAAGCGAATGACTCGAATAGGCAACTGGTCTCCAGAGACCATCATCGCATTCCACCGAGAGCACGGCTCCGGTTGCGTAATCCGAGGCATCGGTTTCTAAACGGAACTTCCGATCCTGATCGGGAAACATAAGTATAGGCGCGGTCGTGAAGGCTTCTTTAAGCGTGTCAAATGCTATTTGGCACTTGTCGGACCAGAGAAACGGAGTGTCCTTTTTAGTTAGATCGTTAAGGGGGCGCGTGACCTGCGCGAAATCCTTTATGAAACGTTGGTAGAAGTTCGCAAGGCCAAGGAAGCCTCGGACTCCACGAACAGAGGTGGGGACCGGCCAGTCGCACACAGCAGCGACTTTAGTGGGATCCATCTTAACTCCATTCGTGCCAACTATCATACCCAGAAAGTCGACCTCTTTTTGTTTAAACAAACATTTCTCCGGTTTAATGAACAAGTCGTTCTCCTTCAACCTTCTAAGCACCTCTAGCACAATCCTGTCATGCTCCTTTTCATCGTCCGTTTTCGTAAATATCATAAGATCGTCAATATATACTACTAGAACGTCCTCCATATCACCAAAGATGTCGTTCATCATGTTTTGGAATGTGGCGGGGGAATTACATAAACCAAAGAACATCACCAGCGGTTCGAAGGCTCCACAGTGACAGACGAAAGCGGCTTTCCACTCGTCACCTTCCTTGATCCGGATGTTATTATATCCCCACCTAAGGTCCATTTTCGTAAATAATTTACAGCCTTTCAACTTGTCAACAAGCTGCGAGATGAGCGGAAGTGGGTACGAGTTCTTGACCGTATGCTCGTTTAAATAGCGGTAGTCCTGTACCATTCGCTTCTTTCCATCCTTTTTAGGGACGAAGAACACGGGAGAGGTTTGTGGTGATTTACTAGGCCGAATGTAACCCTTCTTAAGCTGTCCATCAACGAAGTTGCTAACTTCAGTTTGCTCATCAGGGCTGAGAGGGATCAACCTTCCCTTTTTCGGAACAAACGACTCCTTAAGTTCTATCGCGTGGTCCCAAGGTTTCCTAAGCGGCATGCGTTCGGATTCCTGGACAGAGAAGACGTTTAAATATTCGTGATATTCCTTTGGAACCAGTTCCTCAGGGGTTTTGTCCTTTTTAGGAGCCTCCTGCTTGTCGGCTCTGAATATATTATGCCAGTCTTCGAGGGCCTGGACTTCCTCCTTTTCGATACGTCTAACGAAGGCCGGCTTCGGCGTGAGTTGCCTGCAACTCCGAGGACACCTCTTCATCGAGATTTCACCGGTTTTCCAATTGACGTCTGGGTTGTGGGTGGCAAGCCACGTGTGACCCAAAATCATGTCGTGAGATCCCAGATCCGTGACATCGGCTACTAACTCTTCGAAGTGATCTCCGAACTGAACTCTAAGTGGTACCTGATGCATAATCCTTCCAGCGGAGTTGAGAGTACCATCGACATTAAATACGTCCACAGCTCGTGGGAGAGACAACTTTGGAAGCTTCTTTCGATCAACGAATTTGGCGTCCACGAAAACACCTGTGGCACCGGAATCCAACAAGGCCTGCACAGCGTGTGCGTCACCCTTCCTAGTGCGAATAATAATAGGTACAGCCACATGATCCTTTAAGTTGAGCGTGCGA
The DNA here is from genome assembly GCA_024613165.1 of Pisolithus albus. NCBI lineage: Eukaryota > Fungi > Basidiomycota > Agaricomycetes > Boletales > Pisolithaceae > Pisolithus > Pisolithus albus. The sequence continues at coordinate 961,253 of JANFAB010000001.1, read as the reverse complement.
ACTCGGGATTTCGGCGGTACTGTCGCCTGAGCATCGCTAACCGACTCAGATCCTTCCGAAACACTATTTTTGGAGATTTTATTGCTTGGAGAATTAAGCGGTGCCAGTTTAACGTCCGGTCCCGAGCCCTTTCGGGACCCTCCAACAGACGGTGTAGGTATAGAGTCCGAATCGTCGTCCATGCTGTCTATAGAGAGAGGAGAAAACCTATTTACAGTAACTATGTCTGAGAACGAAACCTTTTTTTGTGCTTTTGTATTATCTATTTTTGTGTTTTCTTTTGTACTATTTTTAGATGAAACCGAAACACAACGAGAAGAGAAACTAAAAGGGAGAAAAGAAACTTGTCCAGTACAAACATTGTCCGAGCCTGCAGGACCCGACTTCACTGCAGCTCCGATTCTTTTAATTTACCAACATGGGCGACAATCTGTTCGAAAGTCATCCCATCCATTGCAGCGAGCCGCGGATCAACACCTTCAGAGCGCACCTGGCGCCCTTTGCCTTTGTTCCTGCCCTGCGGGCAATGCGGACGAATGTGGCCCTTCTGGCCGCAAGCGTAGCATTGGTAGTTAGAAAAGTCCTTTTTGGGGCGGCTTCCAGAACCGCCCTGTGCAGCCCCAATATCCATGGGTGCGCCTTGCCCTGACGTCACCCCGGGCGAGGGTCGCGAGAAACTTTGTCCCCATCGAGAGGACGCACCGCCAGTCTTGATCCTAACTGCCTCCAGGGCAGCACCGAGGCACCTGACCTCGATGTCGTACTCCGCCCACGTTTCCTTGCGGTGACCTTGGACGAAGATTTGCTGAAGTATTTCGGGGCGGATGGCCCTCTCCAGCATAAAAATTGCGTAGTCATCGGATACCCCGGATGCGGTCCTTAGTGCATTAAACCTGGCCAAGAACTCCTCGGTTCTGGCCGTGCCCTGTCGAACTTTGCTGAGCTGCTCCCTAGCCCAGTCTTTGTTGTGAAGCGGCCTGAAGCGCGCTTCGACCTCTGCCACCAACTCGTCATAAGTCGGCCACGTGCCGGTCGGGAGACATTGGTCAATACGCGCCCGCACGTATGCTCCGGCTACTGGGCCCGTCATTCTGGACCAGACCATCAAAGTCCTTGCCCTTGGGCTGGTCGACTGAGCCGTGACGATAAAGGCCTTCATTTTGGCCCACCACTCGAACTTGCTTATCGACCCGTCGAACATGCCTGGGTCGGCGACGCCCCGTTTCGTGGGGTCAACGTTCTGATTGGGGTTAGCGGCGGCCCCTCCGCCTTGCTGCTGTGGCTGCATGCCCGCCACGGCGTTGGCGACATGCTGCACCACCTGGTTGGCGACCTGCGCCATGATCAAAGTAGTCATTTGCTGCATGAACTGCAGCTGGTCTTGGGTAAACTGGTCCATCGCGACGGAAAGCGGTCAGGACCACGGGGAGACGAGGAGGCGGGATGACGGTTCGTCTGTTCCGTAAGTTGTACGGTACGTTTAGAACGAAGCCTAATAGATTGGGGTCGGGAGAGGGGGAGCGAAGAGGGAGTGGCGAGAGGCGGGGAAGAAGAGGTTCGGGGGTTCCAAAGATTTGTTGCTCGAGGGGAGTGACTTCCCGAGCGAACAGGAGCGGGGGAGCGGGCGACTCTTCCTTTTTAAGGTAAGGAGAAAACCTAATCTGGGGAGCCAAAGACTCCGACTTCTTTACTCGAGGAATCTTGAAGCGAGATTTTCCCTGCCCTCAGTGGCGGTACTCTGTCTCAACTATAGTACGGTGTAACTGGGGTTACTGGTAGTACGTTTCTACCTCCCGTGACGTAGGGGCACTACTGTTACGCTATGTGCTTCCACCCCCTAATGTGGGTTGCACCTTCACACTGCCCTTGACGGACAGCGGGACTACTGACTAAGTTTCTTCTTCAACACAACCTCCTGCCGGTAAGGAGGACGAGACTAAAGGCAGCGTCTCGTAAAAAAGGGAAACGAAGAAAACAAAGCTCCTTAACCCTGGAGTCCGGGTATCGTTGCCCTATATGCTTGGGTGCAAGCGGAGTAAGGGAGTATTGGTAATCGAGTTCAAGTGTAACGCTTATAATCACAAGGACTATACTCGGTTACTCCTTGACTGATAGAGAGTAGAGGACTTGAGAAAGAGTTAATGCGACAGTGCACAAATGAACTCGATTGGAGTGTCTACGACAAGAGAGACGGTATTTATACTAACTAGAGTGTTTGTACCGTGGAACATCGTAGAACAAACCAAACAAGCGAGAGATAAACGCTATTGGCTGCAGCGCTCCACGCTGAGTCAATGCGGCTACGCTGACGAATCAGCTGACTAAGTAAAGCGTCTATGGGCGCGTCTAAGTAACCCTAACCAGAGAGTGGATAAATAAGGAGAAGTACACTAAGACTACGCTACAACTAGTAGTGAAAAAGTACGGGCCGTTACACTCCAGGTCATCGACTTCGTCCCAGTACCCCTCGTCACGTTATCTCTAGCATAGTATTGACGATTCGGTGGATGACCGGATCACTCGATTTATCGATACCTAATTTTTTTTGTAACCCTAGTCTCGGTCTCTAGCTTTTTACTTTTTGATTTGACTTTCCGACGTGCATACCTACGGTGGCTATGTTGTTTACAAATGTTTTACTCCAGCCGTCACTCACAACGCAGCCACCAGTATTTAAGACGGGGGAAAATGTAGTGGAAAATGTGAATGCGAAACTTTAAGATTATAATCAAATTTTCATGGTGACGAAGTTCAAAGTTTGGCTAATTGTGAGATTGTGTGTGATAATTACAAGTTTGCACGACCATGTAGTAACGTCCAAAATGTTGGTCTGATTATTAAGTATTGAAGCTGACAACACACTCGTCAAGACTTCAAGTTTTATCCTCACATTTGAGTCAGGGGGGAATTTATTGTTTTTTCATAGCCTAGACAATGGCTTTGACTTCAAATTTTCGTTCACATAGAAACCCAGTTTTATTGTTAAAATAAAAACAGGGGGAAATATCTTATCCAAAACTCTGAATTTCATCCAGGACTAAACTGGTTACTCATGCATACTTCGTCGGGCACAGGCTCTACAACATTGTCAGATGGGCAATGCATGATGATGATTGGGGTGACATTCAGGTGATGATCAGGTAACCAGTTTAGTCCTGGATGAAATTCAGAGTTTTGGATAAGATATTTCCCCCTGTTTTTATTTTAACAATAAAACTGGGTTTCTATGTGAACGAAAATTTGAAGTCAAAGCCATTGTCTAGGCTATGAAAAAACAATAAATTCCCCCCTGACTCAAATGTGGGGATAAAACTTGAAGTCTTGACGAGTGTGTTGTCAGCTTCAATACTTAATAATCAGACCAACATTTTGGACGTTACTACACGGTCGTGCAAACTTGTAATTATCACACACAATCTCACAATTAGCCAAACTTTGAACTTCGTCACCGTGAAAATTTGATTATAATCTTAAAGTTTCGCATTCACATTTTCCACTACATTTTCCCCCGTCTTAAATACTGGTGGCCGCGTTGTGACTGTGAGTGTGAGGGGAATAAAGTTGGGCTGGGATCGAAATGCGGATGTTGCCGACGGATGTTTCCGCTACATATGCATTAGGATTTCGCCCCTCACACGAACAGCGAAGGCTGGGTAGGAGCCTGAGAAAGGGTGCGAGATCATGGTTTGACGATGTTCCAAACAGTTACCGCCCACTTTCCCCTCGACGTCTCGCGATCGATGCTGACCCCTTTCCTTGCATGCCACCCCTTGCGTGTTCTCAAACGCGGTTCATTTGCTGTGCTGGATATCAACGATAGCTTCTTCGCACAGATCATATTCGCGTGGGGTGGGATCGAGGTTCTGCTCCTGCGCGGACCAGATCGGAGCGACGCCCGTGTAACGCTGGGAGGTATACGTGAGCTCTTGCGAGGGTGTCCACGACTTCAGTCGCTGCACATGAGGACTGACGCAAGGGTTCCGCCTGAAGAGAAGCCGGAAATGCGGTCATTTTCTCTTACCGAGCTCGAGATGAAACCCCCACATCCTGCCGTTACGCCCGCGTTGGCATGGCTATCGCCGTTCCCTATAGACGGTTCGTAGCTCGTTGTGGCCACTTCTTTGCCAATTTGGGCGCGTGCTTGGTTCCGTGCATGGCCACCTTTCTGTGTGGTCTTCCCTAGAGATCTGTAGCGTTCGAAATGCTGAAACAGCCACCGTAGGGTTCAGGAGAAGAATCAATTCCGACTAGTGCGTTCCGTATTGTGCTACCCAGTTGTCATTCCTACTTTCGCCCATTCAGTAACTAACGACAGTGAAATGTCACGTACCTTAATTTGGTTCCTCGCTCGAATCCTCCCCTTTGCATCTTCGATCTTGAGATTCAATGGTCATCCGTTCGACGGGAGGCCCACTCCTTGCTCCAGTACTGGCATGCCATCCGAAAACTAAGCCATCTGTTGCTATTCTGCACGTGATCAGGGGTTCTCCTGACGCAATGAAGAGTCATCACAACGTGTCACTATTACGCCAGTGGTCAACAAGTTAAGACGTACTTGAAAACTGCACCATAAATACCTTTATCTGATATTGTGTACCAGACGCGTATGGGGACGGGTAAAAGGACGTTCGAGTTCTGAATGACACGGTAAGGAGGACAACGTCTTTACCTCGCTTCGGTATGGGCTACGTCATACTCGCCACCGATCCGAAGGAAATTTATCGAGAAGGTAAGTGGTAGGCCTACTCTTTTCCGTTATGCTTTTCGTGTTTGTGGCCTCTGTTCAAGCAGTGGACAGGCTGCTGACAACGCTTGAGTTCATCATAGCTGTGCGGCAGCGTTTGCTTTTGACAGATTTTGCGATGATGCCAGCGGCCACACTCTCACATTGATCTAGATAATCTAAGAGAACTCTCAGGGGCATCAATGGAGGGGTTCCTTCGGGCGAGTTTATGTTGGACTATCATTCACAGCCTGGCAGGACAACGGGGCGGGCGGGCTGTGGGGCCGCTCGACCGGAAACGTATTTTGTATACGTGAATCTGACTTACACGGGTTGGTCATGTGGAGTAAATAATCCCCGTAAGATCGCCCGTCGTTTGAGACAGTATATACAAAAAAAGGGCGCCCGAAGTGTTTGATATAGGAACGTTTCCACTTTGAAGTCTGCACGATGCCCCACCGTACCTAGAGCAATTTGGCAGTAGATGGTCCCCAACAATTGAATAGGCCGTTTCTTGGATGGCAGGAAGACATTTCCATTGGCCTTTCGTCGGTAGTTTTTTTGTAAATTCGATGACGTATATGATACAAGCAAATGTCCGTGACTGGTAGACACGAAAGAAATCAATTCCTAAGAGGGTGTCGGTGGAAGAATTCAGCGAGATTTACAGAGGAGACTGCAAAGCTGCACGAGATAGCATCTTCGGTTTTATCCTTCCTGGTCATAGTCAAGCGGTAGGGGGTGGCTTGCGACACATCAACAACGCAAGATCCTAGGAAACTCACGATGAACCTAGTTAGTTCGGTCATGAACGCAGCTTTACTTACGACCATCAGGGTAGACATGGTGGGCTTCCGTTGGGATGCATCAATGGAATATGTGACCTTGGCCGTATCATGGGGGTTCTGAGAGACGACACTGGGTAGAATCTGTAGTAGATATTAATAGAACGATAATGTGAATTGTCAGCAAGGACCCACGGCGTCTGGAACTACAGTTGGGACAGCGTCTTCTTCGTCAGAGGCGTAGAGAGCGGCCTAGCCGTTGTAAACACCCCAACGAAAGAGTTATACAAACGGCGGAACTCACCATCACTATCTCGCGGGCGGAGGGCTTCACCCTTGCGTAGGGATGGAACCTGAACATGTATGACGATCTGTAGTTTGGAAGTTTTCCCGAGTCCATCAGGTGTGATAGGAAGGATTGCAGAGCGAAGAGGGTGAAAAAAAAGACACCAGAGACCCGGTGCTGCGTTTCAAAACTTAAATATCAAAACGGGATCCAATATATACGACCGAAGGGGAAAAAGCCATGGTCGAGCCGTAAAATGATTCAATGGTCGATGTCGTAGGTTCCGCCAGGGTTGAGATTGAGAACTGGCGACGGGGACCTATCTCGGCGCTTACTCGAATTGTCATTTACCACATGCATCGGCCAACATACGTTTGCTTCCGCGGCAGCATCCTATGAATCCAAGGGACTTCGACCACGTTTATGTCAACGAGAGACGTCCCGCTCCAATATAAGCTGCCTTGGTCACCAGCCGCCCACGACGCACCCGGGAGCACACCAGGCTGGCGGACCGTCCATTCGGAGACACTACCCCGTGAAAAGGGTGGTAGCGAGGTAGGTTTCTCCTTCACATCTCGGCGTTCCTTCGACAGCGACCATATCCCTGATGTCTATCATCAACACCATAGGAAGAGTCTCGACGGCGCAGCCGAGCTTCATCGAGTGCCAGGGTCCAGCGGTGACACTTTGGGTCTGATGTTCCATCCAACGCGACCCGCCTACAGAACGTCACCGTCATTCTATCCTCTTGTACGCACTTCTGGTGCATATACATGTTTTACACCATCTTCCTAGTTCTGTCGCGACCTGCGAACCCGACGTGAACCCAGCACCAGTGGGTGAGAACGTTGCGTGACCTGTCACATAAAAAAGGGGCACGTCACGTCACGCTGCTGCTATAGCGCGCTAAAAATCTCGCAGGCGAGTTGCTCACCACCATCATGAGACTTGGAGTCCAACTCAACGTGTGTGCCTTCGAATGTCTCGATGCTCTCTTCCAAGACCACCGGTGTGATAGAAGACGCTGAACCTATGAAGAAACTGCCCGCTTCAAGTATCTCAGGGGGGAACCACCAGCAAGAATCTATCCTTCAACCGAGGCTGCATCAATACCCTCGTCCGATCGTGCCTCCAACTGAATGGAGTGTATTTGAGTGAATCAAGACACTCACTGGTCACGCTGCATCTGTGCGACCCTCAACGAGCGACTTCTCTCAGCGCCGTCCCCGTTCTCGCATCTGAACTCGATCAAGGATTAGAAAATCCCAGCGTGCTTTGGCGTGCATCGAGTGAGTTCTGCGACAAGCCAGACCAACCTACACTCCATACTGGAATCGCTGGAATTTTTCACCGTGGCGCCTCGTCACGAAAAATGCTACTTTGAAGCTGGATGGGCCGCGATGACCCCCTTCGATATTCAAGGTCCAGGTATCCGCTGTTGCATGCAGAAGATCGACCCCGTATTTTGTGCCTAAGGTAGGCGCAAGATTTGAGGCGTGCGATAAGTATAACGTTCTCTGGGTACTGCCGCCTGCGCTTCAACGACATAATGCCCGAATGTCGCGGAAGAACACCCCGTTGCAAGGGATGCATTGTATTCAAGAGCATCAGAAATTTCGCAGGGAGTGGGTCTGGTGCAACAGCAGTGTTGTGGGTTTCCCCTCGAACTCCGCACGTCCCAGCGGCTCTGACGGTGGACCTGACACACAGACAAACATGTCTTTTGACGACCACAGTGTAGTCTAATTCACTGGGTATTTTTTCAGCTGTCCCCCTTCGTCGAGAGCGAGGTGACAATTAAATTTTTCTTGCGGCTGACCGTGTGGTTCCAATCCTCGTCGAAAATCTGCGAAGCGGCCACCACATTTTCTGCCCACAAACAAGCCACACGTCGCCACGTCGCCGTCCAAAAAAATTAATTGTTCTTGCCACCCCACCGAATTTCCCTTCTGAACGCCCCGAGATCTGACGGTACCCATGCATGTCTCTATCGAATTTGAGCGTTCTTTCGGTAGCCAACGTCGAGACCTCTTGGTCATCAAAAATAAACACCGGGAACGGGGGCTGGAGGAGGGGGTGACCGTTTCGTCCTTTCCCTTTCCGTCGCTTGTGGGGCCTATCTTCACGGGCGCGTTGGAGAGTGTCCAGATCAGCCCAAGGCTTTGTGAAGGTGCCGGCCCCAAGCTGGCTTGGTGAAGGTATCGGAGTAACACTCGTCGACCGCCGCGCCTATTTACGCCTCGTTGGATCGAGACACCTAGCGGGGTCACCGTCCGGGGGCTGTTTTCCCTCACTCATCTGCCATCCATTCATATATACAACACGGGGCTGTACTCCCTTACGACGTTGCTCTTTTGTTGCCATTCTCTTACTGGCCAGTCCTCCAGCTGTGCACTCTCCCGGCCAATCTTTTCGGGAAGTGTCTTGCTTTACTTTGATTCGGGAGGGGAGAAGGCATGCTGTATCACGCGAGCACGCGGGTTGAATCAGGTGAGCGACCTAGTTGCTAAACATATCGAGTCTGCCGTCGCTGAGACCGTTCGTTGCCGGGCTCACGGATGATTAATGATTGCTGGTGTCCGAGCTGATCTCACGTGCATGATCGAGCGTACCGAGGTCCGGCTTCATCCCGTAGACTTCCTCGTCATGCAGACGCAGCAGGTCGTTCTCTGAAATGAGCGTGCTATGCATAAGCTCGTGAGTGTGGTAGGAGCGAGGAAGTTGTCCGAAGGGTGGCCATCACTATCACTACTCTTCGAGATCCAAATTCTAAGAGTGCGGCAGATGCAAGAGCGATGGACGAAAAAACTCGGATATATCATTGTCTACATAAAAGTTCGAATACGCGCAAGTATTCGGTGGTTATAATGGCTCAGCACTCAACAGTCTGTTTACTCGACAGCCAGAGTAAGCTTCAGTTTGCTGGAGCTTTCGTTCTTACGGACTGTGGCCAAAGTGTCCCCGCCCCAGCGACGAAACTTCAGGCCGTTCTCTCTGCCATGGGTACCGTCCTCTCTCTAAGGAAGACTTGCTCCTACAACGGAATGAGGGGCGTTAACTACTGCTCGTAGGTATGACCCTCCACACTTTGACCGAACCGTCGTCCCCCGCGGTTGCAAGTAAGTCTTCGAACCCGGGACGAGGACACCACTGCACAGAGTTGACGTCACTGACATCGTGGGCAGATGAAACCGAGGCAATCAGCTTGGAATAGAGTATCTCTTTCGTGGACTGCTCGGGAGGATCAATCAACTGAGTTGCTATTCGTCGATAGTTGAACAACATACCGATATCTCCCATACGTTTATCTTCCCGTCCCCACCAGTACTCGCTAGCCACCCCATAATTTTGGACGATGTACCCTTCCCGACAATCCAGTTGATAGAGTAGATGCTTCTTTCATGACCTTTGATCTGGTGGACGGATTGCCACTTATACTGGTCCAACCGTTTCCAAATTCTGATCGAAAGGTCATCGGAAGCAGAGGCCAGGTAATTCCCGTCAGGGGACCATGCAAGCGACCAGACTGTGGATTCGTGGCCGGTCAGCGTCGACATGCAATACCAATCTTCCGATGGGTCGTCGACGTAGAGCTTGATCGTGTCATCGTAAGAAGCCGAGGCAAGGATCTACCCCGGAGGCAAGAAATCAGGCTTGAATTGGACGTCGCGTAATTTCATCCAGACCTCTTCCGTGGGATGCCAGGCAACGCACTTGACATCCTGACTGTGTTCCATTAACACTCCCATGCAGTCAAAATCGGCATCGGGTTGTACTGCAAAGAACGTAAATGTGGATTAAAGATGGCAAGGAGTTTTGAAGGGACTCACCTTCCCAGATCCAGACCGTCTTGTCTCTGCTACAGCTAGCCAGTAGCGTGCCCGTTGCTGAATACGCGACACTTTTGCACTCTGTTTCGTGGCCTTCTAACATCGCGGCGCACTCCCATTCTTCTGATTCATTCGGATCGTTCTCATCATCTAATTCTTGCTTCCTCTCGTATATCCCGACGTTAGAGTCGAATGAACCGGTTGCAAGTGTCTTGCCTGACGGAGCCCACGCAATACTGCGAACCGTCTTAGTATGTGCTGTCGAGATGGTACTGATATGAGAGAAGGACGGTAATTTTTCCTGGTCGTCTGCACTGCGTTGGTAGCTATACAGCCGAACCGTCTTGTCTGCTGAGCATGAGGCAAGTAGCGGCTTCACTGGGTTCCAGGCTACTTGCCACGCGCGCTCTTCGTGACCTGCCTGGAAATGAGATCGGTGTATACCATTTACTGCGTTCTCTCACCTGGAAGCGTGCAAACTAGTTGTAGACTGAATTGAAGATCGACGTCCATCTCAGCTTCGACAAATCAATTATCGGTCTTATCAAAAAGTTGTTTGTGTCTGTTGAATTCCAAAGCCTCCGCCTTCCTATCTGGGAACAGTTTTCATTGAGTTCGGACACGTCTCAAATAAGAGTAGACTGATGATTCAGACCGGTCTCATACAGAACGTGCACGATGACCTGCTCACAGACGTGTCTTACGATTTCTATGGCCTGCACTTCGCCACGTGCAGCCTTGACCAGAAGTACGTGTCTTCTGTCGCTCCATCGTTTCACCCTCGTAACATGATTGCAGAATCAAAATCTGGTCGTTGGACGAGAGCACTGGAATCTGGAGCGTAGAGGATGAATGGAAGGTACGTGACCTGTCCTCGTATAAACGCGCGTCTAGTGATACGCGAACGAGCGCAGGCCCACGATGCAGCCATCTCAAAAGTCAGCTGGGCACATCCAGAGTTCGGAACCATACTCGCATCGGCCTCGTTCGACCGCACCGCTAAAATATGGGAACAAACGACGTACGCTGCAGCTACGGAATTACAATCTAATGCATTTTCTGCCTCACAGCCAGCTAGTGGCGGGTCGTCTTCGAGGTGGTCTGAGAGGGCCACCTTGGTCGATGCCCGTGGCACGGTGAGAGCCGTGGAATTTGCCCCGCATCATTTTGGTTTGAAGCTGGCGAGTGTCTGGTTGCCTTCCTGTTTCTAAAACCTGACAGACCTTCAGGCGACGATTTCAACCGACAATCACCTTCGGATATACGAGTGTTTAGAGCAGTCGTCACTGGCTACGTGGCAATTATCAGAAGAAGTAGACGTCACCTCCCTTCCGATAGCATCCCAACCTTCTTCTCACTCGGTGGCGCTCGGCACGCCAACTCATACAAGTGCAACTCTTGATGGCGCTTCCGCGTCCCTAGTTGCGCAAGCTTTGCAACAAACGCAAAGTTCTCTTCAAGGCAGAGGGGGGTTGGGTAACAGAGAAGCGGATGGTGGCTGGTGTATTTCTTGGTGTAAGGAGCGGTATTGGGGGGAGGTGATAGCAGCAGGGAGTGGGATATCTGGAACCATAAAAGTAGGTGGGCTCAGCCCGGCGTGTTCTGCTTTTCTTATGGTAGATTGCAGATCGTGCAAATATCCCCATCTCGTCGTCCGACGACGCTATTAACGTTGGATCCTACTCCCACTGGCAAGTCACTCGCAGAGGGTAATACTGCAGGTGCTGTTCAGGGCGAAAACGATGCTCCGACGCCCTATGCTGTCACCACGGTTGCATGGGCACCCTCGTGTGGGCGATCATATCATCTCATAGCGACTGGTAGTCGGGACGGGCACGTGAGGATATGGAAAGTCAAACCGGCGGAGGAGAACGACATGGAGGACGACAGTGGGGGGACAAAGTGGACCGCTAGTATTGCTGCTGACTTTGATAACCACAAGTAAGTGCTTCTTTCGTATTCTTTCTTATCATTCTTTTTCTTACGGCATTAATACATAGATCGGCGGTCGGTCGAGTCGAGTGGAACATTACAGGGTGCGTTTAATCTACTTATCGTGCTGATTGATGGGATATTCTGACTGAAACCAGGACTGTGTTGTCGTCTGCGGGTAATGACGGGCGTGTCCGTCTTTGGAAGGCGACGATTGGGGGCGTCTGGAGGTCTGCTGGGAGCATTGGTGTCGAACAGACCGACGACGACGATGCCAACATGGACGAGAACGCTGCTGCTGTTGCTGACTAATACATACTTGTATGAAGGGGTACATAGCACGGATAACTGACTTAGTGCCAGCCATTTTTTGGTGGAGACAGAGAGATATGAGGACGGTCGTGGGAGTGGCTCTGTCTCGTGGAAGACCGCTTGCCTACCCGCAACGACGTTTCGGATTCCCTTTCAACTGCACAACTGGTCAGCCCGACCCTTCACGAATATGTCTCAGTCTGGGTCATTCACGAGTCCCTGCGATGGTACTCTGCAACTGACCTGCAGCACAGGAGACACAAGGTAGTCGTCTGCCGCGATCTTGGGCCCGATGCGATGTCTCTTCTGAAGGCAACGTCTGAACTGGACGTACGTCAGATCGACCATCATTCCACTTTCTTTGACACCCGCAACGCTGGACTCATTTCATGTGATACTTTAGCTCGTTGTTTGGCCGCATGACCGGGGGTGCGATCGGACATGGTTGCTAGACAACGTTCCAGGTTCAACTGGGCTAGTTGTCATGCTCACGGATAGAGTACGCCCCGTATCCCGTTAAGACGGCAGTGTCGGCATTTAACTTTGTGGCGTAATCTAGGTTGACTCCGAGGTCTTAGGAAGAGGTAAAGTTGGCCTTTGCGTTGTACCTTTATTGCAGCTATCGATGTTGCTGTGTTCCGACTAATTCAGCTGGTCCCTCCTTGAAGATCGTCTCGACAATGTCAGTCGGGTACGGTAAGTTATTCAAACAGGATTGACGGCTGGCTTAGACCTTCTGCCTCTATCACAAGAACATATTGATCTCAAAGCTGCGGCTCAGAGAGGACTGAAGGTCGGGTATACTCCCGACGTCCTCACGGATGCAGGCAAGTTTAAAAACGCCTTTTCGTGATGGTTGTTTGTTTCTCATCAGTCACCATCCGTTTAGTTGCCGATCTATCCGTGATGCTCGCACTGATGGCAAGTCGCAATATTGGAATAGCGACTGCTATGGCGAGAGAGGGACAGGTGGGTTAGATCATTGGTATCTATTCACCGAATGGTTGAAACTCTTCCAAGTGGCCAAACCACCCGTGGTCGCCTTTTACGCTGTGTGGTCCTCAGCTAAGTACGATAGCCTCTTCGCCAACGCGCAAAGTTGGCTTCGTCGGCTTCGGTCGGATCGCCCAAGCGACCCTGGCACGGCTTGTCCCGTTTGGCATCACTCACTGCTTATATTCGTCCAATCCATCGTCACCCACTAATCACGAACGTGATGCAGAATTAGCTAAGGCGTACAAATTGCAATCGGTAACTAAAGTAGACGTCGACGAACTTGCTCGCGAAAGCGATTTCATCTTCGTGTTGGCGCCAGGTGGTCGCGACACTTATCATATCATCAACGAGAATTTTCTGAAGCAAATGAAGAGGACAGGCATCCTCGTCAACGCGAGTAGAGGAACACTAGTCGATTCCGATGCGCTCGCCAAAGCGCTTCGAGAAGGCTGGATTTGGGGTGCTGGCCTCGACGTGGTGGAAGGGGAGCCAAATGTGACAATCGACCATCCGCTGGTCAAGGAGCCTAGGTAAGCTGAGTTCCACTGGAATGAACGTTGATCGCCGTTTCATGGTGTTTGCTGTCCTCCAAGATGCATTATTATACCACATGTTGGGAGTGCTACCTTGGAGACCCGGACAGCCATGGCGGTGCGCGTAGCCCAGAATCTGATAGCAGGGATACTAGGAGGGACCATGCCAGCACAGGTAGATCTATCAGGTTACCGGTAACTAGCGTGCTGTACTGTTGGCCATGGAACGTTCGTGGTAGGGCTGTTGTCGCCGGGGTCCTTGATCAGGAAATGAGACCCCTGAACAGCTGGTGGCTGTGCTGACTTGCACCCTTTCAAATAGGGACGCGCAGGGGCTGCCAAAAAAATTGCGAGCGATCCTTGCTTGCCACTTCTTCAATCGACTGTAGTTAAAATGACAAAGTATATCCTCATCTCTGGTGGTGTCGTCAGCGGTATCGGGAAGGGCATTATTGGTGCGATTTGACATTCTTGTCGTCAGCAGCACCCGTGTTCATACACGCCACCAGCCTCCTCGACCGGTCTGTTGTTAAAGACGACTGGTCTCAAGGTCACCGCTATCAAGATCGATCCTTACATGAATATAGATGCCGGGACGATGCGACCCACGGAGCACGGTGAGTCCGAGCGCGATAGCGTTCCGCGTCCTGCCTGAGTCGATCTTATAGGTGAGGTCTTTGTCTTGAACGACGGGGGTGAAGTGGATTTGGATCTGGGAAACTACGAGCGCTATCTAGATGTCACTTTATCGAGGGACAACAATATCACGACCGGTAAGATCTATCGTGAGGTCATTGAGAGGGAGGTCGGTGGGATCACGCGTCGTGGTTCACCACTTTGCTGATCCTTCAGCAGAGAAAGGGAGAGTATCTTGGAAAGACCGTACAGGCAAGGATCAAGTTTGACGCGTTTGTTCTTCTTACACCAGTTGACTGCTGTGCTTGCAGATTGTACCACATGTCACGTCTGCCATCCAGGATTGGATTGAGCGTGTATCCAAAATCCCCGTCGATAATTCGGGCGAGGAGCCAGACATTTGTATCATAGAGGTATGCATCTGGGAACTATAAGGGTAAGAACGTGGACTTAAGCTACGCAGCTTGGCGGCACGGTGGGCGACATAGAGTCAGCTCCGTTCGTCGAAGCCATGCGCCAGTTCCAGTTCCGTGTCGGATATGATAATTTCGCATTGATTCACGTGTCGCTCGTGCCAGACATGCACGGCGAACAGAAGACAAAACCTACGCAAACGACCGTGCACGCCTTGCGTGGACTCGGGTTACTCCCAGATCTAGTTCGTTATACCTTTCATCGCATTGATAGGCTCTGTCTCAAACCGGATAGATTGCTTGTCGATTACTGGCACCGCGCCCCCTCGAGAACACTACGAAGGAAAAAATATCTATGTTTTGTCACGTATCGTCCAACCAGGTGTTAGGCGTTCACGACGTATCGTCGGTGTATCATGTCCCCCTGTTACTGCAGTCTCAAGGCATCGTCGACTACCTACGCAAAAGGCTTAATCTTACAGCACTCACTATCCCCGAAGAAATGACCCAAAAGGGTTTATCCATCGAAGCGAGATGGAAAGCCATGACGAGAGCGTGCGTTCTTTGGACTCCGTTTATCCTGTGGACTCATTGTATATCGTTCAGCCAAGAACGTTGTTTCGATGAAGTCAAAATTGTATTGGTTGGGAAGTATACCGAGTTCAAAGATTCCTATATGTCTGTGATCAAAGCGTTGGAGCACTCGGCATTCCGAGTTCAACATAAACTTATAATTCAGGTACGTCTGAATGACTGGTCACGCCTGTTTTACTCCGATGCGAGATACTGGGCAGTGGGTGGAGTCCTCTAACCTGGAACCACCGGCACAAGGGTCTGATCCTGCAAAATATCACGATGCTTGGCGTACCTTGGTGGGTGCAAGGTAGGGTTCATCGACTTGGTTTACTTCTGCAAGTGATTGATCTCGGGATAAAAGCGGCATCCTTGTTCCCGGAGGTTTTGGCCAGCGTGGGACCGAGGGCATGATACTCGCCATTAAGTGGGCAAGGGAACAAAAGGTTCCATTCCTCGGCATATGTCTTGGGTTCCAGATGGCGGTATTAGAATGGGCCAGGAATGTTCTTGGTGTACAAGGCGCGCCTCCAAAGCTAATCCTCTGGTGGTCGAAGGCTGACGTGCTTTGTAGACGCCCAGTCTACCGAGTTCGTTCCCGACACGCCCAATCCATATATCATTTTCATGCCTGAAATCTCCCGTGCCCATATGGGCGGGACTATGCGTCTGGGTCTCCGCCCCACTATTTTCCAGGGAACAGCGCGGGCTCAGCTTGCTTCGACTTTTACAAACGGTTCCGCCAACTCCCACGTAGGTGCAGATGGTGCGGCCAATGCGGTTGATACGTCGAGTAGCCCCAAGTTTATTCTTGAGAGCCCTGCTACGTGGTCTAAAACACGTCAACTCTACGGAAACGTCGACAGGATGTGGGAGCGACACCGCCATCGCTACGAGGTGAATCCCGAGAAGGTCCCGCGTCTCGAGGCAAGCGGGCTCACTTTTGTGGGTAAGGACGAAAGGGGAGAACGTATGCAAGTTCTCGAGCTCAAAGGCATGCATCCCCTTTGATTCCGTGGTTGACATATCTTTTGACTCGCGCGATTTACTGAACAGATCACCCCTTCTTCGTTGGTTTGCAGCCACACCCTGAACTTTGCTCCCGGCCCTTGAATCCCTCTCCACCATTCCTCGGGTTTATCGCGGCTGCTTGTGGAACTGGCGTGCTTGCCGAGCAACTGGAGGAGCAGGCTCAGAATTATCGCCCGCCTCACCCGGAGGGATCGATGGTTAGTGAGGAGACGCTGCGTGAACGCACGATGGAACATCCTGTCCGCGGTGGCAGAATGTCGGGATGGGGTACTCCCGTGGCAGATTGATTCACTGAGCAAATGTCATGCCTACCGTTGTGTGCAGAAAATCAGTGACCACTGCAGATATGTTTGCAGGATCCGAGAGCTACAGTATGTTCCCCGTTGGCGGCCTTACGTAGCTTTTCATTAGCGTTTTTACTTACCGCTGCCGTGCATTGCAATCTAATACTTAGTTTACTGCGCCCGGCTTGGACGACAGTTTGATTATCTTCCCCTCTCGCATGAGCACGCGTTGCACTCCTTGTTAGGTTTTGCTTAAACAGATACGTTCCAGTGATAGCTTACTCTACATTATCACTGTAATATAGTACGAGTTACTGTGGAATCTAAGTGGTGATCGAGTGACACTGAGACTGGGGTGGGCCGAGGCTATGTGAAAGCAATGCTTCCACGATGGCGGGGATTTTAGTAGGGCGCACGCGACGGTAGAGGGTGTACCATCTATCCAGCGACCGTGAGTTGACATGCAAGCTTTGCTCACATGGCATGAAGAGGCGCGCCAGTAAAAGGATATGAATATAAACCGACCATCGAGATCAGACGCTAGTCTTTCGGTCCCTTTGCGAACGGAAGGACATAGTTCGCGGATGGCTTTTCTTATCATCTTTTCTGCCCTTGTGAATTGGGAACCTGTCCGCTCTGCGCTTCTGCAGCGAGGAACCGATCAAGTGCTCAAACCTCGACCGACGGGAGTTGGGTTTGTCCTCGAGACGGATGCCCATGCGACGGAGCCATGCTTGACTTGGTTTACCTTAGTCAATGGCGTAAGCAATCGAGCCTCCTCTTCCCCTCTCACAAAAGAAAAGAGGCGTACGCACCCATGTCAACGCCAAATGTACGTGACCAGTCACTTATACCTGAGAGAACCTTTTGGCCTGAAACATTCAACGGTCCTGCAAGGGGAAGGTAATGGCCAAGAAGAGAGGCGGCCGTCTGGCGGATCGCTTCCGTGTCGAGAAGAGGGAGAAGTGAGCGGAAGCGGGTTGATAGCGAGTCTGGCTGTTTGTCCGCGCTGGTAGCGTTGTCGTTGGAGGGCGCCTTGCCTTCGGAGCTGGGGTTGCCGTCAGTTGAGGAAGTCGCATATATCGCAACTTTTGAGTATCGGCAAGAAGGCGCAGTTGCAGCAGCAGCAACCTGTGACTCGAGAGTTTCAAGAGGAAGTGCCTTGACGGGACATTGTTGGAGATGCCGGAAGAAGTAACCCGCCTCCCAAGGGAGAAGAAGCACGTCTGAGCGGTGAGGTGGTTCGTCTTGAGATTCTGGCAGCGGAGACGAAGAGAGACCTCTGCCAGTACGACCGACGCGATGGACATAAAGAGCTTCGCTGCTCGGAATGCCAAGCTGAATCACGCGGGTAACGTGAGGGTAATCAACACCACGGGCAGAAACGTCGCTGGTGACCAGGACGGTAGGGCTCGGAGTGCCTCTGCCCTTTCGTTGCCGCCAATCATGCTTCTGCGATGACGAAGTAGTAGGAGACTCTCTGAAATCTTTGCTTGCACGTTGCCGGGCAGCCTGTGTAAGCTTCGAGTGCATTTCAAAGACACGCGTGTTCTTGGCGGGTAGAGTACCGTCCGCGGCGAATTCGCGCACGATTGTCGAGAAAAAGGCCGTAGAGTGGGTGGTAGGGCAGAATACGATTACCTTGGACTTGGGGCCATGAATTAGTTGATCGTGAGCGATAAGGCGAAGCAGAGCCGGGATTTGCGCGTCGGGAGACGGGAGAGGAGTGTAATGTTGAGGTACGTGAGCATGGGTAACGAGTTCCTCATCTGAATCCACCGCCCAAGGCACGCGCGCATTATTCTTTAATTGATCGATGGGTAGTTCAGTTCCGGAAACAGGTGGGGCAGCATCGAGGAACTGGTGATTGGGGGATAGGTGGGTGGTTGCAATTTGCCTGATTCGTCGGGAAAGTGTCGCGCTGAAAAGGAACGTCTGCCGTGTGCGAGGGGGAGCTAAGAATTTAACGATGGCGTCAATGTCGTCGCGAAAACCCATGTCAAGGAGAGTATCCGCCTCGTCCAAAATAAGCTGAGGAGGGAAAAGTCAGATCAGTGGTAGAGAGTTAGATTCGACGTACGAAGTTGCAGCTTTTCATGCTCTCTCGAACGTCAGATTCATTTTCGAGCACGTCACGCAAACGGCCAGGTGTTGCAACCACGATATCACGATGACCGTTTTTCCATTGGGATAATTGCCTGCCCTTGCTTGCGCCGCCGACAAAGAGGTTGACTTGAAAGTCTTTGTGGTGCTCCGTCAATTTGAGGGCAACGGCTGCAATCTGAGTTGCCAGCTCTCGTGTGGGAGAGAGAATGAGAGCTCCGGGGAACCTTTTGCGAAAAGAATTGCGGACGCGACCCGCGAGAATGGACGAGGAAAGGTCGGACGAGCGCACCGAACTTTCAGCGTGTTTCTCAACTGCTCTAATTCTGTGTTCGACGGCGGGGATGAGGAAGGCAAGGGTTTTACCAGTCCCAGTGCGGGCTCGTACGAGTAGGTCGCGAGGAGCATCGGGATTCGGGGGAGTGGAAGAGTCGTAGGGACGGGCAAGGTCGGGAAGGAGTGCGGTGACAAGGGCCTGCACGGGTGTCATTTGGTCGAGTTTAAACGGTGACACGGTAAGCCCTTTGAGAGTCTGCTTGGAGACCTTACCCTTCAGCGATTGAAAGGTAGTAGGCGTTTCGGACGCTGCTACTGGGGAAGAGGGTGCGGTTGCGTGGGCCTGGGCAGACACCCAACGCGATTGCCCGTCGACGGAGATTCGTGCACCGAGTCCAGCCCTGCATTTCGCCCTGCTGAACGACCTCGTCAGTGGAAGCCACGCCAACGTCATTCAAAAATTGGCTGGCTCACGGGGAGCAGACAAGAAAAAAGTATCAATTCTTAAATAGGAAAGAGGCGGACCCCAACCACCAGTTGGACCCCGATCCCTACTCTGATTAGGCATCGCATCTCAGCCAGTCTTAGGTCGAGCGACGATGGCCAAGGGACAGAAGTCGTCGGCAACGGCGGGCACTCGGAAGAAGAATGCGCGCAAGGCTGCTGTAGCCGCGCCGGGTCATCCGACCTCCTCTGCTGTGCCGGTGACCAAACCTCCAAAGAACGCCGGCAAGGGCTCGAAGCGAGAGATGAGAGAGGCTCGGAAGAGAGAGAAGGTCTACGTACCTCCAGTGAAGCCGGCTCCTCCACAACTCGATCCCCTCGATACGACAGGGCTGGCAAGAATCTTACCGCCGGACCTCGTCGTTGTTTTGCGCAACCTCGGTAAAAAGGACGCAGTCACGAAAACCAAGGCATTGGAAGAACTGTCTAAGTGGGTAGACGGCGCCGCGAAGGAACCATCGGATGCCCGAGATAAAGATTATGTCGGTGGCGAAAAGACGAATGCAATCGTCGAGATGCTGCCTGTCTGGGTGGGTCCCTGGTCCCTCACGCCCATGCTTTTCCGATACCGACCTAGGAGTAGTTGCATCGTGTTCCTGTCCTTTTCACACATCCGGCGCGTCGCGTCCGTTTTCTTGCAGGCTCTCTGCAAACTGCTCTCGTTCGGTTGCCTCCAACGCGTAGTGCACTAGTGCGTTGGATCGAAGATCAAGCATCTCAAGTCGAATTGGAAACCGTTCTCGGAACGTGGGCCATGCTTGCTCACGACGTGGACCGTGGCGTTGCGGATGTTGGAGAGCGTGCTCTGACTGAATTCGTCGGCAGTTCTTCCACCCTTGTAGCTTCGTTGCCTTGCATTACTCTTACTCCGTCCATTCTCTCCGATCTCCTTTCCTTCGCTTACCGTGCGGTACTAGATCCTGCTGGGCTTCACGCGTCGTTGAATCCCGTCGCCGCACCCATAGATCCCGTCGTACATATCGCTTCAAGGAAAGGAGGAAAGGGAAAGAAAGGTGTCCCAGTAATACAGGGCAAGAAGGGCGGTCAGTCTACTCCGCAAGCGAAAAAGAGTGGCCGTTATGTCCCTCCTCCGACGGTAGAGCCTCGGTCTCAGATAACTCCGACGCAGGATTCTCTCAAAGCGGGTGACACGCCAGGGGAAGAAAGCGAAGATGACAGGAGCGGCCGGTTGAGGGCCAGCGCCTTGGGTGCTGTGAGATGGATTTTAGGTACGTGACCGCTCACTGTTGCGCCAAGCAGTCCGATCATACGGTTGTGATGTATCTGACCTCCCTTCGTCGAACAGATAACTACCTCCTTAATTTGTTTCCCTTGTCAGGGACTTTACCAACAACGGATGCCATTGGAATCCTATTGCTGCAGCCTGTTAGTCCTCATTTGTCGTCGTCCGACTTTTGGTCCTGCCTACACCCGGGACCTACTTGCCCATTTACTTCACCCGAACGCTCCTCTATGACAGGCGACGATGGTGAAAGCGGTGTTCATGCTGGACCTTGCTTTGGGTATTCCCAGCCGCAAGTACGTCGTGCAGCGTGGACTCTCGTTGCTAGTCTTCTGGATGGGAGGAAAGGTTTGTCCTCATTCCACTCATGCCTCCTGTCTCAGTTTCTGACTTGCTGCTTTACTTGCTCAAATCCTCAGGCCCGTTACCTCCAGACATTTTACACATCATGTCCTCAGCCATTCTACGCTCTGCGTGGGTGGAAACGGACACAGGCGTACGAGGTGTACTCGTCAAACCATTGTTGATGTTCTTGAAAGGTGTGCCGTGTTCGACGAATTCAAGATGGTGAAAATATTGACCTTTCTTCATAGAATATCCACAGGCCTGGACAATTGATGCGGAGCGCGCCCTTAACAAATATGGAGATGTTGAACACGGCCAAGACGACGAAGTCGATGAAGAGGAGCCCGAAGACGAGTCTGAATCTGAGGCGGAGGATAACGTTAATGCAGATCGCACGAACGAGACGGACTCCATGGTTGAGGGACACCTGACTCTATCTTCACCTGCGTTCCACGAGTTTCTTGGTTTCCTCGAGATGGGGTGTGCAGGGAGCATGGCAGAGGGGTATCCACTAGTGTTGGTAATTGTGGCCGGAATTCCCAGAAGGGTGAGTCTTGTTGGGTTCTTATTTCAACTCGTGTCACTTGCACGATAAGTGCTGTCCCGGCGGCGCTTCGTTGATATTGATCGCATAAGCTAATCCAACACCCTGACTCTCGAGATCACAGGTCCTCCCGTTATCGTTAACATCTCCGCACATTTCTCAACTCCTGGACGCATTATGGGCCCCGTTCTATGCGCGTCTCCTTCCGGAGCGCCGAGCTGCCGCTGCCTGGTTGCGAGCTTTGCTGGAATGTACTGCATTCATAGTGAAGCAAGTTTGCGAGGTACGTGCTATTGTGTGAACCGTCCCATCTAAGCGAAACGGGCGTCGTTAAATCTAAACGTAAGGATTATGAGCAAGAAGACGTCGCAATGGAAAGGCAACAGGCACGCTCATTACTAGTCAGACAATTCGATGCCTTGTGGGATGCTTTGGCTACGCGAGCTTTGCGCGTTGACACGACGGAGGCATCCGGGACAATTGCAACTACGTTGGACAGGTTAAATAAAATCGGAGAAGGTTCGTGTCGTCCAATTTTGCGCTTCCGTCTTTATTTCAGTCGCGCCACTACGTGCATGCACTCACTCGGACACCCAGATTTGTTTAATGCTGCATTCGATGCGATTGCTGAAAAGATGTCAAAGAACGAGGAACGATCGTTGAGCTTTGCGCCGATGCTTTTATACGTTTTTAACAAAACATTTGCGTCGAACACCCTTGCAGGTTACCGAACTCGTGGCCTCCTCGACAAGTATGTCTCGAGCGTTATACAGAGCACAGAGGCAGCACTACAGGAAGAGAAAGAGGTTAAGGAAGTGATGGCCGAGGTCGAGCCACTCATCCACCTCATGGATACCTTCGGGCTGCAACTTTTTGAAAATGATGAATTCGCTTCGGTGCGTATAGATCAGCAATCGAGTGTTCAAGGTGTTGACAAATCCCCGTTGATGCTACCTGTACGATACGAATTTGGATGTTTCTTGCGAGGGGTTGTGCGTTTAGAGGATAAATGAGCTGTTCTCTGCGCATAGTATAGTCCTACTGCAGTCATCCCCGGCGTCTGTTATATCCTACCTCAAACACTCCTCAGCAATTGGCAGTTCGCTGGACAGGACTCAATTGTTCTGGACGAACCTCCTTACCTCTATCGCGTCCCATGTTTCTTCGTTTCCAACCTCTGTGGAGCAGATGACATCTGCGAAACCACTTTTCCTACCTCTCCTCGCAGCAACCCAAAAGGGCTCACTACCCGACCATCTTCATGGAGTGTCTGATGCGATGGATACGTTGATAGCGAAGTCGCTGGATTACAGCGTAGAGTCCAGCTCAGGAGTGGTGGCAGAGGATATAATAAATGGCATACTGAGTGCGTACTGTAAGTACTTGTTTTCGTTGTTCACGGCGATCACGACTACTCATGCATGTGTCCAGCCTTCTTCATTTCCCCGAAGGGGCTGGCGACTGTTACGGATGCATTATCGCAGAGCATCACTACTTATGCAGAGAGTATGCTGGATATTGCCGGCATCCCTCCCTTCGGAATAACGGTCACCATCGACCCACCTGCCACCTCTGCTACCCGCGCGCTGAGTTTTACGCGACGGTTGATAGATGCTGGTCACCAAATGGCAGGTGACAGAGCCGTAGAATTGTTTGTGGCAGTAGGTCTTCTGGCGTTCATTATTCCTTCGCCCGGCGGAGAGGATTATGGGAGTGTGGAAGGAGTTGAGGATGCCAAGGCAATTTGGGAATCTCTTTTCGTCAAGAAGCGAGAGGCAGCGGAGGAAATGCAGCAAGTTGTGAGTGCTCTTTTGAAGGAGCGGTTGCGCAAGAACATAGCGAACGGCGAGATCTTGTCGAGGTATGTTATCATCCCAGTTCTAGTCTCGTGTTTGGCTATATCGCAGCTTAACCTGCGTCGCAGGCCGGACCATATCATACGCTCACTCCTACGTGGAATACCCGGTCTCGAGGTCGATATTCTAGTAGACATTCTCCCCTCGCGTTCTGATGTAGATGCGATCCTCGAAGATCTTCCTGGTTCAGCGGTTTCTCCAAGCCTTGCACTGATCGATGACACTATTCCTACAACACCATCGTCGGAAGACGCAAGTTACTATCCCATTGCCGATCCGGGGGATGCTCCCATCCTACCCTTACACCCATACGGCCGAGTCGCTTCTGCGCTCCTCACATATCTTTCCTCAGTACGCACGAAGGCGCTCGCACATCTGTGGGCGTTGCGCCACATTATGATCTTCGGAGTATACCTTACGGAGTACGTGCACATCGGGGACGAGCGAAGTCCCGTATTCGGAGGTAAATTATATACTAGACCGGGCGGAGACCCAATCGCTCTCGCGAGACGCGACATAGCGAGGGAGTTGCTGGGGAAAGCGCAGGCACTGGCGACGTACCTCCTGGGCCGGGTCGAGGAAGGTATTCATGCACGAGCTGTTGGAGCGCTGTTGAACGATAAGTCTGGCGCTGAAGAGGGAGGTCTCGCACCGTTTATCGTGGAGGTCGTTCGCAAGTCCATAGAGGGCGACACCGTTCGGGATGCACTTGTTCTACGAAAAGTGCTGCAGCATTTGTTTGTGGATGCGACTAGAGAGGACGCAGACCTATGGCTCGTACTTGTACGCCGGTTTGAGAGAGCAGGTACCCCAAGTTTTACCGTTGCAATCTCTTAACAATTGACTCATTTGGTTTCTTCAGCACCACAGACCGCCATTGCGATTTTGGCCTCCATCGTGGGATATGCACCCGAGCCTCTCAAGCTCGATAGGTACCGCAACGAACTGGCTGCGACGCTTCTCGGTGTGAAACCCGAAGACGCCGAGACTGTCGGGCTCAAATACCTTCGGTTGCTTAGTGCAAGTGCGCCTGACCCGAATTCAGAAGTGGTATTCCTACCACAGCATCGCGCCGTGAATGTGATGCGTGCTTGTCAGACATGGATTGCCGAGGGGGATGAGGATGCCAGCGAGGAGTTGGAGAGCGCGATGACCCTGATATTCCGGCACGTTGCACCCATTTTAGAGAACGTGCCAGGATCACACTGGGAGTTCATTTGGGATGTCGTAGAGAACAATTTGGAGGTATGTGTTCGCCACGTCTTCTCGTCCAGTTAGGCTGATCCTGTGGTACCCTCCAATGTCATACGTGTCCTGGTTCAAGGTTTGCTCGCTACAGGAAGCGGATACGCTAGCGACTCTTGGGCGCACACTGCAATTGGTCATTACCATTGAGGAGTTGGTAACGACGAACAAGCCATTGCGCGAAGGCTGGGAAAGGAGACGCAAGACGATCTTTGCGCTAATCAAAAAGATCATCATTGTTGACACACGTGCGTCGCATAGATGCTGAGACTGCCGGGATTAGCTAATTGCCACCACCGTCCCTACAGGCGAAATGCCCTATTCCGATCCGCGAGCCATCTGCCGTGAGTTGGCGATGTCGATTGTCGAGAATATGCCATCCTCGATGATAGATGAGAAGACGCTGGTGACGGTACGCGCGCGGACAAGCAGTGTTTTTTGACTGTACTTATATCTTCGTAGATGTGTCACCTCCTCGCAGACAAGTCCCCGGAAGTTCAAAAGATGGGCTACCATTTGCTACAGAGCGCCGCTTCCAAGTTTACGGAACATCTTGTCATCGAAGCGGGTGTTGACACGGAGGGAACTTTCAAATGTGAGCTGCCCGAGGAACTTCTTGCTGTACTACGACAGGATTTGGGAATTGGAGAAGGATTTGACGAAGACATGCCCGACTCGCGCAATCTGGAGGTGTCTGGTTGTTTGCTTGCATGGATGGTCGTATTTGATCTCTTCATCGGCGCTGTGGGTGCCTCCCTTTTTTTGATCTTCGAACGCAACCGGTCTGACGCCTAGTGCAGTCGTTGAAAGTCCGATCAGGCTACGTCAACCATTTGAGGAGTCTCGATATTATTTCTCAGTATTTTATACCCAACATTTTTGACATACTTGGCTTACTCGATGGGAAGAACGCGTTCAAGCTAGACATGTGGTCTGTCGATGCATTTTACTTGGACGGTAAGGAGCTGCATCTGCGGTATGGCACAACGCAACTTACCCACACCCTCAGCATACGATCCTGCGGACTTTCTTAGCCTCCGCTTACTTGCTGCCCACCTGTACCATCGTGCCCTTGTAACCGTCCCGGCTTTGATAAGGAGCTGGATCAGTGACCGCACCGACAAGCAACTGCACACGCGTATCACAAACTATACATCAACTCATTTTTCACCCGAAATCATCAAGGCTGAATTAATGCTAATTCGACAACCTCCCGAATCCTCTGAGCTCTCGTCGACCGAGAACCTGAGTATCAAAATATCTTCAGCACTCAACGAGGTCACTGCATCGTACTTGGTCGACGAACAACCGCTGGAGTTATCGATACGGATGCCAAACGACTGGCCACTTCAACCTCTAGTTGTGCGGGAGACAAAGAAGGTGGGTATCTCGGACGAAAAGTGGAAAGCATGGATGGTGGGGGTGACGCAGATTGTATGGCAACATGTGAGTGCAGTTTATGTTTATATCGTGTACGAGGTGAACTGCGGATGCGATTACGATTAACTTCGTCAGAATGGGCGGATTATAGATGGCCTAACGTTGTTTGCGAAGAACGTGAGCCTCCACTTCGCAGGACAAGTGGAATGTGCGATTTGCTACTCGTGGGTCACGTTCCCTATCCCCGTAATCATCGGATTTATTCGTCTTTCACTTTTCTACAGTATCATCAGCGTCATGGATGCTAGTCTTCCCAAAAAGCCTTGCAGAACTTGCAAGAATCGTTTCCACGCTAGTTGCCTTTACAAAGTGAGTCGATTATACATGAGTGTCCACTCTTCAACGGTTCCAACGATCTGCTTCGTACAGTGGTTCAAATCAAGTCACTCGTCTAGCTGTCCGCTTTGTCGATCCAACATCATATGAACGAACTGCTGTATCCGTTTGTCAAACTGTAGCCCTACGTGTCTTGGTAGTAACGAATTGCTGCAATGCATCGATAGTCCATAGACTACTGTTGTGCAAGTATTGTACCTGGTCGACCATGGAGGTCGTTGAATCGATGGGAGTTACTTCATGCGCCAGTTCAGAGGGGTCCGAGTCGGAGGAGATGCGATAATATTCAAACACTCTTCCGGAAGAACAGTAGGCAATGGTAAATAGCAGAATACAGCTTCCTACTAACTCTGGCACCATCGCGGACCTGGTTTGTGGAAATTGTAGTGGTCCGCGCGCCCTCCGGCTTGACTCCGGTAGCTACCTACCAAACTTTGCGCCCGCCGTTATAGTTCGCGTCGTTTAGCCTTGAATCCCACTCATACCACGCATTACACCCTTGAACCCTACCGAAAGCTGCTTGCACTCCTAATGATCAGTGCGTGTGCGCTAGTCTACGGTGCTGAAATGACGAACAGACACAACTCCGGGAATGGGATTCTTGCTGTGTGTATAATGCTGTCGATCTCATCGAGCGTTTTCGTACATACATAATGTACAAAGTTACAACGACCCTGCACGATCAGTTACTACTATACACACACAATACAATGACACTCGGGCACAGGAATGAGACGGCGGGCATACGTACAATCCACACAGCGATAGAGGTACACAAAGCCATCATTTTGTCTGGACAAGCATCATATCCTAGAACGGAGAACTCGCCGATCACGATATCATCCTCCAACAGTGAAGCCCATCCACGTCGTGCGATCTGACTAACCCTCTGAAGATATGTCTGTCTCCGAGGTAGTCGACGCGCATAACGCCCTTACTGGCCTCCAACTGATACATCTGTGGCATGCTGGAGTACCTGCGGGTATATGCACGGGCGACCTCTGCCTGTTTCCAGCTGCCCAACAACGCCCAATCCGCATCGGATGTCCGTTTGCGAAGGGAACGATGGATCGTGTAGAGTACGTCTCCGACTGTGATAGGCGGAGCGGGTCCAGGGCCATGATCTTTATATCGGGGTTCGACGTCGATCGGCCACTGTGGGATTGAATGGTGAACGACCCGCATCCTCGTAACTGCAGGGGTGGAGGCAGGCTGACTACGGTCGCTCGAAGAGAGTAGGACGAATCGTCCTGTGCTGAGTGCTCGCATGGGCAAAAATGTTGGAGAAGCCAGGTCAAAGTAAAGGTCGTTTTGCGTCGAGTCTCCATCCAGGAGTGGATGTAGCAAGGCATGGTAGTCCCAAGGCGAATAAGGGGAGTCATCCCACGAGGAACTTATTCCCGCGAAAGAACGTGTTCTGCGCCTGTAGTGTGGTGGCCATGAGGGCTGTGAGAAGGCGTTCTGTGGCACTCCAGCATTCCATAACGCGTAGTAAGGAGGATTGTCGATGGGTGTGATGGACTTGGTATAGAGTAATGCCGCCGGAACAGGGAAAGTAATAGGAGGCGGGATGAAAGGAGCAGCTGGCAGGTAGGGGGAATATTTGAGGTATGGCAGAGGTTGGAAATTAGCAGCTGGGTAGATGTATGGGGATGGCATCGGCTCCAAGAATTGCTGCCGTTGGTCCTGAGAGGGGGCCGCATATTTATGTACGCTCGAGAGTTATGGTCGGCGGTTCGGGTCGGTGGAGGATTTACCAGCCAAGCTCCCCCACAGCCTCCGGCGGCTCTGAGTTTGTATGTGCATAGGTCATAGGTGGTTGGAGTTCAAATCACGAGATCGCTAGAGGGGATGAACGCAAACTTTACCTGATTTATGTGTGGGGTGTGGTTGCAGTTTAAACGGTGTGGACGTTGTGCATGGAAATGCGACCACCATCCAAACTCGGGTTGGATGAACTCGCCTCGATTATAGATGAGAAGACGCTGGTGACGGTTCGCGTGCGGACAGGCAGTGTTTTCTGACTGAACTTGTATCTCCGTAGATGTGTCACCTCCTTGCAGACAAGTCCCCGGAAGTCCAAAAAATGGGCTACCATTTACTACAGAGCGCCGCATCCAAGTTTACGGAACATCTTGTCATCGAAGCGGGTGTTGACACGGAGGGAATTTTCAAATGCGAGCTGCCCGAGGAACTCCTTGCTGTGCTACGACAGGATTTGGGAATTGGAGAAGGGTTTGACGAGCACTCGCGCAATCTGGAGTTGTTTGCTTGCATGTATGGTCGTATTTGATCTCTTCATAGGCGCTGTGGCAACCGGTCTGACGCCCAGTCAACCATTTGAGGAGAGAGAGTGGAATAAACGGGAATATGTCGACGTATCTCTGACGACTAAGATGGTTGCAATTCGGAGCGGGTGGGGTTTGGTCTGATGGGTTTCTTGAAGGCGTCTGTTTCTTCTCGGAACTCGACAAGGGCAGGGTTTTGCGGTTGTTTTCAAACGCCGGGCACGATGTGATGACGTGTTCTCGAGTTTGGACGGGTTCGCCGCACGGACACGATTGATCTTCTGTTGGTACAAGGAGGGAGTAGTTAAGAAGGCGTGGCCGGTGCGACATTGTATTAGTCTCCCATATGTTCTGCGACAGGCAGAAATTTTACGGGGTTTCAGGGTAGGTGAGAGGCGGTCAGCAGGCGAAAATAAACTGATTTCTTTGATGGTATTACGCCATGATGAAGTCTAATCTTTTAGGAGGGGAGTGATCTCTTTCGAGGGCATATGACGAGGTGGTGTATCCTTACATTGGGTATTTGACGCCTCTTTAGCTAGAGCATCCGCTCGCTCGTTACCCCTTACGTTACTGTGTCCAGGAATCCATGAAATTTCAATGCAGTTTGCGGCATGGTTTGTAAGAAACGAGAGCATGTCGTCACGGATTTGTGGGGCACGGTGGTGAGTGGATAAGGAGGGGGGGGAATTGTTTGAGAGTGCTCGAATCACTGCCTGGTGGCATGTACGTGTTGGATGCCGTGTTTCCATGCGAACATGTAGGCCTCCCTTAGGGCCATAGTTAGCCCGTATAGCTCTGCGTCGAGTACTTCGTTCTCACTGGTTGACTTGCCATGATGGAAGCCAACCCATCCAACACCGACTTTGCGGAAACCATCTTTCAGAGATCCGTCTGAGTAGATAGTAAGGTGTTTATCGTTAGTGCTGAGATTGCGTATGAGGTTGTTATGTATCTTAGCTATTTTCTTCTTGTCCGCGTCGTCGTCATTGAGGAGTCTCGATATCGTTTCTCAGTATTTTATACCCAACATTTTTGAAGTACTTGGCTTACTTGAAGGGAAAAACGCGTTCAAGCTAGACATGTGGTCTGTGGACGCCAAGGAGCTGCAGCTGCGGTATGGCACAACGCACCCACACCTCCGCATTATGTAATGTCAAGGCCCGAAATCCAGCAAATAGACTCCGTGTCCGTTTCTTCTCCGTGAAGCTTTTGCTGAACAAACAGTATAGACAGATAGCTTTGAGCTTCGACCTCGCAGGCCATAGAATCCAGCGTTCTCCATAACACGTTATTGGCAGGGCATCGTAGTGGGTGAGATGCTCTACTTGATAAACTGACAGCTTAGTGTAGCGGCGAACCGGACCAAGCCGAATCGATGTGGTAGTTCGGACGTGCCGAGCTCGACTCGAAGTAAGTTCGCCTCGATTCGAATTCCACGTAGGTTCGATCAGTTCGACAGCGCGAAGTAGAACGAAGTATAAATCGAACTGTAACCAAAGTGGCACGTCGTACCATAATGGGCCAAGATACGGCAAAACTAATTCTGGGTGTGATATTGATGATGTCTGCATTGCTCGTGGTGTTTTACCAAGCAGGCTGGGTAGACGTACATTGCTGTGCAGGATGTTACATTGCAACTGGCAGACAGGCTGAAGGTATTGCGAGTTCGTTGCCAGGTCTTTTCATCTTTAAGTGTTGCAACACAGGCGTGGACTCACTCCGTTGTAAACTAATCGTGAATTTTGCGGGCGTGTACGATAACTAAAGTAAATACTGCAACAAGGGCCCGGGATATGGACAGCAGACAGATTGATTGCATCTGCCTCGCCTCCCAAATGTAGGCTTCCATAAGCTGATAGTTAGTTTCGGGAAGTCTATAATTGGGGGACGAGGACTAACGCTGTTGGATGGAAGGCGAAGGTCCGCATCATGATTCCGGGATCTGCTCCTGGCGAAGAAGAAGTATTGGATATCAAGCATGATGCCACGAATGAGCAAAGGAAAATGTTGAATACTTGGTGGTTGCAAGCGAGGGGGGGAGGGGACGAATTGTCATAATCTTGTACAGTAAAACAATCAAGCTAGCGGCCAACGCTTTTTCTGCAGTTCATCTATGATGCGTTTCTGTATCCACAGCCCCTCCTGACGTGGAACGGGACCCCGGTTGTTGAGAGTATCGACATTGACGTTAGCATTAGTTGAATTTGGTGTTGGGACGGTAGTTGGGAGTAAAACAGAGTGGTCTTCGACTTGTGAAATGGGGACCGAGTCGGGAAGGTGGATAACATAAAAAACCAAAACTCTTCGTGGGTAACATGCGGCTCTATCTCACTGGTCGACTGGAAATGGACGCCATGATGCCATAGCATGACGGGTACCGCATGCTGCACTTCTGTCGGGTTATGTAATCGTCAGGGGTAGTGGGAAGCACATAACGAGCTACTATACATGATACTAACATTTTCCACTTCTGGCTATTTGGGCCTGAGGTGATGGGGCAGCGCTGTGTGCGAGCACGTTGAGGTCAGTATCCGTGCGAAGGGGAAAGCATGGATATGTGCTCACCGTAGTTGTTCGAAGCAATGATCAAGAGATAGTTGGCCTTGCCCAACGCGTAGAGGTGGCTCTTCTCCGGTGTGGGATAGACGACCTTGCTGGCGAGCAGGCAGTTGAAGGAACAGCTTACGGTGATCGCATAGTGGAAGAAGCAGGTCGGGAGGAATGAGGTCACGCCGAAGTCGAGAGCGACGATCATGCCATTCGAGTCCATCAGGAAGTTCGTCTCGTGCATGTCGGTGGGGCACAGGCGCAGGCCATATTGCTCAACCTCGCTCACGAGGTCGACAGTGTCTTTGTGGCCCTGTTTCTTCAGGATCTGTGAGGGAAGTTCAGTCAGGGGAAAGTGAATCAACACAAGAATAAACCATCGGCCATTCAAAGGAGCAAGATGAGATGTGAACACTTACGCGATTGATGTGCAATTGCAGGTCCTGAACTGTGGGATACGTCACCGAGGAGACGTCACCTTCGAAGAAGCAATGGTCGATGGGCCCGGGACTGACGGGTCCAGGTGCGGTGGTAGGGGCCTGGATTGCGATGAGCTCCTCGAGAGCTCTAGCGACCTGATCAACGTGGGTCTCGTTGCACGTCGAGCCGTCGATGAACTCCATGACTATGTACTGATGGCTGTCCGCCGTGATGAATGTGTAGACGCGCGGAACCCTCACATGGCCGCGGCTGCTGGTGCGGAGGAATTCGTATACAAAATTCTGGATCTCTGCCTCCCTGAACTTGACGTGATGACCAAACTTGACGAATGCCGACCCGTTGGCCAGGCGGATGGCACGAACATAGGGGGCCCCGTTGTCGAAAGCTGCCCGTTGCGCGGCGATGCACTCGGCTATGATTTCTGGGACACTTGGAAGGTTCTGGGGACGGCTGTCGGAGAATTGAACAACCTCGCATGTCAAGCTTGGAGACATCGTGAATTCTGAGCGTGTTCGTGTCAGTCTCCCGAGAGCGACAAGCGCAGCACTGACCGGTTAAATGGGCTATAGAGGGACAAGAAAGATGGGAAGTTAGCGTGTGTTTCGCGTTGATGTGGTCGCGGTCAAGGGCGAAGAGAAGTTGGTTAAAGAATTTGAACATGCCAGCATGCCGCTTACTTGGCGCCTACCTGTACCATCGTGCCCTTGTAGCTGTCCCGGCCTTGATAAGGAGCTGGATCAGTGACCGCACCGACAAGCAACTGCACACGCGTATCACAAACTATACATCAACTCATTTCTCACCCGAAATCATCAAGGCTGAATTAATGCCAATTCAACAACCCCCCGAATCTTCTGAGCTCTCGACGACCGAGAACCTGAGTATCAAAATATCATCAGCACCCAACGAGGTCACTGCATCGTACTTGGTCGACGACCAGCCGGTCGAGTTATCGATACGGATGCCAAACGACTGGCCACTTCAAC
Organism: Pisolithus albus; assembly: GCA_024613165.1. Classification (NCBI taxonomy): domain Eukaryota; kingdom Fungi; phylum Basidiomycota; class Agaricomycetes; order Boletales; family Pisolithaceae; genus Pisolithus; species Pisolithus albus. The sequence continues at coordinate 928,761 of JANFAB010000001.1, read as the reverse complement.
CTCTAGTTGGGCGGGAGACAAAGAAGGTGGGTATCTCGGACGAAAAGTTGAAAGCATGGATGGTGGGGGTGACGCAGATTGTATGCCAACATGTGAGTGTAATTTATGTTTATATCGTGTACGAGGTGAACTGCGGATGCGATTACCATTGACCTCGTCAGAATGGGCGGGTGGGCGGATTATAGATGGCCGAACGTTGTTTGCGAAGAACGTGACCCTCCACTGTGCAGGACAAGTGGAATGTGCGATTTGCTACTCGTGGGTCACGTTCCCTATCCCTGTGATTATCGGATTTATTCATCCTTCACTTTTCTACAGTATCATCAGCGTCATGGATGTCCACAGACCACTGTTGTGCAGGTATTATACCGGGTCAGTCACGGGAGTGTCCCTTCAGCCCAGCGGCGGTGAACGGCGCTGTAAGAAACACACTCGAGTATTGGAGCCATCCTTCGTGTAGTGGGGTCCGAGCCGGAGGAGATGCGATTGAATTCTATGCAATCCGCTGACCGTAGCCCAATAAACGCAATGGTGAATAGCAGGATACAGCTTCCTGATGACTCTGACACTATCCGGCGCAAACCTGTCGGACTTGTGGAAGTATACTATGTTCCGTGCGCCCTCCGGAATGGACTAACTTCTATCTATTACTCCTGTCTATCTACCGCGAACTTTGCACCTGGCGCGTCCGCGTCATTTGGATTGGCATCCCTTTCATACCACGCACTACACCCTCGAACCCTACCGAAAGCCGCTTGCACTTCTAATGATTAGTGCGTGTGCACTAGTCTACGATGCCAGAACGACGAATAGAGACAACCCCGGAGATGAGATTCTTTGCTGTGTATAATGCTGTCGATCTCATCGAGCGTTTCGTACATACATAATGTACAAAGTTACAGCGACCTGGTACGATTAGTTACTACTATACATACATGGTACGATGACACAGGGGCCATATGTACAATCCACACACCGATACAGGTATAGTACAGAGAGCAATCATTTTGTCTGGACAAGCATCATGATCCCAGAACGAAAAACTCGCCGATCACGATATCATCCTCCAACAGTGCAACCCATCCACGTCGTACGATCTGACTAACCCTCTGAAGATGTGCCTGTCTCCGAGGTAGTCGACGCGCCTAACGCCCTTACTGGCCTCCAACTGATACATCTGTGGCACGCTGGAGTACCTGCGGGTATATGCACGCGCGACCTCTGCCTGTTTCCAGCTGCCCAACAACGCCCAATCCGCATGGGATATCTGTCTGCGAAGGGAACGATGGATCATGTAGAGTACGTCCCCGACTGTGATAGGCGGAGTGGTTCCAGGGGGATATTCATTATATCGGAGTTCGACGTCGATCGGCCACTGTGGGATTGAAGGGTGAATGACCCGCATCCTCGTGACTGCAGGGGTAGTCGCAGCCTGAATAAGCTCTCCCGAAGAGATTAGGACGAATTGTCCTGTGCTGAGTGCTCGCATGGGCGAAAATGTTGGAGAAGACAGGTCAAAGTAAAGGTCGTTCAACGTCGAGTCTCCATTCAGAAGAGGATGTAGAAAGGCATGGTGGGCGGTGCCATAGTAGTCCCAAGGCGAATAATGGGAGTCACCCCACAAGGAACTTATTCCCGCGAAAGAACGTGACCTGGACCTGTAGGGTGATAGCCATGAGGACTGTGAGAAGACGCTCTGTGGCACTCCAGCATTCCATGTGAACGCGTGAGAACGATAAGGGTAGTTCGACGTGTAGTAAGGAGAACCCCCGATGGGTGTGATGGACCCGGCATAGAGTGATGCCGTTGGAAAAGTAGACGGGATGAAAGGAGTAGCTGGCTGGTAGGGGGAATAGTTGAGGTATGACGTAGGTTGAAAGTAGGCAGCTGGATAGATGTATGGGGATGACATCGGTTCCAAGAATCGCTATTCGTTGGTCCTGAGAGGGCGCCGCATATATTTATGTACGCTCGAGAGTTATGGCCGGTGGTCTGGATCGATGGAGGATTTACCAGCCAAGATCCCCCACAACCTTGGGCGGCTCTGAGTTTGTATATATGTCGTAGGTGGCTGGAGTTGATATCACGAGACCGCTAGTGTAAACGTTGCGGAACTTGTCCACGGAAATGCACCCACCATGGAAACACGGGTTGGATGGACGGCCAAATCTCCATGGGAGAAATGCCCTATTCCGATCCGCGGGTCATCTGCCGTGAGTTGGCGATGTCGATTGTCGAGAATATGCCATCCTCGGTGATAGGTGAAAAGGCGCTGGTGACGCTACGCGCGTGGACAAGCAATGTTTTCTGACTGAACTTATATCTCCGTCGACGCGTCACCTCCTCGCAGACAATTCCCTGGAAGTTCGAAAGATGGGCTCCCATCTGCTACAGAGCGCCGCTTCCGAGTTTACGGAACATCTTGCCATCGAAGCGGGTGTTGACACGGAGGGGACTTTTAAATGCGAGCTGCGCGAGGAACTTCGTGCAGCTGTGCTACGACAGGATTTGGGAATTGGAGAAGGGTTTGACGAGGACACGCACGGTCGTATTTGATCTCTTCATAGGCGCTGTGGGTGCCTCCCTTTTTCGGATCTTCGAACGCAACCGGTCTGAAGCCATAGTTCAGTCGTTGAAAGTTCGATCAGGTTTCGTCAACCCATCTGAGGGGTCTCGATATTGTTTCTCAGTATTTCATAAGCATTTTTGAAATACTTGGTTTACTTGACCGGAAGAACGCGTTCAAGCTGGACATGTGGTCTGTGGTCCACAATCACTATCATCACTACTAGAGTATATTCATCAGGACACGTACCTGTGCCCAGCTGTCTGTCCGTTACCCTTTTGGGTTTTGCTCCTCGCAGGTATCGCCGGTGTGTTTTCCCCACCCGTGTTTGATGATGTCCTTCTGGATTTCTATGCCATTGTTGTTCGTCGTGTCAACGCCGATCGCCATTCTCTTGCAGCGTTGCACCTCGTGTTGCATTTTGAAATATCACTGGCAAGGGTAGAAATCGACATGGACGTCCCCCGTGTTTGTGGTGCAGCCATTTTTCGCCGCTGATGTCTGCTACGACAGTCTTCGGCCCTTCTTCGCACTGGCTAATGGGGACCGTGTGAAATCATCTAGGGCTGGCTGATCCACTACGACATATCACACATCAGCAAAAGTGGCCGCACCTAGCTAGACCTAGTAAGGCCTAGCAAGATGTACAAGGAGTGCTAGATATTGCAGCGCTTGCCCGGAAATACACTTTCTAGCAAGTGCTGCAATATCTTGCAAGCAACGCGCCATTCTTGCTACATCTAAATAGGTATATTCATCCAGCAAGGCCTTGCTACAGCTTGCAAGACCTTTTACACATCACACGAGACACATGCACCTTGCTAGCTTCCATTTTTCTTGCTAGATCACACCGGTCCCAATATCACGTTACATCAAATGCACATTAATGGTTGTAATGTATGACAGTCATGGTTACAGAGCACGGATATGCGAGAAACCCAGTAATGTTTGGGGCATACGGTACCGGGCTCAGAACCGGTTGCTCTTCCCGGCAGGGTTGCTTCACGAACGAAGTACGGGAGTGGGGGCATAAACGCTGCAGATGGATGGCTGGCGACCTACTGGTAGTCGAGGCTAGGACTGCGTGTCCTGAATCGCCGGACAGATGTGCCCGCACGCTTGAAGTACCTGACAAGATGCGTCAGCATGTCAGTAGTAGGGTTGTAATTCATGAAGGCGCGCCCGGGGGCGTATTGAAGCTTGGAGATGTCAAACGTCCGCACACTCGGGCCCGGCGCTGGACCGGATATGCACGATGTGTTCATTATTGTCGACACAAGTCCACATGCGCTGGACGTACCTGAACACGGTCATGGGCTGACAATGCCTGTAGTAAGTGGTCTATCAACCCCGGGTACACTCATGTGAATTGCGAACGAAATTCGATAGACTCACGACGTACCTGGTCCTCCTCAACCTCGTGCTGAATCATTCGGGCTGCAAAGTCCACTAGTCAACTGATCTACCCAAATTCCAGATGCTGTGACTGAGGGAAATGTTAGATTACATGTGGACCATTCTGGCCGTACCGTCATTGCGTGCATCCGGGAAGGTGCGAACGGACCCGCACGACCCTGCCAGGAGACCAGAAAGTCTCGCAGTGGGCTTTCTTGTTCGTAATAGCTTTGCTGTGCTGATAAGGTCGGATTGCTCATGCCGGTAGTGATGTACACACAGGAGGTTAGAAAAAAAGAGCATATATGCACGCAAACTAACTTACCCAGACACATTTACCTCTTAACTCACCAAATTTTATCTCTACCGACCCATCTTTGCAGCCAGAATCGACCTCGATCGAAGGTGGAGACATCTCGGATGGTAGGAGTTAGGAGAGAGACGCGAAAGGAGATGACGCAGAGTTGACACTGAGATTGAAATTCTCGGCAAGCGCCGGAAAGCCCAAAATTTCTCCAAGTCATATCGCACCAGTGTGGCTTGTATTTGGGTACTAATAGATTCTATGGTACGGTAAACTAGGTCTTACTAGAGCTGGCAGGGGAACAAGTGCAATGTGGTACGGTAACCTAGGTCTTGCTAAGTCTTGCTAGACCCACCACTTTCTTGGTAGGCCTTACAAGATCTAGCATGGTGTGTTCAATTCTCGTTCAATTCTGCTAGATCTACCACGGTGTTGCAAGGACTAGCTAGGTGCTACCAGAATCACCGGGTTCCTCCGAGGCTTACTAGTTCTAGCTAGGTTTGGACACTTTTGCTGATGCACTGCGTGTACGAAACTACCATCCAGTGCACTTTCCGGTGTGGTTTTCCCCGCCATGCTGTGCGTCTACAGTCCCTTCAATAATGTCGCTCTTCTTGACAATACGGTGGCCTTTGTGTCGGCCAAGGTCTCCATACGTATTTGCGTTGTAACTGTCGTGGGTGACCCTAGCTCGGAGGACTATGAACATGGTATTCCAGATTTTCCCTATCCCATGATCGTGGGTCCAGGCTCGGTAAGTGCTCCCGCAAAAACTCTGCCAGATGGTACATCGGCAAGGCATTTGAGGTTGTTTCCACGGACTATGTACGTGATACGAGGATGACTTCTACTGTTTGGTACGTCTATCTCGGCAGGGGGGGCGAAGTCAGTATCGATAAGTCACTGTAGCTGTGTGTTTGACTCCGCACACCCACGCTGGAGCAAGACTTCTCTGCCAAATCAGAATACGGTCGTTTTCTACGTTGGACTGTTTTCCGATGCTGCATCGATAGGAGGACTTCAGGTGGGTCTAGAGAGTAATTCCCTGAATGTGGGTGCGAAGGATTCCAAGTCTGGTGGGGGAGCTGCAGTTTCCCCCGTTTCCAAGAAACGTAAGTTCATGGCTGTCGCACCTAGGCAAGGGTATGTTATTTTGTGTGGAGGGTTTACCCATGCTTATAACTTCTGAAGAGATTGTACGCAGACACCCTCTGAGGTCGGAAAAGTTGATGAAGGGCCGTCTTCGTCCCCTACCGCATCGGCAGCCAACGAGCGTGGTGACCTGACATCTTCTACAACTGCAACACATCGAAGTCCTCGTTCCGCATCTTGTTCTCTTACTCTCGCCGACGAGTCACCTACCAAATGTGTCGTTGCGCCGCCCGTGACCAGAGGTAAGGGGAAGGGTAAACGGGCGTCAACTCGTACACTAGATTATAGCGTCTGTAGGTTTGTGTAAGCGTCCCCGATCTTGTAAGGAGCTGCACCTACGGTATGGCACAACATATTACCTACCGCGAAATTTTCAGCCGCCATCATCGTCCGCGTCGTTTGGACTAGCATCCCATTCATACTTCTAATGATCAGTGCGTGTGCGCTACTTTATGGTGCTGGAATGACGAACGGAGACAACTTCGGAGATGAAACTCTTGCTGTGTGTATAATGCTGTCGATCTCATCGAACGTCTCGTACATACATAATGTACAAAGTTACAACGACCCTGCACGATCAGTTACTACTATACATACATGGTCCGATGACAGGGCGTACTCGAGCACAGGAATGAGACAGGGGCCATATGTACAATCCGCACACCGATACAGGTATAGTACAAAAAGCTATCTTTTGTCTGGACAAGCATTCATATCCTAGAACGAAAAACTCGCCGGTCACGATACCATCCTCCAACAGTGCAACCCATCCACGTCGTAGGATCTAACTAACCCCCTGAAGATGTGTCTGTCTCCGAGGTAGTCGACGCGCCTAACGCCCTTACTGGCCTCCAACTGGTACATCTGTGGCATGCTGGAGTACCTGCGGGTATATGCACGGGCGACCTCTGCCTGTTTCCAGCTGCCCAATAACGCCCAATCCGCATGGGATATCTGTCTGCGAAGGGAACGATGGATCATGTAGAGTACGTCCCCAACTGTGATAGGCGGAGCGGGTCCAGGGCCATAATCATTATATCGGAGTTCGACGTCGATCGGCCACTGTGGGATTGATTGGTGAACGACCCGCATCCTCGTGACTGGAGGGGTGGTGGCAGGCTGACTAAGCTCGCTCGAAGAGATGGAGACGAACTGGCCCGTACTGAGTGCTCGCATGGGCGAAAAACTCGGATAGGCCAGGTCAAAGTAGAGGTCATTCAATGTCGAGTCTCCATCCAGGAGCGGATGTAGCAAGGCACGGTGGGCGGTGCCACGGTAGTCCCAAGTCGAATAAGGGGAGTCATCCCACGAGGACCCTATTCCTGCGAAAGAATGTGACCTGGACCTGTAGGGTGATAGCCATGAGGACTGCGGGTAGGGGCTCCGGGGCACCCCATCACCCCACGAGACTGCGCGCGAACGATAAGGGTAATTCGACGCGGTATCATCATAGTAAGGAGAATCGTCGATGGGGGTGATGGACCTGGCATAGGGTGATGCGGTTGGAAAGGTAGACGGGATGAAAGGAGTAGATGGCTGGTAGGGGGACTGGTTAAGGTATGACGTAGGCTGGAAGTTTGCAGCAGGGAAATTTGTAGCTGGGTAGGTGTACGGGGATGCCATCGCTTCCAAGAATCGCTATTCGTTGGTCCTGAGAGGGCGACGCAGGCTTATGTAGGCGCGAGAGATATGGTCGGTGGTCTGGATCGGTGGAGGATTTACCAGCCAAGCTCCACCACTGCCTCGGGCGGCTCTGAGTTTGTATATATGTCATAGGTGTGGTTGGAGTTCATATCACGAGACCGTCAGAGCGGATCAACGTAAGATTACCTGATTTATGTGTGAGATGTGGTGGCCGTTCAAACAGTGTGGAAGTTGTCCGTGGAAATACGACCACCACCCAACCTCGGGTTGATCGAACCGCCGAGCCTCCAGTGACAATGATGACTCTGCCATGGTAGCTGAGGAGACCTTCATGCAGTAGACTTACCATGGCTCGTTCCCATTTCAAGCTACAGATTCACATGCATAGTACACCCACCTTTAAAACTGTGCAGGCGTTAGCTCCTTCGTGTGGCCTCACCCGCGTGAAGAGCATTGTAAAGCAGTGGAAGCTGTGGATGTACAATGCTTCGCTCAGCGTGAAATGATCGAAACGAGATGGCCGATTCGTGAGTGAAGTTTTTCGCGGAACATGGCGACTTGATTGTTAGCCTCGGTTTAATAATGGAATGCGACTGAACCTTAGGACAGCCTCGTCCACATCGAAATAACGTGCCGACCTTGCCACATTCATCATCCTGATGAAACGGTGTCGATGCTCTTTAGGGCAGCTGCACCGCCACACTCTCAGCGTGCTGTGGGAAGAGAGCATCCGCTGCCTCAAGTGTAGAGTGAAAAAAACAAATCGTTACGCTTGGAAAATCGGTACCGAGACCGAGCCAGACTCGCTGCGGTTTGACAAAGTCACTCGGTTTGTTTTTATTTTTTGAAATTTTCTGAGAGCCATTTCCTGCTTTGGTCGAAAACCTTGACCTCGTGGTCGGAGCAGGCGGGGCGACACGCGACTACTATAAAGTCATACCTTTCATCATGCCCAGGACAATGAACCCCTCCCCCATCCAAGCATTCGCACCGTCAGTCGAGCTATGATGGTCAAGCCAGACACCGCTACTGTTACTCTGCCGGAACCCAGCCAGGCATTCATTCATGCAGACCACCTATCTCCCCCTGGTGGTAACGCTCCAGCAGCCTTTTTTGCCTTTGCAACAATCAAAGGTGTAGTTTGCCTCGTCCAGGGTAAGTCAGCCTTTGTAGAGTGTGTCCTCGCTGCCTTGCTGAGTTGCTCATCTACAAGTAACGACGCCTCGGAGCATGGACTCTACCTCCGTCATGCTCGACGTCTCCATATTTCGCCACGAATTTGTTTCAATGTGGCGGTTCTCGCACACAGTCCAACTCTATCCCTCAGAGATTGGGACTTTCGTGGCCATCGACACACAGTCAGTCCGGTACGAAGAGGACAGCGGCACAATTTTCCTCGCGAAGGACTTGATGTGGCGTTTGAAAGGGTTCATGAATGCCGCCTCGCAGACCAAGGCATCCCGAAGTCGCCCAGCCGCAAGAAGGCAGCGGAGCTAGAATGAACGTTTGCTACTTCGCGGCGCAATCACTTGCTGAGCTGGGGTCGTCGAAGCCGCTTTCTCTCACCACGGGGGGAAGCTACCATCGGTGACCACCCTTCTCTTAAGGCGTGTCAAGGGCCTTACTGCTTTAACTCTTATCTTTCGTTATCTTCGAGTCGCTCCAACTCCGTTTCCTCGGTCCAAACATTGTAAACTAGTATTCACGCACTTATTAGGGTGGCTTTCGGGTCGTAGTGTCATGTACTAATCGAGTTCATAAAGCTACATATTAGTTGTACGTTTTCATGTTGCTGTATACTAGGGTCTGGGCTTCGCTTGTGAAGAGGTAACACGGTCTCCACCATTCTGCAGAAATCGCACGGTCTTATCCACCGTGTCAGATATGACGTAGACGGGGTCGATCGTAAGGCCCATCATTCTGTTGACATAGTCCGGCAGTATTAAAAATATATCGCTGAAAGAAGGATGTGAAGAACCCGCTGACAGAAGTCCGAGAGGGATGAGCAGCACATGATAAAAGTATGCGGTCAACTACTCACGAATGATGTGGACCTCGTGCTGAGGAACTCCAGATAGCATACCACGTAGGAGGAGAAACTCCCCGTCAGCAGAGAATTCCTCGGAACTGACAACGAGCAAGGGAATGGTAATTTGTTTATTCCATGATTGTAGTCCTGCAAGGAGTCAACAATAACGAAGGACGACAACTTAAGCACGGACTCTTCGTGGCGGGATCGAATACGACAGCGTGACTGAAGGAGAAACGACCGTCGGCGGCGGCAGCCATCTGCACCAAAACGTCAAGGAAGTACTGCCAAGCGAACAATGATGATACTGACCGCTAAACTCCCGCCAAAAGAGTGCCCAGCCATCACAGGCGCATCGACTTCTACATTGTCCCACCCGTTCCAGTTGCTCGGTGGGGAGTTACGGGACCCAGTGGACACAAAAGGCTCTCCACGGGCCACCTGCTGCAGTGCGGACAAGACACCCTGCACCTCGGCCATACGAACGTCCAACTGGACACTGCGGAGCATGGTATCATCTGAAGGCTGTTCCGTTAAGTCTATCCAACTGATCGAAAGAGGAGGCAAGCGTCAGTACTACTTACACTGAGATATGGGGTGACAATAAACGCACTTCAGATCGCTCCAATGAATCCATGAGAAATCCTTTTTTGCCCCATCTTGGTTGACGATTCTGGCGTGCGGACCAGTGCCGTCCCGATGTTCTATAGCAGCGACGACGTATCCCCGGGACGCCATTTCACCACAAAAGGATGACTGCGACAAAGTCATCACCGTTGCAATCGTTAACAGTTGACACGTAGCGCAAGATGGCGACTCACGTTCATCAAACGCGAAGATCCTGCTCCGTGACTGAATAGCACTAGTGGCCATTTCGATGAACCAGATGGGGTCTTCAACGGGGCATTGGGTATACCCGGAAATGTAGTCCCCCATATGACTACAGCCGCACCCGCATCTGATATATACACAAAACATGACGCGTGGAACCGAGCGTCAAAAGCAGGAAATGTTGCTACGTACAAGCCATAAGCGTACAAAACCGACTGCACGAATTGGACATTTTCATCAATCCTTCGACGGTTCGACAGAGCCTAAAATAATAATAACGTAGTTCCAAAACCACAGTCGATGATCGTAAACTGCTCTTTCTTTTTTTTTCAAGACCGTCAGAAACACACGTTTCCCACTCACCTGGGAAACCATACGACTCGATGGTCATTCGTATTCGATTCGGTGGGATAAAACAACGTGAACATGGCAGTGTCAATGGTGATTCCAACCTCATTCGGCATGGACTTATGCTTAAATTTTCCAAAGGACTGTTTCGGGATGGGAATCTCGACGTCTCGAACGCCGACGCGGTGCTGCCCGCTGTAGTGGGGCAACGTTCTAGAGAATAAGGCTCCGTAGGGTGAGCGTTGAGGTACCGCTTGAATGTGCGGCGTTGCGAAATCCTCTGAACTCGACATAAGAAAGCACGGAACTGTTGTGATTCAGAGAGAAAGAAAGTACGAGCGAGCTACATCATCGTCATAGTGGAGTCATTGGAAATAGCCTAAAATGCAATAGCCTGGTGGGGACGAAGGGTGAGAATTAGTTGCCTTATTTGCACTCCAGTCCACGGAGCAAAGAATAGGGGCGTCTCGCTTACCTAGGTCCTCAAAAGTTTCGTTTCCTTGACGCCGTCCTCTTCGCCATGTTCGTCACTAAGCCTCCTCCTTTTCATGTACAGACACTCTGCACCCCTGAAAACCGCATAGGTAAGAGCAGCAACGACAAATCCGACATAAATCCCGCAGTCTCCTGATCCGTCCTGTGCAACGGGCCCCACATACCACGCCTGCGACATGAAAGGCACAAGTGCTCCACACGCACAGCAGAAAGCGAAGATGGCAGGTATTCCGGTGGGCAATAACCTCGCAGAGTCCCACGTGGAAATTGGGTAGGCGTCCTCCGTGAACGATGCACGACGGAACAGGACGTGCTCGATCAAAACGATCGCCGCGAAGGCCCCGCTCCAGTACCCAATCATACCTGACAATGAAAGTTAACACACGATGGTACGCCATAAATGTTCAATGACTTACCGAGAATGTCCACGAACGTGGTATAAAATGTTTGCCCACCGACTATGGCAACGGGTATGAGGCTGGAAAGGAACGTTCCGATTAGCAGGGTGAGTCCCCCCGATGTAAATCGAATTGTACTCACACTCCCCCGGATATCAGAATGTACACCCAGCGGGGTACGAGGGCGAAACATCCGGCGATGACCATGAAACTCGTACTGAAAGTATACATGCACGGCGCACATGCACTTGGTACGCTGAGCGCAACCAACACTGTGAGTAGCTTTCCGAAACCGCCGACGGGGATCAAAACGCTGTATAATAAACCTCCTACAGATGAGCTATCTTGGAAGCCAGCGTTCCATGCAGGCACACCGGGAGCCGCCGCCGCAAAAGCCGCACCCATGGTATGAGCCGTAAGCTGTGACGCCCATAAGAGATGCTCATAGGTTTCGGCAGGATGAGACTTACACCAGCAGTGACGAATCCGAGATAAGTGTAGAGAAAAATGCGAGAGCTAACAGCATCACATTAACTCGTTGAGCGCGGTACGTCAAATTTTCCTTACGATGAAATGTCCGGGCTGTGGTAGACGCCATAGTCAGGACTTATCGTGCACCAACTAAGCATGCTCGCAGCCAGTGTGGATCCAAATGACAGCAAGGACGATACGTTTGGCGCTGGAACCGATACAGACTGGTTGGCGCGAAGCTGGGGATACCCAAGTGCAAGCATGACAATGAATGCGATCACGTTTGGGATCCATGCCACGCTCTCGTACCTATTGCGAAGATGAACCAAACGAGAGCGCACAGAAACTACAGCGATTTACCAATGAAGAAAGCGATATCCAAAGAACGTCACCTGGATCCAGTGATGAAAAGTGTGGATACCAATTGGCGAAGGGACTCACCACAAGCGAGATGATACTTATGATAACGATGCCCAAGGTGTCGTTCAAATGCGAGTTGACACTTGCGATCGTCTGTCCTCCGATGATACAGTTTAGGATGAGCCAACCCTGCAGGGTAAAGACGTTTAGAGCGCTGGGAATAACTGCGCCGTAATAGCTTGATTAATCGGCAGGTAAGTTCTAGCGCTTAAAACATAGAGCACACAGCGTCACTGACCCCCAAGAAAACCGGGACTGAACCATGGCGCGGGTGCCAAGTTTTGGCCCGAACACGGCACTGATTTACCATCACATGAATGATCCTCATTCAGGAAGATCGTGTCAAAACGATCACACGTACAAGAACGCCGGAATCAGGCAGACCCTGACGAGATCCAGGTGAGTGAAGCAAGGCGAGTGGGAATACCGTGCGAGGGACAGCTCACACAAGATCGACCACGATTATCACGATGATGGAATCACGCACGCCAAGGGAGAAAAACGCAGGCCCGACGGTTCCAGTGCTAAAGCTATGGATGGGAAAGTTGACAAGTCCTGCCATCACCAGATCTTGCGATGCGTATACACACACCTGAGGATATTCATGTTCGCAGAGAACCAGACAAAGAACATCTGGTACCATCGCCTATCCAATCTCTGTTCCTTTGGGATCGGCGCGATCCTTCACACAGCATGAAATACGCAATGGTAAGTCAACGAATATGTGCTCACCCATGAGTTTCAATTCCGGAATGAGCCAGGAACCTGGTCGCACGGTACAACCAACGTAAAGGCAAGGATCCCTCTTGTACGTCGTTCTCAGGCTCGTCTCTTGCAACTTCGGTCGACCCATGAGAGGACTGGGGGACTGTTCTGTCGGCCATGTCTCAAAGCTTCTACGTCGGTCTTACGAAGAGCACAAGGCTAGGGACGGTCGTCATTGTTACGATAACTGAGCCAATCGGAAAGAGATTCGTGTTTGATGAAGAAGCAACCCCCAGGTACACGCAAGAATCCGCATGAAGTATTACACGGTAAAACTCGTAAACGCCATTCAGACGTCGGGCATCCAACTAAGGTTCGGGTGGCGGGACTACAATTATGGTTGGCCCTTCGTCCGTTTGGGGTGCACGACGGCACCCCGAGTACCAATTTCTGATCTGCACGGCAGTAAAACATATCGGCCATACTAGACGTCGCCACCACGGACTACCTCTGGGCCAGAAAGAACTCTCCGTTTGCATAGCAATCACCAACCACGTTGTCAGAGCGGTCAGCGTGACCGTCGCCTCAGCGTAGTGGCCAAGAGTTTCGTAAGTGCCGGGGTTGATCTCCGCAACGTTCATTCCGAAGACACTCTGGAGGGACGGAATGGGTCATCTCATGGTCAGATATGATAGCGTACTCACTGCTATCAGGCTCGCGGGTAAGAAGACCATCGTAAGGTAGGAAATCTAGATAAAGCTGTCAGCGACGACACCAACTATAATAACCACCTAGCGCACCTGCTTCATTGCAGCAGAATCTCGCATTGATGCCTCCGTGAGCTTCTTCATGGCTCGGCTGTCTTCGATATTTACGGTTGCGAACGCCTAAACAAACAGGGTGATCGGTCGAATCATTTACGCATCTACACAAGCACCAACCAGTTGCATGACATTCTTGAGACGGTCGGATTGCATAGTCCTTTGGCCCTCTAGCCGGCCTATCTCCGAAAGCAAATTATCCACTTCCCTCGCCAGAAGCTCGGCGGAGTTGATTTCGTCGTCGTCGCCCTGCATCGCTGGATTTGGCGTGTTCTTTACAAAGTCTACGGACTTGTGGAAGTCTTGGAGGAGTTGCTGATAATATAACAAGTACGCTTGCACTTTGTGCAATTCTCGCGTCAAGTTGATGTCGTTAGTTCCTAAAACTTGAGATTCCTGAAGCATTCATCATCATCATCGTTCAGGCGGACGCGAAAGCAGACGATGGCGTTAACACGCACTAGCTTGTTAATATGTCGGTATAAAACCTCGAATGACTCGTCCCACGCATATAGTGCATACCAAAGTATCGCGAGGAAGACGAACGTTGGATCTTTGGATCTGGCAAACAGTTTGGACCAATAGACACTGTCCCCCGTTCGTTGAACGAGGGACTGGAGACGCTTGGCGGACGTCTTTTTCAAGTGAGAAATAGGATGATAAGATATGATGGTACTGGAATCCTTTCTGCGGACCATGTGAATGGCCAGAAGATCTTGAAGTAATATTTCGTGAGCTAAGAGGGTTGATGGAACGTCAGTAAGCCATAACTATGTCCGAGGGTATATCGTTGACTTACTTAGCTCTAGTGGTGCTTGGGTATTGATTTCGAGGACCTCTATAGAAATGCGAGATCACGATTGACATTCTGTTTGCACGAAGGCAAGGCAACCCACCTTGCGTGATTTTTCGCGTTGACTTGATTGAACCGATGGATGAGACGCTCGGTGGTCTGCTACTAGGGTTCCGCATGGTGCAAATGAAAGGGAGAGTGACGGTTATATCTACACGGCGGCGTGTAAGTCATGTTCTTGAATCAAGATGCTTTGAGGATACTAACGGTCTCCGAGTCCAGCCCTGGCATCTTCTTGATATCGTGAGGGTATCCAGTTCGTTGATGACGAGAAGAAAAAAGGTTCGACGTTGAAGCTGAGAGGAAAGGTTGTGAGACCGCAGTACAGAGAAGCGATAGAATAAACCTTACGTGGTTCCCAGCATCTTCAAAACGTTCAAGGACAAATTGTCGACGAAGAATGCCCGGATTCGAATGCCCTCCGGTCGCTATTTTGCAACGAAGCGAACGATAACATTTCAGTGGACGGACGAACTTCAAGATTTTGGAAACGAATCCTCACAGGCTGCTGCAGTTCGTTCCAAAACGAATGATAACTAGCGCTGTCGCCGGTAACCGTTATAGTCTTTTCTCCGACAGTTTTGTCAAAGCTCCCGTCATCTCTCACTTCTACGGTGTAAATCGAACAAGGCTGGGAATCCGAGCAGGCAAGCAACATCCTGCTTCTCTTGACCTGATCTGGAGTCCAATTTCCGAAAAGGTTCTGAGGGTATTTTTTCCAGTGATCGGAGGGAGATGCCAGTCCGTCGGGATAGAGTGGCTCGACGGCGCTCTCGTCGACATCGAAGTCCATCCACGGCCATGGCGCAGACGGTGCAGCGTGGCGATAACTGGGGGTTCACGGTCACCCAATCCTCCTCGGTAGTACGCTCAGACCAAAAAACTCACGGAGGTACTGGTGTCCTTAACTTGACTATATCCGCTGATGTACTGGTCTCACGTTTGCCGCCACCGCTGAAATGGGAGAGGGAGAGCGGAATGCTACGGTCTGTCATGACGTTAACGCAATGAGGAGATGAATCGAGAAGAGAAAGCGGTGACCATTGACGAGGGCGCCAGAGGAGGGGAACGTGCGTATATATAAACCATTTTTTTTCTTGCAAGGTACGGACGAGCGCTCAGGTGGAAAACCCCGTTTCGAGTATTTTAATTAGGTTCGGAACCAAATTTGCTTGGCGAATTGATGGATGGCTTTGCCGCATGTCAACTTCGTGATTTTTTGTGTGTACATACTCGTGTGTGTGTTGCGTATTCGAGATAGTGTGTAGGCGCAAGAACGAGTGTCAAGTCATCGCGGCTGTATTGTTGGCCTTTGCAATGGTGGTGGATGTCGATAAGAATCGATCACATTGATTTGGCTAAGAAGTCGTCTCGAAAAAGAGTACCAGTGGCACTCATGATGGACAAGAATCTACAAACGAAGATACAGCAGGCTCACGTCGACACGTGCAGTCGACTTCCATTGCATCCAATAACTTTACTATCCCCCCCTTCGGTGGTGCCGCCACAAGCTGTTGAAGTGTACGTTTGTCAGTGAGTATCATGCGTGATTTGAACAGGGTTCTAGCAGGGCGAAGGTGTACACATTTGAATCCTTGCGGTATGCTTAGCGCATCAAACATGTGCCAAAGCAGGTGTCTCCTAGATCACAGCGCAGCATCTGCTTTTTTTCCCTCACAGCGGCCCGAGGCGCTAAAAAACAAACAGGTGGCCTCTTCACGGGTGCTGGCGTTATGGCGTCAAACGTCCGAGCCGGAAATACATACTATCCCCGCCGTAATGAAAGGGATGGGCAAGATACCGGGAGTGGTTTGTGACCGGACAACGATTGAAGCAATCTATACCCTGGAAATGGAGACGCCGCGTGTCCGCGGCTGGTGATTGGACTTGTACTGACCCAAGACGCTAGTGCGTAGCTTACCCATTGGGCAGTGGTGTGGATAGCCGATGTCTTCGCGAGTTATGAATGCTGTCGATGGGCAACTACGTTTCCGTCTGGGTCCAGCACAGAAACGATCCTTGCTAGCCGCCCAGGGTGCCCCGCGGCACGGCAAGTTCCGAGGCAACACCCACAGAAGACACAGGAGTAGTTAGTTGGATGGATGTGTTGATGAGCCAACTGGCAAGGGCGTGTACAACGGATCGTTGAAAGATATTTTCGATTGAATTTCAGCAAGACACCTGTCGGGCCACGCACGAGGTAGATTCCAGGGGTGAGTTTGACCACCTTCCGTGCCCATCGCTCGTGAGCTCACTGTATATTTCAAGCTACAGTTGGCCTTCGGCTGTTCGAAGGACGTGAACTCGATACCTGCTGCCCGATGGCTCTCTGTCAGTATCTTCTTCACGCTATTATCGAGATTACCCTGCGGATTATCGTCGCTTGGGCGCCGAGCATTTGGATACCTTCGTTCATAATTTGATACAGTGGCCAGGCTTTGATGTGTGAATTCGAACTGCAGCGTTGCCTCTCACGATCAGGTTTTACAACGTGAAGGCTGACAAGACCGAATAAGAGGAAACGCACGTAATTTCTCAACCTAACTCAAATCATTTCACTTGCCGGAAGAAACGCAAGGTCTCCTCCGCAGCAGCACCCACAGTGGCACGGAGCACGCGGTCTGAAAAAGCAGGAGTCATTAGTACCCCATGCATGTGCAGGCTGATTTCAGCGATAGTGGCCATGAGTAATCCACGTGTAGTCGCAGATGAGTCCACTGGAAATTCATGATCACATACCAATCCATCTCAGGATTCAGAGTGGAGGATGCAACCGGCTAGATCATTTTAGGTTTACAACGTATTCGACGAATAATTTCTTGCCCCGAGTAACGGCTTGAGCTGGCAGACGCTGAGAGTCGAGTCATACGACCACCTGTCTCCTCACCGCTGAGAAATTCGCCATCTAGTATGTTTTTGCCAACCGATTACCCCAGGCAAGTTGGGGCCAACAAAGTAATCGAGGCGGCTTTCGTTGGAAATCTTTCGGAGCAAACGTCTCTGGCTTTGCTGAAGCTCACATTACACAAAGCGGAGGCCGGCGATGAATGTGAAGAGCCTCGCAATGCAGAAAACACCCCATCAGCTTTTGATCTCCTCCTCGCTGCTTTTACGACACTACTCCACCGATACACTGGGGATACGGACGTTACCATTGGCTCATCATCTGCCGAGTCGAGTACGCCTTTGATTCTGCGTTTGACAGTTGACCCTGCAGACACCTTCTGGACGATCGTTCGTCGCGTCCAAGATGTCCAGGAAGTGGCCAACGGAGATCCTTCGCCCTATGAGACCATTGCCGAGGTACTACATAAGAATGAAGATCACCATCCAGTCTTCCGCGTTTGCTTCTTCGACGAGACGGACAGGTTGCATGAAGATTTTATCAGGTCGACTAGGCTGATCTCAGACCTCACTATTTTCGTAACACGACCTCCGGCGACAACGCGCTCTTCTCTTGCTCCGCAGATATCCCTTCGCATTCTCTACAACTCCCTGCTCTTTTCGCCCGTTCGCATCTCCTTCATCGTTGACCAGCTCTCCGTACTTCTAAGAAAGGTCGCCGCAAATCCAAATGCGCTGGTCGGGTCGGTACCTCTCTTGACTCCCAGCCAGCTGGAGCGCTTGCCAGATCCTACTGCAGACTTACATTGGTCGGACTGGAAGGGTGCTATCACGGACATCTTCTCCCGAAATGCCAAATGTTTCCCGGACAGGACTTGTGTCATTCAGAGCATCCCTGTTACTACTCCTGGTATTCCTCAGGAGTCTCTCATCTACACCTATGGCGATATTAGGCGTGCGTCCAATATCCTCGCACACCATCTTTTGCAGGGAGGCGTCCAGAGGGAAGAAGTCGTCATGATCTACGCGCACCGCAGTGTCGAGCTTGTTGTTGCGGTCATGGCGGTTCTCAAAATCGGGGCAACGTTCTCGGTGATCGGTAAGTAAAATTACAAATTCGACGTACATACTTGATGGATCTGGTCTCGCCCTGTAGATCCGGCGTACCCACCTTCCCGGCAGGTGATTTACCTCGAAGTTGCCCAACCTCGCGGCCTGGTAGTTCTGGCTGGCGCGGGTAAAATCGGAGTTACCGTCAGAGAATTCCTTTCTAATAACCTCAAAATTCGCGTCGAAGTCCCCGCGCTCGCGTTCTCACCATCATCCGACATCCTTGGCGGACTTGTCGACGGTGTCGACGTGCTCGAATCGCATTACCATCTGGCAGAAACGGATCCAAATGTCGTCATCGGACCGGACAGTGTTGGAACGCTGTCATTCACCAGCGGCAGTACTGGCATCCCAAAGGGGGTAAGGGGCCGACATTACAGTCTTACCCATTTCTTCCCCTGGATGGGGGAGAGGTTCTCGCTAAGTGAGGAATCCAAGTTCACTATGTTGAGTGGTATTGCGCATGACCCAATACAGCGAGACAGTGGGTGCAGTCCTTTGTGCTTGAGTATCAACGTTTGACAAGTTTCTACAGTATTCACTCCGCTTTTCTTCGGTGCTAGACTATATGTTCCGACAGCTGAGGACATCGGTACCCCAGGCCGGCTTGCAGAGTGGATGGACGATAATAAGGTTACCGTTACCCACCTCACACCCGCTATGGGTCAGCTCCTCTCCGCCCAGGCAACTCGACACATACCGTCTCTCAACAGTGCCTTTTTCGTTGGCGACGTGCTGACCAAGCGTGATTGTCTCCGCCTGCAGTCTTTGGCTCCTAACGTTCGCATCATCAACATGTATGGAACTACGGAGACCCAACGCGCAGTTTCTTACTTTGAGATACCCGCTGTGTCCGCGGACCCTACTTTCTTGGCTGCTCAAAAGGACATCTTGCCTGCTGGTGAAGGCATGATCGATGTCCAACTTCTCGTGGTCAACCGTACGGACAAGACGGTTCCGTGCGCGGTTGGTGAGGTTGGTGAGATATACGTCCGATCTGGTGGATTAGCAGAGGGTTATCTGGACCCCGTCGCCTCTGCGGAGAAATTTGTGACCAACTGGTTTGCATCCTCGACGTCGTGGAGGGATACAATCCTCCGTCCTATCCAAGGACTTGCAGGACCGGAATCACATTACTGGAAAGGCATTCGAGATCGGATGTACCGTTCAGGCGATCTCGGTCGCTACCTCCCGGACGGCCGGGTGGAGTGTACTGGACGTGCCGACGACCAGGTCAAGATTCGGGGCTTCCGAATCGAACTCGGAGAGATCGATACGCTCATGAGTCAACATCCGTTGGTCCGTGAGAACGTTACACTCGTACGGAGGGACAAGGATGAAGAGAAGATTCTTGTCAGCTATTTCGTACCTGTGGATGGCCCTACGTTGAACGGCTTCACGAGTGAGATTAGCGATGCGGAGGAACCAGAGGGTATCAAGAGTATTCCAAAGTATAGACGACTTATCAAGGATATCAGAGAACATCTTAAGAAGAAACTTCCAACTTATAGCATTCCATCGCGTAGGTTGATAGATTTGGACTTTGACATTGCTAATTGTTCTGCAGTATTCGTACCACTACATCGCATGCCCCTCAACCCCAACGGCAAAATTGACAAACCAGCACTTCCCTTCCCAGATACTGCTTACGCACATGCATCCACCGCAGGAAGGAAGTCAGCTAAAGGCGACAAAGTTCGCACTGCAAGCCCTACTGAACAAAAACTCCGCTCGATATGGTCGACTATTCTCCCGAATCCTCCGGATTCTATTCCTCTGGATGAGAGTTTCTTCGATCTGGGTGGTCACTCGATCTTGGCAACTCGTCTCATCTTCGAAATAAGGAAGCAGTTCGTCGTCGAGGCACCGTTAGGTCTCGTGTTCGCCCAGCCCACCGTCAGTGGTCTGGCATCCGCTATCGACGCGTTAAGCGACCCCGACTTTGGTATCGCTCGACAAGAACCAGGGACTCCACCTGAAACGCTAGCACTGACTGGTGGACAGCTTTTACCGAAAAACTTGCCAACAGCTGCTGTTGAGTACGGGAAAGACCTCGATGTTCTCTTACCACGCCTTCGGTCGTCTTATCCTCCCCTGTCTCCTCACTTTACTACTACACGTACGCTAACCGTTTTTCTCACTGGTGCTACGGGGTACCTTGGCGCATTTGTCCTTCGTGATCTCCTCCGACATGAAGAGAGAGTTCAGAAGGTCGTATGTCTCGTCCGTGGAGCGTCGGTCGAAAAAGCGCTGGACCGGCTGCGGGAAAGTTCCAGTGATAGGGGCGTATGGGACGAGGCATGGGTGACATCTGGAAGGCTGGAAGTTGTTATTGGTGACCTTGGGCAGGATCAGTTCGGTATGGATAGCGAGACATGGTCACGCGTCGCTACCGATGCAGATGTCGTACTGCACAATGGAGCACTGGTAAGTTTCTTATACTGACTAGTCACGCTCGTCCCTTTCTAAGTGAAGCTCATGACTAAAGGTGCACTGGGTATACCCTTACGAAAAGCTCCGAGCACCCAATGTGCTGAGCACGTTGACTGCTGTAGAACTGGCTTCCACCGCAAAACAAAAGCTGCTGGTTTTCGTCTCATCCACGTCAGCAATCGACACCGAACACTACATCCGGTTGTCGGATTCCCTGGTAAACAAGGGTGGACGCAGGGGAATTCCAGAGCACGACGATTTGGAAGGGGCGAGGACAGGTCTGAAAACTGGGTACGGACAGAGCAAATGGGTATCGGAGAAGCTACTATTCGAAGCCGGGAGCAGAGGCTTGCGCGGCCACATCATACGCCCAGGATATGTCGTAGGTGACTCCAAGACAGCAGGTACGCTCTTTGCGATCGCGATCGCCGTTCATCTTACTGTTAACGCTGTTATTCAGTAACGAACACGGATGACTTCTTGTGGCGCCTGGTCAAGGGGTGTGTCCAACTTGGTCTCGTGCCTGATATCAACAATACAGTGAACATGGTGCCAGTTGACCACGTGGCACGTTGTACCACTCTGTCTGCACTGGCACCTCTTCACGACGCACCCCTTGCTGTCCTTCATATTGTCGCCAAGCCATTGCCAACGTTCAATGACATATTGTTATCGTTGGCAGAATATGGTTTCTCCACGCAGCAGTGCGAGTACCTATCTTGGCGTCGCAAGCTCGAGAAGCACGTGCTAGAAGTTCAAGACAATGCACTCTTCCCTCTTCTTCACTTCGTCCTTGACGATCTTCCGACCAGTACCAAAGCGCCCGAACTGGACGACTCGAATACCTCTACGCTATTGGATCCTCACCCTCGTGAAACCATACCTACGGTGTCGGACGAATTGATGGGCCTTTACTTGGCGTGGTTAGTGAGTGCTGGGTTTTTACCGCCCCCCTCACAAGAGCAAAAAAGGAAGGACCTTCCTGTTCTGGCGAGTAATTCGGTCGTGAAAGCAGCAGGGCGTAGCGGGAAGTAACATCAGTTGATGCGACAGAAGAAGGAAACCATTTATTTGTTTTCAAAAACTTGTACTGCCACTAGAGGCATACATACGCTAGCACTTCAAATCGGTCGGCTTTCGCAAACTCGTACGTAGAAAGTATCACCAAAGTGCTGGTCGAGACGGCCCGCAATGCTATGTGGTCAGTCGAGACGAGTTAGCTAATCATGTTTTGCCAAGCACTCGACTGTCGGTCTGCCAGGTGAATTTTTGACGTCCGCTGTAATCGGTACGCCCAGGGGTTGCCGACCTTGACATTGCCACGTCGTCGTCGTCGGAGGCAGAACGCTAAATAGAGTTGGTCTTTGTCTAATAACAAGTGGAGGGAATGTGAGGGGACTTCGACACCAGAGCCGTATCTTTGGTAAAGTGATGATCGGCTTGATTCCAACCCCCACACACCACTACAGAACCGCTGTCACGCTCAACGTAAATATTAGCCACCCACATTGGGCAGGGGGAACGGATGTCCCTTTCACTGCTCTCGTACACTCACAGCCTTGTAATGCAATCAGACAGAGGGGCGGAACTTTTGAATATGACTGTATGTAAGCATTCCAACCTTTTTCATGCAGCGGTTCGGCGAATGCTGAGCGGTGGATACAGCAAATAGTAATTTAGCGGTCACCAAATTGATTCCGGCGTTCCGCTCAACCTACAATTATGCCAGGGTTGTTCCCTCGACACTCGCTTCTTCTCGTGCCCCTTCCTTGAAGTGACACGTGGTGACTAGCCTAACTGGAGCTCCAGTGAAAACAACCTGCGCTGTTTTTCCCCTACTACTACCTGCGACGCTGGTGTTGTTTCAACCGGGGGCAGCCACTCTCACCTGAAGGACCTGGGTACCGTTTTTTTTTCCAGTGGAGATGTTGCATCATTTCACTGAGCGGGACATCGGGGGGAGCACCGCCGTGGAGTCTTATTTCAGAGTCGCCTCCATGTCCATCGCTTTCTACGAGTAAGTGCCATGTTTGCAAGGTGGTCACTATCATGATCATGATCGCGATTCGTTTTTTACCAGTTACTTCTTGACACTCCCCGTCGAATACCGTTTTTATCGCAGTCAACCTCGTATCTGGCGGATGAGGTAGTGTGGCGCCGTTATCCTGACCGTTTGCGTGAGCTGACCGTTTGGTTTTGCGATCGTGAAGCCAGGCTTGCATTTTGTTTATACTGATTCGGTGAGCGATTTGCCCTTGCTTCCCTATACATCTCTCACATCGATCTGGCGATTCTAGATACATCAGCATCGTCACGATGATTGTCAGCAATTATGGAGCTTTTGCAACGTCATTCACAATGGAGTCTTGTCGTCGATACTACCTCGTATCGCCCATTTTCAAAGGTGAGAAATACAGGCACTGAGGGTGGTCTTCTCGCATGCTCAGCTCGGCTAGTTCTGCAAACTATGGTGTCGCAAGCTATCTTGGGGTTCAGGTAGGACCATATTTGCAAGCTCCGTTCTGCGCTTGCTGATTCTCATCATCCCCTTAGGACCTACAATATCTCTGGGAGGGACAAACGCATTCGGAATTTTCTCCTCATATATTATCCCGTTGCAGTCACGGTGGGTCATTTGCGACATGTGTATGGTATTCAGGCTGATGTCTGCGTTTGTATAGTTTGAATGGTTTCTTAATCTATATCATCGCACACGTGAGGCTGACTATCACGTATTCTATCTTTCTGATACTGATGCATCAGTGTTTAGCCCAAGTTGTCAACGTAAGTTGGTTAATACGCGATTAGGTATTGATGCAACTTATCACACCTTATCACACCTTACAGGGAAGGTGAGTCACATCGGTCTTGTTGGTATTGTATGCTGGCATTTTGATTGATCTCGATGAAACAGTTGCATCTCGGGTACGAGTTCGGGAAGTTCTGCAAGTTGGATTTTCTATCTAGTCGCCATCTGCTATGATCTGGTCACACTGGGTATTTCGGTCGTATGGTTATTCCAATATGAGACACACTACAGCAGGTACGTGATGTCCTGCTTCTTCGAATGGTGAAGCTGACTAGCCTTTCTGGGAGGAGTTTCAACCGATTGACCCGAGTCTTGCTGTACGATGGCTTGATATTCTTCGTGGCCCTGACGGGTGAGCGTCTTCTCCCCTTCCATCATTTAATATACTTTGGCTGAACGATGGCAAGCTGTGAATCTACTAAACCTGATTCTGTACCAGGGGACTAATGTGGTTGCTCAGGTGAGCTTTGACAACAAATATCACGGCTGATGGCTCATTTGATTATCGCCGTCATAGTCCACAGCGTAAGTCATCCTGATCCCCGTGTATCGCTGGCTCTGAAGCTTGTTCTCGATTCGTGCGTTAGACCCTCACTCGGATATGCTGTGATCTGGATAATGAGCCAACGCATTCTGATTCACTTAAGAGGTGAGCGTCTCTCGGTGGCCTCGAATGACCTCACTTATAACAGCCACTTCTCAGAAGTGGCAGCTGAAAAGGACGGACCTTCACGGAGCATCACTATCCTCACGCGACGTGTGGGTAGAGAGCGAGATGTGGAACTAGCTTCTCGGTCACACTTCGAGTCTCAAAAGAGTCAGGTCGACCGAAGACAGAATGACCGTGGACTCGACGTTCGAATAACCGTACAACAGACCGTTACCGCTGATTATTCCGCAGAAGAACTGGGCCCTCCATCTGATAAGGAGACGAGACTTGATAACGATGGTCGGTATACGCAAGCGTAGGGAGACATTTCGTTGACCTCGTACTACCACCTTGCGACTGGTTCGAAATGGAATTTCATACGGTTTTTGAGGATTTGGTCCCTGGATAGATGTCATTCCCGGGATTCCTCGTGATGTGATGGTGGGATGATGATCACTGATATCGTCTGGTCAACCGTCGTACAATAATAATCAGCCACTAATTTATGCGCCGTGCGGGCGGGCAAGGGCTCCCGATTTTGTCGGTCATGTAATGAAGTAGTGCGACCCTGTCTACGTGTTAATTCCGAGCTGTGTCCTTGTCTAGTTCTTAACGCGCCGACTGCCTTGAAAGGGGGCCCATAATTTATGTGAACAACGGGATATCTAACCATTGCGACTTGGATATTGAATCATAATTCCTAAAGTATTTTTCCCCGATTAAAACGATACTACGTGCTGCGGCACAATCACATACCTCGCTTTAGAATCAACCAGTCAACACCACACTCGCGACTTCTGTATCACCCATCAACTGAGTCAGGAGGTGGGCTTCTGTGTGCCCCTGTTCCTCGACTGACTTCTGCAACTTGCCCACGCCCCTTGGCATCTTCCAGAGCTGGAGCTTTGGACCGACCTCCGCCGCTTGCGACCTCTCTCCGTTGACCTTACGGGCCTTTAAATGGATATCTACCGTCTTACATATGCCCTGCAATGTCGAGTAGGGTCCATTGTATCCCAGGCCACCTTTAGATGGCGAAAGACGCGCTCTAGTGTCGTCGAAAATTGTGTGCACGGCAACGAGTGCAAACATGGATGGTTGTAGGTTGATGAGATCCCCGCTGATCGTTGGTATCATTCGAGCGATGGCACGGCTGAGGATGGACGTGGACGTTGAAAGCAAGGCTTTAGAGACATAAAGGGCCTCGATGATATGTGCAAGGAGCAGCATGAGGGTAAACGAACAGTTTGGGAATTTGTACTCGCTATCCAGCGTTGCGAGGGCGAGTTGCGCGTCCGCAAAGATACACGGTGGCCCCGCATCCGTAACGGTGAAAGCCTGACCCCCAATATCCGGGTTCGCTTCTCCTCTTTGCAGTTCGAGCAGTCGCTGCTCGTAGCAGAGATGACTCAGCGCACAATTCTCCACGTAAACGTAAGATTGAAGGATATTCTTGACCCATGTAGGATTCTGCTTGCGAGCGAGGTATGCACCGCACACAATTTCGCCGCCGGGACCGAAAATCCCATTTCCAGGTCGGATACAACCCGTTCTCAATATACCGGATGTTCCGGATCGTGATTTGTCCGCAGCTCGAACCGCTATTTCGCCTAGCCTCTTGGAGGCAGCGTAGTTGGAGAAAAAGTGCTCGTGGCGCTTGGGTATGATGCTGTCATCATCATTGACGACTTGTACGAAAAACTCGGGTCTGCTCTCCCATGGCCACAGCCAAAAACGAGACCGCCTGACGGATATAGATCCAGAGGAGGTGTAGATCAGGATACTAGCGCCGACCTCCTTTGAGCACGCGATAACGTTCTTGGTACCCTCGTAGTTGATAGTTGTCGAGCGCGAGAAAAGAGCAGGAACCCGTTCGTAGAAACGGATGTTGGCTGCGGTGTGGATTATGGTTAGCTCCACATGTTCTTCAGAGCCTTCCTCGGGCCAAGGTGCCCGAAAAGCATTTGAAAGGGCTTTTGCGTCCGTGATGTCAACCTTGAGGAACGTAACTTGCTGTGCTTTGCCTGTGCACAGATCGGCCCGTGTGGGTAGTCGGGCGTCCAGTACTCGGATTTTCTTGGGATCTTCTCCTCGTTGCAAGAGTTGAAGAACGATCCATCCTCCCAAGAAGCCTGCCTGTTTTTGAGTTGTCAAACATGAGAAACGCCACGTCGCAAGACGAAATGATAAAATACGAACCCCACCGATGACGATGTACCGACGACCCGTTCTCGGAGGGAGAAGAGGTTCGATGCACACTGGTTCTTCGCGGTGTTTCTTGAACGTATCCAGCACGCCTTGAGCTGTAAACCTGAGAGGTGCAAAGGCCTCGGCTTCTGGTGGCAAATAAGAGAGCTTCTTGTCGTTGAGGACGACATAGGTGACGACTGCGAGTACGACGACCGCCGAGCCATACCAGAACTGAAGTGTCATAGTACTTGCGTAGGTCGTTGACAACTCCAGAGAGAGTTTTTAAAACAATTGAAAGAATGACGGGTGGTTACAGCGCGTGACTCTCGGAGGCCGTGTAAGTCGCCGCCCATGGCAGTACTCAGTGCTTGTTGCTTCTTCATTCCTTGATTTGTGACGGTACAATCTTCACTTTCGCATGCGTTCAACCTCCGATTTCGTGATAGATTCTTCCTTTCTGTTGTGATGGGCGGTGAGGAACGCCCGACGACGGTGTACGTGACCCAGTGATGATGGTGATGGTGGTCTGGATGACAGCCTCGGGTCGGTTAATCGTCGATATCATTCATGGAAAAGGATTTATTGTAATGAAGAGACAGAGATCTAACTACTCTCTGGAGACGACAAGGCACACTGGGCTCAGAATCACGAAAAGGGTATTATCGCCCCCCCTGACTTCAAACCCGGTAGTCTTCGACCTCCATGTACTATCGTCTTCTGAGAAGCTGCTTGTAGTGTAGCTAGTCGCTGTTCAACGTTCAATTGTGTAGCACCCTCGACCGCGTACCCGCGTTACGACTTTTGTCATGCAGGAATTAGACCCTCGCCGATCCGGTTAGCGAAGGACGGAGTATCAAAGGGAGAGTAGAGACAAGGACAAAAAGACACGTACACTGCAGGCGAAAGTACCGCAGACGAACGAGTATCTAACACAGCAATCACGATAATAGCACACCTTTGTACCCAACCCGGGAAATGGGGTCACTAGAAGCTAAGATATCGCGTTGCCGAGTATGACATGTTCGTGCGCCGTAGAAATGCTGTCGCACCGCTCTGCTTGTGCTCTTGATGACTCACCTGGAACTGGTCACAACTGAGCGACACCTAGCACATACACAGTAAGTGCAACGGTAGGAGCATGATAACGCTCAGACAAGGTTCTGGTTTGTACGGTGGACCCCAGGTGACCAGAAGGACTGAGTTTACTGTGTGTCACTCAGCCGGCACCATGCCTAGGATGGATGTTCGTTACATACCGATAGGTTGCATACGGCCCACCGGTCACCTAGTCTGCAACAACCGGGGCATTGTACTGTGTTGGACTATTTGACTTTCTAGGGCAGTGCTGATACATTGCATCGAAAAAACTCCACTCAAACTACCGGGCAGTTTTCGTTGTGAACGTCGAGAAAACGTTCTAGATCTGCGCTATTGCGTTCCTTTAACGCTCTGAGAGCCACGATGGTACGGAACGTGGAGCGAATCTCAATTCAGCACGTAGTCTTCATTCTACATGACGGCTTTCCAAATCACCTGTGGGAGGCGATCTGATCGCTGCGTCAGCATCCTAGTCTCAGAACGTTCCTGTGGCTAAGTGACGCGGATAAGATGGTCTGACATGACGATACCGGAAGGCTGTACAAAACACAAACCAAAAGCGTTGAGCCAATGGGAGACACCAAGCTGTCTTACCGGTAGTGATTCAGAGGACTCTCCATTTGCGAAGCTGTGGAGAAAAATAAAATAATGTCTCAGTTTTCTCCAGCGATCTGTGGTGTGTCCACTGTCTAATGGCTGGCAGGTGTGCGCGAGGAATAGGATCAACGGGTGAATTTACCGTTGTGGGAGTGGCCAGCTCAAAGTAATAAGAGGACAGCACAGTGGCGATCCCGGTATACCCGGACTGTCCGGGGTCCCTGTGCAGCCAACCAAGGATGCTATCCAAAATGCATCCGCTGCCTTGTTAAGGACAGCCGAATGGGAAACACTTCATAAGGACAGTCGTCCGCTGGTCTGGTCTTAACTTTTCAAACATGCGCGTGTGTCTGTCGCCTCTGACACGCCGTGCGGTGTTCTCTCCAATAGAGACCATCGTGTTCTGCTCGATCGCTGGAACCCTGGCGTACTTGCGTGTCCTATCATACATCAAGCACGCAGCCGTCGCCGTTCCGACCTTCCCCTCTCCTGCACGCCCGTCTTATACCATCTTCCACGATGGAGAATGGATCGGTATTGACGAGGAACTGTATAAGGAGCGCCTAGCCTCTCCAGGTTCCCGGTCAGTCGAACTCCAGCAAGTTATATTCTCTTCGCGTTCCGCTTCGGCACAACCTGTAGACACAGTAAGTTGTCGTAGTCATTGGAATCGTACCACTACCCCTGACTCTGCGTGTCAAAGACAACTACCCACATGAAGTTAGACTGGGCAAGCGTTGGCCCCTCGCTCGATAACTTGACACACTACATATCCAATAACGTCCTGACCCGGACCGGTGAGAACTATTCATCGCTTTGCTATTCCGCCGTCAGCGCAAGTGCTGGCCGCCCATGCTTCACTAAGCTTTTGCCACGAACACCGGAGTCGTGGGTTTTGACATTGTCGTTTATGGCTGGTGCTCGGAAACCGTTTGTCGATTCCCTGAAGGCACAGGAGGCCTTTCCCAAGGATCAGTATGGAGTTCAGTACGTTGTCGATGATCAACCCTCAGCTGCAACAGGTGAAACCAAAGGAAGCAAATGGGTGGCGTACGCTGCCCGAGCTCTCGCGTCTCGCTTCGCAGGGCTAGTCAAAGTAAGTTTATGTCGTTACACGTCGAGTTTCCGGTGGATGTTGAGCCGGTACAGAAAGCAAACTTGCTCGACGTCCTATTTATCCTTTCCGGGTACATCTTCATGCTTGTATCGTGCGCCCGCCTCCTCTTGCGCTCCCGCGCCTTGGGATCCAACGTTTGGCTCAGCGCAGCCATCCTTTCTTGCTCTTTCCTTGCCTTTCTACTTTCTTTACCGTTGTCGCATTACTTGAACATTCCTCTCGATCCGATCAGCCTCACGGAAGCGTTGCCGTTTCTTGTTTCCACTATCGGCTTCGATAAACCCCTGCGTCTCGCCAGCGCTGTCTTTAACCATCAACACCTTACCACTGCGACTAAGGACGGCCTCCGCCGAAATGCAGTGAAACCGGCAGGTGACGTTGTGCTGGAGGCCATGGATGAATGCGGTAATGGCATCCTCTGCGAATATGCCCTTGAAATTATGGTCCTTGCCTTGGGTGCCAGGAGCAGAGTGGGGGGTCTGCAAGAGTTCTGTGCGTTGGCTGCAGTACTGGTAACGCTGGACTGTGTCCTCTTCGGGTCCTTCTACCCTGCCATATTAACTATTATGGTCGAGGTAAGTCGTCGTCACGTGGGAGCTGGTTTCGTATCCCGGGTCAGCTGTACTCGGCACCCTGCTCATACGTTATCACTCCCCTTCTCAGGTTCGACGAGTTCAAGCTGCTCGTATCGTTACGAGGTCGCGCAGTTCAAATAACCTCACGGCTGAGGGGAGAGCGAGCTGCTTAGTACGCGCGACGCAGCCACAACAGGAAGATGGCCTTTGGAACAGGGTGTCAACTGCCCTTCTCGGAGTCAAAGGCGCTATGCTGAAACGTAAAAAAATTCCACCATCAACTTGCCAACAGAATCCTGCTGCGCGTTCGAAACTTCTCCTGGTGAGTTTCCTATTGTCTGAGGGTATGTCCGTTGATTGGTTGCCACAACAGGTCTCTACGTTCCTAACCCTCCATTGCCTCAATTTCACGACTACACTGACACCGTCCGCTGCTAAACACGACGATTCCACCTATCTCTCCCCTTACCCGGTAGAAGCCCACACGGTTGACATCACCTCTCCCGCTGTTATCGACGTCTTAAAGAGCTTAGAAACCTTTTACTTCGCCGAGACTAACCCCAGCACCAGCGATATCATCGTGCAGATCGCTCCACCCATATACTTCCTTGCCATCCCACCCGTCACGAATACTCTTCGCCGCTCTTCAAAAAGTGGCGAGATGATAGAGAATTTCATGACAGCCTGGACCAAGATCGTGGGAGATCCTGTTTTATCAAAGTGGATCATTCTCCTTCTCGCTTGCAGTCTTGCGCTGAACGGCTACCTCCTGAAAAGCCTGGCTGAGGGTGCTATCAGAGGCATTCATCCCCCGAATGTTAGGTTTTCCATCGCTGCTGCTGATACTAGAGGAGAAACGTCGGACGATAAGGACAGCCTTCAGTCGCCCGAAATCACCATTTCCCAGGCGCCCCCGTTCTCCGTTAGCGACGAGCCGGAGCATACCATTGACGCCACGGAGACACTCCGTTCACCTGATCCCCCATTTCCCCCTCACAATTCGAGCCTCATCGCTGCTCCAGTAGCTGTCCGCGCAGATAGGGAGAGCTCTGTCTCAGCGTTCCTCCTAGATATGAGATTGAGGGCTCAGTCAGGCCCTGACGGAGAAGAGGAGTCCGCCGCAATGCGTACCGTACGGTCGTTGGAGGAATGCACAGATATCTTTGATAATGGTCCAAAGCCAGTGCAGCATGCACTGGCCACTCTCAACGATGAAGAAGTCATTCTGTTGGTCCAAAATGGTAAGATAGCACCGTACGCCTTGGAAAAGGTTTTGGGAGACCTAGAACGGGCTGTAGTTATCAGGAGGGCACTGATCTGTGAGTCATTTGATTTGTTAGTGACTGGTTTTTGACGTGTCTTCCGCAGCTCGAGCAAGTACGACCAGGACGTTGGAACACTCGAATATCCCTTACGCCAACTATAACTATTCACTCGTGCTGGGTGCTTGCTGCGAAAATGTTATCGGTTACATGCCGATTCCTCTCGGTGTTGCGGGACCCCTCAAGATCGATGGCGAGCCGGTCCATATCCCTATGGCTACTGCGGAAGGTACACTGGTCGCATCTACATCGCGCGGATGCAAGGCTCTCAACGCGGGAGGAGGTGTAACTACCGTTCTCACCAACGATGCCATGACAAGAGGACCTGCGATCGATTTCCCGAATATCACTATGGCGGCCGATGCCAAGGCGTGGCTAGACTCCAACAAGGGTTTCCGTATCATCCGTGACGCCTTTGAATCGACGTCCCGGTTCGCAAAGTTGCGGCGTCTTAAGGCGACGCTGGCTGGCCGTACATTGTTTGTGCGCTTCGCCATCGTTACGGGCGACGCAATGGGCATGAACATGATCTCCAAGGGAACCGAAAAGGCTCTCGAAGCCATGCAGAAGCACTTCCCTGGAATGGTTACTCTTGCACTATCTGGAAACTACTGCACAGACAAGAAACCTGCTGCCATCAACTGGATCGAAGGGCGCGGAAAGAGTGTGGTGGCCGAGGCTGTCGTTCCAGGAAAGGCCGTTAAGAGTGTTCTAAAGACGACCGTCGAGGCTCTTTGCAATTTGAACACCAAGAAGAATCTCGTGGGTAGTGCCATGGCCGGCTCGATTGGTGGCTTTAACGCTCACGCTGCGAACATCCTTACTGCCATCTTTTTGGCGACTGGACAAGACCCCGCCCAAAACGTGGAGAGTTCTAACTGTATAACGCTCATGGAACCGTATGCGTATTCAGCCTCATGCCTCAACCTGTTTCGCTGACGCATGTCGTTAGAACTAATGCCGGAAAGGACCTTCTCGTCACAGTATCAATGCCTTCGATAGAGGTAGGCACTGTTGGAGGCGGCACGATCCTGGCTCCTCAAGCAGCAGTGCTTGAGATGCTCGGCGTCAAGGGGCCTCACCCAACTACTCCAGGACACAATGCACAGCGCCTAGCTCGCATTATCGCTGCAGCCGTTATGGCAGGAGAACTCTCATTGCTCAGCGCACTGGCTGCTGGACACCTCGTGCGTGCACACTTGGCGCACAACCGCTCGCAACCAAACACTCCAAACTCATCGAGGCCCGCAACGCCCGGACTCACAGCTGACGACTTATGTCAGCGACGAGCTGCGGGGAGTACGGTGATATTATCCCCGCAGCCCCACATGATGTCCCGTACATCTTCTGCCATGTCATCACCGCCACCTTATTCGGTTTCGGAAGCGCAGGGGGAATGAACATTGGATTACCCGCAGGCTTTTTACTTGTATTCGGTGCTACCGTGCACAACACTAACCTCACAATGTTGTACTATGGACTCAACGTCTTCCCGCAGACTGTAGCATAATCTTTGTTTTACATAATTGATTACATGTATGGGTAGTTTACCTTACTACGGCGACCGGCTTTTCAGTGGTTGCCGTGTCTCCACATTATGAAGGCCCCTAGTCCCTGATCTGTAGCCGAACACGCTACATATCTTAAACCAGCGCCTGGAAAACAAGGTCGGTGACCATGGCCTTCCTTTGGAGAAGCAGCTTCTCCTTACGCTTAACTGGAAGTACCACTGCAAAGTCTGTCTCGCACAGAACGGGCCGATGGCTTACCACGCAATCTTACGTCGAGGGTCCAATGGACCCACCATTGGAACACAGACCTCTTCCAGTTTACTTTCGGGAAGAGATAGTTGGCAAGCATGCTGAACGACGGGCGTTGATTTCCCGTCATGAGCGTCCAAGAACTCACGGAGGACCAACTTCTCCAAACATGGGTGTTCGCACTCATCTCTCATGGGATTTCCAAGAATTCAGCAGACACATCGATGCGACAGCGAGAGGTCTCGTTTCTCTCGGTGTGAAGAAAGGTGATCGTGTCGGTGTTGTCATGGGTAATAACAGGTGTGGTCGTCGTTCTGCCGCCGCAGCCCCATCCGTTTCACTAATCTTAAGCAGTGCGTACGCGCTGCTGCAGTGGGCATGTGCCAGTGTCGGTGCCATCCTCGTCACTCTCAACCCTACATACCGTCTACCCGAACTCGTGGGTGTGTTCTATGAGGTCCATGAGAGCCAAGTCACCCACAAACGAAACGCTAGGTCGAAGCTCTGAACGTCGTCGGCGTGTCTCACTTGTTCATCGTACCACGCATCCGAACGTCACGATACGTACGCGGACTGTCCGCCGCGTTTCCAGATATGCGACGCTCGGCCCCGGGTAATATTGAGGCGGCCGCATTGCCATCTCTGCGAAACCTCGTCGTGGTAGACGATATGCTTGATCACAGGGAGTATCTCGACGAGATTGGTGACGCGAAATGTGTGATTGATTTTCGTGAAATGTTGGTTTGGCGTGAAGACGGTACCGAGCAACGACGAGTAAAAGAACTTGTCGACTCGCACCGTTCCGACGAAGTCATCAACCTACAGTTCACGAGGTACGTCTTGCTATCCATGAAGGGTTCGACGTGTGTATGTGACTGTCGACAGTGGAACGACAGGCAAACCGAAGGCCGTGTCGGTAATATCGTCCTGCCCTTCTTTACGTAGCCTGTTTGATCTCTTAGTTTTTACCCCAGTTGACTCACCTGAATATCTTAAATAATGGACTTTCCAACGGCCGATGCATGCGCCTCACTGCAGATGACATTTTATGTGCGTTGGTCTGCCGTTGGTTCTTGAATGCTAAACGCGTCGACAGGCAATGTCCCGCCGCTGTTCCATTGCTTTGATGAGTCCTATGTTCACACATCTATTTAAGGGACTTAAAGCTCATGTCTCCTATACGCCTGGTGCTAGGCAACCTAGCTACATGGTCTCATGGTGCCTGCATTGTATACCCCTCCCCCGTTTTTCACCCCGAGGCGGTCGTTGATGCAGTCGTGGAAGAACGCTGCACGGCCTTACATGGTGTACCCACACATTTTCTCGGCGTATTGTCCGAAGTGCAGAAGCGGCAAGAGGCAGGAGAAAAGTTGGACCTGAGTTGCCTGAGGTATGTTTACGGCGGCATAGTCAAGGATTCATAATGCAAAACAAAAACTGTCTGCTAGGACTGGTATTGCTGCTGGTTCGCCTGTGCCCATTGATTTGATGAACCAACTCATCCACAAATTGAACTTGGTTGATATCACGATCGCGTATGGAATGAGTAAGCCTTCTTTATCTGCTCGTTGTTGTACTTCGATTCCTAAGATTTTGATAATCTAGCTGAGACGAGGTAGGCTACTCGTGCGACGCGTGGTATCAGCCCGCGTTGACTCTGTCAACAGCCCTGCATCCTTCCAAACCACACCGGCGGATTCGATCGCCAAGCGTGTGGAGACCGTAGGTCGAGTGCAGCCTCACGTGAAAGCGAAAGTCATCGATCGAGAGGGGAAGATCGTTCCGGTTGGGACACCTGGTGAAATCTGTGTCACAGGTTACTTGCTTCAAAAGGGGCATGTACAATGGTCTAGCTTTCACGTGGGCGGGAATGATTGAGTGTTTTTCGGTGTTCCAGGTACTGGGAAAATAAGGAAGAGACGAAGAAGGTGATGCGTGCAGACCCGAAGGATCCTACCGTGGTGTGGATGTATACCGGTGATGAAGGGATTATGGATGAAGACGGTTATTTGAGAGGTAAGTTTCTTTATACTCTCCTTGATGGACAGTTCCTGATTGGCATTGTTCTCGTAGTTGTCGGGAGAGTGAAGGTAAAGCAATGATTGTCTTATGTTCTTTCGCTGGACCTGAACTCATTCGTCGTAAGGACCTGATCATTCGTGGTGGAGAGGTTAGTAGTTTCGAGATCCCCACTTGGCGCTATTCTCACTGAATCCTTCCTCAAGAACTTGTTTCCGGTTCAAATTGAGAATGTGCTCGTGAATCATCGATTCATACGCGAGGCCGCCGCTGTCTCGGTTCCAGACGCTGTATACGGAGAAGTTGTTGGTGTATGGATCGTCCTCGAGCCGGGTGCGACAATGACCAGAGAAGAAGTGCGAAAAATTGTGTCGGACGGAATGAACCCACAGGTAATGATGCCTTTTCCCTTGCGTTAGTCCGAGATTTTGATCGTCTGTCTTAGAATTCCCCTGACTGGGTGTGGTTCATCGGTGAACCCGGCATCGCGAAAGAACTTCCAAAGACGGGTAGTGGAAAAGTAATGAAGCATGTCTTACGGGAGTGGAGCAAACGGCTCGCTTGTGACAATGTTGGAAAGATATCCAAGTAGCTCCTTTGTAGTAGTTCTACGATCCACGCAGGTACTAATTACCACAAGTTCAGAGCTTGTTCGTCACTAGTGATACAACAAAATACAGGGACACATCATCGGTATGGTGGCGGATTGGTGGGACAGAGGCTTTGGTTGCGAATGGTTGACCGTCCCCAAGAAATCCAGGCTCCTGCTGTTTCAGAGTGATGGAGAGGCTTGCGGCTTGTTCAGAAATCAACAGTCAACACCATTATGTATCCAGCTAGTGTTTGAGAACTTACAAGAGGCTCACGGGACAGACAAAAATCGCGCATGGCCATTTTAGCAACCGTTGTCATGTACTTCCCTTTGACAGTTTCCGGCTTCTGGATGACAAAATAGGCCTTTAAGAGTCGATCTACCTCTGCATCACCAAGATATCTGCGCAAAGCAGTTTCGTAATCCTCGCAAGCAAACTGAGTGTCTGCTAGTACTGTGAGGAAAACCTGCTTCTTCTGTAGCAGCTCGATGAACTTCTCGGTCATGCTCTTCACATCAGGTGCGGGCATGAGATACGGCATCATCTAAGTGAGTTAGCAATGCAGATGGACCCTCGACATTATCATAAGACCTACCACATACTTGCTTGCCTTTTGCAATGCTTTCTGGTGGTCAGAAAGCCCAGTTATGTCCTCTTGGTTCTCAGAACCAGCAAGTCTCCCCTCTCTCTCTCCATGGCCTTGTGAAGAAGGACCAGATGTCACCTGGTTTACTTGTAATAACCCATGGTTCCCATTCCAGCCACGAAGAGGCACGTGAACTTGAGGCTGGATGTTAGGAATAGGCGTCTGGAAATCCATCAGTGCTTGATGAGTGGCTTGCGACGTTTCCTCCGGTGAAACTTGAGCTTGGGTGATGTCGAGAGTGCTCAGTTGTGTGACCGTTACAGGAGGCTTTTAGCATTTATATTTAGCAGTCACGTGCGAAATTTCTAAACGACTCCCAGAAAAGTGGGCCGACGGTACATCGGAGCACTCAACGTACGACCGCAATGACTACGTCAAAGCGAATTCGTATCTTCACCACTGAGGATGTTGCCAATTATAAGTCTGCGGGCAGTTGTTGGGTCGTCTTTCGTGGAAAGGTCTATGACGTGACCTCGTTCATCCCTGACCACCCAGGCGGCGAAGATTTCATTCTGAAGAACGCCGGGACAAACGTGGAAACTGTCATGAAAGACAGGGACTTGCACGACCATTCGGATGCCGCGTATGACATGTTGGAGGAGTACGTGATCGGTCGTTTGGGTACTGAGGCGACGACTGTCAGTGACGGTGTGTATGTTCTTTACTCTTGCGGAATGTTTACTTGATATCGAACAGACTGGGAAGCTACCGACGACTTCAAGCCGGAAGATACAGATTCCGCTGAAGACTTTGCAAAAACGCAATTCCTCGATTTGCAGCAACCGTTGCTTTGGCAAATGTGGCAAGCGAATTTCAGGTTCGTGGTCTTCATTTTGTTACTCCAACGAACCTAAGGAGACCTGTAGCAAATCGTACTATCTCAAGCAAGTTCACCAACCCCGTCACTTGAAACACTCGGCACGCTTGTTCGGTCCTGATATTCTAGAGGCACGAAATCCCCTTTGAGGCGCATTCGTTCTGTTCTAACCATCTTTACTAGGTGTTCACCCGTACGGTATGGTATGTCGTACCTATGGTATGGCTACCCATAGCCATCAATTTGTTTGTGCGCTCGATGTTGCAGTTTGCCATGCCATTGCCGTCGTTTTGGGATAATCCTGTATACCCTCTCTCCAAGCTGTCTTCACTGACGTTGGGCATGTTCATAAATACCCTGCCATTTTTCTTCCTCGGCAATCTTATCTGGACGTTGCTGGAGTACGGGATGCATCGCTTCCTCTTCCACATCGACGAACTCTTACCCGACAGTCCTGTCTTTCTGACACTACATTTCCTACTCCACGGCATACATCATTATATGCCAATGGACCGGTAAAGCAAAAACCCGTTCCTTCTTAGTTAATGCTGATGAGGAATTCAGGTTGAGGCTTGTCATGCCACCAGTCTTATTTGCAATTTTGCAAGCGCCATTCACTCGTCTGGCATACATATTGTTCCCGACACCCGTTGCTAATGGTATAATCTCCGGCTCGTTCACTTTTTGTAAGTGATACTGTTCTGGCTTTTGGACTATCTCGTTTGACGACTGTGCGCGGAAGATGTCGTCTATGATTGCATGCATTACGCGTAAGTTCGGGCTTGGGTCCTTCCTGACTTACGGGCCAACCTATTTCAGATTACACCACACGATGCTCCCAGCCTACATGCGCGAGATGAAGAAGTACCACCTCGCTCACCACTACAAAAACTTCGAGCTCGGTTTTGGGGTTACGAGTGCGTCTTTCCCGCCATGGCATCTTGTAACTAAATTCCTGAATGGTTTGTCAGGCAAGATATGGGATTGCGTCTTTAACACTGTTCTTCCGGTTTGAACTGGGTATGTTTCCACCTTATCGTGGTGTTCATATATATACATAGGTGTCGTATTTACACATCCAGTTACCTACGTTAGAGCTTTTGAGGAATAATAGCACGGACACCATTGTCCTGGTTTACATTGCATGTCTGGTAGTTTTCGAGGT
Organism: Pisolithus albus; assembly: GCA_024613165.1. Classification (NCBI taxonomy): domain Eukaryota; kingdom Fungi; phylum Basidiomycota; class Agaricomycetes; order Boletales; family Pisolithaceae; genus Pisolithus; species Pisolithus albus. The sequence continues at coordinate 890,585 of JANFAB010000001.1, read as the reverse complement.
ATGGGACGGCATGACACCCTGCACCGCCACAGACCAAGTTCAGAATTTACCCCGGACTCGATAGACATCCTCATTCCTCACTGCAATGCCGGGAAAGGTGAACTTTGGAGTAGACGAGGCACTGCTATTGAAAGCTTATAAACTATCCAATCTCAATCCCGGGTACGTTCTTGCAAATCACATTTGCGCATTTGGACCCATCGACACTTGCAGCAAATGGGAAGAGGTCGATCACGACGCGGAAGATGTACCTTCGGATTTCTTGACCGCAACGGGGTCAGAATATGATGGCGACCCTCTTGGTCTTGGTGGAGTTATCGAGTGTGCAATAAGTTCCTCTCCGTTTGTGCGCAATCGCTAACGATACACAGTCTTACGGGCTTAGATACGGAAACACGTATGGCTCCGTGTTGGCTATTCCATCATTTTCTCATGTCCTGTCCAAGGGTCTGCGGTTTCCATTAATTCCAAGGCCTTCGATCCGAAGATCTTCCTGTCTGTCGCCCACCCCAATGCCACTTACCAAGATCTCGCGGCTGGAATGTCCAACCTCCAAACTTCCATAGAAGCACGATCCGAACAGATACGCATTCTCGTCGAAGACAATTTCGATCGCTTCGTAGCGGTTAAAGCATCTACGGCTGGTATGCGTCGGCAATGAAACCTTGTCAGTTGCTCATGCACCCGATAGCGCTCTACGCCGAGATGCGGGAAGGTCTTCTTGCTGATGACAGTGAACTCGCATCAAAGCCACTGACAGACTACCTAAAGCGTACTGCTCACGCATGCTAACCCTCTCTCGAAAAGCACTGCTGACGAATTCGTGATAGGTGCTGCGGTGAAGGCCAACCAAGTATTTCTCCCAGTCTTGGAGAATTCTGCTAAAGCCCAGAACCTACGTACGACTCTCTCGGTTTTCGAGCGATCCAAGTTCTTTTTCAGTCTACCTGGCACCCTCGTTGAGTGTATCGAAGCTGTGCGTTCTTTAAGACTAGTGTCATTTTGAGCTCGTTGGCTAAGGCTCATCACACAGGGGAAGTACGAGGCCGCTCTCCGAAATTACAAAAAGGGAAAGTTTCTATTAGACTCGCGGCCGGGTCAAATAATACCTGTCGAGTCTGGAGAGGGAAGACCCGTGTCCTCTTCGGAGCTGCAACAGAAGCGAATCTTGGAAAGAGTGTGGTTAAACGTGGAAAAGGTCATGGAAGAAATGAAGTCTCAGCTATTATCCAAACTACGGGAGTTCGGACGCAGTGCTGAAGAGCAGGAGAAAATCATTGAGTCCGTGATGCCGAGACTCTTCTTCCAAGTGACGCTAACTTGCTGCCAGGATCTTACTGGAATTGAATCCTTCGCAGGATCCTATCTGGACGTACTTTGATAGTCATCATAGCCATGTCTTGGACAAAATGAATGCTACGTACCGCGCTGGCTTAGCCAACGTCAGAAGTAAGACCATTTTACGACTTTTCAAAGAAGTCACTGATCACCTTTGAAGCTGCTTTGGACCAGGATGCGCCAGATACAAGTGGACCTGATGTAGTGAATGCGTCATTGGCATCTCAGTTAGGAATATGCTTAGCAGCACTAGATACCAAGCAGAGTGACTTGACAATTCGTGGGTGATCTTCTACTCGCTTCGATCCGACTGAGTTCATTGCCGAATAGCTCAGGGAAGAGGTCATGAAGTTTGGGAAACTATCTTGGAGCTGGTTAAGAGCGTCTCGGAGGATTTGTTATCTTCGCTCCCGAACTTTTGGAAGGTTGCCAGGAGCTTTTTGGATGGCAAGTTCAAGAAAGTGAGTCCTAATTCTCAGGTTCTATGTCTAAATACAACCAAGATGACAGCCTACTAACTCCAGACGAAGTGCACAACAGTGCAAGCAGATGGCACTGGACATTGTGAAGCTTTACATCAATCTCTTCTCAGAGTTTTTCATTCTCTCTGACGCTGCTGTTACTTCACCAACCAACTCTGACGGGAAATTACCAGCCTTCCTCCCGGCTCACTCGAATTCCCTGACTTCAGCCCATTTTATCATGAAAATTCTTACCGAGATGCAGGATTGTGCCAACGAAGTGACCGCCATGGATATCGTCAAAGAAGCGGGTATCAGTCTCAAAGGTTTCATGGAAAGTGCTCGATGGAAATTCACGGTCGTACTCCTTCGGACTTGGCTACGCGGTAAATAGCGCCTCCTTTTTCGAATTGTAGAACTGACTAATGGGTTTAGATGCAAACCTGCTGCATCACCTCGAGTCTTGGGCCCCAGCTATGACGGATTCGTCTGTTACACAGTACATGTCACTATTCGAGACGTTCCAACGGCACATGACGTTGTCAGCCCTGAAGATAGCTGGTGGCGTGGATTTAACAACTACGGCTTCCTCTTTGCGGACTATTCAGCAAACGCAGCTCCCTTCCACGTTCACTAATAGGATCACTAGAGCATTTTTGGATGCTGTGTATGCATTTCTAGATGGCTTGGTCCGTCTCACCTCTGGCGATCTTCCAGCGACCGCGGAACGCCCTGCCACTACCACAGGCCGATCGATGCCATCTAAGCCCTTTGATGTCCGTGACGCGGTGGGTGCCACACTTAGGGGAGTCGGTAACGACAGTTCACATGGATTGATAGAATACTCGGGTACTGATTGTGCTATCCAATTTCGCATACCTTTCATCCACGCTTATCCCCAACATGATGTCTCAACTAGAAAGCGTATTTGGCACGTCCACCGAAGAGGATCGCAAGGTTCCCCTACTGGAATTTTATTACCGAGCTGACGCTAACGACTGCGTACAGACGCTTGTGAAGGTTGTGCAGGAGCTGGACAAGACCCTGTTCGACGGATACGTTAAACCTAAATCCGCAGCTGTAGCTTCCATTCTGAAAGAAGGCATTCTGGATCCTCAAATGGATTGGTATGAGACTCCCCAGCCGACAGGTACGGCAGTTTAGATTGTGTACGATCACGCGTGAGTTACTCAAGGCCATCATAGAAATCAGACCGTACATGTATAGGGTACTAATGACACTTGTTGGCATCCACGCCCAAGTCAGCCACATTGCGGAAGGTTTGTTGGACCGAGTGCTTTATGCAATCGTGGATGGTGCTGCGGAGGAGGCCTTGCGTTCATTCCAGCAGGTGAAACGGTTCGGGATGGGTGGGATGTTACGTGTATGTTTTCATCTAACTCTGGTTTCGTTCGCATGCACGTTGTGAACATGATTCTGACAGGCCACGCTGGAGATCGAATTCATGCATCAAACCCTGGCCCGCTACGTATCACCATCAGCTGCCAAGACACTCTCGGAACTATATACGAAGATATCGCAGGCCTACGCTCGACGCTCAACCGACGACAATCTGCAGGGGAATCTCGACAGCGTAAAGAGGATACTGGCAGAGAGCCGTCGGGCAACAGGTATCGAGTTCATGTGCTTTAGGCAGGCGAAGAGCAAGAGTGGTTCGAAATCTACCCCGGGGAAGTCGCGAGCGAAGGGTACGGAAGGTAGCCGAACGACTGGAGAGCGTCGACCCCCCGCGCAGACGTAGTTCATTCATATAATCTCCACTCACCCCTGGAAGCCGCGTCTCTCTACCTGATGCGAGATCTGACAGGTATGCTGTTAGAGATGCCCTAGATAATATGTCTCGGCCGTCCGTTGTACACGCCAGGGTCTCCGTTGTCTAAGGCTCAACGACGAGAGATAAACGACTTTTTGGTCCTTTTTGCAAGCATCGGCTTATTATAAGTCGAGCTTTTGCACTGTCGGACGTGTTGATACAGCGGCCTGGAACAACGGAGGGTACTAACCACCGAGCGGCAGGCGCGCGCTTCGCGGCTTGACTCATAACAACGCATGAATCTATTTTCTTTGGGAATACTTCCTGAGTGAGCTGTGCGCAACGACGTCGTCGCACCTTCATTAGAAGTGGAAAATCATATAAGTAACTAGCCCCGGAGGTTGTGTTGCTCCTTGCCTCGTTCCTTATCCGTGCTCTTCGGTCTATCTTAGTTACATTCCCTACTATGACGGGGATAAGTGCGGTAAGTAGTAAGTGGACCAACATCCCATTCATCGCGCCCCCGTCGGCATAATGACACGCAAGGTTTGCCAGCTTGGTGGCTCATTGACAGGTAACATGCACCTACCTCACCTGTTCACTGCTTCGAACCCTGTGAGTGTACACTGAGATCTATGGGTCGGCCGCTTCGACACATGTTTGATGTTATGGCGTTCTAATGCTGGAAATCCACTCTGGCGCTTGTTGTCATGCATGGACGGACTGCACCCAGGGGAGGGAGTGCCAGCACCGCCTGACTTGAGGTGACTCCGGGGCTCACACAACGGTAAGGCCATGTATAGCTTGTAAAAAAGCTCAGCGCTGAGTGTGTTCAATCCTGACATCTTTTCTCTAGATGATCATCGGAAGACGGTTAAAAACGACCGTGGCCCAATCTGCACGAATTCCACAGGCCAGACCAGCGCCTGTCCACCGACATACCATAGTTTGGTAGCCGTTGCATTTCTCAGACCACTCGGAACACAAATACCCGAAAACCGACAGGCGGCAGGCAATCTTTCATTTGCAAGATTCCGATGCTGAACCTTAATTGCTGTCAAGTGAACAGGTTTCTCCACTGGGCGCTCGTCTGGACTTTGCAACAAGTGGGGTATGTATATATATCCCTTTGCTTCCGGCGCCAATGATGCTGACCCGCCTGTTCGCTGTTCACTTGCTCATTCAACTGATGTTATGGCAGACCATAGCATTCGTCTAGCCCTCTATAATGTTTTCAATGGAAGGAAGTTTTTGGGCAGTACTCAAGCAGATATCCCGAACCCAAGGAGACCAGTACCACAGTGGGTCCGCTGTACATCCGTGAACTGAAACGGGATTGGTGATACGTTCTCAGCTATCGCCATGCTTCACCGTCCGCGCCATGGCCATGGATGGACTTCGATGTCGACAAGAGTATAGTCGAGCCGGACGGGCAGCAGAGTCCACCCTCTAGCCCTTGGGCAGACTATCCTCGAAATCAGTTTGGGAACTGGGCCCGGGACCAGGTCGTGAGGAGCAACTTGTTGACTAGCTGCTCATCTTTCCGGTCTTGTCTGATCTACGAAATGGAAGTGAGGGACGCTGTGGACTGCACCAAATTTGTCGGAGAAAAGACTACGACTATTACTGCCGACAGAGCTAGTAGTCAGGCATTTTGGGACGAACTGCAGCAGCCTGTGAGGATCGTTCCAAATGTCGAGTTAGCCTAAATTGGCTGAGTTATCTGCTTCGCAAAATAGCGACCTGAGGGCACTCGAATTCGGGCATTTTTCGTCGACAGCTTGTCTTTGGAGGTCTTGAAGATACTGGGAACAACGTGAGTTTACTCCATCACGTTCCTCTACTACGGTCTCGCGACCTTCCTCTCAGCTTCAATGTCGAGCCTTTTTTCTTCACGTCGTCAATGAATTGGATACCCTCACGATACCAAGAAGATGCCAAGGCTGGACTCGGAGACCGTAAGCGTATTCAAAGTATCGACTCAAAGCATGACTTACTCGTTGTATAGACATAACCGTCACTCTTCCGTTCGTTTGCGCCATGCGGAAGTCCGGTATTAGGCCAGAAAGCATCTCATCTGTCGGCTCGGTTGATCCTTTGCGGAAGGCTACACGCGGTATGTCGCGATCATACAACCAGAACGCAACTGTAACTCGTGTTTCTAGGAACTCCTGAAATCAATACCCACGCGTCACTAGAGATGAGTAAGCGGCAAGGTCTTTGTAGCACAATCATTCTACATATGTTAACCTTCCACGACGCTCTAGCTCACGAAATTTTACTTGAAGATCTTTTGGCTATCCACATGGTCCGCAGAAAGGATTCCAGCACCATCATTTCTTACCACCCCATATCCCATTTAAAGCAAACGTCCGCCAAGCGTCTCCAGTCTCTCGTTCAAAGAACAGGGGATAGTGTCTATTGGTCGAAATTGTTTTCCAGGTCCAAAGACCCAACGTTCGTCTTCCTCGCCATACTCTGGTATGCGCTATATGCGTGGGATGAGGCGTTTGAGGTTTTATACGAGCACATTAACAAGCTAGTGGGTGTTGACGCTACCATCTGTTTTCGCGTCCACCTGAACGGTGGTTCAGGAATCACTGGTTTTAGGAACCAACGATGTTAACTTGACGCGAGAGTTGCACAAATTGCAAGCATACTCATTGCATTATCAACAACTCCTCCAGGACTTCCACAAGTCCGTTGAGTTCGTGAAGAAGACACCAAATCCAGCAATGGATGGTGATGAAATGAAGGACAGTTCTGCGGCGCTATTGGAGAGGGAAGTGGATAACTTGCTTTCCGAAATAGACCGACTAGAGGGTCAAAGAGCTATGCTGTCTGGTCGTTTGCAGAACGTCATGCACCTGGTTAGTGCTTGGCCAATACGTGAATATCTGATCATCGTTATCCTATGTCAGGCATTTGCAACTGTGAATATCGAAGATAGTCGAGCCATGAAAAGGGTGGGTTAGTTGGTTGTAGTTGGTCTCGTCGCTGACGCCTTTTCTAGATTTCGTATCTCACGATGATCTTCTTACCGGCAAGTTTGATGGCAGTAAGTACACAGTCATATCTGACCACGAAACAACCTATTCCATTCCTCAGAGTGTTTTCGGGATGAACGTTGTGGAAATCAACTCCGGTAGTCATGAAACTCTTGCCCGCTATGTTGAGGCCACGGTTGCACTGACTGTTCTAACCACGTGGCTGGTGGTTGCTATGCAGACAGAAAGTTCTTTCTGGCCAAAAGGGAGTCCGTGGTGGCACCGTCTAGCATGGCCGATATTTTTCATTGCCACACGCATGAAGGAATCGTACCTCAGAGACAATCGTCCATCCCAAGTCGATCAACAGCGGGGTATAGGCTTTGTGTAATGTTCTTATGACACTACCACATCCTTCATTGGATGTATGACGTCGTACGATATTTAATAAGGAGCATACTTGCGGATGGGGAACAATATTATATGCCGTTTTACTGGTGCCCGAGTTAGCCACCACGCGTAGCTTCAAAGACAAAGCTAATGGAACTGGTCTGATTGACGGGAACGACTTTGGCGTGTAGTAGGTCGTGCGAAACGCACAGCCTGCGACGAACGCCAAACCGCCTGGAGGAAATTAGACTGATCACAGCCACATTCAAAATTCTACTCCACATTTCCCGACCCAGACCAGCTTGATCGTAAACCTAGCAGCGCCTCTGCAGCGGTGTGGGGGTGTGACTTTCCCGGATAACCGTTCTCACAGGGACCACCGGCACCAGTCAAGCAAGGCAACTGCCAGCGGTATGGCGTCGGAGTCCACTGCTGGCAGTGAAAAAGACAGGGGCCAACCGAAAGTGGTCAAGTGCTGGGTAGAATATGATTAGCCAACTCGTCTCTTTCAGTGACACGCGGGTTTCCTCAGCCAGGACCCCTCTATTATACTTGAGTTCGGTGTGCGACCGTGTAGTCCAGCGAGTGCTGGCGTGACCGTCTACTTGCAGTACAGGTATGAGAACAAAATAACCGAAAGCCAAGTTCCTTCGGTCAGACCAACTTTCGGATTGCTACTGGTGCTACTTCCCGCTACGCCCTGCTGCTTTCACAACTGAATTACTCGCCAGAACAGGAAGGTCCTTCCTTTTTTGCTCTTGTGAAGGGGGCGGCAAAAACCCAGCACTCACTAACCACGCCAAGTAAAGGCCCATCAATTCGTCCGACACCGTAGGTACGGTCTCACGAGGGTGAGGATCCAATAGCGTAGAGGTATTCGAATCGTCCAGTTCGGGAGCTTTGGTGCTGGTCGGAAGATCGTCAAGGATGAAGTGAAGAAGAGGGAACAGCGCATTGTCTTGAACTTCCAATACGTGCTTCTCGAGCTTGCGGCGCCATGATAAGTACTCGCACTGCTGCGTGGAGAAACCATATTCTGCCAACGATAACAATATGTCATTGAACGTTGGCAATGGCTTGGCGACGATATGAAGGACGGAAAGAGGTGCGTCAGGAAGAGGTGCTAGTGCAGCCAGAGTGGTACAACGTGCCACGTGGTCAACTGGTACCATGTTCACCGTGTTGTTGATATCAGGCACGAGACCAAGTTGGACACACCCCTTGACCAGGCGCCACAAGAAGTCATCCGTGTTTGTTACTGAATAACAGCGTTAACAGTAAGGTAAAAGGCGATCGCGATCGCAAAGAGCGTACCTGCTGTCTTGGAGTCGCCTACGACGTATCCTGGACGTATGATGTGACCTCGCAAGCCTCTCTTCCCGGCTTCGAACAGCAGCTTCTCGGACACCCATTTACTCTGTCCGTAGCCAGTTTTCAGACCTGTCCTCGCCCCTTCTAAATCATCGTCCTCTGGAATTCCCCTCCGTCCACCTTTGTTTACCAGGGAATCCGACAACCGGATGTAGTGTTCGGTGTCGATTGCTGACGTGGATGAGACGAAAACCAGCAGCTTTTGTTTTGCGGTGGAAGCCAGTTCCACCGCAGTCAACGTGCTCAGCACATTGGGTGCTCGGAGCTTCTCGTAAGGGTATACCCAGTGCACCTAAACAGAGCGACGAGCTTCACTTAGAACAAAGAGCGAGTGACCAGTCAGTATAAGAAACTTACCAGTGCACCATTATGCAGTACGACATCCGCATCGGTAGCGACGCGTGACCAAGTCTCGCTATCCATACCAAACCGATCCTGCCCAAGGTCACCAATAACAACTTCCAGCCTTCCAGATGTCACCCATGCCTCGTCCCATACGCCCCTGTCACTGGAACCTCCCCTCAGCCGGTCCAGCGCTTTTTCGACAGACGCGCCACGGACGAGGCATACGACCTTCTGAACTCTCTCTTCGTGTCGGAGAAGATCACGAAGGACAAAGGCGCCAAGGTACCCCGTAGCGCCAGTGAGAAAAACGGTCAACGCAAGTGTAGTGAAGTCAGCAGAAAGGGGAGGATATGACAACCGAAGGCGAGGTAAGAGAATATCGAGGTCTCGCCCGTACTCAACAGCAGCTGTTGGCAAATTTTTCGGTAAGGGCTGTCCACCAGTCACTGCTACCGTTTCGGGTGGCTTCCCTGGCTCGTGTCGAGCAATACCAAAGTCGGGGTCGCGTAACACGTCGATAGCGGATGCCAGACCACTGACGGTGGGCTGGGCGAACACGAGACCTAACGGTGCCTCGACGACAAATTGCTTCCTTATTTCGAAGATGAGGCGAGTTGCCAAGATCGAGTGGCCACCCAGATCGAAGAAACTCTCATCCAGAGGGATAGAATCTGGAGAATTCGGGAGAATATTCGACCATATCGAGCAAAGTTTCTGTTCGGTAGGGCTCCCAGTGCGAACTTTGTCGCCTTTACCTGACTTCCTTCCTGCGGCGGACGCATGTGCGTAAGCAGTATCTGGGAAAGGAAGTGCTGGTTTGTCAATTTTGCCGTTGGGGTTGAGGGGTATGCGATGTAGTGGTACGAATACTGCAGAAAAATTAGCAGTGCCAAAGTCCAAATCTGTCAACCTACGTGATGGAATGCTGTAAGTCGGAAGTTTTTTCTTGAGATGTTCTCTGATATCCTTGATAAGTCGTCTATACTTTGGAATACTCTTGATGCCGTCTGGTTCCTCCGCGTCGCTAATCTCACTCGTGAAGCCGTTCAACGTAGGGCCATCCGCAGGAACGAAATAGCTGACAAGAATCTTCTCTTCATCCTTGTCCCTCCGTACCAGTGTAACGTTCTCACGGACCAACGGATGTTGGCCCATTAGCGTATCAATCTCTCCGAGTTCGATTCGGAAGCCCCGAATCTTGACCTGGCCGTCGGCACGCCCAGTACACTCCACCAGACCGTCCGGAAGGTAGCGACCGAGATCGCCTGAACGGTACATCCGATCTCGAATGCCTTTCCAGTAATGTGATTCCGGTCCTGCAAGTCCTTGGATAGGATGGCGGATTGTATCCCTCCACGACGTCGAGGATGCAAACCAGTTGGTCACAAATTTCTCCGCAGAGGCGACGGGGTCCAGATAACCCTCTGCTAATCCGCCAGACCGGACGTACATCTCACCAACCTCGCCAACCGCGCACGGCACCGTCTTGTCTGTACGGTTGACCACGAGCACTTGAACGTCGATCATGCCTTGACCAGCAGTCAAAATGTCCTTTTGAGCAGCCAAGAAAGTAGGGTCCGCGGACACAGCGGGTATCTCGCGGTAAGAAACTGCGCGTTGGGTCTCCGTAGTTCCATACATGTTGATGATGCGAACGTTGGGAGCCAAAGACTGCAGGCGGAGACAATCACGCTTGGTCAGCACGTCGCCAACGAAAAAGGCACTGTTGAGAGATGGTATGTGTCGAGTTGCCTGGGCCGAGAGGAGCTGACCCATAGCGGGTGTGAGGTGGGTAACGGTAACCTTATTATCGTCCATCCACTCTGCAAGCCGGCCAGGGGTACCGATGTCCTCAGCTGTCGGAACATATAGTCTAGCACCGAAGAAAAGCGGAGTGAATACTGCAGAAACTTGTCAAACGTTGATACTCAAGCACAAAGGACTGCACCCACTGTCTCGCTGTATTGGGTCATGCGCAATGCCGCTCAGCATAGTGAACTTGGATTCCTCACTCAGCGAGAATCTCTCCCCCATCCAGGGGAAGAAGTGGGTAAGACTGTAATGTCGGCCCCTTACACCCTTTGGGATGCCAGTACTGCCGCTGGTGAATGACAGCGTTCCAATACTGTCTGGTCCGATGACGACGTTTGGATCGGTTTGTGCTAGATGGTAATGCGAATCGAGCACGTCGACACCGTCGACAAGTCCGCCAAGGATATCGCCTGATGGTGAGAACGCGAGCGCGGGGACTTCGACGCGAATTTTGAGGTTATTAGATAGGAATTCTCTGACGGTAACTCCGATTTTACCCGCGCCAGCCAGAACGACTAGGGCACGAGGTTGGGCAACTTCGAGGTAGATCACCTGTCGGGAAGGTGGGTACGCTGGATCTACAGGGCGAGACCAGATCCATCTAGTATGTACATCGGCTTCGTAATTTTACTCACCGATCACCGAGAACGTTGCCCCGATTTTGAGAATCGCCATGACCGCAACAACGAGCTCGACACTGCAGTGCGCGTAGATCATGACGATTTCTTCCCTCTGGACGCCTCCCTGCAAAAGATAGTGTGCGAGAATATTGGACGCACGTCTGATATCGCCATAGGTGTAGATGAGAGACTGCTGAGGAACATCAGGAGTAGTAACAGGAATACTCTGAACAATGCAAGTTCTGTCCGGAAAACGCTTGGCATTTTGAGAGAAGACGTCCGTAACGGCACCCTTCCAATCACACCAGTGTAGGTCCGCAGTAGGATCTGGCAACCGCTCCCGCTGGCTGGGAGTCAATAGAGGTACGGACCCGACCAAAGCATTTGGGTTTGCGGCGACCTTTCTTAGAAGTACGGAGAGCTGGTCAACGATGAAAGAAATGCGAATGGGAGAAAATAAGAGTGAATTGTACAAAACGCGAAGGGATATGTGTGGAGCAAGTGACGAGCGTGTTGTCACAGGTGGTCGCATGACGAAGATGGTGAGGTCAGAGGTCAGACTGGTTGACCTGATAAAGTTTTCCCGAGGCCTGTCTGTTTCGTCGAAGAAGCGAACGCGGAAGATTGGGTGAGTTACTCCATCTTCGTCCTTATGTAGTGCCTTGACAACATCCTCGTAGGGTAAAGCTTCTGCATCTGCCTCTCTCTCGACTTCTTGGACACGACGAACGATGGTCCAGAAGGTGTCTGCAGGGTCTACAGCCAAACGCAAGATCAAAGGCGTACTAGATCCCGCGGAAGATGAACCGATGACGATGTCCACGTCTCCGGTGTATCGGTGGAGTAGTACAATGAAAGCAGCGAGAAGGAGATGGAAAGCTGACGGTGTGCTTTCGGCGTTGCGAGACTCCTCATCTTCATCACCAGCATCCTCTTTATGTAGTGCGAGCTTGAGGAGAGCCAGAGATGTTTGTTCGGAGAGGGTGGCAGTGAACGCTGCTTCGATCACTTTGTTAGCCCCGATTTGCCTCGGATAATCCGTCGGCAAGGACATAGCAGGCAGACTTTTCAACCTCGCCAGCATTCTCGAGAGCGCGTCTACCGTCATTTTTGTGGGCTGACAAGGTCAGGGGAGGAGAGGTAAATAAATTATCGCAAGTACACAAGTGACTCGACTTCCGATTTTACCCTCAAAACTGGAATTGGATTGGATTGGATTGTATGCCAGGTCATCACTACGGTAATTGCCTCCTTGACGAGTGCGTTGCTGATACTTGATGCCACCGTTCCCGGCGAACCATCGATGTTGGTGGGTAATCCCTGAAGATGCTGTGAGTAAACCAGGTATTCTCGCCAACTTCACATGAGAACTCCGCTGGGAATACCTCTACGGCAATGTTGTCCATCGGCAGGGCTTCTTCGGGTGTAGGTATCATATGTGACTAGGAATTATGAGCGTTGCAAAATCTTCTCAATCTTCTCTTATCGAATGATCACCTTGTGGCTGGAACCCTCGTCATGGATATAAGCTAAAGCCATTGCTCCACGTAATGATTGCTGGTGGAGTTCAATTATTGCTCACAATATCTGTGCCTTACTAACGTGACGAGGATGATCATGGCTTTACTGTCGGTATGTCGCAGTGAACTTGGACGCTACTGGCGCGACAAAAAGCAGCTGTTGTATTGTCAGACTGTCCGGCGCAGTTACTAGCTGCCAGGTTGGTGCTGGCTTGTCTGCGAATATTGATTTCACATTAGATAGGGGGACTGCGTCTTCCGTGTCTGAAAATCACGGGCGGAAAACGGCCCTTCACTTGACTCTTTGATCGATATGCATACTGGGACGGAGAAAGGAATACACATTTCAGAGACGACAGGTATGCATTGCATGCAACAACCGCTGCACTGATTACACTGCATTTCACAGGGTAAAGGTTGTTACTATGCAGCGACGTGCGGTGTTTGCTCATGTGGGCAAAGTTGTTTTTCGCCGTGCCCCACTAGGGAAGTCTCGTTCTCTTGCATCCTTGTTTGCGAGAAGTGGTCGCGGTCATTTGGTGTGATCGACAGTGGTGGTTTGGAAGGAGCAGCACTCTGGTACATCATGCATGTACACAGATCATAATGGAGGTGGTCCCCAAAAGGTATGTACGATCTGGTAAGAGTTTCCCCGAATCCATTATTATCAGTTATACGAGATGAACACTATGGTATAAAGTTACAGTAGTTAAAGGTGCCTTTAGTACAAATCTATTGATGCGCGTGCCCTCTAGGATATAGCGATGCACCTCTTCAAAATCTCTCTCTCCCTACTCTCTCCATGGTCATGCAAATCGCTGGGTCAAGCCGTCATACACCACGAAGACAATTGCACTGGATGGGATGGCTCTGGCCACCGTCATTCCGCAACCAGCATACAGTCCCCGCACGCCTCGGGCTTTATACATCGCCTTTGCGGTCTGCCAGAACGATCCAGGCCGTTTCAATAACCGTTCAGAAGGTGTGAATGTATCGGGCAGTCGCAGGTCATCAGCAGTCTGGATAACGGATTTGACAGTATCCGCGGGGTAGAGGGATAGTCTGTAAATGGCACCTGCCAGTGCCCCCGAGAGGGCAGACTCCCAAGGGAGAAGTTCGACGTTATCGCGAGGCACTTCAGTGAAAGAACGAGTTCCAGAAAGGGAAGATGTTTGTGTACGACGGGCCAGCAGAAGTGACGCAAAAAATTCCTTCGACACAAACCACGCTCCCGTTCCCCCTGTCTCACGGATTATGGTTGCTACGTGTCCAACCCAGAGACCTTTGAGTCCTGAAACACGAACAGTATTAGAAACTATGGAAAGAGGTCCAGGGAGTTCCCGGAAGCGCTGGGAGGCTGTATGACGATGTTGTCGTGGGAGTGTGGAGTCGACTGAATCAGTATGAATGAAGGTGGGAGGATGTGTTTTGAAGTCGGGAATTCTAGGCGGAGCTGTGAGCATTTGTACCTGCATCTTACACTTCACAAGCTCGATGGGAGTTCTGTGGAGCGATTATTAATCGTTTGATACGCCACACGATAAGGAAATCGACGGTGACGGACATAATAAAGCTGGTTAAGAATCCCGAGCCGGCCGCAGCCAGACCCAATTCCGGGAGGGATGGTTGGCGAAAAACATCCGATGAACACCAGAGGAGAAGTGACTGTAGTTGACTATAAGTGAGAAAGAGGCCAGCTGTTTCTGCCATTGCGCCGAAGATGGGGACGGGGAGACCCTGGAACGTTTTCATCGCCAATAGGATTGGGAGATGAAATCGTACATCATCGTCCAGCCCTAAAATTTGGCAGTGCGCTACTTACGCGGTATAGGCCCCTGATACCTTCGTTTCGCCACGTTTGTACCAGACAGTCCAGAGGTCCACCGAAGCGAGCAGCCGTGTCAAGTACTTGTGACTGTAGGCGCACTTTTGCCAAATCCAGCGGATATTCAAAGACCTCTGCGACCATACCTGCGATCTATTGGGGTACATATGTATTGTAAAAAAGCAACGGTCAGGAAGAAGGGTCTAAAACCACTCACGCTGCCAAACGCGATGTCTTTTACCGCACGAACGGTGGCCGAGTCGCGACTTCCATTAGTACCAGAATCGAGCTTTCCAATGTCAAGATGGGTTCCTTTTGAAAAGGACCCATGATTAGGTTCCATAGACAGTCAAACAGTTGGAAGAGTCTTGCATGCACATTTTTTTTTACATTTGGCAAAACAGCCGCAAGTGACCAGATTTTACACACCCCAACGGCATGTATGGGACACACGTGACTTTCTTCCAAAAGGGGATGAGTTGCTGACTCCACACCTGCTATTTTGGGATTTAGGGTGCATATGGGTTATGACGCAGAGTGCCTTCCAAATCTGTCTCAGGCCGCATCAGTCGTATCCAATCCACCGATCTCCTTGGCGAGTATATAAAGCCCACCTTGTCGAGGGGGGCGGTTATTTTTCTACATCGAAAACTCGCTTCCCTACCCCTCGTCAACTGTATTGCTCACCGAGAACCTCCCCACTTTACCATGTCTCAAGAAACTATGAGAGCGCTGTGGTACAACAAGGTAGCTGTTAACCCAACTATCTGAGATTGTATCAACACCACAGTATTACAGCCACGCGAGTTCGAAATAAGACAAGTAGCAATTCCACAGGTCGGCGACGATGACGTCCTCCTAAAAGGCGAGTCTTCTATCTTCACTCGGTGCAGAGGTCCCAGCTGACCGCCAAACCAGTCACATGCTGTGGTATGCCTCGAGCAGCAGACTGATGCAATTATACGCTCAGATAAACTTCTTTTCAGGTGTCTGTGGTACAGATGCACATATCCACGACGGGGAATTTATATCCAAATTTCCGGTAAGACGTTCTCCCCAAATCAATGTGACGTTGATCGGATATCTTATCTCGCTGCGACATCACAACACAGCTTATCCCCGGCCACGAGGCAGTCGGGAACGTGGTGAAATACGGAAAGAATGTCCAAGGCTTTGACATAGGTGACCGATGTGTTGCTGACGTGGGAGTCACGGTAGGCATACGATGTCATATTGTGGAGAGAAAACGTTCTGATCATCGTCCCGCTTCGACAGTGCGATAAGTGCTTTTATTGCCGACGTGGCCAATCGCTATTGTGTGAAAACTTCAACGCTCGTGGTGTCACTCAGGATGGAGGGTTTGCGGAGTATATCGTTTAGTGAGTCCTCCACCTCTGCCTTCATGGTTTTGGATACGACATGTGATCCGAAGCCCCTACAACAAGCTATACAAGATTCACAACCTGACTGACGAAGAGGCAACTCTCTTGGAACCCGCTGCTTGCGCCATCCATGGCCTTGACAAGCTGAGTCCTCCTGTCGGCGTCGAGGTCTTGCTGTTCGGGGCCGGCCCTACTGGACTCATCCTCGCTCAACTGTTGAAGTTGAACGGTGCTTCCAGAGTGGTGATCGCTGCCAACAAAGGCATCAAGATGGACATCGCAAAAGATCTGGAGGCTGGCGATGAGTACATTGAACTTGACCGCAAGAATCCCGGACCACAGTGGGAAAAGCTCAAAGCTGATAACCCGTACGGTTTCGACATCGTCGTGGAGGCCACCGGCGTAGAGAAACTTGCCAATGATGCTATCAACTACGTTCGGAGGGGCGGAACGCTGATGATCTACGGTGTCTATGAAGACAAGGCCCTCGTTCACTGGCCACCATACAAAATCTTTGGAGACGAAATCAAGGCGAGTCCACTGCTACCGTTCACTTCTTAGTATCTAATACTTGTCCATAGATCATCGGGTCGTTTTCGCAGACCTACTGTTTCCCTCGGGCCGTTGCATACCTCGATAGTGGAAAGGTGAAGGTCAAAGGAATGGTAACCGACACTTACAAACTGGAAGAATACCAACAAGCACTGGATAAGATGAGTAGCCGAGGCGCTGTCAAGATAGCTATTAAGCCATAGGCGGGTCCGCTGGCTCCAAAGGATGAACTGTACTCGTATACCCCACTAAACAGCCCTTGTATACTATCTAGGGGTGGTACAAGCGAACGGTGAACCTCTCGAAGAAATACCGTTTTTGAAGACCTAACTTGTGTGGCGCATCATTCAAGCCAGGTGGACGTGACACTGCAGCCAGGGCAATCAAGAAGAGAGTCCCGTCAGCATGTAAGTTAAAATCAGAGCGGTACGCTGGAAAAGAGAAGACTGAGTGAGCGCCATACTGACCGTGTCTACCTTAAAACCGAAGACATTTGACTGGTCGAAATCTAGACGAAAATGAGAGAAGAGGACGGGCATATATAGGGGTATACGTGTTCGTCAACTTTATCTCCTTTTACCTTTCTTCCTTTGCAGGACCCGCTGCACATTGTTCGGCTTTGCGAAGGTGTGTCTACGCTTGTCTACTCAGAGAGCCCTGGCGAGCCAAGATCGGTCGTACCGCACGTGTCCTTTTCTTAGCGCCAAGTTCGTAGCTTTCTCGTAAGTGAAACGACAATACGGAAAGACCCTCAAACACGTCTATTAGGATGGGTGATACCCATTCGGTGAGGACCACGAGGCCAGCCAAGTACCCACTGCAGGCAAAAGATGCATGATGTACAGGCGACCATTTCTAGGCGACGGGTGACATCGGTTTGAAGGCACCCGTGTTCTGTTGAAACTTTGGGAACCGTACTCGCTGTCATCACAGAATTGCCAACTCACATTAATCGGGCGACGCAACCGACGGCCCCACATATGCACGACCTCGTTCGAAAACACATGACGTGCACCGGTAAAGATCGTTGCCATTGTGTGATGGATCAATCACAAGTTGTATTCACGGCCTCCGCATGACCATCGATAACAATAGCCCTGGAGAAATATAAGACAGCGACGAGATTGCGAAGAGTGCTCGGTAAGTCTTGGTCGTCCTGTCAACGTGCCCCGGAGTAAACATCCGTGCCTGGAGGGCTCCAGTTTCGGTCTCGGAGTTGTCGGAGTTGTGTGACAAATCAAAACTTCTACCGGAAGTATATGTCGGGCCAAATGTGCCCCCTATTCAACACATCGACTGAACCCGAGTCATATTTCGACATGTTCCGTGGACAAGTATACATTATACCGAACGTCCTACTAATAGTACGCCTGCACGTTCAGCCCCTCCTTTTGAACATGCCAAATAGTAACTTTCCCCTTTGCGCTTTCGCTGCCAAGCGACGCCGGGTTTCCTCCTCAATTTCCGCGTCGCTGTCCCCTTCGCCCATCGAGTACCACACAACGGTAATCATACCAATAACTGCCGTTACAACGCATCTAAATGGGAACAGGGTTGTCAGAAGTCAATATATGACGTTGGTATCCACCCATACCCTGTCATCGCCAGAATACCCTTCGGGAGCCATCCCATCTTCTGTTGATACGGACCAAGAGGAAGTCCTGACAGGTCAGTCGTAGAGGCATGCCCAGCCGCATTTCCAGAGTAAGGATTTCCGAGAGCTGCGCATTGTTCGTACATGTAAGAGGGAACTTTCCCAGCTGCACGTTCCTGGGCCTGCAGCGGTGCTTCGATGAATTGGACAGCAAGACCGGCTTCCAGGTGCCACTCGATATGACCTATCGATGCATCAGTCAGCTGCTGCATTGTACGGTCCTGGGGAAATTCGAACAGTGGAATATCCAAGCTCCTGGGTTGTCCGCGACAACTCGTAAGGTGACAGACCCCCCACCTGGGATCACTGTGGTATCTCGACGCATAGGGTTAGCTTGTCCTTCCACTAATGGAGGGTTCAGTGTCGTATCATTTGAATCAGATACTGCTACGCGATTGACAATTTGGAACTTGTGGCCGTGGAGATGGCTGGGGACCACAGAACTCAATATTGTCGTGGGTTACGAACAAGGTCTGGCTCACAAAGGATGATGGTTTGTGTCCAAGTTCTTGACCACGATGTCGACCACATCAAGGTGTTCGAGGATAAAGCTGTAAGGGCCATATGCCTCCTGCACGGTCGCATTCGAGCCAAGGGTGAGCTCGGACAATATAGCAGGTACGAGTGGGGGATTGTAGACGACGCCGTTGATCATTGCATGATTAGTACCATCGTTCATGGTATCGAAGAAAAACTCCAGGTTGATCGTCGTGGTTGCAGTTGGCTGCGGGACCACCGCGGTTGGCACCAGTAAGGTGTCGTTGAAGTCGGCGTAATCTGAGATAGTCCCCAGGTCTGTAATGCTCTCACCCTCTGCATAGGTTATTGAGGATGTGAGATCTAACCACGTCGTTTTTAGTACGACAAGGATGTCACACAGAGACACAACTACGTACTCAAATTCAGGGTACTTGGCACCTGGTCGAACATGCTAGGGTCCATGTTGGCATGGATCATCCAATTGGAAGACGTATCATTGCGAGCGTCCACGAGGACTGAGTATCGCTGTGCAACTGCCAAGTCTAACGCATCAACAGGGTATTCCTCGACATCTGTCTGCAAGGGCCAGATTATAACTGTTGCACGATATCGAGGCAATCGAGAGTCAAACTCACCCCGTCCGCTTCGATAATCCGCATGGAGTGGCCGTCTATCCAGAAGTAAAAGGTGGACAGAGCAGAGGTGTTGATTACTCGCAACCTATACGTCTTTCCTGGGACGAACGGGAGCGTCGAGTTTTCATTGAACCCTACTGCAGATGTCACTGGAGAAGGCGAAGTGCCGGAGATAGGTGGCAAATACGTGGAGTTTTGGGCGAAATAGATCAAACCCGAATCTCCAAAAAAAGTGTTTGAGATGGAAACGATTGGGTAGACTATCGACTAATAGGTAGACCAACCTGGAACGGGTTCTGCACCACCAGGATTGGCTATGCTGAGGTACCAATCCATCAATACCGAATGTTGTTCATGGTACCAGTCGCCAAGAATGACGGTAAACTCTTCGTCGTACTGGTAAGTCTCTTGAGCAGGATGGAGAACCAGCGGAGTACGCAGTCCGTCAACATATTGTCCCTGAAGGCAAAGGTAAGGAGGCTGAAACTTTGATCCTCACAGGAGAATTGCTTATACGCACCGAGGCGTGAGCATGCGTCCAATAAGTTCCCCATTGGCCGGAGCTATTGATGGGGACGAGATAATCAAAGGTCTGACCGGGCGGTATTCCACTAGAAACAGATCCGGGAGATGATTAACAAGGGTACGTTGACCAAAGCAAACGAAAACATGACGTTGGATATGATACGTACCACTGGCTGACGCCAAGTGCTCCGTCCATCCAACTGGTGGAGTTGAAAAACATGCCATGGTTATGCAGGGTAGTGGGTTGGTCCAAGCTGTTAGTGAGGTGGATAAGCAAAGAATCCGAGTTGTTGACCGAGATGGGAGGTGGTCTGTAAACATAAGCAACGTTTCACGTCAGACGACGAGCATGGCACGACAAGGGCAACAACACCTACGGCCAAGTGCCGTTCACTCCGACGACCTGTCTTTCATAGAGGCCGTCGGGGTTAGCATTCGCGACGTAAGTAACGTTCCACCATAGCTCCTGAACACCCGCCAGAGCACAAGTAGATATGGACAGTAACTGTATAACACGAGAAAGCGTCATGGCTGCTTGTAGACCACCCGCTCGCTGTTCGGGTGTGGCAGAATGACGGGGCTGTTAATCCTGTTAGGCGGTGGAGACTTGAGGCATTAAATCGGCGTACGGAGCGTGTTTTATATCTCTATTAGAAGGGAAGGGTAGGAGGGCAATGGCATGTGGTCCATCAGAGCGTAAAAAATTATCAGATAACGAGACGACCAGTGTCATCCCAAAATGGTCCGACGTGATCAAATTACTCAATCTCGTAATGTTAGCTACACATCGTTTGCCCGCAACACCACCGATCCTCTGCAGTGGGTAGACTGTGTGGTTGGCAGTATGTATCATGAAGAGACTCTGAACATCGAAGAAATTAGTGCTTTAAGAGAGCGAAAAAGTGCTCTGATGCGCCGGGTGGTCAAATGCAGTGCGACCCAATCGGTGACTTGTTTACATAGTTCGGAGATCGGACTTCGGACCAAGGCGCGAAAAATTTATCAGATAAGAAAACACGCCATAACAGCCTTCGCAGGTATGCATCAGAAGCGGGTCGGCCCTTTCCCTCATATAAGGCTCCCCAAGTTTCCCCGACCCCCCATTCACCATAGTCCGTCATGACCCAGGACCTCTTCTCCATAACGATATTCTTTGTCACTTTCCGCGAAACCCTTGAGGCAGCGGTCATCGTGTCAGTCTTGCTTGGTCTGGTCACCCAAATCGTCAATGGGGACTCCGACACGCCTTCGGAAGCCCCAACACTGTCTACCAGGTTGGTCAATGGCAATATTCACTCGACTCTGCATTCACATGTGTTCCGAACAGTCTGTCTAACGAACAAGTTGGACCGCACGATCCTCTCATGCGTTCCAAGATACTACGGCGGATGAAACTGCAGGTACGCTAGGGGGAAAACTACTGACGTTTATTTTTCATCTCAAGCCAGTATTCTAGATACTAATGGGGTCTGCTCTTGGCCTCATCATTGCCATAGCCTTAGGCGGCACCTTCATTGCTATATGGTTCACCTTGGCCACGAACTTGTGGACCAAGGCCGAACAACTATGGGAAGGTATGTACAAGTCGCTACAACGAAGATTGAAAACACTGACGGGTGTATTAGGCATATTCCAGCTTATTGCGGCCCTCATGATTTTTGTCATGGGCGTAACAATGCTCAAAATGGACCGAGCGAAAGCAACATGGCGCGTAAAATTGAACCAGGCATTCTCTGGTGAAGGTATGAGAAATCTGTGAACCCCTACATGCTTTGACTGATGGTCGTGTACTTTGCAAACCAAGTCGTCGACCGCCGCACAAAATCCGGAAAATGGGTTCTGTTTCTCCTTCCCCTGATCACCGTGCTCCGTGAAGGTTGGATGCTATTAAAACCGCTGTCATGATATGTTATTTATATGTTCCTCTCCGAACAGGTATGGAAGGTGTCATTTTTGTCAGTGGGGTGGCAGTAGGGCAACCTGCAACCTCCATACCTATCGCAGCCATCGTTGGAATTATATGTGGTCTCGTCTGTGGTTTCCTTATTTACCAATTTTCAAGCAGACTCAGTAAGCGTCGTCTCGCTACAGTCTTTGTATGAGCGAGGGACACTAATCAATGCCACAGCCCTCAAGGTCTTTATGGTCATTATGACTAACTTAATCTTACTCGTCGGCGCTGGGCTGTTCTCAAAGGCAGTGTGGGCGTTCGAGGAGAATGCTTTCCAACAAATCGTCGGTACCAACATCGACGATACCGGAGGAACTGGCCCCGGTTCATACGATGTTCGAGGGAACGTATGGCACCTCAACTGTTGCTCCACAGGCACAGGCGGGTGGGAAATCTTCAACGCTGTTCTGGGTTGGCAAAACAGTGCCACAGGTGAGTTTCCGTGTCAGGCTCTGCTTTTACCGTTCCCGAATGACTAAACGAATGCAATCGTCAGTGGGCAGCGTGATCTCTTACGTCTTTTACTGGTTAGCAGTCATTGCGACTCTCGTATACCTCAAGTTTAAAGAGGTATAATGCTTACATGATGAGGTGGACAATGCTGAAGACTCGTGTCACAGGGGCGTACTAAATTATTTGGTTTCGAATCGTCGTACGCGAAGCGCCGGCGCTCCGCCCGCGAACGCAACCAGGAGAAGGTAGACGGAACGACGGAAGACGAAGTAGACTCCGGAAATGACGCACAGCAAACTTCATAGCACCAGTCAGGGATACTCTTTGCTTATAGATGCCAGGGGTCTATCGTGGGTGGATAAGGCTACCGCATTGACATTACCTTTCGAGGGGTGCCCGCCGAGCAACTTGGACTTGGTGGAAGACGTAGAGGCCATTGACAGTGGATGACGTTTGCACATTTACCTAAGTGGTGGTACCATACCTGTGAATGCAGCCCTTGTAATAGTGGGCGACTGCAGCTATAGCCGTCCTTGAAGTTGACGCCATCCCCCGGAAAAATACTTATCCCGATAGTTATACCCTTCAGACGAGAGCGATAGAGAAAGGGGCATGCTCTCACTTGACACGAGAAATCAAACGACAGGGTTTGTGTAACCCATGTCCCGACGATGAACGAAGTAGCTTGGGAACTTGCAAACGCGTCACCGTGTAATCATCGAGGCTACCAGTTTGATACTCTTTGCTCCCATAGCAGTAACCGATGCTGCCAGTGATCACGGCTATCCTTCGCGACGATTTTGAATCTTGCCAGGACAAGTATTATCGTGAAACATCGGCGCCGATTGGTACCCTGTGGCGGCCTGGCGTTGTTGCATTTCACGCTCCGCGCCAATGTGCCGCCACATCCCCCAAACCACGTGAAAGCTAGATGGTATTTGACAAACTAAAATGCATACAGTACAAGCTTGATGCGCCTGCGAAAAAACAACGTGGACATTTAGATGCCGGAGAGTGCGTGAGACGTTAGCGTTACAATCCACAGTCCTTCCAAAAAAAGATGCGAGTCAGCGGGTGGCGTCCAGCGCTTCTGTGTGCATTATATGGGCGTGAGTGGGAAAGCGAGTGTATATGCTTGGTATTCATGCCGTGAGATCGAGACGAAACAAACAGTAGACCAACGTAGCGCTCTTGCAAACTGGGCATTCAGGTTTCGAGACTATTGCCTGAGTTATGCAGCTATACAGCGTTGGTGTCAGAATATGGGATCAAATGCGGAACCTAGGTCTGGACACTAACCTGTTGCAGAATATGTGGCCACAGATCGTTGCAGTCATGTTTTCGCAAGGATCGCGGCTACAGATCCTACAGTGGAGCCGAATTTCATTCCTAGAAGGGGTAACCGTCGTTGGCGTAGATGCATCGGAAATCGGAGGGACGAGTTCCATAGAATCAAGAGATGAGATCGCAGATGGTAGTCGTAATGGACTAGTGGCAGTTGAAGAAGGTACTGATGGTGCGCTTGTTGCGACTAGATAAGCGCAATTCTCCCTGGCATATTCAGGGATCGAGTCCACTGTTACATATACAACGGATTGACTCGAAGACGTCGAGGTCGTGTGGTCACTGCGCAGATTTAGCGGCCGCCGGTGGGGTGGCTTCATATGGGACTTACCTAGCACTATCATAGGACTCCGACAGGAATGACGAGTTCGGTGACGCAGGCTGAGCATCACTATGAGGCAAAGTCTCCTCCGCTACTAAGGTGTGAAGGTCAGACTGGCTTGCGCCACTGCCGTTCACGGGTGGGGTTGGTGAAGGTAAAGGAACCTGGCGCAAATCGCTCGTCGTTTCTTTCTCGTGGTCAGAGTCAGCTAGAGGTTGGTCTACTTG
This sequence comes from Pisolithus albus, assembly GCA_024613165.1. Classification (NCBI taxonomy): domain Eukaryota; kingdom Fungi; phylum Basidiomycota; class Agaricomycetes; order Boletales; family Pisolithaceae; genus Pisolithus; species Pisolithus albus. Next base: position 866,617 of record JANFAB010000001.1, on the reverse strand, counting down.
ACGTGCAGCAGACTGGCTCAGGCCCTGGCTACAGGGTGAGAGGGACCTCGAAGGAAGCGCGCTGTTACGCTCTTCGTCATCAGCGTGGATTCCCCCACTCCAACTTTGGCTATCGGTTACATGGTTGCAATGCGACCGACCACCCTCAGACTCGGAAATCCGATCCGATTCCAAGGGGTATACAGCATTCGCGTGTTCGCTACTGACATGCTGGCTTTGAGGATGAATAGCGCATCGGGTTGGATACTGCTATGCAACGAACCTCATCAAGCAAATCGCGTTCCTTCATTCTGACCCCGCATATGGCGCAAGTTGGGTGCTCGGAGGCGTAATGAAGTTCTAGATTGTCTTGCAAAATGACGGCTCCGCCACACTCCCAGCACACCACGACCGGATGGTCAAGCTCTGTATGCTGCATCAAGGGATAAGTCAGTACATCCCGTGAGCTCCTGCACCTAAAGTCGAGTAACATACACGGAGCAGTTCCGATTCGTTCACGAACGATGTCCCGCATCTCCGACATTGGAAATGAGACTCCATGTGGTCCTGCAACAGACTTTCGAAGCAGAACTGTAAGCCACACCACTGGCAGGTAAACGCCATCCTCTGCGCTATGTGTCGTTGGAGGGAGGTTTCATCTGCAAAGCAACTATAGCAGTCTGAGCAGTGAAGAGGTATTTCAGTCCCAAGAAACCCGCAACTATGGGCTTTGCAGTCTTCCTCGTTGTCAAATACGCCTCCACAACGCCAGCAACACATCCCCTGTTCGTCTCCAGCGTTATCTAAAGAGAAACTGTGTGAGCACTCGACTGTCGGCGAGCGAGGGTCCTCACTTATATTCTCCTTGGTACAGTAGGCCTCCAATTGACAGTCGGAGTTATCAATTGCACTAGCGTAACTAGCGGGAGAATGTAAACTCGATACTTCGCCTGCCGAGCCTGATTCTGGATCGGATGATTGCTTCCCCGAAGAACTAAGCCCAGGCGGAGTACCGGATGCCTCCGGATAAGACGTAACCACGACCGTCGCAAAGTCGCCAACACCCGAGCTTGCCTGCAAACCAGTTTCCTGGCGCGGGGCCAGCGCAGGCGACTGTAGCCGCTCAGTGGAATGATCAACGTCCTGCTGATCAGAGGTGTCGCTGCGGCCCAAGTCTACACCATGTAAGGCGGCTCCATGCTGTTCCAACGCATCCGCCGACTTAAAATCGTAATCGCACTGAGTGCAAGGGTAAAAATGAGCTGCAACCTCGTGCCCATCACGCATGACGGATGAGCTGAACTCGAAATCGCAGAAGCTACACTTGAAAGAAGAATGTTCACCCAATTGGCGTTCCTCCAACGCGCTGGGGGATCTGAACTTCTTGCTGTACTCGTGACAGGGGAGCGTAGGGTGAACAGCACCTACATGCTGGTCACGCGCTTCGATAGAATTGAAAGCGCGGCTACAGTAACGGCATTCGAAGGAACCATGCTTATCGCGCTTGTGTTGTTCCAAGGATTCGGAGGAGAAAAATGCCTTGCTACATTTGTCACATTTATGTGCGGGATGCGCCGCCGTCTCGTGCTGAGAGCATGCCTCAGCAGACCAGAACATACAGTCGCAGTGAGCACAACCGAACGATGGATGTTTGTCGCGTTTGTGCTGATCCCGGGCATCAGAGGTGGAAAATGCCTTGCTACACTTGTCACATTTATGAGTGCGATGCGCCGCCGTCTCGTGCTGAGAGCATGCCTCAGCAGACTTGAACATACAGTCGCAGTGAGCACAACCGAACGACGGATGTTTGTCGCGTTTGTGCTGATCCCGGGCATCGGGGGTGAGAAATGCCCTGTCGCATTCGTCACACTTGTGGGTGGGATGCACAGCCGCCTCATGCTGGGAGCATGCCTCAGCAGACCAGAACATACGGCTGCAGTGAGCACAACCGAACGATGGATGTTTGTCCCGCTTGTGCTGGTCCCGGGCATCAGGAGTGAGAAATGCCTTGTCACATTCGTCACATTTATGAGCGGGATGCACCGCCGTCTCGTGCTGAGCGCATGCCTCGGCAGACTTGAACATACGGCCGCAGTGAGCACAACCGAACGACGGATGTTTGTCCCGCTTGTGCTGGTCCCGGGCATCAGAGGTGAGAAATGCCTTGTCGCACTCGTCACATATGTGAACGGGATGCACAGCTGCCTCATGCTGAGAGCATGCCTCAGCGGACTTGAACGTACGGCCACAGTAGGCACAGTCGAACGATGGATGCTTGTCGCGGTTGTGTTGATCCAGAGCATTAGCGGAGGAAAATGCCTTGTCACATTCATCACATTCGTGCGTGAGATGTATCGCTGCCTCATGTTGGGAGCAAGCTTCGGCAGATTTGAATACGCGGTCGCAGTAGAAACATGGGAATGAAAGATGACTGTCCCGCCTGTGCTGCTGCAGCGCATCGGGGGAAAGGAACGCCCTGTCGCAATCGTCACACTTATGATGCGCAGGATGCACGGCACCTTCATGTTGTTCTCGTGCTTCAACAGACCCGAAGGTGCGATTACAGTAATTGCACTGGAAAGGATGCTTGCCCCTCCCGTCGTGGGCATCCTGCTTGTGCAGCCCTAAAGCAGTTGAGGAGCAGAATGCGCGGTCGCATTCATCGCACTCGATACGGTGTACAGCATCTTCATGTTGTTCGCGTGCTTGAGTGGTCCCGAACGCACGATCGCAGTAGCGGCATTCAAGCGAATGCTTAGCTCGCTTGCGTCGCTCCGAAGTACTCGAGGTACCGAACGACACATTGGATTGGCTGCACTGGCTGAGCGAACGTCCCTGTGTAGCATGATGTGGAGTCAGAATTTCTCGATGTCAAGTGTCCGTGGCGGACTAACAAGCATATTGCACTCTACCCTCCTGTCCCGAACCCCCTCCACTTCTTTCAAAGGAGAACCTCGCAGCAGGGGGACGCCGGGCTGTGGTGTATGATGTTATAGTTTTAAGACTCCCAAATTGCCTTCACAGCATTTGAAGTTGGGCTTCGATTCGCACGATGGCCACGCAGCAAGTTAACAGCCTTGATAATACAGTTACAGTCGACAACGTGTATGAGACAAAATGCTATGATGCTACACTGTATCGATGCCATTGCAATACGACCACGAGCTACGCTGACAGATGCATGCGGAACAGACAGTACAGGAGAGTTGGAGCATTGCATTCCGGACAATGGGGGTCATCCATGACAGCGTTCGATATGCACCTACGCAAATGAATGAGGATGATACTAAAACGCTTGAACGAACACTCACTCGTAGCAAAAGAGATGGCCGCACGTAGTCGTCGTCGGGTCGTTACAAGTATCCTTCAAACAAACCCGACAATGGTAAGAGGGTGCAGACGACTTGAGCGTCCTCCCATTAGTTGGAGCTGACAAGTGATTCGGTTTACCATTCGTCATTCTCCTTCGCTTAAAAGATGAAAATCTAGGCAGTTTGCTTGCGCCTGTAATTCCAAGTTAGGCTTGCGAATGAACTAGGAACCAATCAGTACCGTGTTTTCTTGTGTGAATTCCATTTGGCCTTAGGTAGGTCACAGGAATATCTATCGACGGATCACTCGAGGTAGACTCGTTGTCCCATACTGGTTCCGCCATGATGCTATCATCAAAGCGGACTTCGCGACGCTTACCACTGTCTCCCACTGCGAGTCCAGTAAAAGAGAGGATCGGCGAGGAATTCGTTGGGCTGTGTGGAACAGACGGCGATGAGACTCGTGATGGTGTTGGGTGCGTAAGTGGCAAATAAGCTCTTGCTTCTCGGAGATACTCTGGCGTATGGGTGACGGCGCATATGCTAATTTCCGGAGACTCGGTTGAGAGGGGACTCGCCGATGGAGGCACACTGCGTGGCAGCACATGAACCGGTAAATAGCCACTGTGTAATTACCGCACTCACCATCTGGTCGAACTACCCGCATCAGAGGCCTGCAGAACCGTCACAGAGTTGTCTGTTTCCAAAAAAATCTTCAGGTGAGACGAGGCGCAGGAGTTACTAAGTGACAGCTTTGTAACCGAACCGCTATCGCTCGTCGAACCCGAAGATGTCGGTGATCCGGATACTGGACTAGGCAACTTGACGCCGGGAGACATCAAGGAAGGAGAGCGTGTAAAAGAGCTATCACTACCGTCGTCGTCGCTGGACTGTACTGATCCTTTGATTGCAATATTGATGGCAGGGGTCGCACGAAAGGCGGGAGGTCCACCAGGCCGTGGACTGAACGGACGTAGGTAGTCGACGGACGGTGTAGGCTCTGCGCTTGACAGTAATGGTGTCCCCACGGCGGGCACCATGGACAAAGGCGAATAATCGTCGGCATACTTGCCCGTATCAACATTGAGAGACGGAGGAACAAACTGCCGCAGTTCGCTGTCCCTGGAAGAGGGTTGGTCGATGATGAGTGTGGAGCTGCATGACTGAACATCTGGTTGAGTCGAGTTTTCTGAGTCGACATTTTGAGATGTTGGACTAGAATAGCCGCTTGCACTAGGGAGAAGTGATTTAGAAGAAGCGGACAGGGGGTTGTAGGCTTCGCTACTACATCTAGCCTGGTTCTCAATGACCCGGTTGTACCGATCGGCCAAGGGCGGCAGCGAAAGCTGACGTCCCTCATCCACAGGAGCGGTGGGTACTGTGGCGGTGTTATTATCCTTAGGACAATGAACTGTGAACAAGTGCTATGACAAGGTGTATGAGACACGTCAATTTGTCTTCCGAGAGGAAATAGGCTCACATGTTGGTAGGTTTCCACGTCAGCGAAGCGGAGGTCGCAATTGACGCATTTCGGGTGGTTGGCAAAATGCCTGATATGGCTCTGCAATGCGTCGCAAGAATCAAACTGCCATCGGCACAAATGGCAATGGAATTCTGGATGCTGTAAAGCACCATGCTGCGACGAGAGCATACATGCTAAGGGAGTAGACGGTTGACATAGCATCATCCTACTCACCTCCGCAAAATCAAACTTATTCTTGAAGCCCATTTGGCACGCCTCACACTTCGGGTGCCTCCGAGACGACAGGTAGTGGAGCGGCAGATCGATTCCGTCGACGATCACGCCTTCACATGTTTCACATGGAGTCGGCCGATGCACTTCCAGCACGTGCTACAATGTGATAAAAAATGTAGTGAGCCATTTGCTCCATGGGATGGTCCAGGACATACAATATTGTAAGCGCCATCATTTTCAAAACCCAGGTCACACCGCACACAGACAGGGTGGACGTCGTTCGAAGACTCTTTGTAATGTTGAAAGAGTAACCCTTCCTCGGGATAACGAGTACCGCACGGCACGCAACGATAAGGATCACGGTGTTCCTCCTGGTGCTCCTCCAGAGATTTCGCGTCGACGTAAACACCCTTACCACAATCGGGACAGGAGTGGGCCGTCGAAATATGGTTGGTCAAGGCCGACTGGGTCAAGTACGCTTCCCTACATATGGGACATTCGAATATAGGGTGAACTTCGGCCAGATGGGCTTCCACGGCAACGTGAGTGGTAAAGAGTTCAGGGCAATGAAGACATTTGAATTCCTCGCGAGGAGTCGGTATGGGGGAAGAAGGGTGATTCGAACTTACGTGCTGGAAATTCGTCAGCTGCTTACATCCTAGACTGATAGCACGACGTACTCACAGATTGTAACGCAGCAGCGTCCACGAACCCAGTCCGGCATTCTGTACAGAGCGGGTGACGGTCAGAGGAGGTAAAGTGAGCAGAACGCTCTTCTTCTGAGCGGTATATGGTTTCACATATCTCGCACCGAAAAGGATGCGTATGTTCGACCATATGTTCGTCTAGTGTCTTGGCATCTCTGACGATGCCATCCCGACATACGGCGCAGCAATGCACCTCGTTGACGTGCGCCTCGAGTGCCGTCGCAGAAGCGGCCTTGTGCTGGCATACACCGCAGTTCGGCCCATTTGGATGTTTCGCAGCTACATGTGCTTGCAAATCCTGGTTGCGCTTGAACGTTCTGTTGCACGGATCACACACAATCCTATTATCCTGTTTCGGCGCCGGCATCGGACTTTGATTTGACTGAGAACTTGTCTGACGAACAACCGGGTGAGCTAGAGGACTGCCATGGGCTGCGGATGAGGCATTAGGCATGGTTTTGTGCTTCGCCTCGACGTGCTGATTGTGCTCCGTGAAGGATGGGAACCGCTCCCCGCACGCGGAGCACGTATACTCGTGAGACAGACTGATGTGACGATTCAAGTCGGCCAAGGAAGGAAAGCGCTGGTTGCACAGATTGCAAGAAGGACTTGTCGGAACAACAACTGGGAGAGCTGGAGGACTGCCGTGGGCTGCTGCTAATGAGGCATTAGACTGCGTTTTGTGCTTCGCTCCGAAGTGTTGATTGCACTCCGTGAAAGATGGGAACCGCTCCTCGCACGCGGAGCACTTATACCCGTGAGCGAGACCGACGTGACGATTCAAGTCGGACCAGGAAGGAAAGCGCTGGTTGCATTGACTGCAAGAAAGAGCGCTACCTGTCTGTTCGGTTGCTGGCAGGTCTACTTTCGGTGGGGTCGGAGGAGCCTGCGCAGTATTTACTATAGAAGGCCCAGGATCCTGTTGGGGGTGGGCGTTCAATTTGTGTCCTTCGAGTTGTGCTGAGGTTGAGAACGCCTGATTACATGTTGGACACGGGATATGCTTGGACCGCTGATGGGAAACTAAACCATCCGCAGTTTTATAAAGTTTCTGGCAGATATTGCACTTATGTCGGCGGTGTTTCTTGCTGTTACTCTGCCGATGAGCGGCTAAAGCAGCCGCAGTTTGAAAAGACTCGGAGCACAGATCGCACTTGTGGATGTTTGAGACAGCCGGCTTCGTGGGAGCTGGCGCTGCTGGAGTTCTAAGCGAAAGTACGCCAGGGGTTCGCTGACAATCTCACTGTTAGCACTTCGAAGCATCCACCTTCGAAGCAAACCGCTGATACGTACGTTGGTAAGGCCGCTCATGTAGAGCAGAGAACGCAAAAAGGTATTGACTCGATGGGACCCTTAGGGCGACGGCTTCCAGACAGAGATCTGGAGGGTTTTTATGAGACCGGACTAGCCCAAGCACACGACTGCACCGCGTGTTTTGCCTCTATGAGAGAAGACGAAAACAAGCTGCTTCTTCCCCGGCCAACGGATCCGGGCCCCACTGTGGGCGCCTGTCAGGAAGCCTCAGTTCGGTGCATGCTTTTTCAATGCGGCCAATCCCTAATCCTGGCCCAACGAAGACTACGTCGTCGCAGCGTGCTCGCAGGCCAAGAATTCGCCAACACTCATTTTTTTTACGAGAATGGGAATTGTGACGGTCTCCCGTTCACATAACTCCCAATACGAGACTCAATCGAGACTCGATGCAAGGGTAAGTACCACTCGATACCGATCAAATATCCAGATGGACGCTAAGAGGCACAGCTGAACGAGATAGTTTCCGGAGTTCGGCAAAACTGGGACGCATGATGGCGGCGAGTTATCCACGCGTTGTGGCCAGGTTAGCATGGGTGTATTGCTAACACGTGCCCAGCCCTGCGGTGTACACACCATGTACCGTTTTCAACCGTGGTCACCGTCAAAGCTGGTACAATCATACATCTCGAGCTCGAAATAAATAACCAGATCAGCGGCTGACATTATTGCACGACATAGTACACCTGGCCCTAAGGAGATAATGCAGAATAAATTAGTCGATGAAAAACTTGTACGCCTCCCTCCACGCTTTGTTGCCGTCACGTTCAATGACGTCCTGAACCTCCCAATCAGCCGTAAGGATGGAAGCACTGGATCGATCGTTACTTACGCCATGACAAGGGATAATTCTATCAAAATCCCAAGATGCAACCTTCCTTGCGTCGCGCTTCATAGCTCTAAAATCAATTAGATCCGCTAAGATCATGTTGAGTGAATAAATCTCACTCCATGTCAGTGCCAAGATTTTGCAGAATTTTCTGTTGGGCCCACGAACTCGGCTTTAACGTCGCCTGAGGAATCCATCTCGAACATTTCGAGTACTGCATCATAAGACGGCGGTGGCGGAACACCGAGCCAAAGTACATACCTGTTCTGTAGCCGGTAGATTAAGGAGGAGGTCTGCTTCGATCAATGATTTAGATGCTACATGGAGGAATGCTACATCCTTATTCCGGAAGCCAGAAAAATAGCTGGAGGAACCAGTCAGGAGGAAGAGACACGAACAGTCACAATCACACACTTACCAATGCTTGATCTGCAATGCTCGCGTTGGCTAAGAACTAAGATAGCGGTTTCATGTATAACTCACGTCGTCTTCGAATCCATACTCTGTATCTGGAGAGTCACGCCCCCACACTTATTCCACGTCCAGTCAACGTCTGGCAGGGGATGGTAAGTGGAGACTTACAACCGTCAAATTTGATGCTCTTATCATCAATACGTTTCAGCGTGTCGACTACGCCTATTAGCTTCGCATCTGGATATGCTCTTCTAAATTCCCCTTTTCCCAGAGGTGTCATTCACCAGCAATTCGGCAGTTCTGGACATACCCGTACCTAAAAAGAGGTGGTGCACGGCATCGGCGTTGATGATATACCTGAACACATCTCAGAATAGTAGAGCAGAGAACCACGGAACGTTATCACTTGACTTGTCCGAGTTCATCGATTGTCCTTTTCGTTTCCTCGGTCAACGGCGTCGAAGCGAGAACCCACACCCCGCCATCTGACAGCTTGATGGCCGTAGATCTCCCACCCATCGGCAATACGCCATATCTTGCAAATGGCCTGACAAAACAACAAGAGTGACTTTCGATGACAATGGGAAAATGGAAGATGTACCTTGAAAATGTCCACACACCTTTCGTAACCTACCGAACGTCAAGGAGTATCAGGCAGAGGCTTCTCCAGCATGTGGTATCCGAATGGTCGCACCTCGCGGATAACTGTGTCATTCATGGTGTCCGATGGGTGAAGTCTGTCTCGCAGAGCGTACAGGAAAGAGGCCGCACCGGTGCTGGGTTGCGGTCAGTTCGACGTCACTTGCACATGTAGTCACGTGACCGTCAGGGGTCTGTGCCTCACGTGGCATAACATAAGCCAAGAGAACTGGACTGTTTTGGAGAGCTGTTCTAGAATAATATGGGGTCCGTCACAAACTGGGTGGCTGGGGAGGAGTCCCAGTGAAAACTGGACATCACCGGGTGTGACCCCGTGTGACGAGATATGAGATTTGGGGTGGCTGTGAACACAAGACATATCTCGACATATTCTACTACGAAACCTGGACAAAAAATCATATTTGCAACATGTCGGGGCAGAGTCCTGTGTGACTCTGTATTATAATTTTGTACTAATCATAAAATGTCATATCCACTCATATACTGGGTGCAGGAGCTGTCCATTTTGTTATATCATCACTTCGGACGAGATATGATCCTAGCGAGTTTTTAAGCTTTACCACAATATGCTCTAATGTTACCAAAAATCATTCCATTGCATAGACCGTACTATACAGAAATCCGAATACTTGGGCTAATAGCTAGTGCTACACCCCTCCTGGCATGCTCCAAATGAAGCCGAAAATTAATGCTGCGAGCGGATGAAACAGTAAATGTCCAAATGAAGTCCTAAACGAATGCTCCAGTGCTGGGTATTAAGCGAATCACATGGAATCCGAGCAGGTACGAAAGCGTCTGAATGAATGACGAGAGTGTGCGAGAGGAATGTCGAGTCTAGTAGAGGGTGCCGTTGCTGATACTCTTCGTGTCCCAATTATTATTCGTGGCCTATCCAAGAGCATTAAGACCGTACTGCCTATAATTAAAAACTTACGAGTGCTGTGGCCTCGTCGTCGTATGCCTGCATATGCTGAGCTGCTGAACATCCTAGGGCACAATTATACTTACCTTTCATCGTGCAGGGTTTGGACATGCACAAAATGGAGTCCATTGCTTGCTGAGGGGTTCCAATGGGAAGAAAGACTACCATAGTGACTCAACGGTTGGAGAAAATGACCAGCTCAGCTCCAGATCGTATGAATACTGGGATAGAGTCACATAGCCGTGAGCTACAGACCTATTTGGAATGACCTTACTCGACGTTACATGGTTTACGGAAGCATATACTCATGCTCGATGTACACCAGATCTGGCTGAGGGTTTGGTCAATAGCTCTGGATCGTGCTCATAAAGCATCGCACCGGAAGTGGAGGTTCCGAAGAGACACACACCCTGGGCTTCCATCGTGCTTGGGCCCACTCATTTCATGACTATATGCGCTCTGAAATGATGAAATCAGGAGAGACGAGCTCGGGTCTGAAAGAAACCTCTTACCTGAAATGCCGAATCCCCAGTGAGGTGTGTTGGAAGGCACCATAGATTCACAGGCTGCAGGCTGAACGCACACCCGATGGCAGGCAAAGTGAGACTCTAAGCTAGATGGTGGGCGAAGGAGAAACCATAGTGGGATACTTCTAACCGCCAGACAATTGCACTTAGTCAGCATAGGAATACCGTCACGAGCACAACGCAGTGCTTTGCAGGTGTGCAAAGCAATGCTTGCTTCGCTTCCGTGATGTCGACCATCGCATCATTGCAATGCAATGCATGCTTTGCATTTCAAAAGCGTTGCATTATTGTTTTGCTAACAAATGGTCACAATTCCTAATAGTACAAAAAAGGAAACTCAGAGTGCGGCAGCCCTCGTCACATCCGGTAATGTCCAGTTTTCACTGGGGAGGAGTAATCTATAAAAGATAGGGGACAACATTCTGTACAAACAGGAACCCGATGTAATAGCCAACATGAACATCATACTGCCACAAGTCAAAAAAGAAGGCCATCTAGGGTTGCTCTTCGTTCGAGGCCTTCCGGAGTGTGTCCTGCCAATCCAGGGCAAGTTTCGTCAGAGTCTTGCTCCTAGCTGTGACGACATTTAGTCGGTTACGAAGGCGCACGCAACGTAAGAACCTACCAAACACAGACAGAACTTCCCGCAGTAGGTCGCGTTTGGTCAAGCCAACAACCGTGGGCGACCAAATTTCCTCCTTCCGCAGTGGATTCCTGGAAAGTGATGAAGGTAAAGTCATCGGTCCGCATCCTTTAACGCGTCGACGCAGGAACCGTACCAATATATGGGCCCAAACAAGTCCTTGATCAGTTCCTCTGCTTTGGCTCTGAAGCCCTCATCCGCCAGTTTCTTCGCGTATTGTAAAAGACCTTGCTTGTATTCCGATGGACAGTCCAGCGCCTTGGCAGCGTGTAATTTTGACTCCAAATGTCCAAGAGTCAGTGCTGCATTCCACCACTCTGGTCGTTCTTTATTGACTGCTTTGTCATCCGCATTGGCAGTAATTGCGCTTTCGATGGAAGCAATAACATCCTTGGTAGTGCGCTGTCGCCCTTGCCACACGTCAGAGCCACCTGACCACCATCCGTCACTTAACTTGGCCCACTGCAGTAGTTGTGCATCGTAAGTGTATGCGACGCCAGAGGAGATTTGTAGCACAGGTGCTCCATTATGACGCACGCTGGCAGCCAACACCTTGCTATCTGGGGCTTGCAGTAAAGAGCCGATGAAAGGGGAGGGGAAGTACGCCGATTGGGACTTGACATTGCTAGTTTGACGTTAGCAAAGGCCAATGCTGAGTGTCGTATATACACTCACATTGACGAAAGTTGCCCAGTAATAGTAAGTAGCAATAGCGATGTCTTGCAACTGTGAATCATGGAACAAGGTGCATCAAGGGTTATCGTAGGCATTATTCTTGGAACGTGTTACTACCGCGTGAAACGACAATGCCATAGGATGAATCTTACCTCCGGCCCGTATGCGAGTACACATTTACCGATCCATCTCGCGTCGCCACCGCACAGAATGCTGGAGACACCGTCAACGCGATTATAGGGAACTGGACATAATCAAGCCACTGAGTTTGTTTCCCGCTGACGAAGGACACTTCCGATGGGCCTATGATTGGATCAGGACGACAGTGACATTATCAAAAAGCACCACGTACTATCACCTTCAGAATTTCTTCCCTCCAACACATCTTCGCTACCATCCACCCTTGCGCTCAAGAACGTCAAAACAGGGGGAACAGGCAACAGATCATGCCATTTCTCGTGTCTCCTGGAAACGATTTCACGTACTGCGACAACATCTCTGAGTCGGTCGCCCCCAAGAGTCCGAGGTCGAGTGGGACGATCGTCCCCTTCCAACGCTGACGCTTTCCTCTTTCCTCTAGTCGTTCCTGGGGATGACGAAGCATCGATGGTGTCAATGGGAACATCCATTTCCTTTGGCCCACCCATCTCGACATCCGCATCGAAACCTCGCATACTTGGCGCAGGTGAGGTGGAATGAGAGGGATGGCGAGACTTCGGTATGGAATAACGAGACTCGGGTCGAGCGAACGTTGGACCTGTACCATTGGCTGAACTTGGCGGTTGGTTCACTACAGACAGAGGTGCTTGGGTAGCAACACCATTGGGAATCTTATCGGATGTCGAAGCTGAAGGTATATTAGATATAAGAAGCGGCTTGACACGTTTCTTGTTGCTTTTCTTAGCAACAAGCCTGTTGATCTGTTCGCCGCCACCATTGGCGGCGTCAGATCCAAATTCAGTCTGAGACTGAAGTTGCTCCATTGTTCGGGACTGAGGCGAAGGAGGTGGGGTGATACGGGATGACGGGATATTATCATCACCGTAGAAGGTACCGTGAGAGTATCCGTCTGGTACCGGCGGTGGAACAAATCCGAACTTCTGTAGATATTGTTGCTGCGCTGAGAAGGGTGCTATACCATCCAATTCCTCCGGGTCAAAGTCGAACACCGCAATGGTTCCATCAGATGAAGCAGCATACAGCGTGAGACCATCTCGCGACCTGCGATAAATGAGATTACAACTATATCGTAAAAGATCGGTTTAACTGACCAGCTCAAGTCCATGATCTGCCTCTCGAACACTTCCCTTGCAACGATCAGAGGTCGGGCAGACTTTGTCTGCCAGATAGAGATAGACCGGTCATCAGCTCCAAGAGCAACAACAGAGCAGATGTTCGAGGTGACAAGGGATCCGCTGGAGTTCCGCAAAAATATATGTGGATTGTACGCCTAAGGACTACGTGAACTCGGGCCTTGCATGGAACGCGATTGGAAAACTCACGGCGACTTCCACTGTATTCTCGTGACCAACCAGACTTATTTCAGATGTCCACAAACCTCGCGTGATGACAGCCGCAATGAAAACGAAGCCCCCATTATTGGTAGCATTGGATGCAGTGATGTGGGCACCATCCGGAGACCAACTTTACAGATGAAACCTATGAAAAAGAGTGTTGCCGGGATTGTGGCAAACTCACCTCAGACGACGGAAAAAGGTGCTACCAGGTGAGTCCTCGAACGGCTTCCGGATCTCTGCCTCCAACTCCCAGTCGGTTGTCCGCCATATTTTAACAGACTTGTCATCCGATTGCGTAGCCATGAACTCTCCAACAGGATCAAAGCACACCCCCTTGACAAAGCCATTGTGTTGGTCCAACTTTCTGATGCGCTCTGGGATTGGTATTGTGACGTTATACAACTACTCGTAAGCTGAAAGGGTAGCTCACCTAACGTATAGCCGCACCAAACAATAACTTTGGAGTCGAGCCCAACGGACGCCAGATATCGGTCTTCGGGGGCCCATGCAATATCCGTTACGTCTGATTATACGAGTTTGTATTTGAAGAAATGAGCTGAGGTGGGGGTATCTTACCACTCTCGTGACCAGGTAATCTTTTCATAGGTTTCCAGGCTTCAACGTTTACTTCATTGGAACCGAACACTTTACCCCTGCCGGAGCTGATGCCCGAAGTGAGCTACACATCACGAAGCTAACACTGACATACGGATCGAGGTCCCAAATCATGATAATCTCGTCGTCACTTCCGCTTGCAAGCCATCTACCTGAATGGGCCCATCGAACTGTTAGTACAGGACCCGTGTGCATGCTAAGGGTGCACAGGGATTTCGGCGGGCGTCCAGAATTCTCGGAGGCACCATTGAGAATTGGCTTCGTACTCCAAATCCGAACCTTGGCATCGAGGCCTCCCGTTGCAATCCGTGAGCCGTCTGGGTGAACATGGATAGAGAATATGGACTGTCGTTTGGTATCCTGATCACTTTTGGCAGTATCTGGACCCCTGTATTAGTGCGAATTGTCCTGAGTGTAGAAAGAGTGTAACCTTTGTGCGTAATCCATGCTGGCTTTATGAACCTCATCGTTCCAGGATGACGCCAAGCCCCGCTGAGCGGTAAGTCGCCTCTGACCCGGTGGCTGCGACTCTTTATGGATCGCGATCACGTGCACACGACGTGTACTGGTGGCACAAGGGTTTGATCTCGAGTGCCCAACGCCAACGACGAGAAGGGTATTTGACCTCTGGTGTGAGTCACGCTAGGTCGAATAGGTTAGCCCTGCTGTGTGGGTTGGTGTGTATGATTGCTAGCGAAGGTCAGCATGTGCTTCTGTGGGAAATACTTATTCTCAGGAAGTGCCGCCGCCACTGACCGTGACGACCTTGCTTGGGCGAGCCCAAGACCACTGCAGAATGACCGCCTCCATCTTGGACAGAGCGCGATCAAACATAAATCAGGTATTGAATATTGACTCCCCAACAGAATTCAGTCCGGCGAGAATGAGTATCACTAATTTCATAGCTGATGGACACAGGACAGCTTCGTTGGGCCTGGGACCGGGTATAAGTGTACACTCTCCCGGTCCACCCACGTCTGGCATCCACGCACTGACAGAGACCAGGTAGGTAGGCCACAAGGGGCCCGAATTTCAAAGATCGTATGTAGCTGTAAATTAGTGCAACGTAGTACCGTCCCCCTCCGATTACAGGTCAAAAAAGAGGCTCAGCGAAGGTAAGGAGGATGGCTGACAAGATTTTGGACAACAACCCATGCAGTGAAAGCCACACTGATGCCGCGCACCTGAAACATCATAGAAGTCCTCGTAGGAAGATCAAGCAAGGCTGTGACAGTACTCTCGATGTTTCATCTCGATAGGCAGGCTACCCCACCAGACTAGATCATATCAAGCATTCACGATATCGGAGCTTGCCTGATACGGTGGAATGATATTTACTTATGTCCGTAGTATACACGCGACACTCTGTCCGTTACTAGCACCTGCATTCCGTACGTGAGAACCTCGATGTTCAGCTGTTTTCCCGTCTACAATATTGCGGGCTTTCTCAGAGCGGTGAGTTCTCCTTTCCGCCAACGAACTGGATGAACGACTTCGTCTGGCAGCAGTCTAGGCAATGTAATACCTCTGCCTGTAGGTGCGTTTCTTACGAAGTTACTAGTAGTAACCCTCATCGAGTCCCCGGTGGTCGGTAATTTGGGTTCCGGCGCTCATCGCGAAACCCCCGCATAGTTGCCGATCACTTGAGCCACAGGCCACGAAAACCATGCTGCCATCAAGTTAGCTGTTTTTCATCGGTGATACCATCGTGGCGAGTGGAATATGTAAGCAGATGCTTTGACAATTCGGGGCGATGCCACTAGTGGTCCATTTAAGAGCGAGGAAGGATCGCTTCACTGTTAGATCGATACTCCCGCAACCCACACCCTGCCGCAAGTTCGTGGACGAGTTCCCACTGTACAAGTTGACCAAACGACATGCCAGGTGGCCTTCCGGACGGTTTCGGTAAAAATCTTTCGTAGTCTAACATGATGATCTTATCCGCTCATGAGGGTGCATAGTTTCTGCGTTCGTCGGGGGGTTTATCTCCGCTATGTATGTTTGCCTTTACTTGACCCTCTCTGTTTCTGATCTCCCGCCAAGGGTATATGGCATAACAACCCTACAGGCACGTTTTCGACCATGTATTCAGGCCGGTGCCCCACTTACCGGTTATATAGACCTACACGTATTACATGCGCTACTCTGAGGATAGCCTGACCCTAAAATTGCTGGTTGCGGCTGTATGGTGAAATG
This sequence comes from Pisolithus albus, assembly GCA_024613165.1. Lineage (NCBI taxonomy): Eukaryota > Fungi > Basidiomycota > Agaricomycetes > Boletales > Pisolithaceae > Pisolithus > Pisolithus albus. Next base: position 850,615 of record JANFAB010000001.1, on the reverse strand, counting down.
GACTACCCTTGCATACTCTTCAAATTTACTCACGCAAAGCCAGGGTTCTCGACACCGTACACGTCTCGTTCAGTGAGTATGTTGATATTTCTCAGTGAATACATGATTAACTGCCGATCAGTGATTCATGCCTTATATTACTATCTGGTGAAACGGACGTCCCCACTTCTTGTAACCGTCGCGCTCAATCTTTCCAGATAGCCACTTATGGCATTCCGACAAGCTTGGAGTATATTATCTGGTTCGTATACTCTTCCACGCAAAACTGTTTTCCACTGACGAGATATTGCAGGACCCTACCGGTACGCACACCCAAACCTCCAGCAGGCACTGATCGTGAATGTGCTTCTCAACTAGGGGTCGGATCTAATGAATGTGCGTTTCTTGCATCTCTACGTCTTATGACAATACTCAGCAGCAATGTAGGTATTTATAGTTTTTGGAGTTCAATGGCAAGTTACCATCTGTTACCGCTTCGGACTCATCAGCTGAATGTTATCAGCTTCTTTGCGCATCAAATATATTGCCGTATGTCCCACCAAGCCCGCCCATAGAGACCCCGTTGATGGCGTTTAGTTTGTCGTCCTCGAGTGAAGTGGTGGGTGACCACCCCGATTGTAAGTATGTTTACTTGTGAAGGAAAACATGTCCTACAACAACTGGATCGCAACAGATGGTACTTGTACTGGCGCAGTTAGGTGGGTTGTTCATGAGTATCGAGATGCACTTGTAACGGTATTTCAACAGGGTTTGGCGCAGGTTTGTACTCTTTTTCGATCATGACAGACCTAGTATTCTAATCAAGAAGCAGAATCAGATATCATGGAGTACTCCAACCCGTTCAACCATATGCAGAGGAATACTGATCTATGTATGTAGGATCATTCATCACGATGCCAGCATTGTCCCGCAGATTTTGGTAACCATGTTTACAGACACTTTGGTGCGCTGGCTCGCTGACTATTATTCTTAGTATTACGGCGTGACGCCCGCAGTGGCCACAATAGCACTTGCCGAGATTATGATCACGGTGTCGCTCTGCGTCCTATTGTATGACAGGGGTTCTAGCTCTACGGTCGCCAGGTGGGTTGTGGGTTGTCCGTGCTATTTGGTTCATTCCTACAGCCCTTGTTCAGAACGAAGCGCCTATTGAATACCCTTATCATATACGCTATCAACCGGTGTTTGTTAACTTCGTAAGTTTGATCAGTCTGGTTTGTGACTGAGTTGATTGAAGTTTTGGGTGGTAGAGTAGTCGTCATTGTGGATCTTGCCACGGTATGTATGACGTGTTGTGCTAATTCTTACATCGCCCTCACCCTTCCTTACAGGCCGTTGATATCAGCGTGGATATATGGTCCATGGGGCTGTCCTTCATTGTTGGAAAGTGTGAGTTTTCCGCACCTTGCAAGTCCTTACACACAGCACCCAAGTTTACTGTTGAATAGTATACGCTAACTCGCTCCTGGCATCACTGAACTCCCGGGAGCACCTGCGATCACAGAGTGCGGGTTCCCTCTCAGATCCACGCAATGGTACTGTCCACTTCGCGAACCTGACAAAGCTTGTGGGGGAGGCTGAGAGCTCCGCGGACGGAACAAGATCATCTGACGTGTCCGAGGTGGTTGTTATCAATACCACCACCGCTTTTGCACTCGAGAAAACTGCGGCGTCGCGAACGGAGGGAGAGGTTTGATTCCAGTAGTTCATACCGAGCCCGCCATTCGTTCTGTATGTCACTATAAAGGGTTCCTCTTGTCTCGTGAGGCTGACGAAGGGGATCTATTCGAAACAACAAGCGCGCCCTCAATGAATGGGTAAAATATTCTCGATACGATGTGTAGAGTTCTGCAATCCTCGTGGGACGGATGGCATCGTCAATCAGTCTATTACAGGATTTCCAGTGCCGACGCCGGCTGGATACCTGTGCTAATGCGACCCTCGATAAGGCGACAAGGTAGTTGCATTCAGGCTCTGTGCACAATTTGGTTTATTCGACGGCAAATAAAGCAAAGCTGAAGGACGGAACCCTTCATGTATTACCTATGAGAAGCCGCAAGTAATAATTCTGACATGAAATATAACACCATCGACACGCACGATGCTCACTCATATCTCATGGAGCTAACCAAGCGGATTCTTTTAGTACTACTATCGGATGCGTCAACGAGTTAAAAAGTGCGTCGTAAAGTGGTCGCAAAACACTATCGCTACGAGGACAGCAGGGAATCGGTGGAGTCTAAAGTTTGCTGGCTAGTCACGTCCTCGATGCAAGTGGTGATCGTACGGTTGGGTGTAACTTCCTTGTACCGCATGAAGAGAAGTGAGGAATGGTTAATGCCGCCCAAACAGATTTAACAAGCCAGGCCCAATGCGGACGCCATCATCCGCCAGCACATCATAGGATTTCTTGTGCCAGGACGGAATGGATGTCGATATTGATAGGACCTTTTGATATGGGATCTCTTGCGCCGGGAAGGAATAGACATCCGTGTTGATGGGAACCTCTGATATTGCTATATGGAGCAGCGCGATACCCGTGTTACATCCTCTGCATACCATTTAATCGTAAGACCGTGTGCATGAGGGCTATAAGTTGCAGTGCGGAGCTAGACCACTGCCCTGGCATTATGTCATGATATCAATCAATCGATATCAACAGAGTCCCCGCCTGAAATCTTTCAAATCGATACGCCATGATTACATACCATGAGAGGCAACAGCTGCCCATGGGCGCAGTCGTGTTCCAGAGTACACATGTCGCCGGAGGACTTTGAATGACTTACGAGATTACTTTGGCTGCTTGACCACGGGCGTTGTTGGACAGGACCTGGGTGACACGGTGCACTCCATATCTGGTGAATTCTCTCCACGTGTACAAGAGTCTTGTGGACTGAAACTGCAGTGTAACGTTCTCAGAAAGAAATCGAAGGGGAATGGGCCCACTGAACTGTCAGTACAGGACCTGTGTGCATGCGAAGGGTGCACAGGGATTTTGGTGGGCGTCCGGAATTCTCTGGGGCAGCATTGAGATCTAGCTTCGTACTCCAAATGCGGACCTGGGCATCGAGGCCTCCCGTTGCAATCCGTGAGCCGTCTGGTGTAGATAGAGAATATGGACTGTCGTTTGGTGTCGATCACTTTTGGCAGTATCTGGACCCCTGGATTAGTGCGATTTGTCCTGAGTGTAGAAAGGGTGTAACCTTTGTGCGTTATCCATGCTGGCTTTATGAATCGATGACGCCAGGCTCCGCTGAGTGGCGAGTCGCCTCTGACCCGGTGGCCGTGACTCTTGATGGAACGCGATTACGTGCATACGACTATTGGCGGCACGAGAGCTCGACTCGAGTTCAACGTTCAAATTTCAAGTCTGTACCCAGCACCATAACTTCGAACGTCTGACGTCTTGATATGACCATTCTCTCACTATCATGGAATTTGGACCGAAAGTGTGGTTGTGAGCCGCGCTGGGCCGAATAGGTTAGCCCTGCTGTGGAGGTTGGTGTGTATGATTGCTAGCGCAGGTGAGCATGCGTTTCTGTGCGGAACACTTATTCTCAAGAGGCCGCCGCCGCTCGTGACAGCTTTGCTCGGGCGAGCACAAGTCCACTGCAGAATGATCACCTCTAGCTTGGACACCGCCCCGATTCCGACTTTAAAGCACAATCAAACATGAGTCAGGTATGTCCATCGCAAGTAAGAGTCTCAGGCAGACTAAGCAGACGTTATGAAGCGTCGCAACTAGAACAGTCCGGCACAACAAACTAGGAAGTCCGAACGAACGATGAGGTTACGTTCGTCTACTTCATGCATCGGTGTCGCTGGCATAGGGTGACCGTCTGACTGCACCAAATAGAAGAATATGACATGGTCGACTCCAGACACACCGGGAGGGTAATTAGTAAGTCACAGCGTCTCTTTCTCTGTGTAGTTCATTTTGAGTCGCAGCACTTTCGGTAGCTCGAGACGTGTACTCAAACCAGCTCCTTTGATGGTGATGGCAGTTGAAAATGGCCCATGGCGCGTACCACCATTATGTGTGCCGTCCCCAGAAGCGATCTCATTCGGCTGTATCTGTAGCTTCCATCTGGAACATTTTTTTCAATCAGCATCTAGTGGTACTTGCCCTGCACCGAATCCCGATTGGGTCCCGTATTGTGAGTTATGTGATCGGGAAACTTGCTATCCTCAAGGACCACGGGTCATTAATCACTATCCGTTCATTGCTACCGTCGTGACTGCCCAACAAGGTTCAGTCTGACGAAAATTTCATAAGCGGTGAACACAGAAGAGCTTCGTTGAGCTTGGGACCCGGGTGTAAGTGTACGCTCACCTGGTGCATGCAGGGCATTCACACACTAGTAGAGACCAGGTAGGTCACAAGCGGCCCGAGTTTCATGAAAGATCGTATATACTGTGACTATAAATTAGTACATCGTTGGACAATACTAGTTGGGTCCTCACTCCCTCGGCTATAAGTCAAAAAAGAAGCTCAGAGAAAGTAAGGAGGTTGGTTGGCTGCATTTTGGACCACAACGGCGGCGAGGTTGCACCGTAGGCATCATTAGACTGCCCAAGTTGGCCAGACTGATGCTGTGCACCCGAAACATCACAGTACCGACAGTAGTCCTCATAGGAAGATCAAAGCAAGGCTGTGATAATACTTGCGATATTAAGTCAGTTTATTCCGCATAAGTTCATCGCGATGGCTGGTTCAGTACTATCATGTGACGAGGAATGCACAGTGCTTGCACTCGTGAAACGGTTCCCACGCAGTTATGATGCGAAAGAAACCTTGCAAGGTACATAATTCTGCCAGTGAGTGCCTCGACATTCATTTTTTTCTGTCTATATCACAGACTTTCTGAGAACGATGACTTGTCCTTTCCGCCAACCATGTAACCAATGAACGACTTCGCCCGACACGGACCTAAGCAATGTATTGTCTCTGCCTGTAGGCGAGCCATGTGACGCGGGCGCGTCAGTGACTTGACTAGTTGGTACTCAAATAATAGGTGATGCTAGCTAGTGATGAATCGATGATGATTACCTACCAGGTTGCTAGTAACCCTCATCAAGTCCGCGGTGGCCGATATCAGATCTGGTTCACTCATAGCATAACCCCCTCACAGTCGGCGATCACTTTAGCCACGAGCCACGAAAAGCAGTGCTACGACCAAGTAATGAGGTCTTTATCGGTGATTCCATCATATCTGGTGGACTATGTAAGGGAATGCTTCGATGATTCGGGGCGATGCTAGCGGTTCATTCAAGAGCAAGGAAGGATCGCTTCACTGTTAGATCAATACACCCGTCCAACCCACACCCTGCCGCAAGTTCATTGGCGGGTTGCCATTCTACAGGCTGACCAAACGACATGTCAGGTGGCCTAACGGACGGTTTCGGTAAAGATCTTATACGTAGTCTAACATGATCTTATCCGCTCATGAGTGTGCACAGTTTCTGCATTCGTCGGGGGGTTTATCTCTGCTATGTATGTTTGCCTTTACTTGACCCTCTCTTTCTGATTTCCCACCAAGGGTATATGGCATAACAGTCATACAGGAACGTTTTGGACCATGTGTTCAGGCTGGTGCTCGACTTATTGGTTATATAGACCTACAGGTATTACATGGACTACTCTGAGGATAGCCTGACCCTAAAAGTGCTGGTTGCTGCCGTATGGTGAATTGGACTATCCTCGTATACTCCTCAGATTTACTCACGCAAAGCCAGGGTTCTTGACACCATACAAGTCTCGTTCAGTGAGTATTTAGATATTTCTCACAGAATACGTGATTAACAGCCCGTCAGTGATTCATGCCTTATATTACTATCTGGTGAAACGGACGTCATCACTTGTTGTAGCCGTCGCACTTAATCTCTCCAGATAGCCACTAACGGCGATCTGACAAGCTTGGAGTATGTTATCTGGTTCGTATACCCTTCCATGCAAAACTGTTTTCCACTGACGAGATATTGCAGGACCCTACCGGTACGCACACCCAAACCTCCAGCAGGCACTGATCGTGAATGTGCTTCTCAACTAGGGGTCGGATCTAATGAATGTGCGTTTCTTGCATCTCTACGTCTTATGACAATACTCAGCAGCAATGTAGGTATTTATAGTTTTTGGAGTTCAATGGCAAGTTACCATCTGTTACCGCTTCGGACTCATCAGCTGAATGTTATCAGCTTCTTTGCGCATCAAATATATTGCCGTATGTCCCACTCAGCCTGCCTATAGAGACCTTGTTGATGGCGATTAGTTTGTCATCCTCGAGTGAAGTGGTGGGTGACCACCCCGCTTGTAAGTATGTTTGCTTGTCACGGCATACATTAACTGGATCGCGACAGATGGTACTTGTACTGGCCCAGTTAGGTGGGTTTTTCATGAGTGTCGAGATGCACTTGTAACAGTATTTCAACAGGGTTTGGCACGGGTTTGTACTCGTCTTCGATCATGGCAGACCTAGTATTCTAATCAAGAAACAGAATCAGATATCACGGCGTACTCCAACCTGTCCAACCATGTTTACAGGAATACTGACCTATGCATGTAGGATCATCCATGACGACACCAGCATCGTCCCGCAGGTTTTGGTAATTCCGTGTACAGACACTTTGGTGCACTGCTCACAGGTTATTATTCCCAGTATTACAGCATAACTCCGTCAGTGGCCACCATTGCACTTGCTGAGATTATGATTACGGTGTCACTCTGCATCCTATTGTATGACAAGCGTTCTAGCTCTACAATCGCCGGGTGGGTTGTCCGCGCCAGTTGGTTCATTCCTAACAAACCCGCAGAACGAAGCGTCTCATGAATACGCTTATCATATACGCTATCAACCGGTGTTTGTTAACTTCGTAAGTTTGATCCGTCTGGTTTGTGACTGAGTTGATTGAAGTTTTTCATGGTAGAGTGGTCGTCATTGTGGATCTTGCCATGGTACGTATGACGCGTTGTGTTATTTCTTACATCGCCCTCGCCCTCACCCTTCCCTACAGATAGTTGATATCAACGTGCAGAAATGGTCAATGGGGTTCTCCTTCATTGTTGGAAAGTGTGAGTCTTCCGCACCCTGTAAGTCATCAGGCAGAACACCCCAGTTTACTGTCGAATAGTATACGCCAACTCGCTCCTGGCATCACTGAACTCCCGGGAGCACTTGCGATCACAGAGTGCAGGTTCCCTCTCAGATCCATGCAGCGGCACTGTCCACTTCGCGAACCTGACGAAGCTTGTAGTGGAGGCTGAGAGCTCTGCGGATGGAACAAGGTCATCCGACGTGTGCGAGGTAGCTGGTATCGATACTACCACCGCTTTTGCACTCGCGAAAACTGCGGCATCACAGACATAGGGAGAGATTTGATGCCAGTAGTTCACATCTAGTACGCCTTTTTTTGTGTACAGTAAGAAGATCAACGTCGCCACAAAGTACCACCCACATGTGCGAGGCTCTTCTTTTCCGGTAAGGCTAATGAAGGGGATCCAATAGTAGTACTATAGGAAGTGACGACCTAACGGCAAGTTGGAGAGTGCGAAACGCTGTCGCTGCGACAGCTACCCTCGATGCGAGTGGTGATCGTACGGTTAGAAGAAGTTTTCTTGTACCACATCACGAGAAGTGAGGAATGGCCGCTCAAGCTGACTTAACAAGTACAGATGCAATCATCCGCCAGTGTATCATGGGATTTCTTGTGCCAGGAAGGAATGGATGTCCGCATTGATGGAGTCCTTTGATATGGCCATACGGAGCGGTGTGACACCCGTGTTACATCCTCCGCATACCATTCAATTCGTAAGACCGTGTGCACGAGGCTGCCCATCCTATCCCTGGCATTATGTCATGATATCAATCAATCGATATCGACGGAGTCCCTGCCTGAAATCTATCAAATCGATACGCCATGTTTACATACCATGAGAAGCAATGGCAGCAAGTCATGTTCCGAAGTACACATGTCGCCCGAGGACTTTAGATTACTTACAAGATCACTTTCGCTGCTTAACCAAGAGTGTTGTTGGACAGGACCTGGGTGACACGTGACACGGTGTACTCCATACTTGGTGAACTCTCTCCATGTGTACACGAGTCTTGTGGAGGAAACTGCAGTGTAACGTTGTCAGAGAGACATCGGGAGGACGGCATTTGCGCTATCGGCAAATCGGTGAATACGGCCAAATGGGTAGGGCGGAGGGGAATGGGCCCACCGAACTGTCAGTACAGGACTTGTGTGCATGCTAGGGGTGCACAGAGATTTCGGTGGGCGTCCAGAATTCTCGGAAGCAGCGTTGAGAATTGGCTTCGTACTCCAAATGTGGACCTTGGCATCGAGACCCCCAGTTGCAATCCGCGAGCCGTCTGGATGGAAAATATGGGCCGTCGTTTGGTATCTTGATCACGTTTCGCAGTATCTGGACTGCTGTATTAGTACAACTTGTCCCGAGTGTAGAAACAGCGTAACCTTTGTGAGTAATCCACGCTGGCTTTATGAACCGATGAGACCAAGCCCCGGCCGCTAAGCGGCAAGTTACCTCTGACCCGGTGGCTGTGACGCTTGATGGAACGCGATCACGTGCCAATGCGACGTGTACCCAGCACCATAACTTCGAACGTCTGACGTCTTGATCCATGCCTATTCTATCACTATCATGGAATTTGGACCAGAAGGGTGGTTGCGAGCCACGCTGGGTCGAATAGGTTAGCCCTGCTGTGGAGGTTGGTGTGTATGATTGCTAGCGCAGGTGAGCATGCGTTTCCGTGCGGAATACTTATTCTCGAGAGGTGCCGCCGCCGCTCGCGACAACTTTGATCGAGCGAGCTCAAGACCACTGCAGTACCCCGATTCCAATTTTAAAGCACAATCAAACATAAGTCAGGTACGTCCATCGCAAGTAGGAGTGACAGACTGACTAAGCAGACGTTATGAAGCGTCGCAACTAGAAGAGTCTGGCACAACAAACTAGGAAGTCCGAACGAACGGGCAGGTTACTTCACGCATCGGTGTCGCTGGCAGAGGATGACCGTCTGACTGCACCAAATGCAGGAATATGACTCAAGACACACCGGGAGGGTAATTAGTAAGTTGCAGTGTCTCTTTCTTTGTGTGGTTCACTTTGAGTCACAGCACTTTCGGTAGCTGGAGACGTGTATTCACATCAGCTCCATTGACTGTGACGGCAGTTGAAAACGGCCCATGGTGTGTACATGCTGGTACAACCCACCACCATTGTGTGTGCCATCTCCAGAAGCGATCTCATTTGGCTGTATTTGTAGCTTCCATCTGGAACGTTTTTTTCAATCAGCATCGAGTGGTACTTGCCCTGCACCTAATCCTGATTGCGTCCCGTATTGTGAGTTATGTGATCGGGAAACTCACTACCCTCGAGGATCACGGGTCTTTACCCGTTCGTTGCTGCCGTCGTGACTCCCAACAGAGTTCAGTCCGACGAAATTTTCATAACGGGTGAACACAGAACAGCTTTTTGAGCCTGGGACCCAGGTGTAAGTGTATGCTCACTCACATACCGGTAGAGACCAGGTAGGCCAGAAGGGGCCACGATTTCGAAGATCGTAAATACGGTAGCTGTAAATCGGTGCGTTATTGAGCAATACTGGTTGTGCCTTCATTCATTTGACCACAGGTCAAAAAAGAGGATAGTTGACTGTATTTTGGACCACAACATAGTGAAGTCAGTGTGAATGCACTAGAGGGTTAGAATGCCCGAGTTGGTTACATTGATGCCGCGCACCTGAAACATCACAGAAGTCCTCATAGGGAGATCAAAGCAAGGCTGTAACTGAAAATACCTGCGATATTTCACCCGACGGGCAGGTTACTGTCATGTGACGAGCAATGCTGGCACAATCGCATTTTTCTGCTTGCATTCCGCAAGAGCCTCGACATTCAACATTTTTTTCTGTCTATATCACGGACTTTCTGAGAACGATGAGTTGTCCTTTCCGCCATCTAACTAATGAATGACTTCGCCCGACACGAACCTAGGCAATGTATTACCTCTGCCTGTAGGCATGTGCCAGTGTGAGGCCATCAGTGAATTGACCGAGCAGCTCACGCGCAATCCAGGCTGGTGATGATGATTACTTACCAAGTTACTAGCAACCCTCTCACAGTCACCGATCGAAAAGCAGTGCTGCCCCCAAATAATGAGATAAGTAGCTGGTTTTATCAGTGATTCCATCTTACGTGGTGAGCTATGTAAGTGGATGCTTCCAGATTCGGGCCCCTCCTGGGGCGATGCAAGTAGTCCACATAAGAACAGGGATGGATCGCTTCCCCGTTAGGTCGATAGACCCGCGCAAACCACGCCCTGCCCCAAGTTCGTCAGCGGGTTCCCATTCTACAGGTTGACCAAACAACATGGGAGGCCTTCCAGACGGTTTCGGTGAGGACCTTTCGTAGTCTAACACTCTTATCCGCTCATGGATGTGAATAGTTTCCGCGTTCGTGGGGGGTTTTATCTCCGCTATGTATGTTTGCCCTTTACCTGACCTCTCCATTTCTGATTTCCCGTCAAGGGTATATGGCATAACAGCTCTACAGGCACGCTCTAGATGTGTTCAGGCCGGTGCCACACTTACCAGTTTGATAGACCTACACATATTACATGCACTACTCTGGTGATGCCCCGACCTTAAAATTGCTGGTTGCTGCCGTATCGTGAATTGGACTACCCTCGCATACTCCTCAGATCTACTCACGAGAAGTCAGGGTTCTCGATACCGCACACGTCTCGCTAAGTGAGTCTTTGATATTTCTCACTGAATACGTGAATGATTACCGATCAGTGATTCACGCCTTGTATTATTACCTGGTGAAACGGACATCCCTACTTCTTGTAACCGTCACGCTTAATCTCTCCAGATAGCCAATTATGGCGTTCCGACAAGCTTGGAGTATATTATCTGGTTCGTATATCCTTCCATGCGAAACATCTTCTCGCTGATGAGATATTGCAGGTCCTTATCGGTACGCACACCCAATCTTCCACCGGAACAGATCGTGAATGTGTTGCTGTCCTAGGCGTCGGGTCTGGTGAATGTGCGTTCCTTGCATCTCAACATCATTTATGACAGTATTCAGCAGTATCTCAGGTATTTATAGTTTTTGGGGTTCAATGGCAAGTCACCAGCTGTTCTCGCTTGAGACTCATCAACTGAATGTTATCAGCTTCTTTGTACATCAAATCTATTGCCGTATGCCCACCCAGCCTGCCTATAGAGACTTGTTGATGGCGTTTAGTCTGTCGTCCTCAAGTAAAGTGGTGGGTGACCACCCCGATTGTAAGTATGTTTGCTTGTCACGGCATACAATAACTGGATGGTGACAGATGGTACTTGTACTGGCGCAGTTAGGTGGGTTTTTTTTAGGTATCGAGATGCACTTGTAACAGTATTTCAACAGGTTTTGGCGCGGGTTTGTTCTCGTCTTCGATCATGACAGACCTAGTATTCTAATCAAGAAACAGCATCAGATATCATGGAGTACTCCAACCTGTCCAACCATGTTCACAGGAATGCTGATCTATGTATGTAGGATCATTCATCCCGACACCAGCATCGTCCCGCAGGTTTTGGTAGTTGTGTTTACAGACACTTTGGTGCACTGCTCACAGGTTATTACTCCCAGTATTACAGCTTAATGCCGTCAGTGGCCGCCATTGCACTTGCTGAGATTATGATTACGGTGTCACTCTGCGTCCTATTGTATGACAAGCGTTCTAGCTCTACAATCGCCGGGTGGGTTGTCCGTGTGAGTTGGTTCATTCCTAACAAACCCGCAGAACGAAGCGTCTCATGAATACCCTTATCATATACGCTATCAACCGGTGTTTGTTAACTTCGTAAGTTTGATCCGTCTGGTTTGTGATTGAGTTGATTGAAGTTTTTCGTGGTAGAGTGGTCGTCATTGTGGATCTTGCCATGGTACGTATGACGCGTTGTGCTATTTCTTACGTCGCCCTCGCCCTCACCCTTCCCTACAGATAGTTGATATTAACGTGCTGAGTTGGTCAACGGGGCTCTCCTTCATTGTTGGAAAGTGTGAGTCTTCTGCACCTTGGAAGTCATTGGGCAGAACACCCCAGTTTACTGTTGAATAGTATACGCCAACTCGCTCCTGGCATCACTGAACTCCCGGGAACACTTGCGATCAGGGAGTGCAGGTTCTCTCTCAAATCCATGCAGCGGTACTGTCCACTTCACGAACATGACGAAGCTTGTAGGGGAGGCCAAGAGCTCTGCGGACGGAACAAGATCATCTGACGCGTCCGAGGTAGCTGTTATCACCGCTTTTGCATTTGATAAAACTGTGGCGTCGCGGAAAGAGGAAGAGGTTTGATTCCAGTTAGTAGTTCATATCTCGCCCGCCATTTTTTTCGTGTAAAGTAAAACGGTTCAATGTCGCTACAAAATACCACCCACAGGTGCGAGGCTCTACGTGTCTGGGAAGGCTAATGGAGGAGATCCGTTATTTACCTATTCGAAACAGCGAGAGCTTCCTCAAGGAATGGACAATACATTCTCGATACCAGCTTCCGCAATCTCCAGAGTCCGAGGTCCACTGCTCCCGATGCCAGCTACGTCCTCGAACTGAGTTGCGATTATACAGCGGAGCGCGATTCCCTTGAACTCAAATGCATCAAGAGAAGTGCGTCGAATGGCCAGTCAACCCGAATTGACCGCCTCCTCGTGACCGGATAGCACCATCAGTCAGTCTATTACAGGATTTCGGGTACCGGTGCTAGTGTGGCCCTCGATAAGGCGACAGACTTGCAGAGATAGCGACGCGAGAGTAGTAGTTGCACTCAGACTCTGCGCACAATTTGCCTTATTCAATGGGAGATAAAACGAAGCTGAACGAGGGAATTCTTCATGTGCCTATTGGAATCAGTAAGTAACGATTCTGACATGAAATTACGGTGCTCGTGGAGCTAACAATAGGGATCCAATAGTAGCACTATTGGAAATGTCGACCTAACGGCAAGTTGGAGAGTGCGAAACAATGTCGCTACGAGTCTGAAGTTCACTGGCTAGTCATACCCTCGACGCAGGTGGTGATCGTACGGTCGGGTGTGATTTTTTGCATTGCATCAACAGAGATGAGGAATGGCCGCTCAAGCTGATATAACAAGCACTGGCCCAGTATGGATGCCATCATCCGCCAGTGTATTATGGGATTTCTTGTGCCAGGAAGGAATGGATGTCGATATCAATGGGACCTTTCGACATGGGATCTCTTGTGCCAGGAAGGAATGGAAGTCGGCGTTGATGAGACCCTTTGATATGGCTATACGGAGCGGTGCGATATCCGTGTTACATCCTCCGCATCCCATTCAATTCGTAAGACCGTGCGCACGAGGGCTATGAGTTGCAGTGCGAAGCTAGGCCACTGCTCATCCCATCCCCGACATTATGTCATGATATCAATTGATCAATATCAACATAGAGTCCCCTTCCGAAATCTACCAAATCGACATGCCGTGTTTCAGAGGACTGCATACCATGAGGCAATCGCCCACGGAAATTGAATAACTTACGAGATTACTTTGGCTGCTTGGCCTGGAGCGTCGTTGGACAGGACTTGGATGACACGGTGCACTCCGTATCTGGTGAACTCTCTCCGTGTGTACGAGTATTGTTGTCAGAAAGACGTCGGAGGGACAGCATCGTGCTATCGGTGAATCGGTAAATACGGCCGAATGGGTAGGGAGGAAGGTCTTCTGTACTGACGGTCTACAAGTACGCATGTGTTGTAGAGATGACCGAGGATGCTAGTGTTGATTTGAGGCCACGGCATGCTTCGAATTCAAGACTAGTGCGAGCGGTCACCCAATGGCCCAAGCATTAGAACCAGCTGTAGTAGAACTGCCGCCAACACAAGTCGGCCTCTCCTTTGAACCTGAAACATGGAAGCCTTCATCGAAGCGGTAAGCCTCAGAAAAGGTCACCATGGTCGATAGGGAACCATATCGTCCTTTGTCAACGCACTGGTAAGAGACTCGAGTTGGATCGGATCCTTCGTCATTCAAAATCAACTCGTCAGGTGGGCGCGGAGCCCGAATCTCGCCGCGAACCAGCTCGTAACGAGATACATCGCTTTGCCTGTGGGCTGCCAACACCAATACAGTAGATCCATCGTCCAACCCGTGGCGACTGAGTGCTGTGGAATCATGATGCGATGCACATTACGGAACTCCGAGTAGTGACGGTCCTGCCTTGCCTGAGGTGAGAGTTGTTAATACAGCACATTCACCCGTTGGCATTCACCGCTTTCTTGTCTAAGTCCAAGAACGATGAGTTGTCCATTCCACCAACTGTGAACAGGAAGCCCGGACCGTACGAAATGAAGCGCTACTGCGGAGACGGGCCAATGATTAGAACCAGCGTCTGCTATTGGGGTTTCCATCATTCCTGGTCGACCAAACAGATGCTTTGATGATCTATTTTAAATTTTACCCCAGAACAACGTACTGGCCTGGCAGTGCAGGTCACCCACAGCACATTTAATGCAGTCCTCTCTCAAGAAAAGAACTGGTTTACTCTACAGTCAGATCAGTACACTGCTACTCGCAACTCTTGGTTGCTTCTCCATCCACATCCTCCCCCGGGTTCGTCGACAGGTTCTCTTTGTAAAAGTCAACCAAACGACATGGTTATGCCGAATGGTTTCGGTGGGGTCCCTTCACGACCTAACACGGTCTCGTCTGTTAATGTTTTTGCATAGGTACTCTCCTCATCGGGGGATTGGTCTCTGCCATGTACGTATGCCCCCGCTTAACCCTCCCAGGTCCTTATTCCGCGCCAAGTTTATATGGCATAACAACTTTGCAGGGGCGTTTTAGAGAGTGTTCAAGCCAGTGCCCGACTTACCAATTACTTACAGACCTATATGTATTACATGCACGACACCGAGGATGCTCTAATCATTAAGCTGCTGGTCGCTGTCGTATGGTAATTTAGGCTACCCTGGAAGACCCATCAAACGTGCTCACATGAAGTCAGGATTTTCGATACCCTTCATGCCTCGTTCAGTGAGTATTTGGTGGCTACCAGTGAACGCGTATTTGACCGCTGATTAGCGTGTCACATCTTGTACTATTATCTGGTGAAACGGACGCATCTACTCCTTGTAATCGTGCTCAATAACTTTAGATAACCAATTATGGAAATCTGGCAAGCTTGGAGTCCGTAGTTTGGTTCGTGCAGCTTTGCATGGGAATATTGCTTCACACTAATAAGATGTTGTAGGTCATTCCCGGTACGCATACACAACTTCCTACCAGTCACTGATTAAGGATGTTTCATCTTCTCAGGCGTCGTCTTTGATGAATGTGAGTTCGTTGCGTGTCGAGACCATTCATGACAAAATTCAGTATTGCAGGCAGTCGTAGTTTTAGCAGTTCAATGGTAAGCGACTTCCCGCTATACGTAGCTATATACTCATCAAGCCAATGTTTCAAGCTTCTTTGCACGTCAAATACATAACCGTATGTCTCCTTAAACCTCCTTCCGAAGACACTCTTGACGGCGATTAGTTTGTCGCCCCCAAGTGAAGTGGTGGGTGACCGGCCCTATTGTAAGTGCGTCTACTTGTCACGGAAACCAGATCATGCTAAGACGGAATCACAACAGCTACTATTCGCAGTAGTTCAGTTCGGTGGGTGTTTTGTCGGGGTTAGGATGTACTTATAATAATATTTCGACAGGGTTTGGCTTGGGTTCGTGTTTTGCATAGACATGAGAGGTCTACTTGTGTTCTAATCAAGAAACAGGGACACAGATTCAAGAGTACTCCAACCTGTTCAATTATGTTCACAGGAATATTGACCTATGTGTTCAATGCATAGGATCGCCGACCCCAATCCCAGCGTCATTTCACAAATGAGGGTAGCTCTACTAACAGGCCCTTCGGTGCATTGGCTCACAAGTCGTTATTCCTAGTACTACGGCGTGACACCCGGCGTGGCTGTCAACGTACTTGCTGAGGTTATGATTACGGCGTCCCTCTGCATACTCTTGTATGAGCAGGGCTCTAGCTCTTCATTCCCAAGGTGATATTCGCACACCTCAGTTGGTTCACTTCCAATGAATCCTGCTTAGAACAAAGCGTCTCTTGAACACCCTGATCGTCTATGCTGTTAACCGGTGCTTGCTGACACTGTAAGTTTGATTCATCTGGTTCGTGAATCTGGCTTGGTTGAAGCTTTTTGTGGTAGACCACTCATCATTGCGGAACTCGCCACGGTATGTATGATGTGCCACACTATGATTACATCCCTCTAATACTCCCTTCAGGTCGTATTGGCCCGGGATACATGGTTCCTGGGGCTGTCCTTTGTCGTTGGAAAATGTCAGTCTTACGTGCCCTGCAAGTGACGTGCTGAACACGCCATCTTACTACTGAATAGTATACGCCAACTCGTTTCTAGCATCGCTTAACTCCCGGCAGCACCTTCAACATAAGGATGCAGGTACCCTGTCGGGTGTACGTATCAGCACTGTCCAATTCGCGAACCCTGCCAAGCTCTCGATGGGCGTTGAGCGTTCTAATGGAGGAATGCAATTCGCCTAGGTCGCTGTAGTCGATATTACCACGAACCCTGTACTTCGTATGGCCTAGGCGTTGGGAAGAGGGAGAAATTTGTGATTCTAGTAGTTCCGTACTGTGTCTGCCACTTAGCCTCTTCGCCGCAACACGAGTGAAACGTCATCGATACGAGTAGACCTCCGACGTTTGAAGTTCACTGCCACATCCTTGAAGCATGTGGTGATCGTACGGTCGGGCACAATCCTCTTGTACTCCTTATGACGGAAGTGCGCTGGACGGTTGCTCGAGCTGGTTTAACATGTCCCCTGTAGCGCGGATGTCATCGTATATCAAGGGATCTCAAGTTTCGGAGACGGATGAGAGCGTACGGAACATTCCTGACTCAAATCCCTTTCAGCTTGACGGAGGGGGAAAGCCCGTGACCCCTTAACCCGAATGAGTGAGTAAGTATCATACTATTACACGAAACACGAAAGACCGGGTTCCGCTCGTATTGACCTGGTGTCTGTAACCCAGTGCACAATAGAAGCCTGTGGTTGAGAAACCTCAGGAATGGTAAGTTAGAGTTTGACCAGGCATGCCCACCACACTTAGGATGTCCACATTTTCTTTGCAGAGCTGGTGTCGTAAATTTGTACATTTGGATATACACAGTACACTAGCAAGGGAATAAATTACATAAAATAGAAAAGAAAAGACTATAAATTGCGCGCGGGACGATGGATAGGTCCTTAGCAGATGATGAATAGAGGCACTACTTTACAGAGTCCCCGGCGGACAACCGTCAACGAAGTTAGAGAAAAAACGAAACCTCCCAGGACTTTTGCGACGGTGTGAAATTACCATACAATCCTAGGATGCAGAGCAATAAGGGGATAAATACCAGCATAACACCAGTTCAGCTTTAGCCCTGACACAGCTTTGAACTACAGAGTCACACCTCTTCCTGTGTTTGCGACGCTGTAGCGTTTTCAAGCTCCGGATCGGCTGTGATATCAATAGTGGCCGCCTCGTGCATGTCGCCGTGTCCTTCCTCCTCTTTTGACCTCTTCAATCCCTCCGACATGTTCTGGAAGTGGACAACATGGATGCCTTCATTTGACCCCCGGGCCGCCGTTGAATCCTGAGAACGAAGGTATTGCCGGGTGTTTAGAGATGCTAGAAGCGAATTGGCGTATACTATTCAATGGTAAGATGAGTCTGTTCACTGCTTTCAGTGAATGGAAGACTGGCATTTCCCAAGGTTGAAGTCCAATCCCGCTGACCATGTACTCTGGAGCTCAATGGTCTGAAGGAAGTGTAGGAGTAACAATATTGTAGTGAAATAGGTCACTGGTACTTACGGTGGCAAACTCTGCAAGGGCGACCAGTCTACGTACAACGAAAGGTCTGAATTAGCTCACACAAGAAAGGGTCACACTCACAAAACTAGTATGCACCGGTTGATGGCGTAAACGACGAGCGTTGCCAGGATACGTTTCGTGCTGGCCAGGGTCGTTAGGGGTGAATTATCAACACGGACAGAAGTCACCTTGAGAAGGTAGTCCGAGAGCCACTGTCATACAACAGAATGCACAGTGAAGTTGTGATCAAGACCTCAATAAGTACAAAAGTGGCTGCGAAGGGCGTTGCGGCATAAAACTAAGGATGATGACTTGTGAGCGGGTACGCCAAATGTGTTTGTTGATGGAACTACCCTAATTTGCTTCATGACGCTGGCTTCTTTATTAACCAACCTACATGGACAAATCAGCATTACCATGAGGGTAGCGAAAGTTGACACACATTAGAACAATTAACTCTGCATCTTGATTAGGAGTCTGTTGTGATAGAAGAAAAGAACGCACCCATGCCAAACCCTAGTGAAACATCATTACTAGTGTCTCGTGCGCCTACCAGGGAAAACTCACCAAAGTGAGCCACTAGGAGTAAAATCTATCGTGGCGATGTCACTAGGTGAAACCTTTTCCATCGGAAGTAAATGTACTTACGATTGGAGCAGCCACCAGCCACTTCGCCCGACGAGGACAAACTGAATGTCATCAATGTCTCGAATGGCACCCGTTAGGTTGAACAGGACCTACGGTGATATATTTTATGTGTGAAGAAGCTAGTAGGGTTCGGATTATGGGTGTTAACCCACGCATGGTAGAAGCTCACCACTGAACTACTATAACCACAAGTAACTGGCAACATAGCTCAGTTTTGTCATAAGCGGTTCACAGATGAAACGAGCGTACATTCACCAGAAGAGATGCCTAAGGAGGGAACATTATAAAGTAGTGCCTGGCAGAAGGATGGGTTTGCGTACCGGGAATGACCTGCCATATCCAATTAGCAGGAAGCAGCTTTGAAATGGAGAGTTACAAGCACCAAACATCATATTCCAAACTCGCCAGAACACCGTAATTGGTTATCTGCAGTGGTTGAGCATGACGATTACAAGGAATAGACAAGTCGGTTTCACCAGGTAGTAATACAAAATATGGCACACTAATCGACCGTCAGTCATCCATTCACTTCCCCACACCAAGTACTCACTGAAAGCGACATGTATAGTATCGAGGATCCTGATCTCGCATGGGTGGGATTTTATCGGCGGTTCAAGATGGTCAACTCACCATACAGCACCAACGAGGAACTTTACGGCTGAGGCATCCTCGGAATAGTGCATGTAGTACACATAAGTCTATAAAACTAGTAAGTAAAACGCTAAACCTGAACATTCCGTCGAAAACGCCCCTGGAGGGTTGTTACGCCATATAACCTTGATGAGTAAGGACGTCAGGAAGAGACACCCTGAAATAATCAAGGAACACATACATGGCGGCGACCAAGCCCCCGATGAGAAGAGAACCTGAAGCGAATGAATAAGTAGACAAGACTACATTCAGCCGTGAAAAAGGTACCCACCAAGCTCGCCCGCGATGCCCATATCGTTTGGGTAATTCGTGCAAGGGAAATCGTTGACGAACTCGCCGCGTGGTGTTCGACAGAGAAACGAGCGGGGCGAGGCCTTATCAATCTGATAATGGGGACATCCAGTGCTTTCTTAAATGAAGAGGACCGCAGTTGTATGATCGGACAACTTGTGTTGCCGGCCACAGCATGATCACTCCACCGGGCAAAAACATCGGTGGGTACTTGACTCATCGCGAACATCGCAATCTATGGCACCAGTGACCGACCTCCCCATTTCTATAGTAACACTGCCACTGGCGCTGAGTCGACCGCGGAACATCTGATCATGGCTAGTAAAACATTGAATGTCAGCGACTCATCTGTTTCCCAGCTGCGAGCAGTATGTATGCCGGCGTTTAACGTTCAATCACTGTACCGATTTTGCAAAGTCTGTATATCGCAAGAGAAACACAGGGCGGCGGACCTAGCAGGTGGAGCTCAATCAATTTTGCCATTGTTGGGCGGGTTTGTGTGCAAGATCATGATAGAGCAAGGCAAGTGCCAGGGGACCACGTGTGGCTGTGTACTTTTTCGCTCTCGCTGTGTAGAGCTGGTTTGGTAGTTGCACAAGTCAATTTCTAACCCAACACGAACCTGGTGTATCAAACTCATCTTTGGCTCGAAGCTGAGCACGTATCCACCGACTGACCCTTCCTCGAGCAAGTATTCGCTCTTCAAAAAACGCTGCGGATGGTTGCCTTTGGTGCTGGCCAGTGGTTCCGGTCGATTTTGGACGTCATCCTCATCTTGCCAGTCTTCATTTGCTTCCGGGTAGCCGTCCAGATCGGGGGCATCGGTTTCATGCGATGGTTTTATCTCGTATGAACCGTTTACTCCGTCCCTAGTCGGTCCCAGTGCAGCATACAACTCAACACCCACGGGAGCAGGGGAGAACCACCCTCCACCGATGAACCTTCCCTTCCTACTTTGGCCGCGCAAGCTGGGGCTAGGATAAGTCAGATCGCCATGCCATGTCACGGAATGAGTCTTCAGCACAGTTTGCGACTGTATGCGCCTCGAATCACTCCTTCACATATTCCGGAACGCGCCGTCGTGGTATCACGGACACATCATGGTGCATGGTAGTATTGAGGTACAGATACGGCAATTTGGTCGCCACCGACCATACTAAGCGCCTGGACGTGGACAGGATTCACCCCAACCTTTTCAGTGTGGAGCGGCGGAGGACGAGGACGATGAGAGATCACAAGTCAGCATCGAACTTTTCATACGCATGTTGAGGACTCGGAGATGAAGTAGGGGGGCGAAATTTTTGATATGGTCCGTCTATTCTGTTCGTCCGGTTTTAGGCACGTCGGTGACGTGCGGCAGGCCCCAGGTGTATATGTAGCCGTGCCCACGTTCGCTGCCCATGAACTACGTTCATCCAGGTGCGATATCTGCAGCACTCCTTTCCGGATGCTACGTCCGAGCGATTGACGAATGATTTGCAGAGTGCACAGCGTCATCAGCACTTGTCGCATATCCGATGGCGCCTGATAATGGCAGTCAGAATTGGAGTCGGATATAATCGCACACTCATAAATACACACGTCAGGAACAGGGTCGGTGTGGAAGGAATCAAATCTACCGTTGCAATCTTGATAGCCTTCTAGACTGACGAATTCGGTGCGGTGACGATGAACTTCCTAGCCTGCCCAGCCGATTGGAAGGATCCTGCGATGGTCTGTAACCCACTTCGATTCGCGCTAATTTCTTTGTAAACGGATGGCCACTAACCTGTAAACTGAAAGGACCATGCGGAGCTTGAAGACACGGATAGAAAGGGGGAAGACGTATTTCTTCCGTAATCGAGTGTACAAGTCCTGAAGATCGCGAAGCCATCGTATATAACCTGGAAGACAAGAGCGCCTGCTACGGTCTGTGAGCGAAGGAGGTGCCGAAACGGGAACTCCACTGCTTGGATTTTGCTATCGGACGATTGGGACTGCTATCAATGGGCCAACACTCTTCGTCTTTCCAGTGGCATGATAGAGAAATTTACAATTGTTCGCCGTCGCACACACGACTGCAACTCGTAAGTAATCGAATCGCTGATACTCGGTATTTTTCCGGCTTGTCCCGGACGTTTCCCCAACGATACACCGAAGCCAAGGGCCATAGGAAATACAGCCTATGCCACATGCTACAGAAGTCGGGACCGATAGGAAAGGCGATTCGTGTTGCATACAACACAAGTTGCGAACTTACGGCGTTGCCAAGCCGCCGTCACATAGTGTCCAATGTCTTTGATGGACCGAGATTTGAATGATGCCGTAGCAGGGGGCAATTCAACTTATCCGGATCATACAAATGCGCCTCTGTATTTGCAAAACGGGCTGTATTTCTCCGCGCAAACTTCTCAGAGACACCACTGAGTGCATTCGTCGAGATTCTTCATTTTACGACGTACCCGCCTACATGGGCATCCCAGGCGAGTTCGGTGAGGACGTTTCGTAGCCATTTGTGGTCTTATCCACTCATTTGTTCGTGGTAGGTGTTATTCTCATCGGGGGATTGATTGCCGCCATGTACGTGTTTGCTCTGCTCGATCTTTTCATGTCCTTATCCCCCTCAAGACTATATGGCATAACAACTCTCCAGGGGCGTTTTAATTGGAGTGTTCAGGCTGGCGCTCTACTTACAAATGATATAGACTTATCTGTATTTCATGCACCACTCTGGGGATGATGGCTTGACCATGAAACTCGTGGTCGCTGCCGTATGGTGAGTTACGCTACCTCGGGATTTACATCAAATTTGCTTACGCAAAGTCAGGATTTTTGAAACCCTCCATGTCTCGTTCGGCGAGTATTTGGTGCATATAAACGTACGCTGACTAACGGTCGATCAGTGGGCCATATGTTGAATTACTACCTGGTGAAACCAACTCGTCTACACCTTGTAACCGCCGTACTGATTCGCTGCAGATAGTCAATTATGGCGTTCCGTCAAGTTTGGAATATATTGTCTGGTTCGCACGGCCTTCTGTCTAGACGCTTCTTTCCACTGATGAGAATCGGCCAATCGGCAGGTCGTTCCCAGTGCGCATTCCTTTTTTCTTCCAAAGGATAAGTGATCTAGAGCGTCTCTATACTTAGGCATCGGGACTGGCGAATGTGCGTTCCTTTCACCGTCACGAGCCTTCAAGGCAATATTAAACTCTGTTCCAGACCTTTGTGTTGGTCATATTTCAATGGTAAGTGACCCTCAGTAGCATCTCGGCTTTACAATCATAGAACAAATGTCACTAGCTTCTTTACGCGAAAAATATATTACCGTATGTCACATTCGACCTGCGACTTGAGGTTTCGTTGATCGACATTCAGTTTGCCGCCGCCGACTAAGGTGGTTGGTGATTGCCCCAATTGTGAGTACATCTACTTTTCTTAGCCAAGGCGTCAGTTAGTGACAGGATCGTGGCAGATGCTATTGGTGCTCATTCGCGTCGGTGAGTTCCCTAATTGCACTCCCGGGGGATTTCTAGTGATATTTCAACAGGGTTTGGCATTGGTTTGTGGTTTGCTTTCACCGCGCCGGAGAGACTTACTCTAACCAAGAAAATAACAGAGACTCTTGTTCTACTGTACTTTAGGTTGTCCTGCCATCTTCACCTAAGTACTGATCTCTGCATATAGGTTCGTCAATAATGCGGTCAGCTCCGCATCAAGCACTAGGGTAGTTTCGTTAACAGAAAACTTGCTGCAGCTGCTCATGAATCCTAGTTTTATGGCTCGGTACCTACTGCATCTGCGGACCCGCTCGCTGACGTTCTGATTACGACCTCACTCTGCGTACTTCTGCATGAGAGTGGATCGCACTCTGTATACCCCAGGTGACTCCAGTCGGTGCCAGTCGTCCCCTCCTAACGAACGCCGCCCAGGACGAAGCGCCTCGTGAACACACTTATCGTCTTTGCCGTTAACCGGTGTCTACTGACTTTGTAAATATGATTCATCATTGCTTTTCAGCTGTAACTGATCCGTGCCTTTCTCGGTAGACCGGTCGTTGTCGCGGAGCTCGCCGTGGTACGTATGGCGCACTACACTATCTTTGTGCCGCCTTCACACTTCTTCCAGGCCATTGCTGGAAAAGCTGCGTGGTCGATGGGGTTGAACTTCATCATTGGAAAATGTCAGTCTTCCATGCCCGCGATGCACGAGACATTCCATCTTACTATTCAACTAGTATATGCCAATTCCCTTCTAGCGTCGTTGAATACCCGGCAATACCTTCGATCCCAGGAATCGAGTGTCGGACCACGTCAAATCGTTGATGTTATCCGCTTTGCGAAGCCGCACAAGTCTTCTTCGGACGTAGAGAGTTCATGTAATGCGAAAAGACATGTCGACGTGCACGGAAGATTTTAGTGTTGCCAAGGTATAATATTGGTTCTTCCATCCCGTTTTTTTTTCGCCATAGAGTTGGGACGTGTAATGATGTCACTACAAACATATACGACACTCATTCCTACCGCGTAAGCGGGCCCAGAGGGCTACAATTATTATATATCGTATTGTGTCCCTTGAAACTTGTCCTGTTGGTGTGCTCTGGTTGGTGCTTGCTACCCTGCCTATGACAGGATGAAAATCATATCCAGCAACCTCAGCAGAATGATGTCCTGTGATATCCACTGGTTTGACAACATCTCTGTTATTGTGCCTTGCTTATCAAGAACTGTGAAGCTATGCCTGAGAAGTCTCTATATCACAGGTGCTTCCTGCTGTAGACAAGATGTCATGGTTCCCTCTGTAGACAGTCTAGGAACAAAGTCTCAGTGGTCTGACAATGCACTACATTCATCAGCAAAACCGTTAGTCACTGTATGGCACTGTACAGCTTGCCACAGCCTGCTACAGTGCCCACAGTGCCACAGGAAGGTCTCCCCTGTACAGTGCTGTACAACTACTATGCTTTTTTGTAATCCCACTACCAATACTACTACACTTTTTGCTAATATTACTACACTTTTTCCTAATACTACAACACTTTATACTAATACTACTACGCTTTTTTCTACTACCAATACGCTTGTGGGTAATCAAATGTATGGTAGTAGTGGGCTAGTGGCATACACTACCCTATATTTGGAATTGGCCTTTGTTTGGTTGGCTTTGGCTGCTTGCACAAAAGGCATGAGTTTTGGTGTCCACTATATTGCGTTTCAGGGTATTTTTGTGAGTTTGCAAAATTTCGAGGCATTAGTGGCTGTGCCCACTACACAACAATCCTAATCATGACTACGCTTTTTTGCTAATCAATACTACTCTACATTTCCTAGTCACACTACAAATATTTGGTAGTCAAAAAAGCAAACTTTTACTACACTTTTGGTAATCAGAAGTGTCAACAACATCTCACTAGTCAAACACTAATCAACACTACACTTATTTGGTAGTCAAAAATGCGGACTTTACTACACTTTTGCTAATCAATAGACTACACTACACTTTGCTAATCAAACATCACAAAACACTACACTTATTTGGTAGTCAAACATGCAGACTTTACTACACATTTGGTAATCAATAGTCTACACAACATTTTGCTAATCAATTACTAATCAACACTATGCTTATTTGGTAGTCAAAAATGTGGACTTTACTACACTTCTGCTAATCAATAGTCTACACAACACTTTGCTAATCAAACACTACATAACACTACACTTATTTAGTAGTCAAAAATGCGCCACATCACTACACTTATGGTAATACACATCTCCACTACACTTTGCTAATCAAACATTACAAAACACTACACTTATTTGATAGTCAAAAAAGCGCACTTTACTACACTTTTGCTAATCAAAACAACTACCACTACACTGATTAGGTAATCAAAAATGCGCCACAACTCTACACTTTTGGTAATAAAATGTTACCTTGCTTGCAAGGTCTCTGCCACATCATAAATCATGGGAACCAGTGTGTTTCAGAAACACCTTCCTCTTTCAGACATTTTGTCTTCCCACAATGCACAGCAGACTCATTCCCATGTCCACTACACCTAGACAGCTGGCACTGTAGGCACCATATTGTAAATGCTAGTCTGGCAGTGACACACACAGTGTCCACAGCAGTTTTCCCTTGCTTGCACAGTTTCTGTCGGGCCATAATTGCATGGGAACTGGTGTGCATCTCAAATGCCTTCCAAACCAGGCCATTCCAATACAACTTGCATTTTGTCTTCCACAACTGCAGTCTGAGCAAGGTAATTTGATAGGTATGTTCACTGATGTGGAGTGCCATTGAGTTAGGCTCCTGATACTGATTCATGCATATATACATACTTACATCTTGGCAGTGACTTCCATCATGGCTCCGCATTTACTGCTAATCTGTACACAGGTCAGGAGGATGGAATGGACACTCGCCAGTAAGATCACTATGTTATGATATGTACCCTTTTTCTTCTCTTCCCCTTTCTTTTTCATCTTATCTAATCTTCCTTTATCTTATCTGCTCTTATCTTTCCTTTTATCTATGGACTTGCCTGGACCTTGGCCATGTGCCTGCCATGTGGCTTTGGGCTAGGCCGGTGTCATGCACCAAAGGTGTTTGGCGATGTGAGCATGGACTCAGAAGCTGAATAATGAAGAACGGAGAAGCCTAGCCCTAATGTGAAGAATGACTGATATGGCCAGCAGTCATCCATCACACAAGAACCATCCTTAACATTAGGGAAGAAACTGCTCAAGTGCCTGAAAAAACTTTTTGAGTGCTAGTTTATGGCATTCCGATTTTTCGAATATCTCCATCAATTCTAAAGATATCGATACAATTCCCACGCTCACAGGAAGCTCTCGACCACACCATCCTACCTGCGAAATTTGGTAACGATCCGCACACTCCATGATTTTCTGCATCATTTCTACCATTGAATGCCCATTTCACCAATATTTATTGTAATGGCCACCTCCTCGACCGTCTCTTCACTCATGTCCTTTGCCAGGGAGAATAACTATGAGTACCTGCCAGGAATCCCCACCAGCTCTTGCCCTGAAGCCTCCTGGTTTGTCCCTCCCTCATCCATGACCTCCCATCCTATTGCTCTGGGACAGCACGTTCTTCTCATCAGCCTGACATCGAGGAAGACATTCTTTGGTCACCTCAAGTCTGTTGTCAGGCTTGAAAAGTCTTATGTGGTTGTTTTGGTCTCTCCAGTCGAAAAGGATTACGGATTTTTCCTTCCTGCCCCCTGCAACGTCTATCTCTCAATCTTGTCTTTCATCCTCCCAAAATTGTGGCAGCTGCAGTACCAATTACTCTCATCTACTCTACAGTATCTGATCACATCCATGATGATTTTGAGGCAATTCTCCCTGCCCTCATTGGAGAAGACAGCCCCTCCTCCTCCTCATGCCCTCCAGAACTCTAGTTGCACCTGATACAGGTTGCTTTGCAGAGAGGAGAGAGGGGGGAAAGTTGCAAAATCCTAAGCCCTGACTACCCTGGAGACCCCCAAAGTTGGCCCCTGGCAGAAATCCCCACAGTTCTTCTTTCGGATGTGCAGCATATCGCCCCAATGAATCTGGATCTCAGATCTAGGAGTCAGAGTGACTCATTTGCAGTCATACCCCTTATTCAGCAGTGACCAGTGCACTTACTCATCCCCCTTTCTGTCGCATTATTCATCCGTTCCTTAATGACTCATTCTATTTCAAATGATTTGTGATATTCTTCATCATGTTGACTGATTTTACTTACCAATCGCTTACTGTCCTTACTCAGCCTTGCTCGGCCTTACCAATCCTTTACCAATCCTCTTACCAATCGCTTACAAACCCCTTACAAAGTGTTTCCCTCTGTTTACTTCAGGCTATGCTACCTTTTGTATATAAGTACCAATACATCGCAGCAAGCAGCAAGCAAGTAGCCCCCCTGCATAGGATACCATCCCCTTTGTAGAGAGACTATTGCCCAATCATTATCTTCATAATCTGCCTTATTGTCATCGCTTTGAGGCTCTTCTTCGTCATCTTTATTCTTGCAGTATCTGAGGCTCCATTAAGGGTCTATTTACTGTCACTCTTCATCACTTTACATCGCTTCTAGGCTCTGAGTAGCCTAAATATCTTCACTTTTCTGGGTACAACCCCTGCTCCCCTCTTGTCAGGAGCACTATTCCCTTCTGCCCTAGCCTTCTAAGTGTGCAGAACCCCTCCCCTACTTCGCTGTAACCAATCCCTCAAGCCAAAGTCTGTGGAGGTAAACCACCGACTCGGCATTTGTCTTTGTGTTGGGTTTTTTTGGTGTTTTCACCATAGATCCACACATCAACTCACAGCAGCTCACACATTGGGGTCCCATTCCCCCCCATTATTGACAGTGTGGTGTGAGTTGACGTGTGGATCTATGGTGAAAACACCAAAAACCCAACACAAAGACAAATGCTGAGTTGGTGGTTTACCTCCATGGACTTTGGCTCAAGGGATCCCTTACAGCGAAATGGGGGAGGGGTTCTGCACACCTAGAAGGCTAGGGCAGAAGGGAATAGTGCTCCTGACAAGAGGGGAGCAGGGGGACAACAGAAAAGCGAAGATATTTAGGCTACTCAGAGCCTAGAAGCGACGTAAGATGATGAAGAATAACAGTAAATAGACCCTTAGTGGAGCCTCAGATATGTACTGCAAGAATAAAGATGATAATGAAGAGCCTCAAAGCGACGACAATAAGGCAGATAATGATGATAATGATTGGGCAATAGTCTCTCTACAAAGGGGATGGTATCCTATGCAGGGGGGCTACTTGCTTGCTGCTTGCTGCGACGTATTGGTACTTATATACAAAAGGTAGCATAGCCTGAAGTAAACAGAGGGAAACACTTTGTAAGGGGTTTGTAAGCGATTGGTAAGAGGATTGGTAAAGGATTGGTAAGGCTGAGCAAGGCTGAGTAAGGGCAGTAAGTGATTGGTAAGTAAAATCAGTCAGCATGATGAAGAATATCACTAATCATTTGAAATAGAAATGAGCCATTAAGGAACGGATGAATAATGCGACAGAAAGGGGGATGAGTAAGCACACTGGTCACTGCTGATTAAGGGATATGACTGCAAATGAGTCACTCTGACTCCTAGATCTGAGATCCAGATGCATTGGGGCGATTTGCTGCACGTCCAAAAGAAGAACTGTGGGGATTTCTGCCAGGGGCCAATTTTGGGGGTCTCCAGGGTAGTCAGGGCTTAGGATTTTGCAACTTTCCCCCCTCTCTCCTCTCTGCAAAGCGATCTGTATCAGGTGCAACTAGTGTTCTGGAGGGCATGAGGAGGAGGAGGGGCCATCTTCTCCAATGAGGGCAGGGAGAATTGCCTCAAAATCATCATGGATGTGATCAGATACTGTAGAGTAGATGAGAGTAATTGGTACTGGAGCTGTCACAATTTTGGGAGAACGAAAGACAAGATTGAGAGATAGACGTTGCAGGGGGCAGGAAGGAGAAATCCATAATCCTTTTTGACTGGAGAGACTGAAACAACCACATAAGACCTTTCAAGCCTGATGACAGACTTGAGGCGACCAAAGAATGTCTTCCTTGATGTCAGACTGACGAGAAGAATGTGCTGTCCCAACGCAATAGGATGGGAGGTCGTGGATGAGGGAGGGATGAACCAGGAGGCTTCAGGGCGAGAGCTAGTGGGAATTCCTGGCAAGTACTCGTAGTTATTCTCCCTAGCAAAGGACACAAGCAAAGAGATGGTCGAGGAGGTGGCCATTATGATAAATATTGGCGAAATGGGCATTCAATGGTAGAAATGATGCAGAAAATCATGGAGTGCGCAGATCATTACCAAATTTGGCAGGAAGGATGGCGTGGTTGAGAGCTGTCTGTGAGCGTGGGAATGGTGTCGATATCTTTAGAATTGACAGAGATATTCGAAAAATCGGAATGCCATAAACTAGCACTCAAAAAGTTTTTTGGGTGCTCAAGCAGTTTCTTCCCTAACGTTAAGGATGGTTCTCATGTGATGGATGACTGCTGGCCATATCAGTCATTCTTTGCATTAGAGCTAGGCTTCTCCATTCCTCATCATTCAGCTTCTGAGTCCATGCTCATGTCGCTGTAATGGATCGAAGATCGCCCCTATCTTTTCATCTTATCTTATCACTGATTAGATAGCCGATTAGATCTCTCAGATCTTATCTTGGGCTTTTCTTCGTGGGGCTGCATACCTAGCCCTTATCCAGCCATGATCCAGACTCCCGATTACAGATCCCCTTTCCCCTTTTGTCGTTTGAGCATTATTTATACTTACAGTCTAGAACCTAGGCCTAGTACTCGGTGATGTCATACTGACATCATCCTGACGTCACCTCTGACGTCATACCCAGTGCCCATGCCTCATGGCCCTACTTAGAGAGTATATATAGTAGGCACAACCCTGTACTAGATCCTTAGTTCTATTCATTTTGTCTTTGGGTGTATCCCTCTTGTCATCATTTGAGTGACTGTGCTCTTAGCCTTGCTTAGGCTTTGCCATCGTCTTCATCAGTCTGCGCATCCATCCTCCGACTACCCCTGTCGTCGTCGTCCTCCCTTGCTGGTTATTGGTTTGGTTTGTTCCTTGCCTTGTGTTCCTTCGTCATTGCTGTTCTTTAGGTCGACTAGTCTTGCCTGACTCGTCACTCAAGCTGTTGGACGCACGGACTTTCGGGTGTCCATATCCGGCCTCGGATATCTTCGGATATCTTCGGTACCGCTTTTTACTATAGATTACGTGTCCCGGATTCTTTCTATACCCTTCCGCTTTTTCCCGGATTACATAATCATGGTTGTAGAAAATTTCCGCGCTTGTTCCTTTCACCTCAGTGACTTCCATTCGTCCTGAGGTGAGCATACATACTTTCCACTCGTTACCTACTTCGTACTGACCTACTGTAGACTCATTCCTGCATTAGGTACAGAATATAGTGACTTCCATTCGTCCTGAGACTCATTCCTGCATTAGGTTATGAGCCCCGGCTTTGCGCCTTAATACCGGAAGAAAATTTGATCCACACACCACTTCGTATCACCGCACATTCCCACTATGGCAAAAGACGACTACTCCCTGCAGGTACCCACCTTAAATGCAGACGGTAGCAACTGGCTATACTATAAGGCTCGAGTTGAATGGGCCGTCGGCTCGAAAGGGCTATCAGGCCACCTGACCGGTCTGGAAGCCAAGCCGGAGGATCCGACACACGGAAAAGACCCCTCTTGGAAGCCGACAACTGCCGAGCAAAAACTTATCAGTGAATATCCGGAAAAGCTAAAACAGTGGACGAAAGACGACGGCTACGTAAAACAAGTGATTGTGGCATCACTCCCGGAATCCCTCTTCCTCCGAGTCCAGAAAGAAGAGACAGGAAAAAGCGTCTGGGATGTCCTCACCAACCTCTTCCAAAACCGCTCTCGAGTTGTCGCAATTGACCTGCGAAGAAAACTCCAAGAGTCCCGCTGCACCGAAAAGGGCGATGTCCGAGCCCATTTCGACAAGCTGCGGAACTTCCGAGAGCAGCTAGCCGCCCTTGGTCAATCCATCAGTGACGACGACTTCACAGCTATCATCCTTAGTTCCCTGCCGACTTCTTATGACTCCAACATTGCTGCCATGACATCCTCCGCCCTTGTCACACAAAAGGACTTGTCTCCGGACTTCATCACTAAAATCATTTCGGATGAATATGACCGGCGACAGACACGTTCCAAAAGAGGCAATAATGGCAATTCCGACGATGCGGCATACTCAGCCAAGGACTCGAAGACCTCCGCTTGCGAGAACTGCGGCAAAAAGGGACATACAAAGGATCAATGCTGGAAGGAGGGTGGCAGAAAAGCTGGGCAAGCGCCCAAATGGTTTAAAGGGAAAGGTACCGGCAAGAAGAAGGAAAAGCCTTCCGAAAAGGCAGCCGCTGCCACTACCGCCACATCCGCAAGCACAGCCGCACAGCCGAGCACCGATGCGGAACCCGACGGAGTCTGGCTAGCAAGTTCGGCGGATGATGACTGGCTCACTGAAGTGGCCGAAGAAGACATACCGAGCCCCTCTGCAATAACCGAGGATGCCGAAGCCGCATTACCGAACCCTTTCAAATCCGCCGCGGATGCGGAAAGCGGCTCACGGAAACCTTCGGAAACAGCCTCGGAAGCTGAGAACGGACCCCGGAAACCCTCGGCACCACCCTCGGATGTCGGATATGACATTCCGAACCCTTCGGAATCAACCCGAGGTGCCGAGAATGAGCCGCACTTTCCAGAAGTGTTTCCGGATGAAGGGGATGCTTACACGGAAACATTCGATCATGTACTACTGGCTGGGGAATCTCCGCACCTGAATGAGGAGACTATACTATTCGACTCTGGTGCATCCCGCCACATGTCATCCTACCGAAACAAGTTCCTCGACTACAAGCCGATAATCCCAAAGCCGATTACCGCGGCAGACAGCCATACCTTCCATGCCATCGGAAAGGGAGATCTAATGATATCGATCCCGAATGGCACAATCCGACGCAATATCCGCCTCAAGGATGTGCTCTATGCGCCCAAAATGGGCATCACACTGGTTTCCGTCAGCAAGCTCGATGCCGCAGGCTATGCCGCACTATTCCGAGACAAGAAATGTCAAGTATTCGATTCTCGCAAGAAGAAACTTGGCGAAATTCCGATGACTAATGGCCTATACTGCCTCAAGCGCTCCCGCCAAATCTATGCCGGCCTAGCAAAAGCTACCGAGCCGCTGACAATGGCCGAAATCCATGCGCGGCTGGGCCACATCGCACCCGAGGCAATCCGGCGCATGCTGAAGGATGGTACCATCACCGGAATCACCCTAAACGAAGCCCACTCCACTATGGGGGCATGCGACTCTTGTGAATATGCCAAAGCGACCCGAAAGCCCATCGGAAAAGAGCGAGACCCTCCGAGACGGGAACACCTCGGCGACGAAATCCATACCGACCTGTGGGGACCATCTCCGGTCCAAACCCCTGGTCACAGTCAATACTACGTGTCATTCACGGACGACCACACCCGCTATACCACCCTCTACCTCCAGAAAACGAAATCCGAGACATTCGCATCTTACAAGGCTTATGAAGCTTGGCTTCAAACTCAGTTTAGCACCAAGATCAAGCGCTTGCGCTCAGACCGTGGGGGGGAGTACCTAAGTGCGGAATTCACTAAACACCTAAAATCCGCAGGTACAGAACGCCGGGTGACCGTCCATGACACTCCCGAACACAATGGAGTTGCCGAGCGGCTCAACCGCACACTCATGGAGCGGGTGCGCGCTCTTATTCACGCCAGCGGTCTACCCAAGAACCTTTGGGGCGAGGCTATCATGCATGCCACCTGGCTCAAGAACCGCTCTTCTACACGACGCCTAGGAACTAAAACTCCATATGAGATGCTGTACCAAAAGCCACCCAACCTCGCCAAGATCCCTGTCTGGGGATGCCGTGTCAAAGTCCATGACAATACCGGCTCCAAACTCGATATGCGAGCTCGTGATGGATACTGGGTAGGGTTTGACCTGGAAAGTGATGGCCATCGGATCTACTGGCCCGACACCCGCAGCATCGGAATCGAGCGGAGTGTTACCTTTGAGCGTCGGGAAGTGATGATACCCTCCAGCGTGCCGCTCGAGGGGGAGAATGAGGCTACAAACACCAGCGGCCGAGCGGAAGCACAGTCGCAGTCTTCCGGAACCTCAGAACCCAGTCCGCCAGTTGTCGAGCGACCCACAGAACCCTCCGGATCAAGTTTTGACCCGCTCGGCAGCAACTTCGAGACCCCGCCACCGCAACCTCGTCGATCTAACCGCCAGCGCTTCGAATCAGACTACTTGAGACGTCTTCGGGAAGGCGAAGGTACGCGGGATGGTCGGATCACTCTCGACTATATGAAACAACTCCGAGAAAATGATAGCCGCACCAACAGCCCCAATTCCCGAGGCAATGCAACTCTCGCCTTCGAAGAAGAATTAGCCGAGGATGGCGATGACAGCGACCTTGTCTATGCAATGGTAGCCGGAACTTCCGAAGCCGAAGGCCTTGACCCGTCTACAGTGCGCGAGGCTAAATCCCGCTCGGATTGGCCCAAATGGCATGACGCCATAGCCGTGGAACTGAAAAGCCTAAGCGATGCGCATACCTGGGATGTAGTAGAGTGCCCGAAAGGAGCTAATATCGTCGGATGCAAATGGGTCTTCAAGATCAAGCGAACCGCAACGGGAGAAGTCGAGAAGTACAAAGCCCGCCTCGTCGCAAAGGGCTATTCCCAAGTCCAGGGAGTCGACTATGACGAAACATATGCCCCGGTCGCAAGACTCGCATCACTCCGAACCATACTTGCTATTGCCGCCCGCAACAACTGGGAAATTGATGTGTTCGATTTCCACTCGGCATTCCTAAATGGAAAACTTGGAGATGGCGAAGACATTTACATGGAGCTCCCGGAAGGCTATCCGGCACCTCGGAATCTTACCCGACCAGTCGCCAAGCTCAATGTCGCACTATATGGCTCAAAGCAAGGTGCGCTCAGGTGGTACCAAGAGTTAAGTGCCACCCTCGGAGACTTAGGACTCCAGCGCACGCATGCCGACTGGGGAGTCTTCCATGGGCGCATCGGAAAGGATATCATTATCCTAGCTAGCCATGTCGACGACTGCACTATCACCGGCAGTTCCCCCGACCTCATACGCTCCTTCAAAGCGGAAATCGGCACCCAGTACAAAATTACCGACCTCGGGCCCATCGGCTGGCTTCTCGGCATGAAGGTGACACGGAACCGAGACTTCCAAACGATATCCCTATCCCAGGAATCGTACATTAATGCCATTCTCACCAAGTACAACCTCGCCGACGCCAAGCCATCTGCAATTCCGATGGACCCCGGCCTAAAACTAATGCAAGCAAATGTTCCGCAACCTGCCGAGGAAGCCGCATGCATGAAAAATGTCCCATACCGCGCAGCGGTCGGCTCACTAATGCACCTTGTGGTCGGAACTCGCCCCGACATCGCATTCGCGGTCTCAACCGTCGCACAGTTCAACAATGTGCCAACTCCGACACACTGGGAAGCCGTTAAGCGGATCTACAAGTACCTAGTCGGCACAAAATCCCTTGCGCTGACATTCGGCGGGATTGAAAAGGGCCTTGAAGGCTATACCGACGCCGATGGGGCTACGCAGGAACACCGCCGCGCTATTAGCGGCTATGCATATCTACTGGATGGTGGAGCTATCAGTTGGGCATCCCGCAAACAGGAGCTTATCACCCTGTCCACCGCAGAAGCGGAATATGTTGCGGCAACGCATGCCGCCAAGGAAGGCCTCTGGCTCCACCGGCTCATCTCGGAAGTATTCCGCCCACTCGAATATCCTATCCCGCTATATTCCGACAACCAAGCCGCCATCGCACTCACCAAAGATGGCAGTTACCATTCCCGCACCAAGCACATCGATATCCGATACCACTTCATTCGCTTTGCCGTTGAAAACGGTTCCTTCCGCCTTATTTATTGCCCTACCGAAGAAATGGTTGCCGACACCCTGACCAAGGCTTTACCGAGCATCAAAGCCAAACATTTCGCGCAATCACTCGGACTCCGTTCCAAGTGAGGGGGAGTGTTGGACGCATGGACTTTCGGGTGTCCATATCCGGCCTCGGATATCTTCGGATATCTTCGGTACCGCTTTTTACTATAGATTACGTGTCCCGGATTCTTTCTATACCCTTCCGCTTTTTCCCGGATTACATAATCATGGTTGTAGAAAATTTCCGCGCTTGTTCCTTTCACCTCAGTGACTTCCATTCGTCCTGAGGTGAGCATACATACTTTCCACTCGTTACCTACTTCGTACTGACCTACTGTAGACTCATTCCTGCATTAGGTACAGAATATAGTGACTTCCATTCGTCCTGAGACTCATTCCTGCATTACAAGCACGACTCGTAACAGTCGCCAAACACCTTTGGTGCATGACACTGTGCTCAATCTTCTGAGGGTGGCAATCAACAACCCTCTGGTGATGAAGGAGAACTGCTCAAAGGAGTGGGTCCCGTAGTGGGAGCGGGGATGGTGGGGGTAGGGTCGTGTTGAAGATCATCGATCTTCCGGAGGGCACGACAGAGGTCGTAGGAGGTGTCATCGAGCTCACGCTCGAGACAGCTGATACGACGACGCAACTCGTTGTAGGGTGTGCGGTCTCATCAGCCAAAGTGACAATAGCAGGCATGATACCTGCGTCGGACAAGGCCATGCCTTGGGAGAGATGAAGCGCGTTGAAGAGAATTAACAGAAGTGAGACTGGGATGAGTGGTGAAGTCTGAGAGGGGGGAATTCTCCCCAAGGGGCTTCTATAGCCTGGCAGGGAACCTGTCTGAGGGACGTCTTGGGCTGTCTGAGGCTGTCTAGACACAGCAGAAGGCACTCGAGGCCTTCTCGAACCTGAACTCAATACTCGAAACTCATTACTTGACTCCGAACGCGACTTGTTATTATTTGTAAGTAGGTACAGTGTAATGTAAGTCGCGAGTGGCTTACTTAAGCCACTCACGTTGTCACGCACCAAAGGTGTTTGGCGACGTGAGCATGGACTCAGAAGCTGAATGATGAAGAACGGAGAAGCCTAGCCCTAATGCGAAGAATGACTGATATTGCCAGCAGTCATCCATCGCACAAGAACCATCCTTAACGTTAGGGAAGAAACCGCTCGAGCGCCCAAAAAAAAAAAAACTTTTTGAGCGCTAGTTTACGGCATTCCGATTTTTCGAATATCTCCGTCAATTCTAAAGATATCGACACCATTCCCACGCTCACAGGAAGCTCTCGACCACGCCATCCTGCCTACCAAATTTGGTAACGATCCGCGCACTCCACGATTTTCTGCATCATTTCTACCAACGAACGCCCATTTCGCCAATATTTATCGTAATGGCCACCTCCTCGACCGTCTCTTCGCTCGTGTCCTTTGCTAGGGAGAATAACTACGAGTACTTGCCAGGAATCCCCACTAGCTCTCACCCCGAAGCCTCCTGGTTCATCCCTCCCTCGTCCATGACCTCCCATCCTATCGCTTTGGGACAGCGCATTCTTCTCGTCAGTCTGACGTCGAGGAAGACGTTCTTTGGTCGCCTCAAGTCTGTCGTCAGGCTTGAGAGGTCTTATGTGGTTGTTTCGGTCTCTCCAGTCGAAAAGGATTACGGATTTTTCCTTCCTGCCCCCTGCAACGTCTATCTCTCAATCTCGTCTTTCGTTCTCCCAAAATTGCGACAGCTGCAGTACCAACTACTCTCATCTACTCTATCTGATCGCATTCATGACGATTTTGAGGCACTTCTCCCTGCCCTCATTGGAGAAGAAGGCCCCTCCTCCTCCTCATGCCCTCCAGAGCACTAGTTGCACCTGGTACAGGTCGCTTTGCAGAGAGGAGAGAGGGGGGAAAGTTGCGAAATCCTAAGCCCTGACTACCCTGGAGACCCCCAAAGTTGGCCCCTGGCAGAAATCCCCACAGTTCTTCTTTCGGACGCACAGCATATCGCCCCAATGAATCTGGATCTCAGATCTAGGAGTCAGAGTGACTCATTTGCAGTCATACCCCTTATTCAGCAGTGACCAGTGCGCTTACTCATCCCCCTTTCTGTCGCATTATTCATCCGTTCCTTAATGACTCATTCTATTTCAAATGATTTGTGATATTCTTTGTCATGCTGACTGATTTTACTTACCAATCGCTTACTGTCCTTACTCAGCCTTGCTCGGCCTTACCAATCCTTTACCAATCATCTTACCAATCGCTTACAAACCCCTTACAAAGTGTTTCCCTCTATTTACTTCAGGCTGCGCTACCTTTTGTATATAAGTACCAATACGTCGCAGCAAGTAGCACGACACACGATACAAGCAAGTAGCCCCCCTGCATAGGATACCATCCCCTTTGTAGTGAGACTATTGCCCAATCATTATCGTCGTTATCTGCCTTACTGTCGTCGCTTTAAGGCCCTTCTTCATCATCCTTATTCTTGCAGTATCTGAGGCTCCATTAAGGGTCTATTTACTGTCATTCTTCATCACTTTACGTCGCTTCTAGGCTCCGAGTAGCCTAAATATCTTCGCTTTTCAGTCATTCCACTGCTCCCCCTTCGTCAGGAGCACCCTTCCCTTCTGCCCTAGTCGTCTAGGTGTGCAGAATCCCTCCCCCTCTTCGCTGTAACCGATCCCTCGAGCCAAAGTCCGCGTAGGTAAACCACCGACTCGGCAATTGTCTTTGTGTTGGTTTTGTGGTGTTTTCGCCATAGATCCACACGTCGACTCACATCTGGAGCCCACCGCGAGGGGTGGTTACATTTGGCTCGAAATCCATCTCATTTTCTTCGTAAACGACTCCTACATCGTCTGCCCTATCGAAATCTTCATCATCGCCAATAACCATCCATTCCACCTCGTCACAACTCGCCTTTTCGACCGCCAATTCCCCTCAGAATAATCCCCATACTTTCCCACCATGTCTTCGACCACTGCGAACCCACTTATGCCAGTGCAAGCTCAGGCAGCTGCATCTGTTAATTCTGCTCGTTCTGTACTCACTATGCCACTTCTTGGAACCAAATCTTCCCCAGAACTCTTCCAGGGCGACTGCTCTCGAGTTCGAACCTTCCTCGACCACTATGAGCGACTCTGTGCCTTCCATAATGTCACTTCGGACCATGATATGGTCGCCTCAATCCTCCCTTACTGCAATACTCGTGTCAGAGAAATCATCGAAGGAATGCCTCACTTCCATACCCCCAACTGGGCCAGATTGAAGGCCAGTTTGCTTCGCTACTTCGATGCCGACATCTTCGACGAAAGGTTCTTCGAAAGGGACCTGAAATCTCTTGTGCTGCGATTCAGGAATCAGCCCATCATGTCCCTGCACGATTTCCGAGCCTATAACCGAGAGTTCACTCGAGTTGGAGGCTGGATGAAGCACAAGGGAAAGCTCACTGAACATGAACACGATCGCTACTTCTGGGCTGGACTTTCTCCTTTGTTTCGAAGCTCTGTAGAGGGTAGACTGAAGCAGAAGGACCCCAACCTCGATGTCAGCATACCTTTCCCCTATGACGAAGTCTGTAGAGCTGCAGAAGACTCACAACGTGTCTAAACTCGAAGCCACTAAGTAAATACTAGAGTAAATGAACAGAGAAAAAAAAAAGAAAAGAAAGTAAAAACAATGAAATAATAAAAATACCCTGGTAGGGAGTATACTCTCCCTACATCCACAGGCCACTTTAGAATTCAACCGTCCTCGGTTGTGGACTGACAGCACGAGCTCGAAGGCGCCAGCAGGTGGAGGTGGCAGATGAAGATGGCGAAGGACGACGGTTGTGTGAAACATCGTGAAACTCGAGGAGATGGTGGAGAGGAGTGTAGGGAAGATGTAGGAAAGAAATCAAATGAATACGCGCCCTCGGAGATAAGATATTCGCAAAACTGTTAGAATGCGCCCTCATCCACGAAATTGGGAATATCTCCGCGTCCGAAGTGCCAGTCACCACCTAAAATACATCACCTGAAAGCCTTCGACGAGTAGTACCATGTCCCCGAAAAGCGAGAGGGTCGGCCTTGAAGTGAGGGAGATATGGCATATGCGATCTCGCAGCACAGTAAGTGGATGGGGGGAGGGGAAGACGCCCGAACGATAACCGCTGGCACAATCGACACGAAACCGCGGAGAACAGTCGAGGGAAATGTGGGGAGCACGTAGAAAAAACAACCAACCCAATCCGCGCACTCCTTCTCGAGATATGGGCAAAACCGGTCCGAGATACCTCCGTTCACGAAAATGCGAATTCCTCCACAACGACTGCACCAATCAGGGTAAAAAGAATACCATTCGAAAGCGCTCATCGAGTACTATGGACTCCCAAAAAAGCGAGAGGCATGGCGAAGATCCGAGGGAGATACGGCATGGACAGCGAGAAGGGCACCACAGTGGGGGAGAAGAAGAGGCTGCCGAGCGACGACCGCTGAGGCAATCGGTACCAAACCGTGGGTGGCGGTAGAGGGCACCTGGGAGGACACGGAGAAAAAGAAATCAAACCGATTGGTGCCTCCAATCTCGAGATATCCGCCAAGTCGTCTCGTACCCCTTCGTACACCACAAACTCCCATATCTCCAGAACCATCAAGCATGTAGGAACGAGAAGAGTATCACCAGGTAGCCACGAGCAAGTAGTACCATCAAGCCAAAAAGCGAGAGGCACGACGCCAAAACGAGTGAGATGCGCAATCCCGACCTCGTCACCCTGCTCAGACACGAAAACTCAAATAACTCCACAACGGCGAATGCGCACGCAACGTCTCATATATCGTCTGGTAGATGTCGTCTAGGGGATGCACGTCTGCAAGAAGCGAACGATTCGGCGCAGAATTGCATGAGTTACGGCGTAAGCGAGGGAGGGGCTAGGAGAGCAGCATCGCATCGGTGTGAAACGGCTTGGTGGAAACCTACGAAACTCCGGGAGGTGATAGGGATTCTCGAGGAGAGTTGGGAGAACGAGGAACTGTGGAAAAAGGCGCACCCGTTCCTGAGATATCTGCCAAACTGTCTCATACTCCTGTGCACACGAAAAACTCCTGTATCTCCACAACCAATGCACGCGTCACCATGAAAAGGGTATAACCGGGTAGCTGTGAGCAAGTAGTACCACCACGCGAAAAAGCGAGAGGCCTGGTGCGAAAACGGCCGAGATACGCGAACCCGACCTCACCGCCCTGTCCAAACCCA
Source organism: Pisolithus albus (assembly GCA_024613165.1). Taxonomy (NCBI): domain Eukaryota; kingdom Fungi; phylum Basidiomycota; class Agaricomycetes; order Boletales; family Pisolithaceae; genus Pisolithus; species Pisolithus albus. The sequence continues at coordinate 810,318 of JANFAB010000001.1, read as the reverse complement.
AAAACTCGAATAAGTTCTGAACCACAAAATCACGTGCGACGTCTTGTATATCGTCTGGTAGATATCGTCTAGTAGGTTCGCGTCTGAGAAAAGCAAGTGATTCGGGCGAGAACTGCGCGAGTTAGGATCTAAACAGGGTAGGAGGTACAAGGATGGCATCGCGTCAAAGAGGAACTGCTAGGTGGAATTCTATGAAACTTCGGGAGGTGATAGCGACGTGCGGGGAGAGTTGGGAGAACGTGGAAACGAGGGAAACGGCGCACCCAATCCTGAGGTATTCGCAAAACAGTGTGATCCTCCCTGCCTGCCTAAGAACTGCGATATCTTCGGATGCACTGAGACTGCTGCAACGAAAAGTATACCATTCGAAAGGTATCGTCGAGTACGTCCAGAATCCCAGTTTGCGAGAGGGACGGATGGGTGGTCGTCGAGATATCGAGTCGGCGAGTTGGGGGATGACAAAGGCGCGCGGCTGCCTGACACTCGGTAAGGGGGAGACTCAGGGAACAATATATTCATAAAAAAAAAGAATAAAACAGGGTAAGAAGATCCCAATGGGCTAAAGCGGCCCCCTGTCTACTCAGTATACGAGCCTGTACGAAGGCCGAGGCGTGCGGCTGCGGCTGCGCGACCTTCTCGAGTTAGCTGACACACGAGTACTACGGGACTGTCGAGTGTCGTAGGAGGTGGAAGACCCCGTTTTGTCGACTAGCCGGCTGGTGGGCCAGACTGGATCGGGCTCATCCCTCGAGAATTCTGGTAAACGCGAGTATGTGGGTCGCGGTGCGGGTGGTGGCGAGCGGACGTAGTACTGGTAGTCGCGGGGGTAGTCGCGGGAATCAGGGCTGCGCAGCCTGCTTGAATACGAGTACGAACGCAGGTTGTCAAGGTCGCGAGAGCAAGTGCTGGAGCGGGGTTGACTCGAACGTGGGTATGAACGCCAGTCATCGAGATCGCGAGAGCGAGAGGGAGGTTCGGGGCTGCGCGGCCTAGAGCTCGAATAAGAGTACAAACACGGGTCGTCTAGATCACGAGAGCGGGAGGGAGGTTGACTGCGAGAGTAGCTCGTAGGTACTGGGTGAGAGGGTGATCGAGGGCAGCACAACGAGGTGTCACTCAAGCTCGAGGGTGAGCTAGGTGCTCGAACAGGGACTTTAGGCCGGTTTTGTAGATCCCAGCTGTCGAGACGGTCCTTGAGGGTACGCCCAGGTACTTCGCGAGGTATCTCTTGTCCTGTAGGCAGTACAACGCGACCTTTCACAAGTAGACACTTTCCCGCAGCTAAATATTCTTTGCACGAATCACAGTTTGCTCGAATATGGCCTTTCCGGCCACAGAAAAAGCAAAACGAGTACGTGCGGCGGGGTGAGCGACTCGCAGAAGCAGTAGGTGGCTGTGCACATGAATTACCGGCCTCTCGAAGGCCTCGAGATGCTCGAAGGAGTGACTTAGCGACATTTGCGACTCGGATTACATCTTCGAGAAGGCTTCGGAGGTCTTTCAGGGAGTACTGAGGGGGGTTCGAAGCTTCAGAAGGTCCAGGACACGGGGAACTCGGGCCGTGCATGATGTCAGGTGGGAACTCGAAGGAATAAAACAATATATAGATGGGAATACCGAGGGAAAGCGCTCCTCGGGACTGCGAGAATGCAAATGGAGAGCGCGGGAGTGAGACCGAGGTGGGAAAACTGCGAGAATGTGACTGAAACCGAGGATCCAAGGCCTGAAACTGCAAGAACGAGCCTGAAACTGATCAGAAAGGGGTTACCAGGCTAAGACAGAAGCCCCTCACGGTGGGCTCCAGATGAAGAGAATTAACAGAAGTGAGACTGGGATGAGTGGTGAAGTCTGAGAGGGGGGAATTCTCCCCAAGGGGCTTCTATAGCCTGGCAGGGAACCTGTCTGAGGGACGTCTTGGGCTGTCTGAGGCTGTCTAGACACAGCAGAAGGCACTCGAGGCCTTCTCGAACCTGAACTCAATACTCGAAACTCGTTACTTGACTCCGAACGCGACTTGTTATTATTTGTAAGTAGGTACAGTGTAATGTAAGTCGCGAGTGGCTTACTTAAGCCACTCACGTGTCTAAACTCGAAGCCACTAAGTAAATACTAGAGTAAATGAACAGAGAAAAAAAAAAGAAAAGAAAGTAAAAACAATGAAATAATAAAAATACCCTGGTAGGGAGTATACTCTCCCTACAGCGTATGCTGCGCAATGGTCACAAGCGCCGTGATGGCGCAAGAATGGGAACTGGGGGTGGCACTCCCAGTAGGGACAGGAACGTTTGTCCCGGCAACGCTCACACTCGAGGGATGACGAGCGTGAGGGTGATCGTGGCCGTTTCTGGCCACTACTGACCGTACGCAGACTGCGTTGGTCGACGGGGGATGGGGAATATGAGTGTGATGGCGAGCCATCAGGAGACGCGTCGGAACGCGCGGGGGATCTGCCTCGCCGGGGCGAGGGAGATCGGGACGGGGTGGGGCTAATAGAGCCTTGTGGGCTCGGGGGGTCTCTGCGACGGTGATCGTGGTGGGACATTGTATCTACTAGAACGTTATGAGCGTTAAGGAAAAAGAAAAAAGAAGAAGAAGACGGAGTATTGTAAAAAGAGAATCACGTGATCAGTAAAGTTAATGCATGTGAAACGGTGAAAATGTGATCGGAGGAAAGTATATACTCTAATTAAATTTGGTAACTATGCTGTGCTCGAGGCCGACGGTATTATTGACGGTATTATTTTTATTTTTATCTTTTGTTTGTTTTTGTTTTTGTTTTTTCTGACTTGTCCATTTGCTTCTGGTAGTAGTCTCCTGACTACATTTAACCACTTAGTGGTTACCGTACGCCTACGCATACTATTTCGCCCTTCGGGGCAACTGGCGTATACAGTGCCTCAAAAAAGTGTCCCAATGTAGGGTTATTCTGGAAAGATATTGCTGTTGTGAGGGAACTGCTAAGAATCAGGTCATGGGCTTGCAGGGAGTATGAACATATTAGGCCTTGGCTTCAAAATGACCCCTTTTTCATGTGATTCTGTTCAGATGGAGGTGAGATATGATCATTTTAAAACAGCAACTCATTGGGACACTTTTTTGAGCATGTGTCCACTCTCTGGTTTTTGGATTCAGCATGCCCTCCTTCTGCTTGTTTGGTTGCACAAACAAAGCCTTACTGTGTCACATGATCTGACAAGTGGTTTACAAGTGTGTAAACAATGCCAAACATTGAATTTAGGGCATTAAGCCTGAGTCCTTTGCCACAACTCAAGAAGTCATCTTTCTAGCTCCTCAGGGTCAGTCTCTCAGGGGAATCTTGGTAAATTTCTGTACAAACCATGGTATCATCCTTATGACATATTCCAAACACCACTGGTGTCTTCAGTATGCCATTGGAAGACATCTATATGCTGTTTTCCCTACATGTGCCTGGGCTGTCCTGCCACTCATCAGTACTGGGACAGCCAGAAATGTCCAAGAGGTCAATCTATCACTTATGGATATGAAGGGCCACCCAATCCCTTCCTAATCCATGTACCCAAACCAAAAAGAAACTCACAAAAACCCTGGGATGAAGCAAAGGCCTTATCTTCAGTGAAAGCACCATATGAGAATTGACTAGATTGTGCCCTGAGCTGACTTGTGAATGACTGGGCATGGATGATTGGGCCATCAGTGGCCAGGGGAAATATCCAGGGTCAGATGGAGGGAAAATATGAGCACCTTTGCTGCTTAGTGGCCTACCCCTCCAATATGCCTGGAGTGTAAAGAAGGATTTGCCTCCACCTCAGTGTTTGTGTCAGTTTCCTTTTGGTACAAATGCAAGGGTTGGGAAGGGGTGTGGTGGTCCTTCATATCCATAAGTGATAGATTGACCTCTTGGACATTTCTGGCTGTCCCAGTACTGATGAGTGGCAGGACAGCCCAGGCACATGTAGGGAAAACAGCATATAGATGTCTTCCAATGGCATACTGAAGACACCAGTGGTGTTTGGAATATGTCATAAGGATGATACCATGGTTTGTACAGAAATTTACCAAGATTCCCCTGAGAGACTGACCCTGAGGAGCTAGAAAGATGACTTCTTGAGTTGTGGCAAAGGACTCAGGCTTAATGCCCTAAATTCAATGTTTGGCATTGTTTACACACTTGTAAACCACTTGTCAGATCATGTGACACAGTAAGGCTTTGTTTGTGCAACCAAACAAGCAGAAGGAGGGCATGCTGAATCCAAAAACCAGAGAGTGGACACATGCTCAAAAAAGTGTCCCAATGAGTTGCTGTTTTAAAATGATCATATCTCACCTCCATCTGAACAGAATCACATGAAAAAGGGGTCATTTTGAAGCCAAGGCCTAATATGTTCATACTCCCTGCAAGCCCATGACCTGATTCTTAGCAGTTCCCTCACAACAGCAATATCTTTCCAGAATAACCCTACATTGGGACACTTTTTTGAGGCACTGTACTTTGTACGCCCTGGAGCTCAAGGTACCTGTCAAGGGCCTCAAGCTCCTTACAGTTAGACACCAGCTCCCATGTCGTGTCTCCGAGGTTCCATCTCACAAGGAACTCTATCTTGTTATTTGTCCACCGGTGAGCCATTATCTCATCTACTGACCACTCCTCTTCGTCGGTCATACCGACATCATAGAACGCGTGCACGTCACGCCTCGGGAACAGAACATCATCGTTCTGTTCGTATCTGCGCAATAACCCGACATGGAATGTTGGGTGTATGCGCCGCTGGTGCAATTGTTCTGGCAGGTCCAGAGTGTAGGTGTTGTTCGCGCTGTCACAGCGCAACACTTTCATCGGACCGATGAATTTTGGCACGAGCTTTCGTGCACGTCCCTTCGGAACGCTCAAGTTCTGAGTAGAGAGGTAGACGAGGTCCCCCTCTCAAAGGCTGAAGCCTTCCTTTCATTTCTTATTCGCATGGTACATCTGTATTACCCTGCTTTCAATGATGGCGTCATGGGCCATCTCAAGATTTTCTAACGCTTGTTTCACGAAGGTCTTTACTCCCGGTGCCGTTGAGGGCATTCCCCCTCTGATTCGTTGCATTACCTCGGGCATATACCCGTAATTTAACTCGAAGGGTGCAAACCCTGTCGAGCTACTTATGCTCGAGTTGATCGCGAACTCGACCATTGGCATCTTCGATGTCCAATCCGTTTGGTCTGGTCGGACCATGGCTCGTAGCATCTGCGCTACATTTCTTATCGCTCGTTCAGACGCTCCGTCTGTTTGTGGATGGAACGCCGTCGACATTAGGAGTTTCGCTCCCAACATTCTGTGCGTTTCGCGCCAGAAAGTCGACGTGAATTTCGTGTCTTGATCTGAGACTATCGTCTCTGGTAGTCCGTGTAGTCGGACGACTTCCCGTATGAACATCCCCGCGAGCTCTGACGCTCGTATCGTCGTAGTCACCGGTACTAGGTGTACCATCGACGTTAGACGGCACAGGACCACCCACAGGTAGTCGTGCCCATCGCTCGGTGGGAAAGGTCCCACAAAGTCCATTGCTATCGACCCCCAGGGTCTTCTCGGCACAGGCAGACTGTGCAATAGACCCTTCGGTCGCTGATTGTCGTTCTTTGTCGTCTGACATATCGGACATGTTCGACAAAACTTGTCCACCTCCCGGCCAAGTTTCGGCCACCAATACCATCTGTGGATATAATCCACTGTCCTCTGGGATCCAAAATGTCCCAGCGTCCTATGCGCTTGATCGATTACCCTGGCAATAGTATCATCGCCGTCGTACTTTGCATGGGGAAGGCATAGCACCTTCTCTCCTCCACGATTTCTCGTGTATAGAAGGCCATCTTCCCCTTTGAACTGAGGATAGTGTGATGGCTGTGCCATCACTTTCGCGAGTACAGGATCGCTTCTATATCCTGCGCGGATAGCATTCAGGAAGCCTGGTGCTTCTCCAAATGTTATTGGGGAGGCTTTAGAGGCCTTGGCAGATTCGAGTATCATAGGGTCTTCCTGTGCACTTGTGCTAGGGGATTCCTTGTTACTCTGATCTGCGGCTGAGGCCATCTCTTTAGCCTCTTCATATCTTTTCTTGACCTTTTCCTTCAGCCGGTTACTCTTCCGAGGGGTACTTCCCTCTCTCATCGCTGATAACTTCAGCTCTCGCCACCTGTCTTGAGGGAGGTCGTCCCCCTCTGGGTCCAAACGTATATCTGCATCGGCCCATTCGACTTCATCATCAGAGGCTACGTCCCCTCCTTCTTGCTCGTAGTAACGAGAAAGGCAATCCGCTACGCGGTTCTCCATGCCTTTTGCATAGATGATGTTTGTGTCGAATCGTGACATGTAGTCCAACCAGCGGACGTCGACTCGACAGTTTTCGTTGGGTTTTGAGGTACCCCAACGCCTCATGATCGGTGACGATCGTAAACTTGAAGCCGAGGAGTTTATCCTCCCACTTCAAGAGCGCTTCGATTATTGCGAGAGTTTCTCGCTCGAATGTTCGATAATTCTGTTGAGCATCGCTCAACTTCTTCGACATACATCCTGCCGGTTGGCAGGTTCTCCAGTCGGGCCCCTGCCCATATAACGCACCCACTCCATAGAGTGATGCATCACACACGAGCCATATTGGCTCTTCTTTTCGCAGGTCAATAGGCCGCAGGATTGGATACTTGCACGCAAGATCCTTGATCACTTGGAAGCACCTGTCGTGGATTTCCCTCCACTGAAACGGATGTTCGTTCCGTTGTATACCAGTCAGGGGCGTAGTATATGCCGATATGTCTGGCATAAACTGTGCTAGATACTCCACTAGTCCTACGAACCTTTGGACTTCGTTTAGGTTCTTCGGGGTCCTCCAGCTCCTGATTTGAGACATTTTCTCTCTGTCGGCGTGGACGCCCTTAGCGTCTATGATGTGCCCTAGGCAGTCCAATTTTTCTGCATAAAGGTCGCACTTCTCCTTCTCAAGGTAGAAGTCGGCCTTTTCTAGTGTTTCAAACACTATTCTGAGGTGTCGTTCGTGATCCTCAATTGTATCGCTAAAGATGAATATATCATCGAGATAGACGTACACAAAACGTCCTATGTGATCTCTGAAGATCACTGTCATAAGACATTGAAACGTCGCAGGGGCATTACAATCTCCCTGCTGCATTACTTGACTTAAGAAAGTCCCGTATATCGTTGAGAAGGCCGTCTTCCAGACGTCTTCGGGTTCTATACGAACTTGTTTGTATGCGTTTGATAAATCAATCTTTGAGTGATACTTCGCTCGTGCTACGTCCATTCATATCTGGTCCTGATCTGGGAAGGGGGTGACGTCCTTCACAGTATTTTTGTTTCTCTTGCGGCAGTCAATGACTGTCCCCAGCTTTCCATTTTTCTTCAGGATGCATAGCATCGGAGCAGCCTGTGGGATGCTTTTCAGCACCCACCATTCTGCGTCCGTATATAGTCAGATTTTATCCGACAACTGTTGTTTAAGCGCTGTAGGGAGTGTACTCTCCCTAGGGCTGAAACCTGCCGCTTTTCAGCATTCCTTCGCCACCACAATGCTCCGACAGTCCTCAGGGCCTCAGACCGCCATATTGCGGCAATTCCCGACCGCTACGACTCCCGTAATCATCCCCACTGTCGTCTATGGCATTCTGCTGCCTTTCCACCGCCAATACAGCCAGAACGACCGCCTCCGCCATCTAAAAATAGCTCCTCCCACCCTTGTGCCTTCCCACCGCCTCACATGCCCCTATCACCGCCACAAAAAGTGCCGCTTCACTTCCAGGTTCCGTTCTGAGGGCCTAGCCATGTCTTTTCCGACTGCCTCAGCCCCTGAACACGCGAAACCCGTCCGTCGGCGGTCGGAAACCCTTTCCAAAGTGTCAGCTGTCAATCCTGTGACCCACCGCCCACTCCGACGCATGTTCCGCCGCCATTCCGCTTCCAGACCCCATGTTTCATCCCCCAGAGTTTCCGCAGCTTTCCCTGCACTTCCTTGCTGTCCAGGCATGTCGTCTATACCCTCTCTCTTTACTTACATATTTTTCTGGTCAGTTTTACTTCGCTTTCCTTTCCCTTAGTGCGATGCATGTGATTTACCATACGTCGGCCCTTTTCTGTCACTTTTTTTCGACATTTGACAGCTCCGAAAACTGCCGATTTTCACATAGCTACCGCCGCCTCTACGTTACAAGTATCACCGCTTCACTTAGAAAAAAATACCCACCTTTTTGCGGTCACCATCTGTGTTTCCAAGTGCCCCAGAGTCCCCAGAGTCGAGTCCCTTGAGTATTTTCGAGTCCTATGAGTCCTTGCTGAGTCCACAGAGTTCTTTGAGTCTACAGAGTCTTCTACGAGTCTCCAGAGAGTCCGCTTCGAGTTCCAGAGCCTACTTCGAGTCCCCAGAGCCACTCCCTTCGAGAAACCGCCACCTTTCGAGTCCTTCTGCCGCTTCAAAAGTCCCCCAGTGTTTCAGAGTCATTCCCACCGATTTCCAGAGTCTAAACCGCCGCCCTTTGAGTCCTTCCGCCGCTTCCAGAGTTCCGCAGTGTTTTGGAGCCATTCCTGCCGATTTACAGAGTCTAAGCCGCCGCCATTCGAGTCCCAGCTCTTACTAGCCTTCGTAGCCCTTCAGAGCCACCATATTTGCCCGCCTGGTGGCGGTAATTCGAGTTCTTCATCGCCATCTACTCCTAGACCTTAGGGGATCTTTTCCCTCGTCTCCCATAGCCTTTCTGACACCCCCTTCTGACTCACAACCCCTTGGGACGAGCCTAGGCTTTGCCTACAGCTTTCCCCCCCCTTTCCCCTTGCGCTCTCACAAGAAGAGTTGCCCACAGCGCGTCAGCGCACCGTGGCAGGTGGTACGCGTACTGCTTTCTTTCGTCTATCAGGGGGATCCTGTGGTTTACCTCCCATAGTGGAGGCAGTTTCGGGATCACCCCGCTAAGCCTGTGCTTATACCGTTCGAACCATTGGTTCCGTAACTGAGGTATGTCCTCATTGCTCAACAACTTTTTTGGCTTTATTATTGCGAGATGTTCCTCGCTTTTCATTGAGCCCCTTGGCTCTTTTACTCTATCGGATCCCCTCCCCCCTTTAGAGCCCTCATGAGACTGAGGCCTCGCAGGGCGTGAGAGTCAATGCTTAGGACGGGATTTACCCATCATCAGAGCCTCAGGCTCTGTGAGAAGAGGCACGCATTCCACTGCTATCTGTATCGTCTTCTCTGCGAAGTTTAAGATCGCTTTAGTTTGCCTTAGGAAGGGAATTCCTATTATACAATCATAGCGGTCAATATTCGCTACATCGAAGTATATCTCTACTTCATAGTTTCCAATGCGTATTGTGGATATTCCACCATGAGTAATCTTCGACCGGCTGCCTATGCAGCCTAATTGCAGTGTCAGCTGCTGTTTGAGGGGAAAGACCCTCATCTTCGTGACCTTGGCGAATGCCGGGCTCACGAAATTACCCGTACTCCCGGTGTCTATCATCATATATGCGGTACATCCGTTAATTATACTTTGCAATGTTGCGCACGTTCGCAACTCAGGACTTATTTTGGGACGAGATCCCACTACATTATTCATATGCATAGCATACCGAAACGATTGTGTCAATGACTTCGTCACCGGCTCGATCTTTGCAGTGAGATCCATTGCTGCCAATCGCGTGGCATGACAATATTGTCCTTCGTCATTCGTGATAATCACATCACCGTGGGGGGTCACCACTATCATATCGTCGGGATATATTCCGACACGGCGATTAGTTTCAGTGGTTCGTTGGAGGCGAACCTCCATTGCTTCCAGTGCTCTTCGCACTTCTGGGGCCATGCCACTGTGTTCCCCCAGTATTTCTAATATATCTGCGATCGTCTGAAGCCTGTCGGCTTCCAAGGACCGTATCCGGTCTGCCATGGTTCGCATCGCATAACGTGTGCGATCCATGTTCATTCCGTGTCCCTCCATCTGTGCTTGGTCGCAATCTTCCCAGCCGTGGTCGTACTCTCTACGAGCCAATTGCTCTGGGTATTGCAACGCTACGTTCAGCGTAGTGTCTCCGTTGATTGCCGACTCGGATACGTGCTCTATTCTCTGAGCACATTCTCGGCATGAAGGTTCTTCATGGATTGCACCGTAGATGGGAGACCAAATCCATCGATTTCTCATAGACATAGTATCTACTGCACTATTAAATTCTATGGGATCTTCCATTTGGGAGTCCATATCTTCGTCTGCTATCCTCAGAGACGCACTCCACAGAGGTCCCCCTGTACCTCCCATTACCGATGGTTGATATTCCATCGTATTGTCTCGGTTGATCCATACCTTACCCCACAGGGTATTCATTATCACCATGTCGGGGTAAATCCCGACGTCACTTTCCGACATGCTTTGGCGGCGTATGTCAAATATGGCATTATCCAGATGCTCTTGTAGCTCTTGACTGCGTCCTGGCAGGTGTCGCACGTCCTCTCGTGCTAATATCATTTGTCGTAGGGTGTTCATACGATAGCCCTCACGGACTCTGAGATGGAATGCCATCGTCTGCAATGCAGCCCGTACGTGATTCGTACTACCATCCGCATCCGATAGTCGTATGCGGTTTCCTTCTCCTACCCCTCTGTGGTATTCACGCCTAGTGTGTTCTTCCGGTACATTAAGTGCTCGTGCAAGGGATTCATCCCTACTAAGTAGCCCTTCTGCTACATGGTCGACTCGATGTCGACACTCATCGCACGTCCCTTCATGCACTGCTCCATAAGTTCTGGACCATTCCCACTTTTCCTCCTGAGGTTCTTCCTCGTAGGAGCTTCCTTCATTTGCATCTGGGAAATCACTTCCTGCCTCGGAGACCTGGTCTCCTTTTGACGAGTCTTCGTCATCATGTACAATGCGCATCATAGCGCAAGTTACCTCCTCATCGGAAGCAACAGCTTCGTCTTCTTCGTGTATAGCACCGAAGTATGCGACGGGCTCGTCGTCGTCGTCAATCTCTGAGTACATTTCGTACTCGTCGACGATTTCCACTTCGTCACAGTGTGATCCTTCCTCGTGATCACTAGATTCGTTGTGACTGGGTTCACCTTCAACGACTTTTCCCTCGTCGGGTTCCTCCGACTGATCTTTTATGAGGGTATCGCGTCCCTCTTCCTCTTGGACGTCTACAGCATATAACCACGGCTTAACCGCCACTTTATTCTTGTCCTTTCGAGGATGAGGGCAATCTGGGGCCATATGGCCCACTTCTGAGCAGTTGAAGCACGTTATCCCCAGCATGAACCTTCGGGGCTGCCATCCTTTCTGCTGCGAGTCGTCTCGCTCCTTATGATGGTACTTATGGTCACCATCCCTACAGTGGAACTGTCCACCCTTCCTTCCAGCATCAGCACCTTTTGGCGCAAAGTTCGTCTTACGTCGATATAACGTATTTCCCTTCTGGAAGTACTTATAATTGTCCTTGTTCATGGAGCTACCTGTGCTCCTGTTTCCATGTGGGTGTGAGCCACTTCGTCCCTGGGAGGTCTTCCCTCCAGAGCTGGCATGGCTCGTTCTCATATGCATATTCACTGCTTTCTGCGCAGTTTCCATGCGCCTTACTTCTTCGAGGATCTCCTCGATTGTTGAATGCTCTGCAGATATTCCACGAGCTTCGAATATTGATTTATTATAGAGTGCGGTAGCCCCCGCAAGAACTTCCTCCTAAACGAGTAGTCGTCCGGAGGCTGCACCATTTGGTGCGCACGATGCTTCAAGTCGTTATAGTACGCAAGGGCTCCCTTGTCGTATTCGAACCTAGTTCGATCATACTTGTCGGCAGCGTTCTGCGCCGATGCCTCGTGGACGAATCACTTGAATAGTCCACATATGAGTTCTTCGAAAGTCCAGTGGGGTACTTGTCGATTCGGGGAGTCGACTTCTTGGTCATACCATTGGGAGGCTAGACCCTCCAAGTACAACCCAGTGTACAATACGCGATCTTCATTGTGATCAGGGCCGGTGACCTTGAATGTACGAAAGTACTTTAATATCTGGCCCAGCCAGTCGTCAAACTTATCCAGGTCATCCTGGCCTCCGTACTTCCCGGGCTTAGGTGGGTTCATCGCCTTCACTTCAGGTCCAACCTGTCCCGTCGGTAACCCGACTTGTTCCCAGATATGCTGTGCATATTTGTTTTGCATAAAATCCATATACCTCATATTACCTGGGGTGAATCCCCTCAGATAGTTCGGTCGGTTTCCCTGGACGACACGTCGTCCCCCAACTATGGGGATCCTCCCATATCCTCGAGGACCGTCCTCGTCCTCCTCGTCCGGGTCATCACCACCAGGGGGTCCTCCTCCTGGAGGGCCACCGTCAGGGGGACCACCCCCAGGGAATCCCTGACCAGGGAAGTTTCCCCCATAGTTATTTCCTTCGGGAGGGCCGCCTCCATCTTCATTTTGGCCGTACCGATTCTCAGCCGCTTCAGCTCTATCATTTCCTCCAGGGGTATTATCCCTGTTTTCTCCGGCAGCGTTTCTGGCTGCAATAGTACGATCTCGAGCCATCTGGTGGAGTATCGCAGCCCCCCGCTCGTTTCCGAACATCTGTCGGATTATATCCAAGTCTTGCCTCGAGAAGTATGCAGGGCGATGTAGGGAAGGCAAGCTCCCTACTAGGATATGGACTAGGTATGGAGTGGTTGAGGCTGGTTTGTTTTTTCTAAGGGGCTAGATCCCCGTTTTGTACTTGGGATTGGGACTTAGCTGCGAGGCGAGTGGCTGCTTAGTAAGCGAAGTGGGAACTTGGACTCGAGTTTGTATTAGTTAGAAATCAATCACCACTATAGAGACTGGAGAGCACAGGCTGGTGAGACCAGCCTGTGGCAGTCTTCTTCTGTTGCTATCCTTGAGTGTGAGGACAGGACAGCCCTAGGGGAGTCCCAGGGTAGTGGGATTGGAGAGTCTTCAGTCAGAGTAAAGCTAAGTGTCTACAGTGTCTTTTCAGTTTCTTTTTCTCTACAGTCCTCTTTTCCAGACAGAGTCCCCAGGACTATCTGCAGGCCTATCAGGTCTACCCTACCCCTACTCTATTCTATCTTCTTTTCCTTCAGCGATCTGGCATGTTGGGGGCGAATCCACCCCTTCTGCCGAGAGTGTCAGCTCTCTCGAATGGGAGGTTTTCCCTCCTTACTGGCATTCCTGGCCAGAAATGAGGGATTGTCCCCTCTCTCTTGATCGTAGGTTCGACGTCTGGAGTAGTCGTCCTGCTCGCACTCTTGGCGGCGAGTGCCCACCTATACCTCTCTAATTCTTCTGCGTGATGCACGCCGGGGTTTACCCCGTGATTGTCGAAACCTTCAGGGCCATACCCGTAGTCCAGCCATTGTTGCTGCAGACTTTTGAGGAAGTCGTTCATAGCCTCGAAGGCCATGCGAGGGTCGATTGGGGCATCCCTCTCACTCGTCTCTCTCCTCGAAGGCTCCTCGCCTTCTTCGAATATCTCAATTGGAGGACTCTGAGTCCTTCGTACTAGCACGGGGTCGGAAGACATTCGTGAGTTATCTAGCTCAGTGCGCTGAGGAGTAAGGGGACTCATCGAGTCTCTGGCTACCTCATTCCCCTCTCTCGCAGCTCGTTCGACGCTGCTCCCCAAAGTTGTTGAGGTATTCAACCCTCCGGGCATATGCGCACCCGGCACTACAGATCCAGGCTGTCTGGCGCTGTCATGCACCAAAGGTGTTTGGCGACGTGAGCATGGACTCAGAAGCTGAATGATGAAGAACGGAGAACGGAGAAGCCTAGCCCTAATGCGAAGAATGACTGATATTGCCAGCAGTCATCCATCGCACGAGAACCATCCTCAACATTAGGGAAGAAACCGCTCGAGCGCCCGAAAAAAAACTTTTTGAGCGCTAGTTTACGGCATTCCGATTTTTCGAATATCTCCGTCAATTCTAAAGATATCGACACCATTCCCACGCTCACAGGAAGCTCTCGACCACGCCATCCTGCCTACCAAATTTGGTAACGATCCGCGCACTCCACGATTTTCTGCATCATTTCTACCAACGAACGCCCATTTCGCCAATATTTATTGTAATGGCCACCTCCTCGACCGTCTCTTCGCTCGTGTCCTTTGCTAGGGAGAATAACTACGAGTACTTGCCAGGAATCCCCACTAGCTCTCACCCCGAAGCCTCCTGATTCATCCCTCCCTCGTCCATGACCTCCCATCCTATCGTTCTGGGACAGCGCGTTCTTCTCGTCAGTCTGACGTCGAGGAAGACATTCTTTGGTCGCCTCAAGTCTGTCGTCAGGCTTGAGAGGTCTTATGTGGTTGTTTCGGTCTCTCCAGTCGAAAAGGATTATGGATTTTTCCTTCCTGCCCCCTGCAACGTCTATCTCTCAATCTCGTCTTTCATTCTCCCAAAATTGCGACAGCTGCAGTACCAACTACTCTCATCTACTCTATCTGATCGCATTCATGACGATTTTGAGGCACTTCTCCCTGCCCTCATTGGAGAAGACGGCCCCTCCTCCTCCTCATGCCCTCCAGAGCACTAGTTGCACCTGGTACAGGTCACTTTGCAGAGAGGAGAGAGGGGGGAAAGTTGCGAAATCCTAAGCCCTGACTACCCTGGAGACCCCCAAAGTTGGCCCCTGGCAGAAATCCCCACAGTTCTTCTTTCAGACGCGCAGCATATCGCCCCAATGAATCTGGATCTCAGATCTAGGAGTCAGAGTGACTCATTTGCAGTCATACCCCTTATTCAGCAGTGACCAGTGCGCTTACTCATCCCCCTTTCTGTCGCATTATTCATCCGTTCCTTAATGACTCATTCTATTTCAAATGATTTGTGATATTCTTCGTCATGCTGACAGATTTTACTTACCAATCGCTTACTGTCCTTACTCAGCCTTGCTCGGCCTTACCAATCCTTTACCAATCCTCTTACCAATCGCTTACAAACCCCTTACAAAGTGTTTCCCTCTATTTACTTCAGGCTGTGCTACCTTTAGTATATAAGTACCAATACGTCGCAGCAAGTAACACGAGACATACAAGCAAGTAGCCCCCCTGCATAGGATACCGTCCCCTTTGTAGAGAGACTATTGCCCAATCATTATCGACGTTATCTGCCTTATTGTCGTCGCTTTAAGGCCCTTCTTTATCTTCTTTATCCTTGCAGTATCTGAGGCTCCATTAAGGGTCTATTTACTGTCCTTCTTCATCATCTTACGTCGCTTCTAGGCTCCGAGTAGCCTATATTACTTCGCTTTTCTGTCATCCCTCTGCTCCCCTCTCGTCAGGAGCACTATTCCCTTCTGCCCTAGTCTTCTAGTGTGCAGAACCCCTCCCCACTTCGCTATAACCGATCCCTCGAGCCAAAGTCCGTGCAGGTAAACCACCAACTCGGCATTTGTCTTTGTGTTGGTTTTGTGGTGTTTTCGCCATAGATCCACACGTCGACTCACAGCGCTCGTCTCTTGGGAGGCGCTTCCGGCTGGTGGCTGCCTGTCCTCCGTGTTCCCATCATTTCTTTGGACCTCAGATGGTCCCTTTTGCTTTCGACGACTATTGTCATCTAGAGGGGGATCCCCTCTGTCGGGCGGCTTGCTCTGGCCCGACTTTACTGCGTGAGCATATGTGTGGGTAGCCGTGCGGCTCATTGCGAATACTTTGACGAGAGTTCAAAAAATTGTAAGGTTTTGTTGCCTTAGTTCACACCTGCGAACTGTACCGTATGGTATTTGCAGTGTAAAAATTTAAGACAATGATGTCCTTAAGTCACTACGACGACTTTTATATACTAGACATGCAGGCATGTGATACCGGAGTATCACATGCCTGCGGATGATTACAGACATCTAAATTAGGGCACGGCCCCTAACAGGATCACAGTCGAAGCAGAAGGGTTGGACATTCTGTAGGCTTAGATAGACTGGTGTACTCTTGACTATAGTTCCGCACAGGTGGGGCTCATAACCTATTGATGGATGTTCACAGAGTGGGACCTTGAGTCTAAGGAATGTGAACTCAGTCTTCGAGTTAGGACGAAGTCTGAGGTGTAAGGGAAAAAAGATGAAGCTACAAGTATGGTATATTATGTAAGCAGTGCTCGCTGTACTCGGAAGTCACAAGAACTCCAACAGTAGTAGTGGTGTGGGGGGAGATGCGACTGCGAGCGAGTCAAACACGTCACGCTGTGACAGTGACACGAGTGAGCCACAACACCAAGCTTACAAAGCAAGCTCTGCGTGCAACTACGAGCCAACAACCTTCGAGGAGGCTGTTAGCTGCACGGATGGCAATCGCTGGTACTCAGCAATGGCCGAGGAGCTCTCGATGTTCAAGAGGCTGGAGTTGTATGAGGCCGTTGAGCGTCCTCGTGGTAGAAAAGTCATAGATTCGAAGTGGGTATACAAAATTAAGAGGGGACCAACAGGCGAGATAGAGAAGTACAAAGCTCATCTTGTTGCGAAGGGATTCACCCAGGTGCATGGGGTGGATTATACTGATACTTTTGCCCCTGTGGCGAAATTTACTACCATTCGAATCTTACTAGCACTTGCTGCGAAGTATGATCTCGAGTTACATCAAATGGATGTCAAGTCTGCATTTCTCAATGGCAGGCTCGACGAGGAGATCTATCTACGACCACCCCCTGGCTTCCGGGACTCGCCAGACATTGTCTGGAGGCTGCACCAAGCTCTCTATGGACTGAAGCAAGCCCCGAAGGCTTGATACACTCGTCTTAGAGAGGTTTTTGAATCTCTCGGGTTCACTCGGAGTGAGGCTGACCACAGCCTATTCTACAAGGTAGAGGACGGTGTCCTAATTATTGTGGCCGTCTATGTAGATGACAAGTTGATCTTGTTGAGGAGTCGAGAGGCTATCGAGCGACTCAAAGCTCAGCTCTCGGCAGAGTACGAACTCTCAGATCTCGGAGAGGCTCACAGGGTTCTGGGGATGGAGATTATCTGGGACCATGACAAGGGCTTTATCAAGCTCTCGCAGAAACAGTACATCGAGACCATTCTGCAGCGCTTCGGCATGCAGGATGGGTGTTCAGTGGGTACTCCGATCGAGCAGAGTCTTAAGCTCGAGAAACTAGATAAACCGGAGTCTGATCTCGAACAGTATCACAGTGCTCTTGGGGTGCTGATGTATGCTATGCTAGCTACTCGTCCCGACATTGCCTTTGCAGTGGGTGCCTTGAGTAGACATGCTGCTGCTCCAGGCGAAAAACATATGATAGCCCTTAAACGGGTCTATCGATACCTTCGTGGTACTGTAGACTTTCGTCTCAGGTATACCACTGCATCTGAGACTATCCCTATTGGGTATGTAGATGCAGACTGGGCGGCCAACATCAATGATCGCCGCTCTATTACTGGCTATGTATTCACCCTTTGTGGTGGTGCAGTAAGTTGGTCTTCGAAGAAGCAATCTTCAGTAGCTCTTTCGAGTACTGAAGCTGAGTATATGGCCATCTCTGCCGCTGCAAAAGAGGCTGTTTGGATCCGCACTTTGCTTGGAGAAATTGACTCGGTCACATGAAAGGATCCTATCTCTCTTCATGTGGATAATCAATCTGCAATCTCCCTTGCAAGTAATGCTATGTTTCATGATCGTACGAAACATATTTCCATTTGCCATCACTTCATTCAAGAGAAGATCGAGTCAGGTGATGTTTCTGTGACCTACTTGTCTACCAATGAGCAAGTAGCGGATATCCTTACTAAGGGACTCTGTTACGATACGTACTCTTTTCTTTTTCTTTCTTTTCTTCTCATCTTATCTAATCTCTCTTATCTTATCTTGAGATCTTATCAGATCTTATCTCGTCTTATCTCTCCCCTTATCTATGGACTCACCCAGACCTTGGCCATGTGCTTGCCATGTGGCTCAGGCCTAGGCCAGTCTGGACCATGATGTCATAGTGATGTCACTGTGATGTCATGCCTTATGTCTTCCTCACGTATGCCTCACCTCTACCTCATGTACAGTAGTATATATACCCAACACAATAGCCCAGCTAGCCCCAAGCTAGTTCATTTGGGTTTCGTCCCTACTTGCTTCTAAACCCTTCTCTCCCCTCTATCCTCTTGCCTTTGCCTTTGTCCTCATTCTCATCTAGCTTCGGTGTAGTGAGCCCATGACTTCGAGTCTAGGGTCGTAACAGACTCTCTAGGGAGAAACATATTCAGTTTTCTATGGGTATGGGTATTTTTTCTAGTTGAGATATTCACCATTGAGGGGGCATGTTGTGACATGGTCCCCTGACCTGTCTTTGTTTGCACCAGTAATATCTTACATAATATTTTCTGTATGGTTCAACTGTTTATACCTAACTCCGTACTTGTTCCTACCATCACCTTCTATCAAATAGAAGCTTCCTTACTCATTCATCTCTCAACAATTGGCATATACTATTCAATGGTAAGATGAGTCTGTTCACTGCTTTCAGTGAATGGACGACTGGCATTTCCCAAGGTTGAAGTCCAATCCCGCTGACCATGTACTCTGGAGCTCAATGGTCTGAAGGAAGTGTAGGAGTAACAATATTGTAGTGAAATAGGTCACTGGTACTTACGGCAGTGGCAATCAACACCAAGAAAGTTGGTCCTATTGCTCAGGGGGGTAAAGTCGACCACTCTCGTATGTCATGAGGGTGTGGGACTGAAGGCAGCCGTCCATTCAACGTCATCCCGTATCGGGTACCCATTCGGACGGTCGGTTGTTCTGGAACATTACCATTATCATTGAAGCATAAACGACGAGCGTTGCCAGGATATGTTTCGTGCTGGCCAGGGTCGTTAGGGGTGAATTATCAACACAGACAGAAGTCACCTTGAGAAGTTAGTCCGAGTGCCACTGTCATACAACAGAATGCACAGTGAAGTTGTGATCAAGACCTCAATAAGTACAAAAGTGGCTGCGAAGGGCGTTGCAGCATAAAACTAAGGATGATGACTTGTGAGCGGGTACGCCGAATGTGTTTGTTGATGGAACTACCCTAATTTGCTTCATGACGCTGGCTTCTTTATTAACCAACCTACATGGACAAATCAGCATTACCATGAGGGTAGCAAAAGTTGAAGCACAGTAGAACAATTAACTCTGCATCTTGATTAGGAGTCTGTTGTGATAGAAGAAAAGAACGCACCCATGCCAAACCCTAGTGAAACATCATTACTAGTGTCTCGTGCGCCTACCAGGGAAAACTCACCAAAGTCAGCCACTAGGAGTAAAATCTATCGTGGCGATGTCACTAGGTGAAACCTTTTCCATCAGAAGTAATTGTACTTCCGATTGGGGCAGCCACCAGCCACTTCGCCCGACGGGGACAAACTGAATGTCATCAATGTCTCGAATGGCACCCGTTATGTTGAACGGGACCTATGGTGATATATTTTATGTGTGAAGAAGCTAGTAGAGTTCGGATTATGGGTGTTAACCCACGCATGGTAGAAGCTCACCACTGAACTACTATAACCACAAGTAACTGGCAACATAGCTCAGTTTTGTCATAAGCGGTTCACAGATGAAACGAGCGTACATTCACCAGAAGAGATGCCTAAGGAGGGAACATTCTAAAGTAGTGCCTGGCAGAAGGATGGGTTTGCGTACCGGGAGTGACCTGCCATATCCAATTAGCAGGAAGCAGCTTTGAAATGGAGAGTTACAAGCACCAAACATCATATTCCAAACTCGCCAGAACACCGTAATTGGTTATCTGCAGCGGTTGAGCATGACGATTACAAGGAATAGACAAGTCGGTTTCACCAGGTAGTAATACAAAATATGGCACACTAATTGACCGTCAGTCATCCATTCACTTCCCCACACCAAGTACTCACTGAAAGCGACATGTATAGTATCGAGAATCCTGATCTCGCATGGGTGGGATTTTATCGGCGGTTCAAGGTGGTCAACTCACCATACAGCACCAACGAGGAACTTTACGGCTGAGGCATCCTCGGAATAGTGCACGTAGTACACATAAGTCTATAAAACTAGTAAGTAAAACGCTAAACCTGAACATTCCGTCGAAAACGCCCCTGGAGGGTTGTTACGCCATATAACCTTGATGAGTAAGGACGTCAGGAAGAGACAACGCGAAATAATCAAGGAACACATACATGGCAGCGACCAAGCCCCCGATGAGAAGAGAACCTGAAGCGAATGAATAAGTAGACAAGACTACATTCAGCCGTGAAAAAGGTACCCACCAAGCTCGCCCGCGATGCCCATATCATTTGGGTAATTCGTGCAAGGGAAATCGTTGACGAACATCACTGAGACTTCAGTTTCGTGCTATGTCATTTTGACCAGGATTAATCAGCAGCAAAAATGTTCAAGTTACATTCGAGTTACATTAATGTATATTGTCATGTAGGGTGAATGCCAGCAGATTGTTTCGTGGTCACTGAGCACAGGAATGGGTTAGGTTTCCAAAATGCTATAAAACATTGTAATGGTAAAGTAAGAATACACTAGTTGGATACACTGCAAATATAAGACGTGAGCCTTGTAATGGGATTATAAGCTTGGCGAGGCGTGTCAAATGTGCGCCGATTGAGAAGAATCACGCAAGTGGTAGTATTACCATTTACAGTAGGGATGCAAACAAATGAAAATGACCAAGGGACCCCGAGGACTGTTGAGGTTTTCTCAGTGGAGTCGAAACATTCTAGTGTGGCACGGGCACCCTTGGCACCAGTTTGAGGATGTTCACACGCCCTTTAGGGGGGGTTTCTTGATGGGGCTAAATATACCTCTGAGGTGTCACCTCCGCGGCCCGACCCCTGCTTGTGCCGCGCCACGGTATGTGTTCTGGCGCTACACCCGCGCATGCATGATGGTGTTGCCACCCTCAGGAGACCGTCTTGGCGATGCTTTGACGAGCCTCGCCATGGCGCCAACTCTTCTTTATTTAGTTATGTTTTCGCTATGCTTTCCGAAAAGTAGGTAGGTTCTCATGTTACCAGGAGGGTCATATTTACTTTTTATGTTATTTTTAGAGAGGTAGTGGTGTTTGTCGGTCGTAAAGCGGAACAATCTTATTCGTGTAGGAATACTGTATGCTAGCTATAGTCTACACATACATGCTTCGCTGTGAGGAATTGTGCGCCGAAACAGCAATAACGTTTTCGGGCGGGCACCACTGATGAACCGGTGGATCGAGATGGTGGTCCTAATGCCGGGATCAAAGATGGACGATGCCATATCAAAAGAACATCTATACCTACGAACTTGATGCCGTTCCGATATATCTGGTCCCCGCAGACGGCAAGCTGAGGACTTCGCATATTTAGCGGCGGTGAGATTGAAGATCTTGCGCTCTGGTGTGCTTGGGGCATAGAAGGTGATCGGGGGGCAGAGAATTGGATGGCAGTTTCTGACGGACTGAACAGGGGGATGAAAGGGATAGGAAGGTACACGGTCCTGGCGCACAGTTCGGAGCAGGCGTGGAAATGATGTGAAGCAGACATTAGTGTATCTTCTGGAGCGGTGCAGCGCACGTTGTTGCGAACTCTCTGCTCCAAGGTTAGGAAGGGTCAGAGGCAGAGAGGGAGAGCAGACGCACGGTTCAGACGGAGATAGTCTCACACGACTCGCTCCCGAAGGAGTATGATGGACCTCTGTAGCTTCGATTGGGAGCCTCCTACTTCGGGGAGGAGTTCTCTGTCGCGCTTCCGACTCGCCTATGACTCCAGTGTTGGTCAGGAAGATGCAGTAGTCGGGTTTCTACATGGGAGGGATGCCATCAGCAATTAAGGCAAGTGATTACGCGCGGCGCACCTCGATCCCTTCCACTGTTATCTCGTAAGGAGCCAGTGTGTTTCCGGAGGAGCGACTTTGAAGGACTTGTAATGGGTTACGTTCACGTTCGAGCGCATAGTCGGGGATTTCAACCGAAGAAGTGAGTTGGGAGGAAACTTACGGATTCGAAGCAATGATCAGCAGGTCCGTTTCGACACTATTATGGACGTTGGATTGTAAGATTGTTCCCAACGGAACTGCACTAAAGATATCACATGGTACCTTGGAGGAATGCAGCATACAACTGCAGGCAGCTGCGCCCTGGAGGAGTGGAGGCCGAAAAGCAACGTAACAAATAACGCCAAATGAATCCGAATCAGTAGATATAGATTACATATCACGAACAATAATAGTGCCACTAGTAACGACGTGCGGCATATGCGGCTTTTATTGTCTAAGGGTCTTTGATAGAGTGTGCGCGCGACCGCAGTTTGAGAAAAAAAAAAGAAGATATTCGGAAGTGTCAGTATTATGCATTAGTATTTGCTTCAGGTTCAGGGGAGGTGTTCCTATTCTGCACCGACGTCGTAGACTGAGCTGGAGGAGTATAAGAATGGTGCTGAGATGGCCCGGGAACCGCACCGGAAGGACGGTCGGCTTGCGGGCTGACGCGCAGCACTGGCGACGGGCGGAATTGGGTATGTGGTCGAGAGCGAGTCCCGGGGTAATAGTAACTGGGAATGGCATCATTTGGGTGAGTCCTCGGAGGGGGATATGGGATCTGAGAGACTTGAACCCGACGATTACGATCTGGGGGACCATACCATACACCATCCCTCACGTACTCGATCTGATCCTCATACTGGGCATGTCCATTTTCCCATGGGTCATGTACAAAGGCTGGGAAATGGTCGGCGAAGCCTCGTGCCGCGTGGTATTGAGCTGCGTATGGATCCCGCTCGTAGTGTATCCCGGGATGCCACGTGGGGTGGTAGTCGTAGACATATCGCGGAGGTAAACCTTCATGTGGCATAATTATTAAAACGGATCGTTCCCGGTGATGCAGCGGCCTTCTTACCTGTCGGACGTTGGCCGGCCATGTTCTGCCTACTTTCCCCAGTGCCCCTGTCTTCCGTTTCGATGCGACCTACATCTCCAATCTCAACCTGATCTCCGTCTTTGTAAGCTCGACCCTCTTCTGCTGCAATGAGGCCGGCAGACGGGACTGAGAGGGTCATAAGGTCCGGGTTACCGGCCGGTCTCCGCATCCTATGGCGCAGGTTGAACGCATTCTTGGAATCGTGTGCTGAGGCACGGTCATCCCGAGTGAGTCGCCGAGGTTTTGGTCGCTTATTTGTCACTGCCAAAGAAGATGCTTCGTCGAGGGGAAGAGAAGGGCGTGGCCGGCTAGGGAAGGGGGAATATAAATGCGAAGGTGGGGGAGCAACTTGGCTATTTTCGGAAGTATGCGTGATCGATGGACTGTCCTTAGATGGTTCCTGAAGGGCGTGATAGGCAGGTGGCATTCGTGGGCTGCTGGGAATGCATTCCGAAGCACAGTGCTGGGCACCGAGTACAGGAGACTTACACTGAACATCCATGACTTGAGGGTTTGTGTCATGATTATCGTCCGCGCTTGTACGAATTTTCCTAGGTACTTCCACGCATCCATCGTCGGGTGAGGTAGGAAGGGTCGCAGAAATAGTGTGCGAACGACTCTGGTTCGCCTCGGATGCGTCCCGACCCGACTGAGCATGGCAAGATACATCAGTAGTTTCGTCGGTGGTGATACGTTGACTGCTCACCTTATCTTTAGAGGACGAGGTGTCAGGATAGACTGGAGGGGGGTCGACAGGCATCGGGCTTATAGCTAGCGTTTTCGAAGCGTGCCCAGCGTCACCAAAAACGCTCCTACTTGCATGTGATGTGTGCGCTTCATCGGCCGACGTCTCGTCTGCATACCCTACAGCTCGGCCGGCGGCGACGTCTAGACTCTTGCCCTTACCTTTGGACAAAGTGGATACGGGACTGATATGGCGGGGGAGGACAGGCTTTGGGTTCTTCGCAAGTCTTTTGGGAGCGCGCCCGGTGTCGTCCAAGGTGCGCTTGCGCTTGCACGATGACGACTGCCTTTCGTCTTCTAAAACACTGTCCTCATCCTCGATGCTCACGCCCTCGGTGTCACTACCATCGTTATTGCTGGCTTTGTCATCGGGGTTATACTCTGAATCGACAGCGTCGATGCTATCATTGTCGTCATCCTCAGAGTCGACAACTCGTCTGGTAGGCTTCTTCGACTTTGAGGACTGTACAATCACGACTCTGGGTTGAAGCCGGGAGGACTTCCTGACAATTGAGGGGATCTCCTCGACTTCGTTGGAATCACGCGCGGATGTTGGGCGAGATTTGGCCTTGGTTTGGGGTGTCGGGATAGGAATGATCTCATCCGAGTCTGGTATGCTAATTACTTCGACCTCTCGTGTGGATTTTCCGGTCGTTCTCTTCTTTAAGCGTGTGGTAGCCGCAATAGACTTCCGCGCCGCGCCGTGGCGGTCGCACTTGAGGTTAGCATACATCCTCTTGGCAAAGGCATGTTTCGAGTCGGTATCCGGGGGGGCTCCATAAATAACGGGACTCCGAGAATAAATAAGCGCATCTATGAAATAGCTGCAGTCAATCAAGTTGTTGTCACATACCCGGCAACCTACCATGCAGGTCTGGCTTGACAACGAAATGAAGCCCGTGCTTGGATTTGTCGGTGAGAGCAGCAATTAGAGTAGCGCACTCCGCAAGTGTGAGATCTGAGATCCCTTTTGATCCACCTTTCGGACGTGGCTGTCATTCCTCACCGGGAAACAAAACGTTGTCAGGGAAATTATAGCAAACGATTGAGCTCTTCGCCAAGTTCTTCGGTAGGTTCTTCCAGGGAAAAAGTCTCCCAGATGCCCAGTTGCATCCATGTCCCACTAGCGAGAACAATGAGTTTGCAATATAATTCAACGAGAGGACATACTCAGCGCCTGTACCAACAAAGTCCTCAAGCGCCCGTGATCACCCCGCTCCTCGGAATCGAGACTGCTCTGCTCGACAGTACACGTGTTTACACTATCTGTGGCCAAAGAGGAACCTTGAAATTGCCTGCGGTCCTCGTCTTTCATTTCAGAGGGCCCTGCATCATCAGCATCAGTTGTTGAAGGACGGTGAGAGCGCTTGTTGCTCTGATCATTCATTTCACAGGGATCTTGGGGTTCCCTGCCGCCGTCAAATGCCTCCGCTACCATGGCAAGAGAAGACCTGCTGCTGTACTACGTGTTGGAGCCGCGAATGATTTAAAAGACGAGTATTGACCTACTATATGTGTGCCTTAAAATGTCCCACCATTTCGTCTTCGTCCGCACGACACCGTTCTAAAAAGAACTGCAGACGTAAACGGCGATGAGCTGTGGAGAGGTGACAGTGCACTTACATTCTCAGCACCGGGGGTGGTATGCATGTAACCAATGCCACCATCTTGATTGACGACACTCCCTGCCAATAGGAATGCTCCTTCAAATGCGTGGCATTTCGCAACGGAGTTGAACTGGACCGTCATTAGACCATTGTCACGTGTGAGGTATGGCAAATTGCGACTCACCAACTGCGTGAATCGCTTTGATGTACTATGGAAAAGTTGTTGACGCTGAGCAACAGTTTTCTCGGCATTCCCCAATGCCACGGTATCTTTGTACACCGACAAGATTTGCTTGTAGGTATCCGGGAATTGCTCGCAGAAAAGTTTGTAACACTTAGACATCTTTTCTGCCGCGATACATTCTGTACATCTTGCAGTAACCAAAACCCAAAGTACTTACATGGCGTTCCAGCGACGTCGTCACCATCTGGGAGCCTTTGCAGTTCCCGAGCTTTGTGTGCAGTAAAGTACTGCTGATAGGCATTCCACTCATTCATAGAGTTAGAACGTGCGTACTGTTGGGTGAAGCGTTGGACAACTTGCTGAATAGGCATCCTAACGCGGCCACTGAGAGTGTTGAACTCATCGTTGATACGTTCGAACCCCTCCTCTAACATAGCGGCCACGGACGCTGCAGTTCTGCCAACCACAAAGGGGGGCTCATCAGTAGCCGTGAACCAACCCTTTGCATTGTGCTCAGTGACAAGCAGTGGACGAGACTGTATAGACTCCCCATGGTTGGACGGCGAGGGGGTTTCTGAACGTCCGAAATTAACATCGAGGTCGAAGTCTGTGTTTGCAGGTTCTCCAAATGAGATTGTACCGTCAGGCCAAACCGTCAGATTCCCGTCTGATGCAACCTTTTGGCGTGGAGTATCTTCATCTGACTCATGACTTCCATTTGTCTGGGAGACTGGAACGACAGGCTGCAGAGGTCGTGGTACAGTCGCACAGTGAACGGAAAGAGAGCCAGCTGGCGAGATACATCAGAGCATAACAACGAGGGAAGGTCGACATGTCCTACCTTCATCGACAGCAGTCTTTTCGTGTTCACTACTTACAGTGGTCATTGACTTTGACCGCGGCGCCTCTACTACTTTCTTCTCTCCTTTCTCCTTTTCTACAAACGAAACAATGACAGCATGAGAAACAGGACATTCGAACATGGGTGAGGCTTACCGCTACAGGAGCTAGAGCTTTCTACAATGAGCTGTGGAGGTGTTGTGCATTGGCGAGGTGCTTGCACTTTCAAGGCAGTACCTGACACGTCTGCCAACCGTTGTTAGCCAACACACCAATGTTACAAGCAGATGTCTAAACTACCTGGGTTGATTTCGTGCATAGGGAAAGGTGAACTATTGCAGGAACCCTGAGATCCCCCGAACAAGAGGCTCGCACACTGCACATTCGTGTTGGCACGAGGAACAGGCGGAGGGGTAAACTTCACTCGGAATGGGTCTTCGTCGTCATCGGGTGCTCCGTTAGATTGAGACAGGTCGAGCAGACGCTCACGACGTGCTTGTGCCGAACGGACAAGTCCTGAGTCATGCATGGTAGCTTTTACGTGAGTGCGGAATCGAGTTGGTGTGAGCTGGGGAGGGGGCGATGGTAGACGACGACCACCACCAATCTGCTCTTCTATGACATCATCTAAGTTCACGACGTCCGCATTTTGTGAGCTACTTCGGAGAGGGCTTCCGGATGTCGGAAGGGTGTTCTGGGCCATCTGAGGAAATATTATACGGTGGCCGGGCGAGGCAGCATGAGAGTGTGGTATCCTACCAGCACTGCAAAGTATCGTTCAGGTTTTGTTTGTATAGGAAGCAGACGGAGAGAAAAAAAAAAAGAACGAGTGTAAACCTCTTCATGGTTAGGTTTGTTTATAAACGAAAAATGGCTTACTCAGAGTTCTGCCGTTAGCATTATTCTGGAAGGTAAGTCGATCAGAATCCCTCCAGCCCGAAGATGGGATTAATGCTATGTTACACGTACCTGGAAACCGGGAAGCCCACGCAAACCCTAGTTCAAACAGTTGCGTCATAAGAACTTAACCTGGAAGATGAGCCGTTTCAGAATCCTTCAGACATAAAGGTGAGATCGGAGATTTACTATTCGTACCTTATTGCGAGAAAACTCACAAAACGTCCTGCGAGGCTTTACACATACCCTGCAGTGAGACAGCCAAATTTACCACCCTTTCTAGAATTTTTCACTGAACAAAAAGCCGTTCAGCATCCATATAACCCGAAGATGAGACCGAAGAGAAGGTATACGCACCCCGTTGCTACCCACGAATACGCCGAGGCTCACACAAAATTTGAACGCATATTCTACACTGAGGCCCAGCCGAATAACCCGCTCTTGTCAGTGATTCCATCTGGAAGAAAAGCCGTTCAGAATCCATCTGGTATGAAGATGAGATCGAAGAGATGCCATACGTACCTGGTTACTGCGAGAGACTGCGTGGTGGACCGCACAAAGTTTGTGCACATTTTGCAGTGAAGTACACCCGAATACGCCACTCTTGTCAGCGAATCTACCTAGAAGAAAAGCCAATCAGCGTCTGTCTAACCCGAAGATGAGATCGAAGTGATACTATGCGTCTGGCCCGCAGTTCGAAGAGATGTTATACATACCTGGTTACTGCGCAACAACGCACAGAGACCAAAACAACCTTTGTCCGCATACTCTGCAGTACGGCACAACCGAATAAACCACTCTCATTAGCGACTACATCTGGAAGAAAAACCGCTCAGTATCCGTCTAGTATGAAGATGAGATTGAAGAGATGATGTCCATACGTGGTTAGTGCTCGTGCAAAGTTTGTGCACGCATTGCAGTGAAGCGCAAGCGAATAAACCAACCACTCCGTTCAGCGAGTCTATCTGGAATAAAAGCCACTCAGCGTCCATCTAGTGGAAGATGAGATCGAGGAGATGCTGTACCTACCTGGTTACCGCGAGAGAACGTGCAGGCGCTCGTTCAAAATTTGTACAGTGTAATGAAGTGCAGCCGAATGTACGTCTCTTTTCAATGAGTCTACATGGGAGATTCTAGAGAAAGGCATCTCAGTGTCCGTTAGCCTGAAGATGACATCGAAGAGATGCTATACATACTTGGTTCCTGCGTGAGGTCATGCAGAGGCCCATGCAACGTTTGAACAACATACTCAGCAGCTAAGCACAATCGAACAGACCACGGTTTGCTGTCAGCGAGTCCACATGCATAACGCCTCTGCCGATGTTGTAAGGATAAGATCGCAGAGGGCGAGGGCCGGGTTGGAACTTGTGAGGCCCAATCGCGGTTACTGGTCTGCGATGCAAGTCGAGCGTTATAGACAACGCCGTGTACGATGGTTGAGATACGAAGGGAACCGCAAATCGATAAAAGGTTCGCCAGGACACAGAACAGATCTCGTAGGCCTCATTGCAAAGGTCCAGCTAGGGTGTTTTCACGTTAGCACTTCCATAATTGGTTTTTCTGTGTAAGCAGGGGTTACAAAAGCGTAGAGACCCCCTCCGCGTGAGTCAGTCGAAAAAAAAGTGTGTTTTCCGCGCCTCGTAGTCTAGTGCTTCACTTAACTTAACATTGTCTTCCTGTGCGAACCTTCGTCGTAGTGTAACCACATCACGTTCAGAGTCCTTTATTCTACACAGTGGTGAAACGCATGGATGAAATATCACGCATATCATGTGGCACACTCCACAGCCGTATATTTAGCTAATGACCACACAAGTCCTGTATTTCCCTAGATTTCCCTGCATTCATGTGAGCTACATATATATGGGATCACCTAAGTAAGTCGCCTCTGCCAAAGCCATACCCAATGCAGCAAGCTGCAGGGCGAACGGTTCCGTGGAGGCGTTGCGGCGATAGATTTGTACGATAGTCGCTATGTCCGAGGATGAATACCCATGAGCAAGGACGTACCGAGCGCCCGCCTCTCCCAGTCGTCGAGCTTGTGCCCTATCTTCTGCAGAAGGTTGTGAGATATGATGGTGGCTAGAAACAACACCGCCCAGATTCCGGACGTGAATGTAGACGATGGGCATG
Organism: Pisolithus albus; assembly: GCA_024613165.1. Lineage (NCBI taxonomy): Eukaryota > Fungi > Basidiomycota > Agaricomycetes > Boletales > Pisolithaceae > Pisolithus > Pisolithus albus. Next base: position 781,067 of record JANFAB010000001.1, on the reverse strand, counting down.
GCGGAAGAAGATGTACATGAGCTCGTAGGATAAGCTTCGGGTGCATGGCGACCAGGAGTGATTGGGTTATCGTAGTGCCGCTCTACCTAAGTCAGTATGTAATAGTTGTAACATGATGGATAGGCTTACCGTGTAATGAACTTGACCGTGAAGTTCCAGTGGGAGTCGTCGTAGTGGCAAGCGTAGGGGACGGCGATCCGAGGTGCAGATTTTGATGGAAGGCTTCTTCCAAGGGCCCAACTCCGCCGGCATCATCTGACAGCACCACTTGGGTTAAAGAATTTCCCCAGTTTTTCTGGTGGAGTGGTAGCATACCTTGTGCGAGCTCTGCGGGTGTCAGTAACGGCGGCATGCGCATATCCTGCCCTTTTACTATCATGAATGCAAGCGCCTCCCAGAAAGATTGCGTGTGCCTATAAGAATGATGTGTGAATGAACCTTTCGACCTCTCTGCTCCAGTTCTGTGCGTCGCAGCTCAGGTGTAGTCGTATAAACGTAGATTCAATTGACTAGTACATGCCTCGTGCGATGAATACCAGCCGGAGCGCCAATCGCCACAGCATAGAAGTCACGAGTACCGTCAGGAAAGAAGTTTCGAACGGTTTCAGCATGCTGGAAGGCAGTCAGGATATCTGCGGCACTGGGCTCCGGTGGTAAAGTCTTGAGTGTCTGCTGAAAGATACGATGCAGTTGTCGGGCCTCCGTCTCGGATTCACATTCTATGGCTATCGGGAGCGGCGGCGTCGATCGCCCACAAGGAAAGATGGGGCTGTTTGTGGTCACAATGTGAGGTGCAGAAATTTCTGAGCATGAAACAATTTCACACATACCAAGCACGATAGATGCCTGCCTTCGAACCGCCGCCAATTACCAACCAACGCGCGGCCTCGTCTGCCATGGCAAAGCTACTTGACGATAATAACTGGTTATCAGTAAGCCCATCCACTTATAGTCTATACTACCTACCGGCTCATGAGACCAAAAGGGGGAGTCTGGAGTTGAATCAATGAAATAAACATGGTGGGCTCGACTGCGCACATTTCGGTACCAAAGCATTCACACATATTATCAGCTTCCATTCCCAGGCGCCGCCGTTCTTCACAGCATCGATCGCGCTTCAACAGCGCACGAATTCCGTCACGCACAGTCGCATCTTCCAGTCATCGGGGCATCTCTCCCACCGAGGGGGAAATCCAAACATCTTGCAGTAGAGTGGGGTCACTACGCAACTCAGTGAGTTGGGTGGGGAGCGGTGAAGGTAATGGAATAGTGTAAGCAGGGTCGTATAGCTCCTCCATCTGTTCGCAATACTGGTTGAATCTTCTGATGGCTGCCATAAGCGCTGGCTGACGTTTCGTAATAGACTTCTGCGTTTGTTGATGAAGCTTAGTTCCTAGTTAGATATGCAATAGAAGTCAGAGAACGACGCGGCATAGATAACGAGAGCCATACCTAAGCTTTTATCTTTTCTGCCTGCAGCTCGATCGAGTTTGTCCCATTCAAAGAAGCTACCAATCGCTCGTTTGCGAATATTGATTTTGAGGTCCCTGGCCATTAGAAGGACCCGAACAAAATCCAGCCGGACGCCATCCAAATCTGGGAACTTCTGTTGAACATTGAGTGAAGCATATAAGGTTTCCAGCTTGTCCGAGAGCTGGGTGTGGCTGCGCTCCATACTGCCCAGAATGTCCAGAGTGCCCGCAGAGACTTCCTTCTGCCGGCGCGGATAGTTGGCCTCTAAGGTACATTTCGCCTTACCAAATAACCCCACCTAAAAGGGGTCTATTGCTTCCGAAAAGTGGGAGTGAAAAACTACCTGCTGAAACGGGCGACATACGTCTGCCAGCAAATATCAGCAAGTAGGTAGGGTGAAAGCGAGACACCACGCGCTGAAACGGGCGACATACGTCTGCCAGCAACTATCAGCAAGCAGGTTAGGGCGGGAGTGAGAAACTACTTGCTGAAACGGGCGACATACGTCTGCCAGCAAATATCAGCAAGTAGGTAGGGTGGGAGTGAGAAACTACTCGGTGAAATGGGCGACATACGTCTGCCAGCAGATATCAGCAAGTAGGTAGGGCGGGAGTGAGAAACTACTCGCTGAAACGGGCGACATACGTCTGCCAGCAAATATCAGCAAGTAGGTAGGGTGTGTGCGAGACACCACATGCTGAAACGGGCGACATACGTCTGCCAGCAATTATCAGCATGTGAGTAGGCCAGGTGGGACAGAGTAATGATGCGCTGCAACGGGCGACATACGTCTGCCAACAAGAATCAGCAAGCATATAGTGCACGAGGGAGAACAGGCTCAACGGCTGAGTCGAGCGGCATACACTCGGTTACGCTTCGAACAGACCGACGCGTAAGGGTCGAATCGGAGGTCACTAGTCGCTTCCGAATCGACACGTATGTCCGGACGCTTTTTCACTTTACTTACCTTCGAACTTTAATGACCAGATTTGGACAATTAGCATTTTTTTTGACATTTGCATTTGCCACTGTGCCAGCTCGTCGTCGTCTATACGCCATGGCTAGAACAACGCAGAGCGTGAGCAAAACTACATCGGGTAGCGCTCGGCGGGTGCGGCTTTCACTCAAGCGTGCTCGCATGATTGCTGGGAGCACGGCCAGAGGTACTTCTAGCAGCGCGGCCAAAGGCAAATCCACCAAGAGGACGAGCAGGAGCATGTCCACCGAATCCATTTCGTCGCTCAGCTCCCTCACAACACTCCCATCCTCCCCAGTCCACTGTGCTGTATCATTGGATCCCCCCCGGGAGATGCTTCCATGGGCAACTAACAGAGTACGTCCTATATGTCTTGCGTTATCATGAATTACTGACGCGGCCAGTATTGTTACATCTGCCATGACGGCAGCAAGTGTTTATTCTGTTGCGATTTTTGTCCACGGGTGGTGTGTCAACGCTGCCTGGGTTTGGAAGAGGTCAAGCCCAAACTCTACGCTTCTGATATCAAATTCAAATGTCCCGGCTGCCACGAATTAAGGGAGCGCGAGGTTAAGTGCAAGTTATCGCCTTATCATGTGAGTCGTTGTGATACATGCTCTTCTTTAGTGTAACATCTATACAAGGCTTTCATGCGAAATGTCGATGGAGAATGTATTCGGGTGCTTGACGCACCCACGACCTTGGTAGGCGTCTGTGAAAGGGCCTCGAAGGCACAAGTATGCGCCGAGTCAATCCTCATCCTGCACCTCACGTGTGTTGGTATGGAAGTCTGCGGATCGCTGCCCAAACTCGTCCACACGACCCTCGAAGAGTATCATACGGCCGACTCGCTAACGTACGAAGAAGTTACTTTTGATTTTGGGACGGAAAGGAAGCTTGATCATTGGACGAAGAGGGTCGAGGTGTTGCGCGCAAGACTCGAGGGGCGGAAATTTGGACGCAAAATAATCTTCGTTACGGTCCACAGCGAAGTGAGCCGTGGCGACTTGTTTGCAGGAAAGGATAAAGATGGTGATGTTGCTATGATGGTGGAAGATGTACGTATACAAACGATATATGAAGTGTCAATTCAAACCTTTTTTTTTTCAGTTCATGGACTACCTCTTTATCCCCCCCCTAAATGAGGTAGTACGCGGATCCACCCTGTTCATGCTGACTTGCGGCCATGTGGTCAGGTTTGAAGAGTCATATTCGGCAATGAAAAAATCGATCACGCGGTGACCATATTTAATTAATCCGCAAACAAACTGTACTGACGCCCACTAGCCTCCAGCCGGAATATACTATCTTATTCACTGCCCCGGAACTCATCGTCGCCGCCACAAAACTGTTCGCCGTGGCGTATTCTATCCAGGTTCTCATTCACGGCCATTCCTTCCTTGATATTTTTCATGATCTTCTGAACGTTTCCCTCGATTTGAGGATGCACACTGACGTGCTCGTATTTTATATCAGCGGCGTGCTTGCCCCGAAGGCACCATTCAGTTTGAGGATTCCCGCACTCGATGTCGCCCAGCCTCCCTCGATCGTTGGGTACTGGTACTCGTGGTACCATAGTCATCGGCGTCCATGGGGCAAGGCTTTGCCGATGGGATGCTCGAGGTGCGGTGCGGTTCGTCCATGGTCGCAATCTAAACGCTATCCGAATGGTACACACCCAAAAGCGCGGGTAACGACTTGTTTGGGATGCAATTTGGAAGTGTATTCAGAGCCTCTGCCAATGGAATACGAGATTCTTCAGGATAGCAAGATACTTGGTTGGATCAGATACACTATCTGGCCCACAGAAGTTCTCTCATGACCTACTCGTACGTCCATAGTTTAGATTCGCTTGAACTGGTGTACAGGTTACTAGAAATTCATGTCTGGTCCTGCTTTGTGTCGAGGAGCCGAATGTCATGGCTAACCTGCGCGACGACAATAAGCGTTCTGACTCTTCGTCAGTAAGACCTACCAGCTCACGACATTGTCTCCATTTACATGTCTCCCTACCACTTTGAAGCAGACCTGAGTATACGGTTCTTACTGCATGGATTTGAAAGATGTAGTACGTGACTCCCCTGTTTTGTGTCGTTTAAATCCGCGTTCTGTGAGATTAACCTGGAATTTGCTAACTAAAAATGTGATAACATGAGATTCTGGTACGCAGTCAAATCATGCAAGAGATTTGCAACCCCGATGTATTTCGCAAGTTTATACAACGATGGCGGTAATGCGGAGCACCTGCGTGTACAAGAATCTTCGGAACCCTACCATATTCTCCTCCCTCAAACCAGTGATCTCGTAACCCCTCAACACGGCCGCAATTTGAGCTAACACCCAAAGCCCGCAGTCATATCCATTGGTCTGGGTGGCATGGAGCTAAGAGGAAAATAGTAAGACTATGTTTCTTGAAGAGGCATCAACGACTTACCACCACAGGAAATGCCGTCCAATCCCCCAAGTCTCGTTCAGGCACAACATTTTTCGTCGCCGCAATCATGAAGAGGCGAGATACAAGTTTCATAATGTCCTAGGAGAGTGAGTGGACGTAAAATCAGTTTAGTAACGAATGGTTAGAGTCTCACCTGTATCTCTTGTTTCCAAGGCCTTTCCTCTGCAAAGCTGTCAAACAAGAGCAGGCGCTGCGAGGCAATATTGATCGTGCACATCACCCAGTGACCACACGGTGAGGGGCGATGGATGGGAAGGATCCATGTTGCTTTCTCCCAATAATTCGTCCAGGACATGGTTCGCCACAGAGTATCATCGCTAGCATTGTACCGGTGTGAGTCGACGTGTGGATCTATGGCGAAAACACCACAAAACCAACACAAAGACAATTGCCGAGTCGGTGGTTTACCTACGCGGACTTTGGCTCGAGGGATCGGTTACAGCGAAGAGGGGGAGGGATTCTGCACACCTAGACGACTAGGGCAGAAGGGAAGGGTGCTCCTGACGAAGGGGGAGCAGTGGAATGACTGAAAAGCGAAGATATTTAGGCTACTCGGAGCCTAGAAGCGACGTAAAGTGATGAAGAATGACAGTAAATAGACCCTTAATGGAGCCTCAGATACTGCAAGAATAAGGATGATGAAGAAGGGCCTTAAAGCGACGACAGTAAGGCAGATAACGACGATAATGATTGGGCAATAGTCTCACTACAAAGGGGATGGTATCCTATGCAGGGGGGCTACTTGCTTGTATCGTGTGCTACTTGCTGCGACGTATTGGTACTTATATACAAAAGGTAGCGCAGCCTGAAGTAAATAGAGGGAAACACTTTGTAAGGGGTTTGTAAGCGATTGGTAAGAGGATTGGTAAAGGATTGGTAAGGCCGAGCAAGGCTGAGTAAGGACAGTAAGCGATTGGTAAGTAAAATCAGTCAGCATGACGAAGAATATCACAAATCATTTGAAATAGAATGAGTCATTAAGGAACGGATGAATAATGCGACAGAAAGGGGGATGAGTAAGCGCACTGGTCACTGCTGAATAAGGGGGTATGACTGCAAATGAGTCACTCTGACTCCTAGATCTGAGATCCAGATTCGTTGGGGCGATATGCTGCGCATCCGAAAGAAGAACTGTGGGGATTTCTGCCAGGGGCCAACTTTGGGGGTCTCCAGGGTAGTCAGGGCTTAGGATTTCGCAACTTTCCCCCCTCTCTCCTCTCTGCAAAGCGACCTGTACCAGGTGCAACTAGTGCTCTGGAGGGCATGAGGAGGAGGAGGGGCCGTCTTCTCCAATGAGGGCAGGGAGAAGTGCCTCAAAATCGTCATGAATGCGATCAGATAGAGTAGATGAGAGTAGTTGGTACTGCAGCTGTCGCAATTTTGGGAGAACGAAAGACGAGATTGAGAGATAGACGTTGCAGGGGGCAGGAAGGAAAAATCCGTAATCCTTTTCGACTGGAGAGACCGAAACAACCACATAAGACCTTTCAAGCCTGATGACAGACTTGAGGCGACCAAAGAACGTCTTCCTCGACGTCAGACTGACGAGAAGAACGCGCTGTCCCAAAGCGATAGGATGGGAGGTCATGGACGAGGGAGGGATGAACCAGGAGGCTTCGGGGCGAGAGCTAGTGGGGATTCCTGGCAGGTACTCGTAGTTATTCTCCCTAGCAAAGGACACGAGCGAAGAGACAGTCGAGGAGGTGGCCATTACGATAAATATTGGCGAAATGGGCGTTCGTTGGTAGAAATGATGCAGAAAATCGTGGAGTGCGCGGATCGTTACCAAATTTGGTAGGAAGGATGGCGTGGTCGAGAGCTTCCTGTGAGCGTGGGAATGGTGTCGATATCTTTAGAATTGACGGAGATATTCGAAAAATCGGAATGCCGTAAACTAGCGCTCAAAAAGTTTTTTCAGGCGCTCGAGTGGTTTCTTCCCTAACGTTAAGGATGGTTCTTGTGCGATGGATGACTGCTGGCAATATCAGTCATTCTTCGCATTAGGGCTAGGCTTCTCCGTTCTTCATCATTCAGCTTCTGAGTCCATGCTCACGTCGCCAAACACCTTTGGTGCGTGACACCGGATGCGCGGGATATCGTGTGTTGAAAAAAGTGCGATATCACCACGATGGATAGGAAAGTAGAGTGAGTACAGAAGCGCTGCTGATCCATTGAGGCAAGTGTCATTAAGTTGAGCTTCATTGGAAGCCAGAATTTCGACGTCCTTCTGGTCAAACATAATCTGCGGGAATCCATCTGCAGGTGGACGAACGCATGTGGCGGTATTGCTTTCTACGATTATTGAATTTATCGAGTCGTCGATAGGGTCGCTTGTTAGATGCTGTGTGCGAATGTCTCAGAAGCGGGCATAAGGCATGACTGTGATGACCGGGCCTTACATGTGGTAGTTGCCATAGGAGCGTTACCACTGGTAAAATCACCCCCTGGTCTTCAATTTCGCCATCTTTGTCATTAGCATCACTTCCCTCCAGTATGTCGCCAAGGAGAAGTTCCTCGGTTCCCCGTGCATCGTCTTCTGGATAATTGAACTCAAATGCCGTGCTGTCATCTTCATTGTCGGCAAGGTCTTCCAACGGCCACGGACAAACGGTCGGCTTGAGCCAGCGGAGCTCCGCTGTCAGAGCGACCCCAGAAAGAGATTTGGCAAGTGATATCGCCTCACTTGCCTTCGCCGCATAACGGACACTGGATGCAAGCGGAGTTGGCCACTGCCCCATCAGTTCCTGGAGAGCCTCACGGCGATGCTGCAAGAGGAGAAAAAAAGGGGAGTCTGGAACTGAATCAGTCAAGAGAACGAGCAGGGCGTGCATTGCGCGTACCCTCCATCTGCCGCAATGCAAGTTCGACAGCACACATTTCAGCACCGAACCACTGACACATATTATCAGCTTCTACGCCCAGGCGCCGTCGTTCTTCACGGCATCGATCGCGCTTCAACAGTGCACGGATTCCATCACGCACAGCTGCATCCTCCAGCCATCGAGGCGTCTCTCCCTCGGAGGGGGAAACCCAGACATCCTGCAATAGAGTAGGATCGCCACGCAACTCAGTGAGCTTTGTGGGGAGTGGTGACGGTAACGGAATAGCATAAGCAGGGTCGTAAAGCTCTTCCAGCTGCTCACAATACCGGTTGAATCTTCTGATTGCTGCCATGAGTGCCGGCTGACGTTTTGCGATGGACTTCCGCGTTTGTTGATGAAGCTTAGTTCCTAGTTAACATGCGGCAATAGAAGTCATCAAATGACACGGCACAAATAATTAGAACCATACCTAAGGTTTTATCCTTTCCACCCACAGCTCGATCAAGTTTGTCCCATTCAAAGAAGCTCCCAACTGCTCGTTTGCGAATATTAATCTTCAGGTCTCTGGCCATTAGAAGGATCCGAACAAACTCCAGCCGGACGCCATCTAGCTCAGGGAACCTGTCTTGAACATTAAGCGATGTATATAGAGTTTCCAGCTTGTCCGAGAGCTGGGTATGGCTGCGTTCCATACTAGCGAGAATGTCCAGAGTCTCCGGAGATAATTCCTTTGAGTCTTGTTCGATCACGCTGCGTGCTGCCAGAAGGGCACGTTCGGAGGCATCGAGGTCTACCTGTAAAGCGAGGACACTGTCAAGTTCTTTCCTAAGTCTCGCAGGTGCATCTTGGGTTACGAGTGAGGGACGTAATGAACCACAATTGTGTAGACTTACGAGCCCATATCGAGAGCTGAGCTTCCCGTTGTTCAGTCCATTGGCTCTGCAGTTCAGTAACCGGCACATCGCAACGTGCCAGGACTTCCTCGGCTGCGCTACCTTGTTCTTCGGTCCCCTTTCTCATTCGGCGTTTGAGCCATGCCCCTAGATCTTGCCGCATCTCGTAACCTACAGAAGCCGCCTGTCGATCAATGAGCCAGATACGGCGCTGGCGCTGTCAGGGAAAACCTCAAATGTGAGAAATAAAGAAAATTGGTACGATGGAACGGTAGACTTACGGAAGACGACCGCTCAATACCTATTAGTTTAATGAAATGCGACCATAACCGCTCTGTCCCCTCGCCGTCAGATAACCCAAGACCGGTAATAAGTCGGGGGTTGTAGATAAGCTGGCATGCCCATTCGTGTCCGTAAGCATGCATGGCGGTCGTCGCAAAACGTACGCGCGATATGATACTGGACTCAAGTATGTCATACTAACATCGATCAGTGCAACTTAGCGAGAGTGGGGAGTATGTTGGCAAATACCTGTTCCAAGGAGCGAGCGAGTACACAACCAACGTCGTACAGAATGACGACATTGGCTTGCGGCGGGAGAAGGGAAAATAGATGTTCGATTAGCGCGATGCTGTATTTTTGTTGTTTGCCCGGCGTATCAATGTTAGCAAAAAAGAGCGGGATATCATGACAGCAAATCAGGGCCATCAGGCCGGTATCATCAAAGCTATCCATCGCAGCTTTTTTCTTCTTGCCATCCGCTGCCTCGTACGAGCTTTGGCATTGGTCTATTGCCTCGTCCGGCACGCGCGCTTTGCGTTTTCTTGGCAGACGCTTACGCGCCCTCTCGATTCGTCGTCCAACAGCGTCAACTTGAGTTTTGGGGATAAAATAGAATGGGTCATAAAACGGGGGGCAATCACCCGCTGAGCGCCGATGTCGGTGATGAAAATTACCATCTGTGGCAACATGGATGTCACCGCCTTCTGCTAGTGGCCGCCCGAAGACACCGCCGCCAAAGCACGCGGGACAACGTTGCACCAGCAGCGGGGCGCAGGTGCCTTGAGATTGTATCGGTGTGCTGAAGGTCTCGGTTGTCGCTGATAAACGTGCATGAGAAATACGGACGCGGCATCTTGTCAGTATGGACTCAATCTGGCGCTCCACTTCGACCTGGAGGATGTCGAACCATTGAATGGCACGGCCTAGACTGCGCCTGAAGGGGTCTTGAATGGACTTTCCCTGAGAAATAAGTGAGTGCATATGTAGTGAGAACGCAGTCCTGAGGCGACAGTAAAACATACATCGCGACCAGACATACGGAACCCTCTGCGAATATAGTATGAGTTGAGTGCGGACGCCAGCGCATTCACCGCATCACAAGACCTCTCAAAGAGAGATCGGTAAAATGCTAGCAGCTCGACCGAGACCGCCATGCGGGGTTGAGACGGGGAAGCAGGGAATAGCCCATGGTGTAAAAGAACTTGAGGCAGCGATGCACACTTGCATGAATACACAGGAATAGATGCGAAATCTACACATTGTCAGTCAGATCCGAAGAACAGAGATTTACGCACAATCAAAATACAAGCATACCACCACACTAGCCTTAGTCTCGCATGCCTGCACGCAGTGATGCATGGTTGAAGGAGGTGTTGAAACGGGCTTGCCCATAGTCCATGTCAAGTAGGAGAGGAAAACATCAACCAAAGTGGGAATTAATGCCTGCCAGTTGTGAAACACAGCCGAGGCGGACGGTTTCTTGACGGTGGGTCTTGGCGTGCTGCTCTCAGGGATATCATAGTCGCCGGATACCTCGAATTCTGTATCATCCACTAATTCCAATGACTCTAATTCACCTGCTGTGTCAGATTGGGGATCAGTCGTAACAGCAGGACCGTGAGCCATCTCCAACTTAGCCTGTTCCGTTGGGTTTAGTAAGTCCTGGAGTTGTTTGAGAAGTCGTTGGCATTTGTGGTTGCACCCCGGAATGCTGACGTGCACTTGTGTTTTTCGTTTGTCCCTGGCCTTGCGGGGTGAACTGAAATGGTGTCCAAGCCCTGTGGATGTACTAGAAAGTGCTGCACGAGTGCCAGGACGTGGGGCCATGACTATGTACGTAGCACACAGTAGAAATCTGAGACTGAGGCCAGTATTAATCAACCTATCTACGTACACACTTCCCATTTTTGTTGCTTTGTACACAGCATATGTACGACGACTGTGAGCTAGGTACACTTTCAATGCGATTGGTAGTTCCTGCTGCTTTCAATGAGGTGAGACCGGCTTCTAGATTATTAAAAAATGTCTCAAAGTTCTTTCGAACAAAGGCTTTACTGTAACACGAGAAATTCCCAACATTTCAAAAACATACTGTAAGCGCCGACTGATCTTCTAAGTTACCGAATATGGGATTCCTTTCGTAGTCATATGGAGCGCGGGTGTGGTTGGCTGTGTTCCGCAATCTTCCACAATGCCACGCCCCAGTGCACGACAAACGATCCTGGACGACCTCGCCAGTGCCCGCGTAGATCTCCAGCTTTTATGGTATCATGATCTTGTCCGCATTGCTGTTGATTTATTAGATGCTTCTGATAGCAATAGCGATGCCGACTCCCTGCCTTCCGACGCTTCATCTGACATGTCTCTCGGCTCCTCCCTTTCCGACTTCACACTCGACAGTCTCCTGTCCTTACTGGAGACTTCTGAAGCAAGCTTCGTGGCTGAACTCACCCTGAACCATGGCCATTTCTTGGCTGCCGAAAATGTCATCCTCGCACTGACAGACGAAGTACAAAAATCCCGTTATCTCGCTACTCGGAAGAAAGCCCCGCGTGCTCCCCAACTCCAGCTCCTCGAGGAGTGGTGCTTGAATAATGACCTCAAGAAATTTCGTCGTAAACTTCGTGTGGACCCTGATGTGTTTGCAAAGCTTGTTGAAAGGCTGGAGTTCCACCCCGTTTTTAGCAACAGTTCCAACAATCAGCAGCTGCCAGTTGTGGTACAACTTGCAATTTTTTTAAATGGGGTTGGTCACTATGGCAACAGTGCAACTACGGAAGACGTTGCCGAATGGGCAGGTGTTTCTCTTGGAACGGTTTACAACTGCTATCGACGTGTCATGATCGCACTCCTTCAACAGCACGACAACGTCATACATTTCGATCCGATGGAGCTGGAAGATCAGGAGGAAAGAGACCGGGCGAAGCGATGGGTAGAGAGTCGTAGCTGCCCGGAGTGGAGGGGGGGCTTCTTGTGTGTTGACGGGTCGCCTATCAACCTTTTCCAGAAACCAGGCTGGCACGGCGAGGGATTCTTTGATCGCAAGTCACGGTACTCGCTATCCGCCCAGGTATGTGCGATGTTACGTATCACACATGACTCACTGACTATTTGCAAAGGTTGTTATCCTTCCACACAACCTTCGAATTGTCGACTATGTGATTGGCGTCCCGGGGAGTCTTCACGACTCAAACGCATTCTCGCGCACTCGCATCTACCGTCACCCAGAGACGTTCCTCGGAGCCGACGAGTGGATCTGGGCCGACTCCGCATACCCGTCGCTCCCTTGGTGTGTCATTCCGTTCAAGCGATCGAGCACAGAGACGATGCCCAATGCACATAAAATTTTTAACCAGCACCTTTCCAAGGTATGCATGATAATATTCCTCTGAACTTCGCTCATTTATTCTACAGATACGTGTCCGCTCTGAACATTTCTATGGATCGTTGAAGGGTCGATTCCAATCGTTACGAGAAATGCGCTTTCAAATCCAAAACCAGCGGGATCTAGAGTTCGCAAATATGTGGGTGCGCTGTTGCCTGATTTTACACAACATGATTCTCGAAGTCGAGGAAGATCTTGGTATAGTAAGCTCGAACCTTGAGTATATGGAGGAGGCATCGACATGGGGAGTTCCCCTTGTTCACGAGCGAGATGACGAGGGGGAAGATTTTATAGGTAGTCCAGGCCAGTTATTCCGTAGTCGCCTGGTGGAACGCCTTCTCCACAGGCTAGAGTCTTAAATCCAAATCGAAGTATGTTGTCCGCACGAAGACACAAGTTTTCATTTGAGACTCGACTGATACATGGCGACAGTACAACAACAAGAGAAACATACACGAAGTGAGCCTGACAGCTAGTTACCTTCGTCAACGTTGCCAGGATTTCTTTCTGCTTCCAATCGCGCGATCCTTGCCTGCTCCAGCAACAACTCCAGCTCCAACTGCTTCGTCTTCTGACTTGCCATTGACAGCTCGTGCTCCTGCTCCACCATCTTCAGCTTGAGTTCATGCTCGCGCTGAGCATGCTTGTCACGCGCCCGGAGCTCTCTCCCGACGATCTCTGCTTGAATCCTCATCTTCTTCCTCTCGTTGTTTGCTTCGGCACTGTTTTGAAGCTGGCGAACGAGAGTATCTGATGCTTCGGACAATTTGGTGGAGACTTCCGAACCAACGTCCCTCGACCGCTTTCGTCCTGCTGAAGAACCGGTGCTAAGGGGTGCCTCGGGGGGCATGCAGAGAGAGGCTTTGTCTGAGGGAGGTTTTGCCTTACCCTTCGCCTTGCTTCCACCAGCGATGGACTGATGTGCGTGAGACGTTAAGATTTGTAGCACATCAGCAGTAGACGGACTGCCAGCTGATGGCGGTGCTGAGGGAAAAAATGCGTCGGAGGATGGCGGTATGGACGAGCTACAAGTTGGAGAATACGTTGAGGCCGGGGGGCAGGTAGGAAGGTCAACATCTGCAGGGACAGTTGGAATCTCGAGGGAGGTGGATATCAGTCGCAGTTCAGGGTCTATGTTGTCATCATCATTCGTAGATGGATCGATGAGTACTTCAGGAATGGGGAAAGCCTCAGCGGTGTCTCCAGCGAACTCCTCCACTTCAGATCCATCCCCCTCACCCTCGGCACTGGGATCTGCATTGGAAGGAGAGGGATTACCAGAAGCCCAACCATCGCCCGAAAATGGCAGAGGCCCCGTGGCTGTGGTGCCTTTCTCCTCGAAAAAATACTGCTGGGCCTCCGCCGCGAAGTCTTGACCCGGATCGGCTGTGCTGAACACTGTATTGTACGACGGATTATTCCTCCAGAATCCATGGAGGTCCTCCCACCACGGGAAGGTTTCAGTGATTTTATCTAAGTCGGTCAACAGTCGGCTACTAACAAGCCGATGTAAGTACTCACCGAGAAGCTTCTTCTGCTCCGGATTCTCCCTCAACTCTGCTGCGGTAAGACCTGCCCCTGTAGATCCAAGCGTCTTGTTGGCCTCGTTGTAATTTTTACGAAGTCTAAAGCGGCTGATTAGCCGGTGAAAATTCTGATCCATCGCCACAACAACGATGGACTTACGATTGGAAGCGATTCTTGATGGGTTTGATGAAAACGGATGGGTACTGAGCGTACAGTTGCCTGATGTGCATATCGTGGTCATGGGTGAAAACAGCTGCTGCGGCCTGCTGCAAGTAAACCTCTTTTTGCGCAATCATCTGCTGACGCCGGCGCCCCTCATTTACCGCCTGTTGATGAGAGTCTGAAAAGAGTTTTATCCGAGTGTCCGGGTAGGTTTTACACCAGCCTATAAGCCGTGCAGTACGGGCGCGCATATTGGGGTCCTTATCGTCCCATCGAATCTGCGGGATCTTTGCTGCAGGAGTTGGAGCACTTCCGCGGCCACGACCACGGACAGACAATGACGATGACGGTGAGTTGGCATGTCCTTGGACAGCCGGATGGCTTACTGGCACTGAATCAGCCATGGTGGGACGTCGAGGGAACATGCAGACGGTATTCGTCAGCCACTTCGGAGTTTGAATGCTGCCACGTTACATGACCCTCGCCGAGGGATCGCAAATCCGCGTTTCATATGCCAGTGAACCATTAATAAATTAATACGGATATTGCCGGCGCGGATAGCCGGCCTCTAAGGTGGGTTTCGCCTTACCAAATAACCCCACCTAAAAGGGGTCTATTGCTTCCGAAAAGTAGTGCCTTAGGTGGGCACGGGACAGACACTTGCAGGAATGAGGCACATCTTTTATTGGTTGAGCTACATATGCTTCTGTCATGGCGCCGTTGATGTGATGCGGCCAGTCGGATCTTAACCACTGCCACTGCATTCATGCCTATATAACAAGACCCTCAGGACTTTCGAAAGGACTTGTCAGAATTGCCCTGTTGTATCGTCGTATTCTCTCAAGGTTTCAGGTATGTACATGAACCTCTGCTCGACTCATCCCTTCTTTCTGCTGCGAACCTCTCAGTCTCCGGATGTGGTGTCTGTGGCTGGAAGTCAGGTAAGCATTCTCGTTTTGGCAGGTAGTCTTTGCACGTGAATTTCTCCCAAGTCACTGAGGTGCGTATCACTTCTTGCACGCACAACACAAGTGGTTGATGCTCAACTGGTATGGTAGGTCTATGGTAGGTCTGAGACTAGCATTGAGTATGCTGACTTTCGACAGCATGCTACCTGTATGACAAACACCGGTACGGATCTCGACGTTGACATTTATATCCCTTTTTGTTGACCACAGATATCAGGCATAGTTAGAGTACTTGTATATCCAATCTCCATATAGTATTTTCCGCTTTGTCAATAAATAAAATTTTCTGAAATTGGTCGGAATTTTGTCTGATTCAAATGCCAAAAGGAGTAGCCACAAAAGGTCAAGTAAAGCCAAATTCCGAAGTGGTACTTTCTCGGCATAATGTCAAAATTCCTTCTTAGGTGTCAGTGACCGTCATTTTTTATTCAATGCTAACCGGGAGGTACCTGTGTAATGCTATATACATATTTACAACGGAACTCACCAGATTGTGCCAGATTGTGACCATTACTGACATTATAAAGGTATATAATGGATTGCCCGTAAAAGTGAGGTTTCAGTGATGAACTCGCCGCGTGGTGTTCGACAGAGAAACGAGCGGGGCGAGGCCTTATCAATCTGATAATGGGGACATCCAGTGCTTTCTTAAACGAAGAGGACCGCAGTTGTATGATCGGACAACTTGTGTTGCCGGCCACAGCATGATCACTCCACCGGGCAAAAACATCGGTGGGTACTTGACTCATCGCGAACATCGCAATCTATGGCACCAGTGACCGACCTCCCCATTTCTATAGTAACACTGCCACTGGCGCTGAGTCGACCGCGGAACATCTGATCATGGCTAGTAAAACATTGAATGTCAGCGACTCATCTGTTTCCCAGCTGCGAGCAGTATGTATGCCGGCGTTTAACGTTCAACCACTGTACCGATTTTGCAAAGTCTGTATATCGCAAGAGAAACACAGGGCGGCGGACCTAGCAGGTGGAGCTCAATCAATTTTGCCATTGTTGGGCGGGTTTGTGTGCAAGATCATGATAGAGCAAGGCAAGTGCCAGGGGACCACGTGTGGCTGTGTACTTTTTCGCTCTCGCTGTGTAGAGCTGGTTTGGTAGTTGCACAAGTCAATTTCTAACCCAACACGAACCTGGTGTACCAGCCTCATTCTTTGGCAGGATGCAAGACTCGATGGCCGAAGCTGAGCACGTATCCACCGACTGACCCTTCCTCGAGCAAGTATTTGCTCTTCAAAAAACGCTGCGGATGGTTGCCCTTGGTGCTGGCCAGTGGTCCCGGTCGATTTGGACGTCATCCTCATCTTGCCAGTCAACATCCACGGGAGCAGGGGAGAACTACACTCCGCCGATGAACCTTCCCTTCCTACTTTGGCCGGGAAAGCTGGGGCTAGGATAGGTCAGATCGCCATGCCATGTCACGGAATGAGTCTTCAGGACAGTTTGCGACTGTATGCGCCTCGAATCGCTCTTTCACGTATTCCGGAACGCGGCGTCGTGGTCTCGCGGACACATCATGGTGCATGGTAGTATTGAGGTACAGATACAGCAACCTGGTCCCCGCCGACGATATTAAGCGCCTGGACGTGGACGATGAGAGATCACAAGTCAGCATCGAACTCTTCATACGCATTTTGAGGACTCGGAGATGAAGCAGGGGACGAAATTCTTGATATGGTCCGTCTATTCTGCTCGTGTGGTTTTAGACACGTCGGAGACATGCGGCAGGCCCCAGGTGTACATGTAGCCATGTCCAATTTCGCTGCGCATGAACTACTGACGGACGTCCATCCAGGTGCGATATCTCCAGTACTCCTCTCCGGGTGCTACGTCCGAGCGATTGACGAATGATTTGCAGAGTGCACAGAGTCATCAGCACTTGTCGCATATCCGATGGTGCCTGACAATGGCAGTCAGAATTGGAGTCGGATGTAGTGGAACACTCATAAATACACACGTCAGGAACAAGGTCAGTGTGGATGGAATTAGATCTATCGTTACAATCTTGATAGCCTTCTAGCCCGACGAATTCGGTGGGGTGACGATGAACTTCCTAGCCTGCCGAGCCGACTGGAAGGATCCTGCGATGGTCTGTAATCCACTTCGATTCGCGCTAATTTCTTTTTAAACGGATGGCTACTAACCTGTAAACTGAAAGGACCATGCGGAGCTTGAAGACACGGATGAAAAGGGGGAAGACGTATCTCTTCCATAATCGAGTGTACAAGTCCTGAAGATCGCGAAGCCGTCGTATATAACCTGGAAGACTAGAGCGCCCGCTACGGTCTGTGAGCGAAGGAGGTGCCGAAAAGGGAGCTCCACTGCTTGGATTTTGCTATCGGGCGATTGGGACTGCTGTCATTGGGCCAACACTCTTCGTCTTTCCAGTGCATCAGTGATATGACTAGTTGGTACCAAATGGTACCCGGGTGGTTCTGTGCAATCCGGACTGGTCCTGATGACAGCCCAGCCGACTGATGCATGATACAGAAATTTACAATTGTTCGACTTCGCACACACGACTGCAACTCGTAAGTAAACGAATCGCTGATACTCGGTATTTTTCCGTGCTGTCCCGGACGTTTCCCCAATGTTACACCGAAGCTAAGGGCCATAGGAAATACAGCCTATGCTACATGCTAGAGAAGTTGCAAACTTATCAACGAGGACAAATAGGAAAGGCGACCAGTGTTGCATACAACAGAAGTTGCGAACTTGCGGCGTTGCCAAGCCGCCGCCACATAGTGTGCAATGTCTTTGATGGACCGAGGAGCTATATTGAATGATGCCGTAGCAGGGGGCAATACAACTTATCCGGATCATACAAATGCTCCCTTGTATTTGCAAAATTTCTCCACGCAAACTTCTCAGAGACACCACTCAGTGCATTCGTCGAGATTCCCCATTTTACGACTTACCCACCTACATGGGCATCCCAGGCGAGTTCGGTGAGGACGTTTCGTAGACATTTGTGGTCTTATCTACTCATTTGTTCGTGGTAGGTGTTATTCTCATCGGGGGATTGATTGCCTCCATGTACGTATTTGCTCTGCTTGATCTTCACATGTTCTTATCCCCGTCAAGACTATATGGCATAACAACTCTCCAGGGGCGTTTTAATTGGAGTGTTCGGGCTGGCGCTTTACTTACAAATGATATAGACTTATCTGTATTTCATGCACCACTCTGAGGGTGATGGCTGGACCATGAAACTCGCGGTCGCTGCCATATGGTAAGTTAGGCTACCTTGGGATTTACATCAAATCTGCTTACGCAAAGTCAGGATTTTTGAAAGCCTCCATGTCTCGTTCGGCGAGTATTTGGTGCATAGAAACATATGCCGACTAATGGTCGATCAGTGGGCCACATGTTGAATTACTACCTGGTGAAACCAACTCGTCTACACCTTGTAACCGTCGTACTGACTCGCTGCAGATAGTCAATTACGGCGTTCCGTCAAGTTTGGAATATATTGTCTGGTTCGCACGGCCTTCCGTCTAGAAGCTTCTTTCCACTGATGAGAATCGACCAATCGGCAGGTCGTTCCCAGTGCGCATTCCTTTTTTCTATAAGATAAGTGATCTAGAGCATTTTTATACTTAGGCATCGGTACTGGCGAATGTGCGTTCTTTTCACCCTCACGACCCTTCAAGGCAATAATAATCTCTGTTCCAGACCTTTGTGTTGGTTATTTTTCAATGGTAAGTGACCCTCAGTTGTATCTCGGCTTTATAATCATAAACCGAACGACACTAGCTTCTTTACGCGTAAAATATATTACCGTATGTCACATTCGACCTGGGACTTGAGGTTTCGTTGATCGTATTCAGTTTGCCGCCCCCGACTAAGGTGGTGGGTGATTGGCCCAATTGTGAGTACATTTACTTTTCATAGCCAAGGCGTCAGTTAGTGACAGGATCGTGCCAGATACTATTGGTGCTTATTCGCATCGGTGAGTTCCCTAATTGCACTCCCAGGGGATTTCTAGTGATATTTCAACAGGGTTTGGCATTGGTTTGTGGTTTGCTTTCACCGCCAAAGACTTTCTCTAACCAAGAAAATAACAGAGACTCTTGTTCTACTGTACTTTAGGCTGCTCTGCCATCTTCACCGAAGTACTGATCTCCGCATATAGGTTCGTCAATAATGCGGTCAGCTCCGCATCAAGCACTAGGGTAGTTTCGTTAACAGAAAACTTGCTGCAGCTGCTCATGAATCCTAGTTTTATGGCTCGGTACCTACTGCATCTGCGGACCCGCTTGCTGACGTTCTGATTACGGCGTCACTCTGCGTACTTCTGCATGAGGGTGGCTCGCGCTCCGTATACCCCAGGTGACTCCAGTCGGTGCCAGTCGTCCCCTCCTAACGAACTCCGCCCAGGACGAAGCGTCTCGTGAACACACTTATCATCTATACCGTTAACCGGTGTCTGCTGACTTTGTAAATATGATTTATCATTGCTTTTCAGCTGTAACTGATGCATGCCTTTCTCTCGGTAGACCGGTCGTTGTCGCGGAGCTCGGCGTGGTGCGTATGGCGCACTACACTATCTTTATGCGGCCTTCACACTTCTTCTACCAGGCCGTTGCTGGAAAAGCTGCATGGTCGATGGGGTTGAACTTCATCATTGGAAAATGTCAGTCTTCCGTGCCCGCGATGCACGAGACATTCCATCTTACTATTCAAATAGTATATGCCAATTCCCTTCTAGCGACATTGAATACCCGGCAATACCTTCGCTCCCAGGAATCGAGTAGCAGACCACGTCAAACCGCTGATGTTATCCGCTTTGCGAAGCCGCACAAGTCTGCTTCGGACGAAGAGAGTTCTGGTAATGGGACAAGTCATGTCGACGCGCACGGAAGAATTTAGTATTGCCAAGGTATGGTATTGGTTCTTCCATCCCAGTTTCTTTTCGCCTTAGAGTTGCGGCGTGTTATGATGATATAAATCGTCACCTACAAACATATACGATACTCGTTCCTACCGCACAAGCATGCCCAGAGGGCTGCAATTATTATATATCGTACTGTGTCCTTTGAAACTTGTCCTGTTGGTATACTCCGAATGGCGCTCCCTGTGCCACCTGCGACAAGATGAAAATCACATCCAGCAACCTCAGCAGCATCACGTTCCGTGTTATCCACTGGTTTGACAGTCTCCGTTACCGTGCCTTGCCCTGCTTATCAAGAATTGTGAAGCTACGCCCGAGAAGTCTCTATATCGCGGGTGCTTCCTGCCGTGGACAAGACATCGTGGTCCCCTCTTCCCAATTTGTCGCTATTGTTTGCCGAGGTACTCATGTCGCCCGAGGATTCTGGTATACCGGATAGGTGGATGGTGTTCAAGAAGAATTCAACGTCACCGGAATTCCTACTCCGCCGAACGAAATTGCGACTGTTGAGGGATGCCAGGAGAGAGTTGGCGTACACTAAGAACAGTTATACGACCCGAAACTCGGTTGGGTGCTACTCGGAGGACTTACATTTTCCGATGGTGAAATCGACTGCCATAAACCACGAGTTCTCTGGGTTAACCGCCCACTGGAGGGATGTATAAGTTGAGCGGTGACGAGTGCCCGAGTAAACGTGTACTTACCAGAACTACTTCTGCGATTGCGACTAGCCTGCAAGTACGTCTAGTTGATGGTGTTGCAGCATCCGTGGGAACTCACGAGGTCAGCAAACATCGGTTGATGGCATAGATCATGAGGATGTTAAGGAGTTGCTTCGTTCTACATAAACTTCTGTCAGTGGTACGACGGGGCTGATGCAAGTTTGGGCACCTTGGAAATATGGTGAGGGAACTGTTTTCTCGGAGAAGCAGGCAAAGTGCTACGGCAATGAAGATATCGGATACGACAAGGGCCGCACCGAACGGCGTTATCGCATAATACTACGTGTGGCAGGGTGAGGTCAGGTGCTTGCATCACTGATCATGCGAGAATGAAAGGATTTACCGTAAGTTGCGAAAGCGAACTCAATTGCTTCTTGATGAACCTGTATGACGTTAGTACATTGATGCAAGCATGAGGAAGGGCCGCACATAAGAACCACAGTTTCTTTGGTCTTGATCAGAGGAATGATAGTGGAACGAGAAAAGGGAGCGCACCTATGCCAAAGCCTTCATAGGTACTCATCAACATGTCGATCTACGAATCAGATTCCCGAACTCACCAAGATGAAGCAGTACTGTTATGATCTGTTGCGATAAGATCGTTGTTTAAAATTGATATGAGGATGTCACTTACGATTGGCACGGTCACTATCCACCTGAGACGAGGGCGGCAAACTTCATTTTATCACTACTGCTGTTCTCGGTAGACGAAGAAAAACCGCACGTACGATAAAATATCTTCACTGTGAAGAATCTAGGAAGCGAAGATCACGTTCTGGCATCAGCACCCCCGGGCAAATACTGAAACACTTACGCTTGAACTGCACACGCTATAGTCAACTATATCGTCTTAAAGTTAGCCGAATAACACGTGTTTTTGCAGCGAGCTTACATTGACGGCTACCGACGCCTGTAGCAATGACACAGGAAAATAAGTTATGCGGTGCGACTGTCCACCATGCATTTGGATACTTACGAACAACGACCTACCATGACAGTCAATAACGATGACCGTTGGGGGTGAAAGTCATACACACCATACACCATAAGCCAGAGAAGTAGTAACACCGTAACTCGATACCTGTAAACGTCATCAAGCAGAAAGCTCCATGATGCAACGTGCCGGACGCACTAAATAGTAATACAAGGCATGACACACTGGGTTATTTGTCAGCCTACGGTTAGCACCCCACTAAGTAACGGACTCACTGAGTGTAACATGGGTAGTATCCAAAACCCTTGAAGAGATCATGAACATCCATCGACATACTCAGTGGTGGCGGCTCACCAAATCGCAGCTACAAATAGTTTCGTGGGAACGTCATCGTTGGGATAATTCATGAAGTACAGATACGTCTAAAAGATCGTCAGTCGTGATACTGATGTTCGAGTGTCTGCTTCAGGCTAACCTGTAGCGTCGTGATTCCATATAGACTTGACATATGTCGTAGCAGATTAGGAAGGACCGTGATCAGAAGCAAATGGAACATACACAGCAGTAACTATGCCCCCGATAAACGAAGCGCCTAAGCAAGGACATTTGAGTTTGGTTCAATCCATGGCCATGAAGGATCCTCACCCCATGTGTTTGTAAGGTCTACAGAGGCCATTCTGCCTTACGGTCGATGCACGGGGGAGGGGGGGGTTGACTGCAAGTCCTTGCTGATGACGTGAGCGGGCAGATGTGTGGAAAGAATAACTGATGGAGCCCCTGGTCCGAGATATATATGATACCGGCACTGCCGCACTCCCAGGCAGGCGCAAGAACCTACTATGCGCATTCCAAAAGGAGGATGGGCCCCGTGAACTTACTTTTCTGGTATGGCCATACATCCTCGAGGCAATGTACAGCCTGCAGGCTCCAAGTGTGGAAGCACTGCTTTCATCCAACTTCGAATCCCACGTTGGATGTACCTCGGAGTTCACGGTACTCCGAACCGAGGAAGTAACCCACGGCATACCAAAGGACCAGCGACTGGAACGTTGATAATGTTCTGCAGTGGCATGCCCAAAGGTGCAGACTCGTCTAGGTAAAAGATGTGAGAATAAGCTTGGACCGCTTTAGCCACTTACGAAACGGAACATGATCAAATGACGACATGTTCACAAGACGAAAAGGCCCACCGAGTGCCAAGAACAGCACCGCCAGTGCAATGCGGAGATAATATACTTACCAGTGGTGGTCGATGGCTTGACGTTCTCTATTCGAGGACGGGGAAGACATGTACGAGCCTGTCGGTGTTGCGATAATACGCCGGAGCGTGGCTAGAACTTCGGGACCAGAATATCCGGGGCTCCAGTACAGCATGAAACACGAGTAGTAGACCAGCTCTGCGACGAGGCAATAAACATTGTGATCCCTTCTATTTCACTCACCCCTCAAAGACCGAGGATGATACCAAGAGAACGAGGTGAAAGACTAGTGCTGCTTGACATTCACACTGATACAGGAGGATACTACTACTCCATGATGCAGTATTTAGCCCGCCAACCAAGAATTAATGCCCGGACACTTGATTTCTTTCCTGAAGACACTTATAGTAGGCAGCCACGAATACATAATGACCGTAGGAGATGCCCGTCGTTGGGTCGTGAATACATTGTATATACCCTCGTCCTTGCTGATCTGGATCCCCTAGGGTAATCACTTGAGTGGCCGCCCCCTGATCACTGTCGCATCGCTGGGACCCTAGGCCCGTTGGCCATGGATAAGGCTTCGGAGTGATTATGGCACCGAGCTGCCAAAGTGGTAAACGCAAACGTCAGCGAAGATGGAACGTTGTGATCCAACTATCATACCACCTTTTCAGGTGGCGATCTGACATCGCTTTGCCTGGTACAAACTTTTTTTGATGCCCACGTAGCCGCGCGTTGACTTGCTGTAACGGTGTAATAGGCTGAATACACCTGTCATTTTCTGACCGTCTGGACTGGCATGCCGCGCTGAGCCCTTGCAGGTTAATACTAAGGCCCTGGTAAAGCCGAGAAATCCGAACCGCCGATAACTATGCTCTCTCAAGCTGCAATGGAAAGGATCATATACTAAAGACAACGATCTCCATTTCCCTTCCTTGAACACTTGGGCCGAACTTGTGTAGCGCAACTGCGATGCTCGATAGGGGTTATTTTCCCTTTTTGTATTTTCCACGTGTGCCAAAACTGGTTCTCCGGGTGGGCGAAAGAAATTGAAATCACTCGTTCGCGTTCGATGAGCCTTGGCGCACTCACCCATGCGACAGCGAGACCACCGTTTATTAGGTTTGGGTGCTGCCGTCTCTCTACTTTATCTTCCGGTCAAAAGCTAGACTCGAAGGCTTTCTCCAAGACACTCCTTCTCCCAAAAACCTCGTTTCCGCTCTGGCCAGACCCCTCGAAAACAGAGGTTCCGTTTCGGAAGAAGACGTGCGACGACCTCTACCGTTGGCAGGCGTGTAATCCATTTGGATGGTTCTTCCACTTCGCTGACGACCACATTGAACAGGCACGGCACGCCCGTGGCCCACTCTTCGTGTTACACGATGGCCCTCCGTATGCAAATGGCCATCTCCACATTGGTACGGTTCACTATCTTAATGAGCTGCGCGTAACTGACGGTTTTTTGGTTAGGACATGCGTTGAATAAGATACTGAAAGATATCATTAACCGATACCATGTTTCTATCGGTGATCGTGTCCAGTCAGTGTTCCAGCTTCCCTACGTTGCCCTGTGGTCTAATTCGCGCATATTGTGCCAAGTTACGTCCCCGGGTGGGATTGTCATGGTCTTCCAATAGAAAATAAAGCGTTACAGGACGTAAAGGTTCGTTTCGTTCCATACAAGCTCGCGCATATCTCATAAGTCCGCACAATGCATGGGTCATGTAGGGGGATCCGCACACACTCGCTCCAGATACAATACGCAGCGCCGCTAGAAAGACAGCTGAACGCGAGATGTCAACGCAACAAGAGGAATTCAAACAATTTGGTATAATGGCTGATTGGAGTCCTGAATCTACTTACCGTACCCTTGGTAAGAACAAGAGGAGGGCGTTATCACGTTTGGCAGGACCGGCGCTAATCACTTCGTGTTAGATCATGCCTATGAGATACGGCAGTTGCGAGTCTTTCAACAGATGGTTTCCAGGGGTAGATTGCCTGCATCTCGGTTATATCTCTACGACTAATCGTGATTGCCTGAACAGGTCTCATATACAGACACTACCGTCCGGTGTATTATTCCCCTTCATCGCGTTCCGCGTTAGCGGAAGCAGAACTGGTGTATAGAGATGATCACGTATCACATGCAGTTCATGTCTCGTTCACGGTGGAGGCAACGGACGATCCGTCTAATTTGGCAAGGAAGCTTGCGCCCGCAAGTGCGAGGGAGGAGATAGTGGAGGAGTTCCAACGGGGAATGGTAAAGTTATTGGTGTGGACGACTACACCATGGACTCTCACAGCAAATATGGTAGGTTCCCCGCACACTGCTGGAGCGTTGAATCGTGACGCCTTGTTAGGGAATCGCAGTGCACCCTGATCTCACATATGTCGTTGCTCGTAGTCTGCGACATCCTGGTCTGCTTATCCTTGCAAAGGACAGGTTATCGGCACTTGAACACATTCTTGGATCCTGTAGTGAAATCAAGGTTATCTCTGAGATGCCAGGCACCCAACTTGTCGGGCTCAAATATCGTGGCATATTCGCACCCCCCTCTACTGTTGATGCTGTTCCACTGTGTTCTTCATCTGGTTCTTCACACCGGCACCACCTCCAAGTTATCTCGGCTGCCCACGTGACACCAGACACAGGAACTGGACTAGTTCATTGCGCACCAGCACATGGCGCAGAGGACTACCAAGTTTTCCGCGCGCAAGGCCTGCTTGATTCTGGGTTGTTGTGTCATGTCGATCGGGAGGGTAAATTCTCCGATAAAGTGAGGGATGTCATATCTGGAATCGAGGGAGGTGGAGACTTGGTGGGTCTCGAGGTGCTGAAAAGCGGATCTAAAGCAATTGTTGCATTGCTAGAACGTACGGGATCGCTATTATCTGTCGAAAGGTTCCGTCACAGATACCCCTACGACTGGAAGACCAACGAGCCAGTTATCGTAACGTGAGCGTTAACTTGCTTCCCGTCAATGTGATTCTCAAGTTATTTTATACAGGGCGACTTCGCAATGGTTCGCCAACCTGGACGATATCAAGGAAGATGCTTTGGCTGCTCTCGAGAACGTCGCTTTTGTCCCACCAGGCTGTACGTCGACCTGTTGCGACTTCTTCACCTCTTCCCTCACGCGTTATATAGCTCGAAACCGCCTCACGTCTTTCGTTCGCTCGCGTTCAGAATGGTGCATCTCTCGCCAGCGTGTCTGGGGAGTTCCGATCCCGGCTCTCCATCACATTCCGAGCGGTGCCGCAATCCTAACTGCATCATCTCTTGACCATATCCTTGACATCCTAGATCGTAAGGGTGTGGGCTACTGGTGGGACGGGCCCGTATCCGAGTTTGTAAATCCCGAATTGGCCGCCCAATACGGCGGGGAAGTCAGTGAGCGAACGTGGCGCAAGGGCACTGATACCATGGATGTCTGGTTTGATAGTGGAACAAGTTGGGCTATGCTTCCGTTCGGAGAAGAGTATGGGAGGGCGCACCGCGCAGACGTGTGCCTTGAGGGATCCGATCAACATCGAGGGTGGTTCCAGAGCCAACTGCTTACTGCTGTTGGCGTCAGCAACGCCGGTGGAAAGAAAGCAGCAAGTCCGTATGGAACGCTAATCACACATGGGATGGTACTCGACGAGAGCGGGCGAAAGATGAGCAAGTCCCTGGGGAACGTCGTCAGTCCTCTGACAGTTATCAACGGCGGAGCGGTGCGCATCATGATCTTATCACAGTTCTCCGTATAAAAACATACTCATGCACGTGCAGCACAAAAAGAAGGAACCTGCATATGGTACGGACGTCCTCCGGCTGTGGGGGGCGACGGTCGAGTATTGGCGGGACATGTCCATTGGTCCGACAGTACTCGCGCAGACCGCTGAGTCGATGAGGAAGATCCGCAACTCAGCGAGATTCATACTTGGGAATATCGGCGCAACGAAGCAGAAAATGAACGACCAAGGACTAGGAAACCTTCCCCCTGTCGCGAAGGAGAATCTTGGCTTGGTATGAGTTTGCTTTTCTTTATCGACGTGGCATTTGACTGTGTGAGTTTTTGTCGTTCATGCGTAGGCGGAGCGCTACGTCATGAATGAATTGTACAAGCTGGAACAGACTGCCCTTCAGGGATATGCGACGTACAACTTTCCGCGAGGTAAGGCCTTTCAGATGGTCCTCGACACATTCTCACGACGCTCTCTGGTGTAGTGATGACGGCTCTGGTGAACTTTGCTAACATCACACTCTCATCACTCTACTTTGATATCACCAAGGACGTATTATATGCCAACGATGTCTGCAGCCTTGAGAGACGCGCTGTCGTCGATACTCTGGAGAGGGCAAGTCTCGTTTTCTGGAGTCTGTCACGACACGACGGAAGGCAGCGCTTGCTAACATAGCTCTAGATCTTGCGGACTATGACATTCGTGTTGGCCCCTGTGCTTCCGCATTTGGCGGAGGAGATTCACGACCAGTATGCAGAGAACGCACGGTTGTCGTTCTTCACACAGAAATGGACTCCATTGGTGAGACATGCATCTTCAGTGAGAGGTGTTGGTTATGCTGATTGAGTGGGGCGGGAGCAGAGCGCTGAATGGAGTGATTGTCTGGCGGAGAAAGATATGGAAAGCCTGTTGGGTGTCCGCAGTGTCGTGCTTGCGCTCCTTGAAAGGGCCCGTGGTGATAAGTAAGTGACTCCCAACGGTTCGAAAGAAACTGAAAGGGAAGAATGGATACTCAGGAATCTCAAGAGTGCCCTGGAAGCCAAGGTCACTATTGTTCTGCCCTCTGATACGAATGCCGAACTAGTCGGGCTACTGAAGCGGGAAGGTATGTAGTTGGGTTAGCGTCTGTCACCACCTGAAGTTGATGTCGCCGTCGGCAGATGCATTTTTGAAGACGCTATTTATCGTCTCTGATGTCGAACTGCTGGATGCTGGCAACACAGATCCTACTCCTGCGGCATGGTCATACAGTGAAACTATGAAAATACCTGGTATGTTGTAATTGGTGAAACCCCGTTGGTACCGTCATTTGATGCAAATGATTTAGGATCACCAGACGCAGACCTCACCATCCTTGTTAAGCCTGCTACACTGAGCAAATGTCCTCGATGCTGGACATACACTAGACCTGACCATAAGGAGTTATGTCCTCGCTGTGAAGACGTTGTTAAATTCTGAAGGTGGCGAGATGAGAGTACACACACAGATATATTGCGTATAGTGACTTTGGTGATATACAATCATTGCATCGTTGCTCCACGCTCGTAGCACCCTTCAACTGCCATGCATGTGAGACTGCTGACCTGGAGAACGACGGATATTGTTAGAACCGGTATGATCTCTCGCGTTCGGAGTAGTTCAGCGATAGACATATCAATGGGTCCGGGAACGTCAGCCAAATATGTCCACCGACGTCAGCAAGTTCCAAGCTGCAGTTCCCGACGCGGGCTTACAGTTTGACCAGACCACGACTTCCAGTGGTACAACTATCGAACTTTATCATCGACAGCGATGGCAAAGAAAGCGCTTGTTCTCGTCGCGGATGGCACAGAGGAGATGGAGTTGTCAGTGTGCTCTTTCCCGCGTCACCCCCTAGGGATAGGCTGATCTCCATGCAGCACGATCACTTATGACACACTCGTCCGTGCAGGCATAGAATGTACCTCTGCGAACGTCCAGTCCGGTGGATCTCCATACGGGACAGTTGGTACAAGTCCTGCATTGGTGGTATGCTCGCGAGGCATCAAGATTCTGCCTGACACTACACTGCAGCCCCTTGAGGCTGGACCGGTACGAACGTGTGTTCTTACGACCATGTAGAATGCCCTAAGGGGTACTTAGGACAAGTACGATGCCCTCGTTATCCCGGGCGGGCTCAAAGGTGCTGAGACGCTCTCTCAGTCGACGGAAGTGCAGACCCTTGTAAGGGAGTATTTCAACGGGGGAAAGATTGTGGCCATGATTTGCGCTGGTGAGCATTTCTGACCTGTCCTCCCACCTGGAGCCCTGTGTGATCCTGCCTGATTCATGACGTCCGCTTCATACTGTTATAGGTACTCTGGCTGCTAAGACAGCGGTTCTGCCGCATCAACCGGTAACGTCGCACCCGGTTGTGCGGGATGCTTTGACTCAGAGTGGGTACCGGTTGTGGAAGAATATGTTCGTTGACCAAGACGCTGTAGCGTTCGAGTACCGAGAAGACTCCGTAGTTGTTTCGGACAAGGTGGAGGGTAAGGGGACTCTGCTGACCAGGTAAGTACGCACTTCATGTCGAACAAGGCAACGCGTCCATGGCTGAGGTCGCACCACGTCCAGTCGAGGCCCAGGTGAGTTGTCGCGACATATCTGCGAGCTGTGACGAATGAACGCGTCGCAGGTACTGCATTTCCGTTTGCATTCAAGTTAGTCGAGCTGTTGTGCGGGAAGGAAAAGAGCGACGAAGTTAGGGGACCGATGATGTTCCCTCCCTCTGTCCCGTACCCTTACTGATCGTCAGGTAGTAGTCGTTTTCGCGAGACGTCGTGTCTGTAGTTTTGTAGTTCTTACGTGTAACCATTCGTCGGTTTTGACAGCAGTTTTTTTCTTTCTTCAAACCAACATCTGGCAGGGACGTCGCATGCGAGCTGCTCAGCACGCCGTGCGACGCATCCATGGACTCCATTGGCGGACGAGGGCGGTGGTTCTCCAGCGACGACGCGCTGGCTTGGAACTGACAGCGCAATTCGGGAACGAGTCATATCCAAACCTTGTCAGACCAGTACACTACCATCAGTCCACCACCACATCCCACATCCCGACTCCTAGCATGACAGCGTCTCTCGAGTCCATCACGGCCTCGTTGGCCAATCTCTCGATCACTCCAGCAGCCAGCATTATCCATGCAGAAACAAACTCGCCGGCGACATGGCACGAAGCTTTGCAATCAGCGACGTCCGTACCACCCTCGTTCGAGCTTATCAAAACGCTCGTTTACAAGCCCAAGACAGCCAAAACAGTCGTGCCAGTGCCAGTCGTCGTGATCGCACGCGATGACACGGAAACCAGCTCGTCAGCTCTCGCGAAGAAACTCGGTCTCAAGGAGCTCAGGCTCGCGTCAGAGGATCTCCTCGACGAGTTTTTCAAACTCGACAAAAACTCTCGTGCGTAAACGCTGCTGTTATCTGGATACAGCGATGTAACTTAGATCTCGCCCGACGAACTCTCTTTTCCTTAACTTTTTTTTATGGTCATCGGTGACCGTATCGCTGCGCTTACTCAGTTTCGCTCCTTGCGCTCGATAAGGAGTCGTTCCCAAAGGTTGTCACCGTGGTCGATAGCTCGTTCGCATCTGCACCAGATACCATCTTCGCCATTCATGCATTGTCCTCGAGCTCGACCATCTTTCTTTCTGGAAAAGATGTTCTCGCATATCTGAGAAGTCTCGAAACCGACGAGCTCAAAATCCAAGAGGTCGATTTTACTACGCTAAAAACGGAACAGTCCACTGTTGCTCCTGTTTCTGGTGCTAACGCCGCAAGATCGGGTACGAAGGAAAAGGAGGATCCCAAGATCGAGGGCGCCGTGCAAATTGCTATTGGTGTCAAGAAAGAAGTGGACTTTTCAGCTTGGTATCAAAGCGTACGTCCAATCATTGCCCATGTTCGAGAGGGGACGGAGCATGATCCCACGTCGTCGTGCTAGGTTTTGCTCAAGGCAGACATGTTGGAGTACTACAGTGTCAGCGGATGTTATATTCTTCGTCCTTGGTCATTCAGCATCTGGGAAGAGATTCAAGGTGGACCCTTCGTTGTCTACCGTCCTGGTTACTGAGCCGTTGCAAACAGAGTGGTTCAACAAACGTATCAAGGCTATGGGGGTGCAGAACGTGTATTTCCCCATGTTCGTCTCTTCGAAGGTACTGGAACGCGAAAAAGATCATATCGAGGGCTTCTCCCCTGAGGTCGCATGGGTCACGCGAGCGTGAGTCTCACACAATACTCGTCGGTCGTGCAAGGTATTGATTAGGATGGTGTTAGTGGTTCGTCCGAGCTCGAGGAACCCATCGCCATTCGTCCGACATCCGAAACGGTCATGTACCCCTGTAGGTGTTCTCGCGTGGTATCGCGTCCCGAGATTGACTACGACCGTCGATCGCTTAGATTACGCCAAGTGGATCAAGAGCCACCGAGACTTACCCCTGAAGCTCAATCAATGGAACAACGTGGTACGGTGGGAGTTCAAGCACCCTCGTATGATCATTCATTGGAGTTTCTATGATCCGACTAATACAGCATTGACAGAGCCTTTCCTGCGTACCCGCGAGTACCTCTGGCAAGAGGGACACACTGCCCACCTGAGCAAAGCAGACGCAGACAAAGAAGTGCTGGATATTCTTGAGCTTTACAGGCGCGTATACGAGGAGTTGCTTGCTGTACCCATGATCAAGGGTATCAAGTCCGAGAAAGAAAAGTTCGCGGGTGCGCTCTATACGACGACCATCGAGGGCTTCATTCCTGCCAGCGGGCGAGGTATCCAAGCTGGAACATCGCATTGCCTTGGACAAAACTTCTCGCGTCCCGAGATGTTCAACATCGTTGTAGAAGATCCGAACGACCCCAGTGGCCAGGGCAAGTTGTATGCATGGCAGAACTCGTGGGGTTTATCCACGCGAACGATTGGGGTGATGGTGATGGTACATGGAGATAACCAGGGACTTGTTCTCCCTCCACGGGTGGCGTATGTGCAAGTCGTCGTCGTTCCGTGCGGAATCACGGCGAAGACGGGCGACGCTGAAAGAAACAAGATCAATGATGCTTGCGATGAGTTAGCCAAATCGCTTGTGGATATCGGAGTCAGAGCCAAGGCTGACTTGAGGGAGGGTTATACACCCGGTTACAAGTTCAACGATTGGGAGCAGAAGGTGAGTTGGGAACGGTGTCATATGATCGATGACGGGTGTGGCGTCCCCTGCGTACCGCGTGCTCAATTCTTCATTTGTCTTTGTTCTAATCTACTAGGGAGTTCCGTTGCGGCTGGAGATCGGACCGAATGATCTTGTCAAGCAGCAGACGGTGTCGGTCCGGCGTGACACGGGTGCAAAAGCGCCCATTCCCCTATCGGAGCTCAAGGCAGTCGTGCCAGCGTTACTGGAGACCATTCACAAGGACATGTACACGAAAGCTTTGAACGAGTATAACTCCCGACTGAAAGAGGTCACTCGATGGGAGGATTTCGTTCCTACGCTAGACAACAAGTGCGTCGCAGTGATACCCTGGTGTGAGGAGGAAGCGTGTGAGGATGACATCAAGGAAAGGAGCGCCAGATCGTGAGTTGTAATTTTTTTGCGTTGCCCCTGTGTTTGAAGGGATACGGGTTTCGGATCATTGTTGGTCCATTTTGAACTTGCGATGTGATACTGATTGTATACCCCCTATGGAACGTACAGCGCCGAGCCGCAGGATGAGCGGGCCCCTTCTGCAGGAGCAAAGTCGCTGGCGATTCCATTTGACCAAGACCGGTTCACCCCTCTTGAGCCTGGCAAGACCAAGTGTGTTGGATGCGGAAAGGATGCCAAGCGTTGGACGATGTTTGGAAGGTCCTATTAGAGGAGTACCAATGGCTAACACAGAAAACTCGTTACTGTAATCTGCTGGAATATAAATCGGAAACGTGTGCGTGACGGTTGCGGCAATCAAACCCCGTGGGGTGCTGGGAATTCTTTACCGATTATGGTAAGTTGGTATGGATTGCAAGAATTTCTCCTAACTACTTTTTCCACAAACCGAACTGTCTTTAAAATTATTATTCAATACATTCCCCACACGTTCAATTGAGTTTGATGCTGTGTGTATTCCCGACCAGTGTGAGTATATATGAGGGGGACATTGGGGACGGGCATGGGGACGACTAATGTGTCCGTATGGTCTTTTGTTATCCCCCATGTGCTCCTCTTCCCACCTGGATGGGAAGAGGAGTGCGGTCATATGACCGATCCCCCTCTAATGACCCCCTCAAAGACACCGATAAAAACGCGGGCTTTCTCCTCAGGTCTGCGTGACTCTTCTTCTCCATCGACCACCACCATCTACAGTCACTCTCTACCATGAGGGTAAGTGTCTCCCACATCCACTCACGCGTACTCTCACCTGCTTGCACACAGTACAACAAGCGCATCGCTGCGAACCCCGTACGTATACAATTCATCCGCGTCTCCCCTTCTCCAATCTCACTCCATCCAGTACATCGTAGGCACCTTCGCATGCATCGGAGGCGGCTTATTCGGTCTGGACATCTCGTCTATGTCCGGCGTCCTGAGCGTAAGTTGTTCCAACGTCATCTGATTGTTCCACAAAGTTAAAGTCGTCGTACAGAACCCCTCATATCTCAATACGTTTCAAGATGTAAGCCCTTCTCCTACTTCCCCCTTCCCTATTTTAACCCCTTTTCCGTCATCCAACAGCCCAAATCAAATGCGCAAGGTGCTATCGTGGCAGCTATGCCTGCTGGATCCCTTGTCGGTGCACTTCTCGTCACGAAACTCGGTGATTTCCTTGGCCGCAGAAAGACGATCATCGCTGCTAGTATCATATGGGTCATCGGTGCAGCGCTCCAATGTGCCTCTGTAGTAAGTTGTCCATTCTTAAGGGGGGTCGATTGCCTTCTTAGTATCCATCATTTAGGACCGTGGTATGCTCGTCGCCGGCCGCATCATCGCTGGAATCTCAGTTGGTATCTCCTCTGCTATCGTGCCCGTCTACCAATCGGAAATCACGCCTCCGTCCATTCGTGGTCGTCTCGTCTCCTTCCAACAATGGTCCATCACATGGGGTATCATGCTGCAATACTTTGTCCAATTTGGATGCTCTTACATTAACGGCACCGCATCATTCCGGATCCCGTGGGGTCTCCAAATGATACCCGCCATCATTCTTGGTATCGGCATGTTGTGGTTCCCTGAGTCCCCACGTTGGTTGGTGGACCACGGCAGGTGACACATCTCAAAATGCCCTCTAGCACCGGAACGTTTACTGACTCGTGTTTACAGGGAAGAAGAGGCACTGCAGATTCTCGCAGATCTCCATGGCGGTGGAAATAAGAAGGACGAACTCGTCGTGCTCGAGTACGAGGAAATTAAGCAGCAGGTCGACTTTGAACGGAGCGAAGGTGCCAAGTCCTACGCGGACCTCTTCAAACCTGGTGTCTTGCGCCGCTTTATCCTCGGTTGCTCCCTGCAAATGTGGTCCCAGCTATCGGGCATGAACGTCATGATGTATTACATTATCTACGTCTTCCAAGGCGCTGGCCTGACCGGTCGCCGTGGAAACCTGATCGCCGACTCCGTGCAATATGTGCTCAACGTGCTTTTCACAGGTTAGTCGTCCTCGATATCGTCATCGATTCTGATGGTGGCTGACTTGCGCACATAGTCCCCGCTATCTGGTACATTGATAGGTGGGGTCGCCGTTGGATGATGATCCTGGGCTCGTTCTTTATGGGCATTTTCCTTTCCCTTGTCGGTGGTCTCCAAGGTGGATATGGCGAGTGGGGGAGTGTCAATGATGCCCCCGTGTGGCTCATCGTCAACCAACCGGCCGTCACCAGAGCTATCATTGTCTGCTCCTACCTGTTCGTCTGCTCTTTCGCTATCACGATGGGTCCAGTTTCGTGGACCTACCCCGCGGAGATCTTCCCCATGCGCGTGCGTAGCAAGGCTGTCTCGTTCTCCACGGCGACCAACTGGCTGTTCAATTTTGCCCTTGCATGGGCTGTCCCGCCGGCGCTAGACCACATTGCATGGAAGACGTACTTCGTCTTTGCCGCGTTCAACTTCGCCGCTTGCATCCACTTCATCTTCTGCTTCCCGGAGACGGCACAGCGGTCCTTGGAGGAAATCGAGGAGGTATTTGCACAAGGACATGTATTCTCCGCCTGGAAGATCAAGCGAGATGTCGGAATGAAGAATTTGCACGAGGTCCTTGCCGAAAGGGGCGACAAGCATTCGCTGCAGGTAAAGGAGAGTGCTTGATGGATATTTCTTTGTCCTTCTCGTCTGTCCTTCACGCGAACTTGCATGATGGTTTTTTTTTCCCTGCCCTCGACTACATGTACCACTACCTTTTTTTTATTTTCTATTTTTGAATGGTGTAGCTTCATGACGAGATCACGATGTACTCTCTTCCGACTAGTTTAATGTATGTATCTCATAAGTATATCAATTGATTTTATGGTGTTACATGATGAGCGTTTAGTAGCCTTTTGAAGTTGAAGCACTTCCCGCCGCTGGACCACCCTGAATCGGGTTGCGAGTGTACCGTACCTGGCTTGAGCCGAGGACTAACGGTGGACCCTGGCACTCACCATGTTTGCGGGCCGGTGCGTTTGTGCGTGCTCAACCAAGAACGGCCCAAAAGTACAACGCGATGTCAGATTTCACCGACCTCTTTACGAGCCGTCGCATGACCCATGCGGCCGGGTCTCACCCTGGCGTCCGCTCGGGTCTTCACGAACGACTCTCCTCAGGTTAGCTTACCGATGTAGGCATCACCATCCCATCTGCAAAAGTAAACAGAAAAGCTATTTGCGTGAGATTGATAGTGTTGGCATTGGGGTGGGAATCTGAGGAAGTTTCATCGTGCACAGCTGGCGGCTATGAAGGACATGGCCGCGTTCTGCTTTTCTGCGCCTCCATTGTTTTTTTTTGTTCGCACAAATGATCAGCTGGGAGTGGAAAGGTGGTATTTACCAAGCTATGTTGGATCTGGAGTGGATGATGGGAAAATCGCCTGGTATTGGTGAGAAGGGGGCGGTTTCATCCAGTGTTTGATATGGCCAGGCCGCGAACGAATGTTCAGATCATGTAGCAGGCGTACTTCCCATAGTACAGCCCAAGAGCACCTGAGAGACATCGATTGTGATGGAAGAGATGAGGTCAAAGAGATGTAACAGAACAGGGTAAGACCCAGACAGATTTTATCATTGTGGACGACCAACCGGGGATGACGGTGGCATTGAACTTCTCATTACCCGGGTGATTTTCAAGAGGGCGATACTAGGACACTGTTCGAGTAGATACCACCCACGAAGCGAAGTCCGCGATGCCTCCGCATAGGATGCACGAGTGAAATGAGTGACTTTCATAAAGATTAGTAGAGACTACGGTGTTGGCAACGAGCTGCGCATTGACGAAGGCCTGCGATCTGATTGGATGGGCGCGGTACACGCGTATGTCGCCTGACAGCCACCCCACCAATACAGACTTACAAGATCGCAAACGGGAGCGTATTATTCCACTCATACATGCCCAAGAACTGGCGTGTCGTTCTGTTATTGCCAGACGTCTTTCTTTTGGATCCTTGAGTCGGGTCTCAAAAGACATCATTCCGAGTGCGTTTCAAAAGTAATCTGCAGAAGACCGTGGTTTTGCGCAAACCACACACGCAAAACCATAGATTCTAGACGATGCACGACATACAAGCCGAACAGTCTACATCTGCATCCCCGTCCTCCGGACAATCGTCGATATGGCACACGATCCGTCCGTGGACACCCCACTTGACACTTGCTGTCCGAGAGATTACGTCCGTCTCCGTAACGTTCATCCTCTC
Source organism: Pisolithus albus (assembly GCA_024613165.1). Taxonomy (NCBI): domain Eukaryota; kingdom Fungi; phylum Basidiomycota; class Agaricomycetes; order Boletales; family Pisolithaceae; genus Pisolithus; species Pisolithus albus. The sequence goes on along the minus strand of JANFAB010000001.1, from coordinate 744,765 downwards.
TTCGGTTCTCGATGCTCGCGTTTCGGTCGCCAGTGCTAGTACTGACGGAGCTGAAGCGGAGCAAACCCTCGACCAGGTATCGTCCACTTCTGGGTCTGCACCCGTCATCACAGCCACTTCCTCCACCTCCTTGGATTCCCATCGACCCGTCCTCGCAGACGTCCTCACGCAAGAACTTAGCATAGATGTGAACGGGTCTAGTTGGAAGCACTTCATTCTGCACGTGCCGGATGCCGCCGATGAAGCGATCATCCTCATCTACGGCCTCCATCCGGGGAGGCAGTATGATATTGACATTGCGCTCGTAGGTGGGGGCATGGTCGGAAGGCGAATGGTCGTTACCAATGATGGTGAGCTCCATCGATCGTACCTGCAATAATAAGGGCTTTTTTAAGTTTTGGCGCAGTTACTGAATCGGGGAGTGTTGCGCAAAGAACTGAGGACAACGGTGCTATATCTGTCAATGGGGATGTAAACGGTACAGTTCCAGAGGAGGCTACGACGACGGATACGACAATACCTCCCATGGTCGGCTCACTCCCGATACCAGAAACGACCCTTTCTCCATCGCCTGACCCATCATCCTCCGTGTCCCATTCGCCCTCTCCCAGCACGACGCCCACACCTACGACCCTTACACAGACTCACGAAGATCGACTGCGCACGCTTTCTAGTACGCTCTCTGCCCTGAACGAAGAGCAGGCGTCTCTGCAGTCCTTGCTTAAATCTACGAGGAGGGACGCACAGAAGACGTCCACGGCACTGAGAAACGAGGTAGATATCCTACGACGTGCATCAGAAAAGGCGGTCGTCGCGGAGGGGAGGGCGAGGCAGCGCGTTAGGGCTTTAGAGGATGCGGTCAAGAAGGCAAACGAAGGCAGGGAGGAGTTCGAACGGGAGATCGAACAGCATGAGAGTGCCATGCCTGCGTTACGCGAAAGGGAGGAAAACGCGGAGGATGAGCTGAAGAGGACCAAAACAGAAGCGGACGGAGTACGAGTCGAGAGGGAGAAAAAGGAAGAGGAGGAAAGGAAGCGGAAAGAAAGTATGAGGGCTGAGTCTGCCAGCTTGACCCAGAGAACTGAAAGGTTGAACGTGAAGAGGGAAAGGCTGGAGGGGTCTGTCATCCCGGACCTCGAAGCGCAGCTGGCGGAAATCGAGCTCAAGATTGAATTGGTGGCGAGGGGAGGAAGGCAACACCAAGCAGATGAAATCTGGGATGGTGACTCTAGGGCCAAGTCGCAGCGGCGGAAGTCGCACCCGGGAACGATTGGTCGTTCACGATCGAATACAATGCAGAAGCCCGCTCCCCCTTCACAAACCACCCAGGCCAATAGTCCGCTATCCCGGCACCAACCACGGTCACAGTCGACGTACCATAAAGGTCTAGATGGCGGACTATTTGCAGGGTTAGGCTTTCAGAACGAATCCATGATTGCAGCGATTCCATCAACCCACCCAACGCCCACACACCCAGTGAGTTCCGGGATGGGCCAGTCGGGCAATGCGGTATTCAGTGCATCATCGTCAACAACATCGTTACCACGATCTACTGGTTCTGCGACGACATCCACCCTGTCTAGCAAAGCCCCTCCTTTTGAACCAACGCGTAGTCTGCGTACGTCCTTCCCACTGCCCTATTCGCCGACGAGCATGCTCTCTGGAGGTGGGCTCTCCTTGGGGACGGAACAAAATACGTTTGGATCTCCATCCTCTGCAACGACCAACGTACACTCGTTCGGCGCGAACGATTCTACGCCAAATGCTGCACCCTTCGTGAGCTCCCCTACCTCCCTAGTTTATTCAAGTAATCCGTCAGGGAGTGGAACACTTCCGGCACCCATACAACGTCCATCCCATACTTTAGGGTCTACTTCCAGCTCTAGTTCTCAGAACTCGACCTCTGTCACTGCTCAATTGCTAAGGTTGGGGAGACCTGCACCGGTGACGTTACCCAAGACGGCGAACGGAGAGAACACGACGCGGACGACGTCGAGCGGGTAGTAGTGTCTAGCATACATAATAATGATGCTAATTATTACAACGAAATTTCAATTTGCGGCAAATACTCCGCGTGGAATTGAGCATAGTTAATAGGAGTGTGGAACGCAAACTGGGCATGCAGTTACATGCTGGGAAGGAAGACGAACAGTAGCCTATGTGGCGTCCCCTATGGCTTCGGAGGTTGGTACTGCTGTGTGTCCAGCCCGGCAAGCTGGTCTGCTAGGTCGTCCAGCGTGCCAACCTGACCCTGCCCGTCGTTAGCGCCATCCACAGATCGCGCGGCTGAGGGTTGCCGCTCCCCAATGGTGTCGTTACTGGCGTTATTGACATCGGGTTTGACACGGACGGGCATTAGGACCGCGTCATTTCCCTCGAAGCCCGGTGCAACCCTCCTAAGCGCCTCACGTTTTCTGCGCTGCCTTTCGTCGTCGCGTGCGCGGAGGAGAGCCTCTCGGCGAACTGCATGTGCTGCGATGGTATTCCGCCGCGAAGATTCAAGCGCGAGGACATGGGATTCTAGAGTAAATGGATATACGAACTAAGTCATGGCTCAGCGGCTACATGTCTAAGGTAGTCAGGATGGCTGTATACTCACGTACGGTGTCACGCTGTCTGGGAGTGGGTGGATGTCAGGGGGTAATTTGACCTGTGTGTAGGTGTTATCAGGAGGAGGGGTCCCTGTGGTGTGGGTAAACCAGTACGGTACAGGAGGAGGGACCCGTAGGGCTGGCGATTTTATGAGCGGTACATTGGCTGCGGCGGCGTATTGAGTTTGCATTGCTATCCAACGGAAGTGCTCCATGTTCAGACGTTGGTCGACGGCTGAAGGAACTCTGAAAGACTCACCAAGGTTTGTCGTTGACTAGTGACTGGCCAAACTGTGGAGGCCTCACGATAGCGGAACGAGGGTCAAGTTCTGACGTTATGCTGTACCACGATCAGGGCAAAGTACTACCATTGGCAAGTCCGTTACTACTACTCATAGTACTGGTCGCATTCTTCTCGAAATTGCAAGGTAAGACCCACAATTTCCAGATGGGACCCTAGAAGGTGCGGAGATCTCCTTCAAGCAGCCCCTGTGTACAGGTTTAATCCAACGGACTCTAATCGAAACACAGTATAGGCCGTTCATAGTGGTCGGCGGCTCCAAACGCTCGCCATGCTACTGGAAATACGCATATGCGATCGGTGGCCGGGAGAAGGTTTTTTTTTTCCTCCTCTCGGATGCATATCTAGTTGCCAAGAGCGTCGTTTTGCCAACCCCAAGTTCCGGTCACCTTCGAGTCAGCGGTCCGTCTTACACCAGCTGGACGGGTCTACCGATGGATACGCTCGTTATAACCGTCCATGGGCGCAGGCACGATCTGTGGCACCGGCACTCCAAGACCTCCCGTTGGAAGGCAACCGCGGTTTTATTTCCCACTTAGGGGGTACATATTTACCGTTTGGTCTACTCGGGCGCCACTGTCGTTTTAGGGCCAAGGCCTGTTTCATTCACGCAACTAGCCAACATGCCGCCCCCCGGCACACTCTTTTTATCCACAAGATAGAGTTCGAGGATTTCCATGTGCACCTGGATTCTGAATGGCCTTCATTCGTGCTACGCCCTTGATGTTAACGAGGAGATACATTCACAAGGTCAGAGAAAACGTTTTCATCGTTGCAACTGAGGATTCGTTGCCATTAAATGCAGTAATAAAGCATATGGTAGGGTAAACATCATGAGACGGCCTCTTACCACGTAAGTCTTATTTTTTTTGGGGGGGGATGTCGCCGAAATATTGCTCCAGCACTGCTACATTCCAAACTATTTGTGTCGCTTCTAGCTTACCCGTGTCCTCGGGGAATTCCTTATCCTTGCTAGTTCTCTGTGTATGATGTCCACCCAACATCCGCAAGGCTACTGAAACTCAATTCTGTTCGCGCTGTCCCACCTGCAAAATAGACACTGGCCTAACGGGATTCCTAAGCCTCGCTGGCAAGGTGCGCTGCTACCTAACCATAGTCCAGACCTACTAAATATTCCGACACTAAAATCTAAGGCTGTTGCTTGCCGACGATCGTAACCTTCGGTTGAGTAAAAGTAGTCTTCTAGGTTGCGTTATAGCTCGTAGATTGTTAATAATACCGATTCATATCACAGAGATCAATGAAAAAATGCCCGATTTTTCAAGTAGGAAGTGCGACTCAACCGACCGCACACACACACACACACACCGTGATATTATTATCATTTTTTTCGGCGAGGGGGCACGGGCAGCATTCACTACTTCACCTTCGATTCAATATGTTGTAAATACAAGTCATGAGATAGTAAACTACTGAACTCAGTTCATGTGTACCGATAGTTTGGAAATTACAGCACGAGTTACGGATATGACCTAGCAAGTAGTAACACATAATTTTGGGACACCATCGGGCTATGCTGAAAGCATCCTGAAAGTATTCTTGCTACCGCTGCGTTGCCCATGTCTACGACGGGTACGTCCCCTCTTTTCATTCTCTCTCAACTCTCCCTGTGGTTCATCACCACCTCGTTCCATGGTCGCGCCTAACATTTCCACACCCTTCCTCGCACCTTTTTTCTTTGTAGATCTTGGCTGGTCCCCAGTGGCTGACGATGAGGGTGTAAAACTCATTTCCATTCCACCGTCTGCACTGAACTTGACGTCCGCAGACTTCCCAGTATTCGTAGTCGTCTGTCGAGATGCCAGACGCTGACCAAAAGTTGCATTCTTATCACCCAATTTTGCCGCCGCTGCACTGGCATGAGGGACGAGGGGAGTAAGGTTGATGTTCGGAGTCCGTCGGCGGTTTGCCTCCCGCGTTCGAGCGTGTTGTTGTTCGGCTCGTGCATTTTTCTGTCCAGGTCTTATCCGGGGGTCGAATTTAGTGAGCTCTGCAGAATAGAGTGTCAACCATGGCAACCAGATAGTTGGTGTTATAAACAGACCTCCAGCGTCAGAACTATCATCGCTACTCTCATCATCCGTGCTTTCACTGAGACCATCAGACGAGGATTTGTCGCTCTCTTCTTCTTCCTCCTCCACAACTGTCTTGGCTCCGCTTCTCCTTTGTGCGGCTGCCGAAGGATTGAGGAGGGCATACTCTCTGCTGTCCTCGTCTACAGCAAATTCTGGATTCTCAAACAATTCCTTGAAGCGGGGATCGTTAAGGAGTGTCACCGGTTCTTCGTTGGCCGCATCGTCATCCACTGCCATAGCATCGCCTGCTTCTTCGCCTGCTTGCTTAGTCCTTCCTGGCTTGTTTCTTTTCCTTTTTCGTTCTCTCTCTCTCCGCATCCTTTTGGATCTTTTGTGCAAGGGCTTTGTTGACTTTAACCATAGCGGCGGCAGCGTCCTTCCGAGTGCGAATTCTCGAATCAGCCAACTTATCCATGCGCTCCTTGATAAGTTTTTCACGATGTTCAGCATATGCAAATGGATTGGCAATGACGCGTGCTGTATCGTAAAGTTTGAGAGAGACGAAGTAGCCGTGCATGTATGGTTTGAGCGCGGGCGTTCCAATTAGATGGTCTAGGCCAAGTCTGTAGACATATTAAGCTTGAGTGTGGTCTCTGGTAAACGAGGTGGTGGACTTACATCCGTAGTTCGTTTCTTTCAATGAATTTGTAGTCTTCATACACGTTTCGCGTACTTTGGTCTTCCATCTCTTCAGTAATATTCTCCAAGAAAGTTGCCCAACGTGGCGCCGGTCCCAACTGCGGGATATAGTACGTTGCCATTTGTATACCCTCGTTTGCTGTTAGAAGCAGACCGCTTCCGGGAATATGATGGACGTCGTTAAGGTCGGTAGCTGGTGTGATGGACACAAAATTCGATGATGGCTAGAAACGTCCTTGGCATGTGCGTAACATCCATACACTGACTCAATTCTTACCGTATGTTGGTCCCATATTTTCACGACTTTCCGATCTGCAGTGAGGACCATGCCGTCACCTGCCATACGGCTTCCCCCCTCTATCCAGCTAACGTTTTTTATGGGCAACCCATACCCTTGGTCTTTGAAGGCATATGGTTTGGGGGACCGTATGTCATAAAGGAGGGTATGACCTGTCGACGTGGCTATAGCGTAGGACAGTCCGTCTGGCCTGGACGCCATAGCCGTGACCGCCAGAGACCCAGAGCTCGACTCTTCATCATCGACTCCAGGAAGAGCAACCGCAGTACGACCCGTAGGCCGCAATATCCGGCCTTTAGGAAGGTTAAGCACTCCCGACCCTCGAACGTGAGCGTGGATCCCAAAACTGTACGCTCGGGGTACCATCGACACCGAAACCCAACAGTTGATGGGCAGGATTTATATCTATGCAGTTTACACCTAGAATTGGGTTGTCTTCCGGAGAGTCAAGCACTATAGGATTCAAAAATCGACCCTGTTCCAGGTTTAAACGATATATTTCATTTCCAGTTGCAGAGACGAGAGCGTCGCAGAAGGAAAATGGTACTGCGAGAGATCGACCGAAGCGGGGTATTCGCGTACGATAGTGAAACCCGCCTTGCGTGTGCAGTTCGACCGACCTGTCATTTTGGAGATGAACCGTTTTCGTCCAGTCATCTGAGAGAATCTGTAGTATTTCGTTAGTGCACAGGTACATGGCGCCCACACGCCCACAGTGTCATATCTAAGGGGAGGGACTGACCCACTCACAATGAAATCGACATTCTCCGCGTCAGTGTGGCGTTCGAACTTCATGGTTAGCTCGTCTAGATCCCATACCCTCATCTGTGGCTTATAGGTCCCCGTTGCGACCACATGATGACCATCTCTGGTAGTCTTGACTTTGTTGCTTGCCTCAGGGAATTCGAAGCCCTGTATGAGTTCAACCTGTCCCTCTTCTCTTTCCTTTAGAGCACGCTTTCCTTTCGTTTTTGCAGCACGCTTCCGGGTTATCCAATCGGGGATGGACGACGAAGAGCCGGCTACCGCGCCATTGACCGTATAGACCTTGACATCACCGCTGACTACCACCATGGTGCAGAGGAATGACAGGATATCAAACACTAGTCGTATGTGCGTTCGCGTTGGTTGCTACAAAACTACCAAGAACAAGCCTAAGTTACCCTGCAGAGCAAAATTTTTGCACGTGACCCGCTAAGTGGAACCCCTAACTGATGCACTCGTCTACTGCACACAAGGATTTGCTTCCGCTAGGTAAAGTAGAAGGGAATGCTTGAACCATTTGCGAGGAGAACATGATACTGGAAATCAATGTATGTAGCCGGAGATCACAATCCATCACGACACTCGCTCGTATGAGAAGCCCAATAGATGGAGACGGTATGAACGAGGGAATCAATAAGTCTTCTTTTTCTCATCAACAGACAATCCACCTGAAAAAAAACATCCTCATTACAAAGGGTGACCAGTAATAGGTTGCCAGCATACCTGGTCCCATGTTCACAAGTAGAATGAGACCTCCAACAATGGCTAGATATAACATTAGTGAAAGGAGACATTCAAGTTAGCATGCTAACTCACATAGGGTTTGGAAGAAGTCGTATCTGAAAGCGAGTGTTAGATGTTACCAAACAGAGATAGATTAATCTCACTTGAGGAAATCACGTTGCGCGTGTGCGCTGTGCACGCTCCACCAGTTGTTGATGAAGACATTGAAGACACTAAGAACTATGACCAAAAAGGTGGCGGACCACTTGGCCTTGAACCCAACGGCCACCATGGTACATGCCGCAAGGCCAAACAGCGACGCAACGAAACGGCCGATACTCCATTCGCCCCGAAGCATATACCCTAAGAAAAGAAATATGAGCAATACACGCCCAGCCAGGAGAAAGCTGGATGGTGGTGTGTGCAAGTCAATCAACCAGAATCGTTGCAAAGAACCACGATGGCACGCACTATTTCTTGCGGTCAGTATCACTTAGACTAGGAAGTCCCGCAAAGTTTTTTTGTCTGGATACCATCGTTTCACTCAACACCATTACCAGACCCCCGATCACGCTTAGGCTACGCAGGAAGAAATTGAGGTCAAAGATGAGGCCATAGCCGAAACCTTGTACGATGACAACAGCCAAAAGGCCCAAGACAGCATGTTCGGTGAAGCGTTTTGATATGACAGCGGTGGAAGCTGCCAACATGACCTGGAAGATGCATCACGTATACCTCACGGACTATATAAAAAGAAATACACGCAACACGTACAACAACGTTCAAAATCAGGAATAAATGTGAAAAACCCCAATAGAAGTGTCTGTAACTGTTCCAAAGTTCTCAGCAAGCGATACGCGAATTTTCAATAAATACTGACGATTGCAAGTACCAGAGTTGGTCGCGCCATTGCGTGAGAATCCTTATGGCGTCCTCGTAGAAAGTCACCACAAGAAGGAAACGACCAATGCCCGGCAAGTAGGGTTTCAGGGGGTGGGAGTAAATTTCTACAGCATCTTCCACCTGCTTGCCCACAGCACGGACCCTTTCCAATGGACTGTCAGGGTTGGCGGCCCTGTAGCCTGAAGACGGCCGGGGATTAGAGAACCCGTGGGGGTCCGCGTTATAGGTAGCCGTTGCCGGACGCGCGATGTGGATGCGGGAGGTCATTGGCGCAAGTGTTGGATCGAACAAGGCTGGAAGCGAAGTGCAATGTCGGACGTGGCACTTACAGGCCCGTGGGAGAATATGTGTCACGTGATCATTTCATATGGAGTGTCACCCTGTCGGCGAGGCAGGCTGGAGCTCAATACAGTCCCGGTGTGACTGGCGACGCTTAACTTACATGTCGTTGCAGGAGCCCACAGAGGAGAAAAACTATCTCTAGTAAGTGTGTGATGCTCTCTGCAACGGACATTGACTTATGTTCTCAGTGCTGTGCTGAACCTTCCACCCACTGCCTCACAGAGTGAAATTAGAGAACGATACAGGGCTCTGTCAATAACCTTTCACCCTGACAAGCAGCACGATTTGCGTTTAAAGGAGACTGCAGCCGAGAAGTTTCTCGAAATCCAGAAGGCTTACGAAGGTAGGTCATGGCGATCGCCTGCCGTTCGGAAGTTTAGCGTCCGTTATCTTACCGGGCCTTTTGCTTCATAGTCCTTTCAGATCCATTCCTTCAGTGAGTCGTATCTTTTCATATATCCCCCCTTTATACAAGTTCATTTCCACAGCGAGGTTTATGACGTTCTAGGTGAGACCCTCATTCCATACTTGGTCGACCGGTGGCAATCCATGACCTCGTGCACATGCAGGCGCAGAGGGGTTGAGTGTACAGTGGCCCGCGGAATTGCGATCTAAAGACAGTGAAGAAGTGCGTTTCCTGATAACATCCGCGCGAGCCAAATGTTTCAACGAGGAGTTGAAATTAGATCAGAGCAGTTCTTAAGCACTGGAAGACTGATCACAGCAACGAGGTTTTAGAAAAGCTCTTACAGCCACGGGGAGGCGCGACGTGCAGTGTAAATGCGTCATCACTTTTTGCCGGAGGCGATGTCGGAAGCTTTGGAAACCGTTTGAGCAAAATCAAAATCACCGGTCTCGGTGTTAGACATGGGGTAATGGTAAGACACATGATGGCATCGTTTGATTTATTTGCGCCGATAGTAATTTCCCATTGTTACGGCGTAGAAGGCCTTGGGTCCCAAAACCACTCTTGGGATCACCTCCGAAGCTCGTCTGGGTTCACGAGATGTCCTCGCTGCTAGAGGGACTTTGACGGGAGCCCTGCGGCATCAGTTCTCTCCGCGACTTGTTCTAGAGGTAATTCCAATTCCTTGGCATGCTCTAGCCTCAAGAGATCAATGAAATTCATCGCAGCTGACAGCGGCATTCCTAAATCCACGTATCATCACTGCAAAAACAACATACAGTGACAACGAAAATGCAGTGTCAGTCCAAGCCAACTTTATCCCCGCCGTTTGGTATCTTTTTCCCCCCTGTGACCACAGTCTCCTTCGCGCGACGGTTGTTCCGCGATTCACTGACTCAAGGATCAATCACATGGACCTACGCGCCGGAGTTGCCTGGCGGAAGTCTCGAATTCAATGTTTACTCTCCCAGACAGTTCGATCTCATGTCCCTAGATGACCACGTCGAGGCCATGGAAGAATCGACTTATGGAGGTCCAGGGTCAACCAGTGGACTCGCTGCTGGAGTGCGGACCTGGTCTTTCGGATTGACGCTGGCTGGTCTGAACTCGTGTATCAAAGCTGAATTCTTGTTGTTCTTTCACGAATTGTCTCTCCGCCTCAAAGCTAGTGCAGAAGTAGGTTTCAGAAATGTTGCGTACATCGTGTCGGCAAAGTGGGTTGGCCACCGAAGTGCATTTGGCACGGGAGTAGGGTTAAGCACAAGAGGGGTGATCTTGAGGTTTCAGTAAGTCTGCATGTTTGATCACTGCGGGCGGCCTGACCTTGTGTTAGATTAACGTACTTTGAGCAAAAGTGGACCCTCCCGATCACTCTTACGCCAGATTACGATATGAATTTGGCCCTCTATACAGTCGTGATTCCCTCGGCTGCACTGGCTAGTTGGTTATCAATTCTTCCTAAAGCCGCGCCGTCGGGCTCAACGTGCACGGTACCTGGGATTCTTCATTTTGCGTGTCGACGATGACTGAAAAGGAGATGCAGGTACTTTGAGGATGCTCGACGGGCATTGAACGACGAGAAGTCGGAACTTAAGAGGGAGATCGAGAGCACAACCTTATTGTTGCAGGACGTCGCAAGACGACACATGGATGCGGAGCGGTCGAGAGCAGGTAAAGTGCACGGAAATACCAAATTCCTTTAGGTTTTCTTACGTTCCTTGGAGGCCTGATCATTCTCGAAGCAACTTACGGGCCGAGTCCGGACAAAGAAGCAACAGATTTGGATGTAGATGTGACTGTGCCTCTCCAAGCACTGGTGCACAACAGTCAGCTGTATATATCGAGCAGGACACCCAAGGTAAAGTTTCCTTTCTAATTGAGCGGACTGTCAGCAATTTCACATCCGGCTGATATTTTTGTAGTCGGGCATTCCAGGCTTCCTTGACCCAGCCCCAGAAAGCCCTAAATCGCTGCGTATACGATACTTGTTCCGCAATCGTACGCACTATGCCGAGATCCCTGACTCGTCGCAGGTCGTCCTTCCCTTGAAAGGTGAGTTCTGCCCGCCGCCGTGGATGACCCTGCTCACCTGTTGGAGCAGACCATTTGGTAATGTGATGTGACCTTCTTGTCGGATACCTGCTTCTTCCCACCGCATTGGTCGCTCCTCATCGTTTACATTCGAGTGTCCACATATCGGATGGTTTAATTCTTCTCCCAACTCAATTGGTCTGTGCGCCACAACATGAGCCCTGCCTTCCCCCTTCAACGTTAGCCTCGATACCATGGACCGCTGACGTTCGTTTTCGAAACGGCGTATTGGCAAGGATCGGGGGAACCAGTCCATTGGTAGGGCGAACTCTGTGGAGGTGCGAGCACCAAGCCAGGGTTGATACGACGAGTGGCGGTCGATCTTCGGGTATTTGTTCAGTTGCATGCACACGGCGTGGATGGATCCATTGCATGATGGTAGTGGACCTGGCGCTACACACCACTCCAACGGACAGAATCTTACGCGTGATCTTGCGTGAGGGCAACAACGTTCCCGAGAGGTCGCTGTCACGCGCGGGAAATAACCAATCCTTTTCGACGTCAGGACTACGAATGACGATCTTTTTTTTCTCCAGGACCGAGCGTGGAGGAACCAGATTTCCAGAAGAAAATCCTTTCCCTAAAACTCGTGCGTGTCAGTATTTGCGTTGTTCGTGTACTTGGATGTCAGTAGGGGCGGCCGTGATGACTGCGTTTACCACGCTTATGAAACTATGAAGGACAGCGAGGTAATCCCCGTGGTCAACCCTGAGTCTGAGCAGCGGGGTGCCCGCTGACGCGCTGACAGCTGCTAGGTGGTGTGAGTCGTTTTTGATGCCTGCTGTTGGGCTCAAGTATAGTAGCGGTGTCATGCATGAAAGGTGGCTAAGTGGATGGGCCGTTCCCTGTCATGCCTGCATTCGTGTGGCTGAAAAAGGGTCCGAGACGCATTCGGGGGTGACCAAATCTCTCATGATGTGCCTTCTGACGGAAACTGCGGCTTTCACACAGGTACTGCAGTGGCGACGAAGAACCTCACTGGACCTGCAGTGCCTGGTCTTGCTCTGAGGGAACCTCTGTGCACCCGCCACGAAGTCTTCGGACATTGAATACGTGTCGTGGCCGAAACCTTCGCGGCCCCAATCTCCAGCTACCGCATTGCCAGTAATGCGAACGCCTTGAGGCCGACATTATGTAGGAACTTTCTACAAACGGGGCCCCTCCTCCCATCGCTTGTTTTTACGACCTCCGGGCCCAGTAACACTTTCTGACTTTGGGTTCATTTTTCCCCGGAAAAATGCGGTGACATGGATTTGGCTGCGTAACACCCTAAAAGGCAACGGGAGTCCGCAGGCATGTTTCCCCCCTTCTGACGGGCGTTTCCGAGTCGAAATTAAACGTTTCCCATGCTCGACGCGAGATTAGATCAGGCTCAGATGAGCGTGTTGCCGACCCGTTACCGGCGGTTCCTCTCCTCGGCAAAGCAGTCCTTACATACTATCGTGGGTCTTTGAAGCCTTGTGTCAATTCTAGGCGTGTCGTATGGGGACAACTATACTCACGCGAGCACACAATTGCGTTCAAGGACATGCTCTTCCATCGTATACACGTAAAAAGTTCACATCGACTGGTCGCACCTCCTGCTTATATCTTTGCTGTATCCGATCGTGAGTAGTAAAATCGATCGTGTAACACGTTGCAGACAAGCAAACTTGTTTAGGGGATCTCTCATGTGTAAATGAACGCCCTATGTGGCTTACTGTCGCCGTTGACGTTGCCTGTCAGCATTAGCCGTAGCCTGCCCGTTACACAGGTACCGAGATATGTAGTGACGTTCCCAATGACACCAACAAAGGCAGTATGGGTTGACTGCGACCTAACATCCCCTGGCAGATGGGCCTTCGAGGTCGGCCTGTTTCCCGAAAGTTGACCGAATTCAGGGGAGGCGTTCTCCATCGCAGTATGTATACCGCAAATGAAGCCCCTCGAGTCATCAAACTTTGTGCGCAGGTATCTTGCCCTGATTTGTATACATGGACGTGCTAATTATGTTGCCGCGGTGCCACCTGCACCTGCAAGCCCTTTTTAGCCGACAAATAATAAGCGGGGCAGTCTAGGGTCGATTGGGATTAGGGAATGCGTTGGGAGCCAGGTTGAATTAAGAAGCCAACGTCACGCCGTGCCGCAAACCCGTTGGCATGGAAGAACGTGTGACTGGCAGTTATGGAGAGGAAGGAGCCAGGCAAACAATAGCGTGCATTGGATGTGTTTCCGGTGTCTGAGGGTCTGTAGCTGCACACAGTGTGCTGCATGGCCAGATCTGCGGGTGCTCCTAATCACCCAACCGAGCGTTGGCCTGGCGGCGACGCCACCGGTGGAATTTTGATATTTATTAAAATTACCAAGAAAATGTCAGCATTTTTCATTTTGAGCATATAACAAAAAAAGGAAATCCCCGATCACAGAAAATAAAAAAGACACCGCTCGAATCAGTGCCGTGGCGCGTGTGTGGCTAACTCAATTATAACTCAAAATAATTCTAATTTTCTTTTGGTCAAACTCCTGTTAGTTAGTGTGATGGGCCGAACGTGTGCCAGGCCAAGTATATAGTATGACTCCCAGCTCACCACCGTTCCATCCCCAACACCACCACCACCCACTCCCCTCCTCCTACTCCAATGCAGCAACCCACCCTTCGCAACGTCCGTGTGCTGTCTACCAGAGACGCACTCCAGATCTTCTACGCCGTGGCTCGAAAGACCCTACCACTCATAACCCGCCGTCTCGATGCAGAGGAACGTCGCGCCATCGTTCCTGGAAACGTCTACGTCTGGGAGGAACGCAGTGCAAACACAGAAGCCACGGGTCTTGGGATGGAGAGATGGTCGGTCCCCTTTGTCTGCCCCACGGCCAACAGGCTGACGTGAAACTACAGGACAGATGGCATGGGTTGGGGTCCCAGTCGAGTGCGCGATGTACGGCACTGCATACTCCAAATCACTCCGCACCGCAAAACTGATCTCTCGTTTGTCTACACAGGAGTTTCTGTTTTACCATCAAAAAGAATACGAGGTAGGAGATGATCCAAGTAACGCCGCCACTCCGTGGGCGCAAATGATTAGGTGTGTGTTACGCGCTGTGCTTCTGTTCGGTTACCTCTGGAAGACACCGAGGGTTCCTGCGGATGGCATTCCTGTCCCCTCCGATCTATCAGTTTTGTCCTAGCCAGCTAACGCTTAGCTTGACAGCATGTACCCTTCACCGCGCTCTCGCGCAGCGAGTGAGTCAGAACGTCTGATTAAGCAGACCTACAGCGTGCGCGTCTCTTTGCCAGACGACCGCTCACGCGGTGTCTTGAGAAAGTGGCACCTCAGTGGGTCATCCCCTCTCACGGCTAACTCCGCCGCCAATCCAACTAACTTGCACGTTTTGTAGCCGCGTATTTTAGCCAACAAAAGCTTGATCGGCTCGATACAGTGGATAACATTCAGGGTGTTGGTGATGTCCCTGTCCCCGACGGATGGTTCCGCAGTGCACGGCGAGATGGAAAGTCCCGAAGAGAAGACGATCTCACCAAATCTGTGGTGGCTAAACGATTATCACAAGCCCCTATGGAAGGCATGAGCCCAACCACGGAGCCCGTGGCGTACCATTCCCCGCAGTCCTCGATGCCTGTGTATAAACACTTCCCCACGTCAGTCGACGCTACTCATTTGGAAACACTGGACACTCCAGCCACACGCAAGATCGCATATTCTTTGCCGACCTTGGTTGCGCCTCCTAACTACAACTCCACGGGCGTTCGGCAAACGACGTACTCGGTACCCAATGGAATCGCTCTTGGCAGACCGCACCACCAGTACCAAGAGGCTCAGGTCGTCCCAAGCCTCTCTACCTGCCCGTCGTCGCCATCGTCGTCATCTTCATCCACGCCAGAAACACCAAGTCCCCGATTGAACCCCGATCGAACATCTGATAAGCTTGTGCCCCTTGAGTATCTCCAAAGCTTGCCACAACGACGGAGAGATCCTGTCGATGAGGAGCTCCTCCAACGTTTCTCTACTCGCACGACCACTCGCACGAGTCTCACGTCTCAAACCAGCCCCTCTACTTATTCCCCACTTCGTGGGTTCCAGTGAGCCTGTCAGTCACCAATGATCATCCACTTCATGGTTCAAAATTTCTTGGGTTTTTCTCACTTCGTCACGGCATTTATTATATGTATAATTGGACTTACTCATCTGCATGTACATAGGGAACGGACTCGCTGGCATACTGGGAATGCACTGCACTTTTTTTTTTCTTCCCTTTCTTGAAAGCAGTATCCCTTTTCGATCGTGCTTTGTTACAACCCCTGTTTGATAGGGTCGCATTGTTTTTTTATATCAGGATTCGTAACGCTGTTACAGATATCTGGAACCAGGGATGTGTATAACGAGCTGATGATGATGATACCTATAATATATTTGACGATCACTAAAAGCAAAACGGTACCAAGCTTGAGCCAATCCGCGGCCGCCAGTCGTGGCACTCACGTACCACGTGACGCCCTATGGCAATCGGGCCGCACTTTCCGAATCCGTGCAAATAAATGTCAACTGTCACTGTCAAGTCGATAATTGATGTGCCAGGGATGATGAAGGTCGTCCGTGGTCCGTGCGTTCCGTCGACTCCGTTCTCTGTGAAGGTCTTGTCAGGATTTTTCTTGGTGGGAGACTGCACGTCACAAAAATTCTACCAGCTAATTATGGTATGCTATATCCGTGCGCGTCTGGCGGTGAGTTTTTTCTGAGTTCACCTCAATTTCCTAAGTACGTCGGACGACGAGAAAGGGGAGGTCAAAGATAATCTACTCAAGTGTTGGCGGCGTTAGGAAATTCGATCTGACGGGGCAGGAAGTTACAGACCCATCATTTAGACAGCTTTTAGCTCTGATGCTGCCAATTACCAGATGGCAGTGGGATATCGACTGGGCAACCATACCGTTGCTTGGAGAAGCTCGCCGAGGACACTGCTTCCTCATTCAGGACAGTAAGTTCCAGCATCTGCGTCTCACCGCACATGCGCCGTTTTCACGGCTTTCTTCCGGTGGTAAGACGGACGCTGGGAAGACCATGGCTTTCGATGCGACTTCTCGGGGCCGACTCTCCAAGGCTTACATTCCACATGGCGCTAATCACTACTATGGCAACGTGAATAACAGGGCTTTTACTCGAGCCGCCGTACACTACTCTTAACCCTCTAGGCACTGACTGCCGTCTGATGTGGGAATCTGTGGGGTCGACGAAGCTTTGGAAAATGTTTCGGGGTCAGTAAGGGGGGAAACGTGCCAAAGTTGGGATATGCGGCTGCAGTTTTTACATTTTGGAGTTCAGGGGAAAGGGCTCATGCTGCCACCGAGTCCACGGCCTTCACTCGCTGACAGGCACGCTCCGACGTGCCGAACAGGACTCCCAGCGTAAATGTGGAAAGACAGGTACTCGGTACGAAGGAGCACAGGAATTTGGTAGCGCTGATGGAGATGGCTAATCTACCTTCGTTGCTGAGTGGTGAGTGCTGACGTACTGTGAACGCGGTTAGTATCATTCCCCGTGGCTATGGACATTCTGGGTTGCTGCACAGCTCATCGGACGCCGTTTCATTTTTTTAAATCCTTTTCGTCTTCTTTTCTCTAAGAACAGCAAAACTCCGCGGCGACTGCCAAGTTGGGGACGGCGGTAAAATTGTGTTCAGCCGAATGTGCCTGCGAGTCGTTCACGGAGGGGTTGTAGCCAATGTACGAGCTGCTGCAGCTCCACAACTGGGCCGACGATCGGTTGGATGAGTTTCTATCCCATGACGGTGGGAACAGACCAAGAAACAAATATAAACGTGCGCTGCTAGGAATGTCCTCACTCTTGCTAATGTGAGGAATCATGCGCAGGTCAGAAGACAGACTCGGAGCAATACCAACACCGATCTTATACGACGGGAAACTAACAATGGACCGATCAACCCTTCATCTTTCCTGATTGAACTTCGTTCTGTCCACGTGTGGCACCCGTTGCAGTATCTAGAGCCCAAGTCCATATGGCGAACGTTCTTCTAGCGAAGTGATAACAGAGACTCACTGTTTCGAGAAGTCGGGGCCTTTGGCGAGTCTCCTTGGTTCCTTGTCGCACTTGGACTGTAGAGGACGTATAGGAGGACTCCCGCTACTGCCAGCTGCAAGTAAGGCTCTGTTAGCCTGAGTGGTACAGCACTCAGTAAGGTCGGATATTATGCATCTAAAAGATTGACGCGCACTAAACGCTTATTCTCAAACTCTCTTGTAGCGGGTCTGCCATTATATCGTGCGATAGACTAGGAAGAACGGATGTTGGTTGAGTTGCCCCTGTGTAGCTTGTTGTATTGCGTGACGTCACCATACGGACAATACAATGATTAGATAATATACAAAATAATTGTCAGTTGCTAAGTACCAGACACCCCGCGACTTCTAGTAGAGATGACACCTCGACAAATCCTGCCGAACTCGACCCAACCTATGAACAGTAGTAGTACATCACAGCAAGTCGAGCCTAAAACGAGAGGCGCTAACCGGTCTACGAAGGTCGCAGGGAAGCTCAAGGTCCTCCCCGACCAGCCCTACAACTCCAACTCCGACGCCACCGCCAAAGCAGACCAACGCTGAGATTGCTGCGCCAAAAGTCGAAGAGGGCCCAAGTACCGCAGGAGATACTGACGAGGGTATCGAGGAGGAGGAGGAAGAGGAAGAGATTGACGAAGAAGGCGAGGATGAATACACCGAAGTACGACTGAGGCAGATATCGCAGATTCCACAAGGAACAGCTCGAAGGGACGCGTTGAGACTAACGAAAAAGAAGGCAAAGTCTTTACCAAGAGTCACTGCTTATGCTACAGCGAAGTGAGCGTTTTCCACATACTTACCGATGCAAGAGCACTGACACCTTGAATAGTTCGTATCGGTTGAACGAACTGACAAAGTTCTTCGAAGTTCGGCGCCAGGCCTACCACACAGATCCGAAAATCATCGACGATGAAGTAGTTTACACTCCCTACGTGTACGAACCCTCCCTTGAAGTGCACGCAAACCCCAAACGAAATCCTGCGACGGGGGACTTACTCGGCCTGCCAGAGCTCGTACCGTCCGGAAATGACGAAAATGGGAACGGAAAGAGGAGGAAACGGAGCAAGTTCAACACCATTCCCACTGAGGCAGATGTCTTCGTCTTCAGTTACGGTACAGTCGTCATATGGGGTATGACGGAGACACAAGAAAGGCGATTCCTATCATCGATGTAGGTTTCCGCATCAGCTGAGTACGATTAAGTTAATCACGCACTCAGTCGGCGCTTCGAAGTAGAAAGATCAGGTAAGTGGCAAGGGCACGGCTACGCTGACACGACTGAGTAGGCTTTATTGGACAGCTCCCGAAGACATCGAGATGGAAGATCTGAATTACTACTATGCCAACTATAGTCGGTACGTGTCACAACCTTCCATGGAACGCAATCTGAATTTTGTCGTCGATAAAGAATATATAATGACGTTATCACTCTTCGCAAAGGATCAGGATACATGTGCGGCACTCTCATACATCTTCCTTTTTTGTATTCATACCATCGGCTTTATCAGGACGAAACTCTCCTTATCTCACGCCCTCTCTCAATCAGTAAAGATATCGCTTGTAAGCACCCCACCCCAATGTCCGTGATGGCACTCACGCGCGCCATCTGCACAACCAGTTTGAAGCTCTAATTTCGTCGAAGATAGAAGACACGAAGGACATCCCTGAAATCCTCTCTGAGACGGGCAAGATCGGCATGCCTCACAAAGGTACATCTCGTGGCATGCCTGGTTCTTCCTCCCACCAACGCATGCCCCTGTCCCTGATATACTACTGCCCTTCAGAAATAATGCGCAAGACCGGAGAATTGTTCATACTCCGGACGAACATCAATTCGGTCGGGTCTGTCTTGGATTCTCCGGTACGTCCGCTCGAGTTTTTTTTTGGTATTTTTGATTGGACTAAGTATATATGCAGGAGGTATTTTGGGTACGCTTACTGTTTGTAGTCTGGTCCTTTTTGATGATATGACGGCGTGTGTAGAGCTATCCAGACCTCCAACCCCTTTATGAGGCTGCACGAAGTTATCTTGAGATACCCCAGCGCCTGGAACTATTAAATACCCGTTTAGAGGTTGGTCCTTTCAGAGTATCAATTCAATTCTGTATTATTCGTCCCCGTTGTATTGGTTTTCACCCCCTTCTGTCCATTTGGTCACCGCATATCAGGAGTAATTCTTTACCTAACTGACTGAACTGTGTACGTGACCAGGTCCTCCAAGATATGCTCCAGCTTCTCAAGGAATCCTCGTCGAGTAGACACGCAGAACGTCTTGAACAGATAGTTATCGCACTCATTGGCATTGAAATCGGTGCGTAAAGTTCGCACCCGCATGTCCTACTTCAATTGATGAAGACGGTCGGGTCCGATTGTGATCACTTGTGACTGCACCACAGTTCTCGGCATCATCACCATCCTCGTGGACCTCATGGCGTGATTTATTATCACTCTTACAGGCGTTCTGCTCTATTACGCAACGGAGAGTTTCACACGGGCTGTATGGCTGCTTTATTATGGCGTACGACTTTTTCTTTATCCTGTATTATGTCACCTTGCGGATGGGGACGTTCTCAACGTGGTTTCTCATTGACAGCTGCCTGACTACCGTCTCGACAGCTCGCTTCCAACGGTCCCAAGACAGCAAGTAATTCATTTCGTTGCACGAAGACGTTCAACAGAACGTGTGTATGTACTGACTTACAGATACAAGGTCTTTTATATATATTCAATTTAAACGCATTTCCGCCGGTTAGCCCTCAAGAACCGCCCAAATGGACACCATCTACGTTGAAGCACCGCATTAGAAACGAATACCCATTAGGTGACAACTTAGGCGACTTACTGTTAACGTGGATACACTGTCCAGTCACACAGTTTGAATCAGAACTTCCAAGGAACACGAACGAAGGGGCTATTTCTGCAGGTTGCGCCGCTCTTCCGTGGAGAGGCGTGCCAAGACCAAAGCCCTCCATTTCTTCTGCCTCCCTTGACGCCGCTTGGAGTACGGTTATGACGGGCCCGGCGCCACCATGTTTACCCTGATGCCTCGTGGAGAGAGTTGTCGGGCAAGCGCGCGTGTAAACGAGACAATCGCACCCTTGGTGGAAGCGTAGTCAACTGGATACGATGGACATCAGCTTCAGGGGAGGTAAGGACACTGGAAAAAATGACACTGACTGAGCCTCGGATTTCCGGAGTAGGCAACGACAGATGTAGTGTTGATGATTGCCGCACCCCGCTTCATGTGTGGAACAGCGAGCTTCGAGACAGCAATCATTTGCAGGATGTTAGACTCGAAGGTGCTGCGCACGCTCTCGAGATTAAGATCCTCGATCTTATCTGACATTCTGAAAGTACGAAGCCGGAAGGTCAGTACAGTAGCCTTTGCCAGGAGGGGGGAGAAAACACGAACATTTGCTTGGAGGCGTTGTTGACGAGGACGTCCAGGTGCTCAAACACGTTCAAATGCCCTTCGACAAGTTTGCGGCAGTCCTCTTCTCTTTGTAAGTCGACTTCGACCAGGTTAACGTCGCAACCCTCCTTGGTAATCTGTTCTGCGGCTTTCTTGGCATCTTCCTTCTCCTGTGGCAGGTAGGAGATTGTGATGCCCTTGAGACCTTCGATGGCGTAGAGGAGAGCAACCGCGCGTCCAATACCACTGTCTCCGCCTGTGACAATGGCATACTTGCCCCTCAACCTATCGAGATCATGAGTGCGCTGTTGCCGCGGGTGAGGAATCAAAGACGAACTTCTCGCTGCCCTTGTATGTTTTGAGGTGCGGCTTTCCTTGATAGTCCCAATGTTCTTGCTTGACATATTCGATCCCGGCTGGTGAGTGTTAGTACGACGGTGTTGCGAGAAAGGAATAAGTCTGAGATGGCACTCACGTCTGAGGCGAGTGTCTAACCCTGGGAGGTCCTGCTTTTGCTTCTCTGGAACAGCGACTGGGTACGCGGTGATAAGTTCTTCTGCCATGCTGGGTGAACCTCGACGATGTCGAATGTAAATAACAGAGACGATCTTTTATACTCATATGTTGGACCAATGACGTCGCAACTCCCTCGATGATGTCGATAATGACCGAACAATATGTTTAATTTATCCGTTACTCGACACCACGTCGTTTGTAGGCAAATACAATATGAGGCTCATTCGTTAGTAACGCCTTATATGGAATGGTAAAACAGGTCTGGAAATCGTACTTCAAGCTTCAGTCGTCTACAATCCGACGTACCACACTTTTTCTCCACCGATAAACCCATCGCCACCGAGCCCCCAACCCTTGTTCCACCCCTCCTTCGTTTTCCTGGCCTCCCTAACCTCAAAGAACAGCGAACCGTCAAAGATTTTGCGCACGTCTTCCTTTTCTACTTCCCCTCGCTGCTGGACGAGCAAGAAGGTCGTCGTCCACTCCAAAGCGGCCGCTACCCATCCGAACGGGTCTGCCGCAACCCGACTTCCTTTCACGAACTCCCACAATTCACTCAACGTCATCCTTGTGCGTGGTGGCTCTCCTGAGCTACGACGAGTGTACTATAAATAAATAAAAATCCCAGAATAATCAGCAGCCCCTATCTTGAAGGAATAAAAAAGGTCTGACCTGAGCCCAGATGTCTTCAAATCTAGACGGGATGAATCGCCCGTACGAATCGAATACGCCAGAGTCCGATCCATGCTTGTCTTTATGAATGTTGGCCAAGTAAACGCGGAAAAAAGGGTCCGGGATGTAAGTCGTAGCGAGCCTTTGAAAACCACACAGTCGGTCGCGAGTTGCGAATGGGAAAAGAAGAAAGGAGGGGGGGAGAGAAGAAATGCACACCTAGTTGGCAAAGACATGCTGGCATGAATGAATATGACCGCTAAGAAACTGAACAATACGTTGAAGCCCAAGTCGCGAAACCCGATCCAAGTATCTGTGGGCCAGATGATCCCATCTTCGTCCCTATCCCAGTAAATGCAATGTTGTTGCATTACCGACTAAAGGTGGACGTGGTTCGGTTGTCATACAGTAAGTTAGGGGGTTATGGGCTCACGTATTCATGATGGCGGGTAGAGAATTTCTCGCTCCCATTTGGTTGCTCAAAGCTCGGGGCGGATGTCGCCCTGGGCACGTACGGCTTCGAAATGTTATTCTCTGTATCAATCCTGGGGAGACGCTGCCAAGTAACTGGGACACGAGGGGCCACGTAGGTCGGCTCGTCCCACGTCTGACTGCTATTGGTACTGAAAGTGCGTTTTGCCGTCATGGGTCGCAGAAGCCCTGGTAGCAACGTTTATTTGCCGTGGTGGTCGCTGGAGAAAGGGGTGGGACTCAAACTCGACTAGGGTGCGCAACTGGTTTATATGTTCGGCCAACATAACAAATTAGATGGCATCTCCCTGTGATTGTTGTGGCACTGACATCATTCCAAGGGCGGGACCCTATCACCCTTATCGGATTATCGTAGGAAAACGTTCATCGCTTGCGCACGAGCGGAACAAAGACGCGCGGGTATGAAAGAGAATGGTATGTACAGAGTCCATCAGTACGTTGTGTAAGGCAGACAAGGCCTCAATTACTAGTCTCACTGCTGCCAGAATGGGGGATGGCACTTGGCACCGTACCCGTAAGCTGACTGGCCTTCGCCAGCCGCTTTGCACGTGCAAATATGCCGACCTCCTTGTCTCTAATAAAGTTGATGATCACCATTGGCCAGCTAGGGTGAGACGGAAGGTTATCGTAGAACTCGGGTGCAAGGGCGCGGAGTGCAGGTAAACGCGTCCATGGGATGGATGGAAAGTCATGGTGCTCGTTGTGGTAGCCGACCTAGAAATTGGCGTGAGTTATGCGATGTAGTACCCCGATTTGTGCTGTCACTCACATTGTAAGCTAGCCAGTTTAAAGGACCGTAATAACTGTAGGTCTCTTGATCGAGACCATCCCAGACGTAGTGCTCTGCTATGAAATGGCCAGCGCACGGGTGTAAGCTACCCGCGAAGAAGCTTGAGAAGAGGAGGTATAACAAAGGTCTCACGCCGAACGTGCGCACGAGGACGTAGTCAAAGATCGCTTGAGCCACGACGTTGATGAAATGCCACCTTGTGAGCGTTTGAACTCGAACAAAGGTAGGGCGCAACGCGTAGAAGAAGATCTGAAATGTTCTGTATCGCGTATGTGCATAAGCTATCAAGGTCACGCGGTGGGAAGTACTCACGCAAAAAACGTCTTCCCAAGTACGTTGTTGAGACACAACAACTCAAACCGCGTGGGGAGATCAGTATCGATTCCGTCTTCTCCGAGATGCTTATGATGTTCTAGATGATACCTCTTTGCGGCACATGAGGCCACGATTCACACACACACACGAAAAATGGAGATGAAACCGGCGAACCTTGAATGCGGCAGCGTAAGGCAATCCAATTGGCAGATTCGCGAAGACTGCGAGCGCCTTGTTTGCACTCACGCCCCTGAAGGCGAGGTTGTGTGTAATCTCATGGATAGCAAGGAAGAGATTGTGGTTGGCAGTTCCTCCCACAATGTACGCAATCGCGAGAAATGTCCACGAGAGAGGATGTGTGTGACGAAGGTATATGGCAATGCACACCTGCAGCAACACGACGCCAAGAACGACGTACTTCGTGAGAGGCTCATAGCCCATCAGTTTTGTGACCTCTGGGTGTGCCTTCATAATGGCTGTTCGGCGAGAACGGTGGGGCTCCTCGGTCATCATCCAGAGAAAGTCGGCGGGGTCGAGAGGTGGTCCTGGGTACGATCTTCCGTCGTCCTTTTCCGAACGCGCTACGACGACCGTCCGGCGGGGAGAACGTCTGTCGACGTTGCGTGGGAGCGTCTCTGCGCCGCCAAAATAACTAAAGTCTATAGTGAACGAGATCAGCGAGTACAGACGTGGCACTACCATGCGCTTCACCTATTTCTGAGCCAGTTCATTCTGCTTGCTGGCCGTCATTGTCCACTTGCAAAAAGCCAAGTTCAGGGCTTGATGCAAGCCCGTTATAGCCGTGTGAACGACCTTCCCGATGCATGCTAATGTCTTGAAAGTGGGACGATTTGTGCTGCCCGCCTATAAAGCAGTCGAGAGAAACTGCGGACACCGCCAGAGAGAATGTCGAATGCAGACTGCCAGCCAGACCTGGCGTTGGACCCGTCTGACCCGCTCAACTTGTTGCTGAACAACAACTCAGGCGCTGACTCTGACTCGGAACTTTCACAGACGGCGGCCCCGCCAGACTGGTCGCAGCTGACGTCTTGGTGGCCCGTCTCACCCCACGCCGGAGTGAACGGCAAGCCTCAGGATGGGTCTGCTGTGTTTGACTTGCCCGTCCAAACTGACATGGAGTTCACTTATCCTCCCTCGATAGCCATGGGCGTCGACCCAAGCATGCTTTACCTCGACAACAACGGCCTGCAGTTCTCCGCACCTGCAGTTGTACCCATTCGCCCTCAAGATCTACTGGCAGAGTCGTCTCTCAGCTCAGCAGAGGACAGTTCATCTAGCACGAGTTCTCCAGGAAGCCCTTCCATCGGCTTTGGCGCATCTCCCGCCGTGTCTCAGGCGCTCCACACAACCCGGGTAAGGAGTTCCTGCTCGCAGTATGCTTGCTCTTCCGAACCTTATGTTTTTGTAATCGCAGGAGCTGTCTCTTACGTGCCGCAGAACACCTTCTTCTCCTTGCATGTGAACCCTCAAACACCTGTTCCGACCGTGCCCTCGTCGCACCCCCCTTCCCTCCACGCGTCGTCCATCACCCCCTCGCCCTCCCACCCATCCAACAGCGTATCTCCACCGCCATCTACCAACTCGGGCCGCCCAAAGACATCCCACACTACGATTGAACGCCGCTATCGCACTAATCTCAACGCCCGCATACAGTCCCTCAAAGCAGCAGTACCTGCGCTACGTGTACTTGACCCGAACCTAAAAAACGACGAGCACAGCGTCGACGAACGCGGGTACATTGATGGCGTCAAAGTTGCCCGCAAGGGAAGCAAGGCAAATGTACTTGGAAAGGCCGTAGAGTATATACAGTAAGCCGTATCACTAATAGTAAAGCGCGCTACTCATCTTGCACAGAGTTCTCAAGAGGAGAGAAGCCAGATTGGGGCGTGAGAAGGAAGGTCTACGAACTCTCGTATGCCGCTTCCCAAACGGAGACACTGTCCTAGCACAGTGGGAAGCGGATTGGGTGAACAAGTACGGCGGACCTGAACGTGACGAGATCGATAACGCAGGGTATCGAAGAAGTGAGCGACGAAGAAGATGGTGACGAGGACGACGACGGATCGGAACGTGCGAGGAAGAAACAAAAGGTTGAATGCCCTCCACAAAAGAAGGAGAAGCGCAAAATTGCACCTGCTGCCCCTGTCACGATGCAGGATACCACTACTCCCCCTGCTCTGGTTGGTTTACCCGAGAAGCGCAAGCGAGGACGCCCACGCAAGATCCAGCCCAACGCGCCTCCTCCGGTACCCGCTTCCAACACTTCTATATTGTTAACATGGTCCAAACGTCACGTCCCACGTCCAGTCTGTCCCACAGATGACGTCGCAGTTTGTGCAGCCCCAACAATACCTCCTTGCCGTGTTCGCGTTGGTCTCGTTCTTCAACTCTCCGCTGACAAACTCACCGTCTGCCAAGTCGTACCACCCTACGCATGAAGGCGTGGTGTTGTCACATGTTTCTACATGCACAGCAGCCATCTTCATCCATCCCTGTGTCAGGATGGACGTGGAGGGATTCCGTAGAAGCAATACATTTACTCGCGTCTGCCCTTGTCATTATCTCTATCGTTGTCACATGGATCCCACTGCCTAGCCGATGGTCTGAGTCCCGCATCCTGCGGCTCGTGCCCTTCCGTTCTGCGATCTACCAGCCCGGTACCGCTGCCAGGTCAAGTCATGAATTGTCTGACCTCCCGACGCCTCCCGCTTCGCCGGACGTGAGCGACACGGATTCAGAAGCAGGTTCATCCTCGAACGAAGGCACTGTACGCGCTGGGAGTCGTAACAGGAGCCCCGGTGAAGACTCGAGTTCGACATTCCTCACTTCGAAGCCCAAGGGGTCAAAAGATGAATATGAAGGGCTGATCAATATGTTGGATGTTAATCTTGGCGTCGTTGGTCTTATCCGGGGATTCTGGTCACGCCACAACTCAGAACACCGGTTGAAGCGCCAGGCGTGGATGCGCCTCGCAGAATTGATCGTTTTGAAGTTAGGAGACGCTGGAACTTCAGTGGCTCTACGCTTGCAGGTGTGCAATTACCTTTCGTCGGGCCTCCGTACTTCTGCCACAGCGCAACCTCCGTCGAGTGTCGTGTCTGAATTGTGTACGCTTGCGCTTCTTGTATATTCCCTTCCTCTTCCGTTCGCACAAACGAGGGCAGAGCGTTTGTGGAACCGCGCGTGCGGAATTGTGGACGCGGACGCCCATAATGCATTCACTTTCGAACGCCTCGTTTTCGAAGAGATGACTCTGGAGGATGCTCTGAAGTGCTTGTCGACGTCTTCGAAAGGCGAGGACGTGAATAACCTTTCTCCCATTACTATGCTTGCTTCGACCCTTCTGCACCGGAGGCTACTTGCCCATGCATCAGCCCTGTTCATCCGCCGCATTGCCCAGGCCCACGAAGGTGTGGTCGAGGACCCTTCTTCCGCCGAAGAAGAAAAGCAGTGGCGAGAAACGGTCGAATACGGATGCAGCATCGATGGCAGTATCGCAGCGCTTTGCAATCTTTTCAAGAGAGTATGGCGCGATGAGGCAGACATGGATGTCGATAGCTTGGAGTGGGGCTCTGCGGACCCGAGCTTGCAAGTGCTAATGACTGCTACTATCCTTCATCAGCAGGTGTTCCCCCGCAGAGTATCCGACAACAGTTCAGGCTCCTCCGCGGAGTCTGTTACATCACCCCTGTCACCCCCGCCGAGCCCTCAAAGCGGAGAGCCCAAGGATGCCCGGACTCGTCGACTGCGCCACATCCTAGGTTCAAGCGTTTTCGAACAAAGTGTCCTTGGTGGTACCCAATCGGATACGTCCTCGTCACTAGAAGATGCACGTGATCGTGTCGTTGACGAACTCGTCAACCTGGAGAGGGAAATGTGGAGGTCGCGTCCAGTGTAGCAGCGTCGACGGTCGTTCGCCCTTGTACATGTGTCATCGAGTGTTGTATTACACCCGTTCATTGAGCTTGTTTTCTGCTTCTTCACTACCACTACGAATCGCGTTTTTATGGAGTATCTAAATCAGAACCGTGTATTTCCCTTTTTTTCTTTCGACAGCCGACTCAATTGTCGAAGCGAGATGAGTCGGCGCTGGAGGGTTTGCTCACAACGGCGTCCTGATCTTCGTATTAGAGTGACAGTATGGATGCTGCAGTCCTTCCGCCCGGTCTAAACGGCAACCTGAAAGTGTTCGTCGAAGGTGGGTGCGACATCGACTGGCAGCCGTACACCCAAACGCGCTTCTATACGAATGCGTTCGTCATCGACGATGACAAGGTGAATACTCGAGTGATTCCAGGTTATCCAATTGCTTGGTTAACGTCGTCGTCCCGTCGTTTCGAATAGTTATTGCTCGGGTACAAGAAACGTGGTTTCGGTGCTAACCTGTGCGTCCTAGTCATTTTTTTTTCGAACCTAATTACCACCCAATGAATTGCGTCCGTCAGATATAACGGCTTTGGAGGGAAGGTAGAGCCTGGTGAAACCCCACTCGAGGCTGCCAGACGCGAACTTCGGGTCAGTGGTTGAATACGTTTTCCACTCTTTAATCAAACGCGTGTAACAGGAAGAGGCTGGCATCGATGCGCCTTTAGAGCACTCTGGCACGTTAGTCTTCTTGACAGAGGGCACCGAGTGGGCCTTCCATATCGATGTGTTTTCCGCCCGTTCGCATACCGGCATACCCACAGAGTCAGTTAGATATTTCAACCTTTCCCAAGTTGGACGTGTGTTGATCAATTGTTATATACATGTTTGTCTATTATAGGACGGACGAGATGCGACCGGAATGGTTCTCCTTGGCGGAGAACAGTGTAAATGGGAACGACGATCGTTCGGGACTTACCTCTCCGACGACGACGATAACGACAGGAGGCTTACCCTCGATTCCGTACAGCAGGATGTGGGCAGATGACATCTATTGGTTGCCTCATCTCGTCGAAGGGAGGAAATTTGCTGGGCGAGCTGACTTTGCGAAAGATGGCGATACATACGTCATGAAGAAGTTCTGGTTCGGTCTTGTTTGCTGTACTGGATAGCAGGCATCATTTGGCTCTCTCGTGTCGTAGTGTATACCCCCGGGTGTCCCTCCCATAACCTGATTGGCTCACTGAGGGTACTTGATGCGCGAAAGAAAACGGCTTTGTTATCATCATACCACTCTATAAACAGCACTACTCTCCCTTAACGCTTGGGCATTTCAAGGCTTTCCGTTTGCTAATGCCTCCTCTAAGAGACCCAAAGCAATTGACGCCGATCCCCAAGAGGATTGGAAGCCCATACCAGCATGCCTGTACGGGTTCGAGATTCAGAGTGATCAGCAATGATATGGGACAGATGACTTGCCCATAATTGTACACGACGGGAATTTCGGACTGAGGACCGGCTTCGAACCATTCCGTCTCCAGTCTAATTCCACCCAGCCTACCGGGGCGAAGACCGCAACCTTCCTCCACGATAAGAGGCCGAAGATCGTCTATGGTTGGCATGCGTCTCGCGCGGATTTCCGGAGGTGCAAGTTCGGGACAAATAGCGAGAACTCCTGCCAACACGTAGTCTCTGTCCTGCTCTCGTGGAACTGGGAACCTGTAGAGGAGAAAAACACCATCGAAAAGTGAATGCATATGTGGGCAGGGGATTTACCAGTCGTCTGCAACCCTGATCCCTCCCACGAGGACCTGAATGTGACAAATGCATTCTCAGCTTCCTCCGTGATAGCTCCAGATAGTGCTCACTTACATCACCAGTGACTCTGGGCATCAGGTAAAAGTATGATCCGTCCGCACCTGATAGCGTTCTGCCGTACTTGACCCATGGAGCATTCAGAGTAATAGTCTGTCCACGAATGGGGTAGACTTTCTTATCTTCGATGCCTCCGAGGAAACGAGCCCCGAGGCCAATACAGGCAACAATAGCATCAGGTTTCTCTGGTAATCCGCTGATACCGCCGTGCATAGCCTGACTAACGTGCTGTAATTGTGCGTGCACCATCGTACCCCCATTGGTGAGAAAACGGTCCGAGAGCCAATTGAGGTACGCGGGTGGGTATAGGGTGAAAGTGGTGAAGGTCCAACCACGCGTCGCCCCAGGAACGAGCTCATCGTTCGGAATGGGTCGGAACTGCTAAGGATGTGGCATCATAGCTATCGAGTAGTACTTCGTTGACTCACTTCTGGCATGTAGTCAAGCCACTCCGTGGGGTCGACACCGTCAGATCTGTATTCTGAGTGGTTGTACCGTAGGAAACATCCGTGTAAGGGTCCGCCATGTTCTGAATCTCTCCACATGGTCTCAAAGGTTTCCTTGTCCATCTCTAGGGCTGGAGTTGAACCTCGATTGCCATATGTCGAAGAGAGAGAGGTCACCTCGTTGACGCTTATCATCAAAGGCACTACTGACGTGGTGTGCTCCCTGGCCGGTCACATTAGTACTCGAATTTCGCTATTCATCATGACCTACGGCCCAGTGGCTGGTGTAGCGTATAGTCTTTGAGTCGGTCGGAAAAGTTTCAGCGACTATCGTCACTCGATAACCACCCTTTTCCTGGATTCTAATGGCTGTAGACAAGCCTACGACTCCTGAAAAATTGTACATAGCGGGTGAGAGCTATGTCGTTGCCTCGTAGGGCACAAGGAAAGACGACAAACCTGCTCCAATGACGACGATGTCCTTGGTCGTCTCACTCTCTCGCTGCATCGTGATTGGGAGTCAAACGTGAGTGCAGGAAGCAGCTTCCTTTGAGCATTTGTACTCTCCAGGCAGTACGTGTCCCTGAAACAGGAGTCAGATAGAACCTGAGCAGGAAAGGAATATTCAATGGCCCGCCTACGTATCTTGCTCAGGGGTACTTACTCATATCCGGGTAGGAGTTTGGGGGCAACTATACGTGCTTATTGTCCCCGTGTCCGTAAAATCACCTTATCTTGAACCCGTCGTGGAACTGGGCTCGTCCCGGCCGATCTAATGCGACGGCTGTAACGCACACGACACAGTAAACGAAGTGAGCGCTACTTTCTTGTTTTTTTATTGTCCATTTTTCTTACGTCAGCAACCATTTTCTCCTCGACCTGCACAGCTGCTCCAAGTCTTGTGCTGTTATGCCCTCGACGCCCACCAAACGAACAGCAGAGCAGCCTCCAAGCGATGAGCGACCGTTGAAGAGACCAGCCGTGTCGTCGCCAGAGGAAGGCGAGGTGGACGATCTAGATCCGCACTCGCCGCGACCAGCCAGCCCACCCCCGCCAGAGTCACCGCAGGAGTCTAAGCCAAAGGTCAAATTTCCATTCAAAACTAAACCTAGTAACCAGGACTTGCCACCCGTGCCACATGCCAGGCCTGGTATTTTAGACGGAAGGACACCGGGCGAGGACGACAGACGTATACATGGCGAGGAACATCGCTCAGGAAGACCTAGCTATACACAACCTCGACGGCGGCCACAGTATGGAGACCACTGGGAGCCGAGTTCAGATCGTTGGGATTCTCCAAGAGATGGGTATAGACACTATAGACCCCCGCCACCACCGCGAGACAGGTTTGCGGACAGGAGCTACGACAGAGACCGGGATAGGTCTCCTTCTGAACGTTCGCGGTCTCCGTCCTCGACGCCGAGGGGAAAACACAGACTACCCCTTCACTATTCCCCGCCGTCATTCTCTCCGCCCCCGCGCAATTACGACGTAGACAGGCTCCACGATCAGAGGATACGTGAGGCACGGGATCGCGACCGGTACCACGATGACCGCCACCGACCGGACAACCGATTTCACTATAATGATGACCGGCACTACCGTCCAGAACGTGGTCCGCGACGAGATCATTCCCGTGAAAGGGCGGGCGATTTTTACAGTTACGAACGTGGCCGTTATGATAGACGCAGTGATGACGACGGTCAACCTCCTCGCGTAAATGATTACCGTCCTGTCTCCCCTGGCGGTGATTCTTACCGGCCCGTTTCACCCTGTCCACCCTCACCACGGCCACCAGCGCCATCGTTGCCCCCCGGCGGACCACCACCTCCCCCGCCGTCATCTCCCCCTCCAGTTCCTCATGCTCATCGCGCCAAAGACGACACTCTTCCTGCTTCTCATGCCACAGTCTCCATTGCAATGCCATTCAAGCGACCCCAGGCCCCGCGGGACGACCACTCTCCATCACCCTACCCACTACCACCTGCGCATGAAGATGATGTTCGTCGGGCACAGGAGGAAAAGGATGCGGCGGGTGGAGATTCCGCAGCCAAATCTGTGGTAGCCCCTCAGCGTCGTCGTCGTGAGCCAGTCCATCGGACCAGAAAAGAGGAGATGGCTGTTTATGGACGAGTATTCGAAGGATGTGGTCACCAGAACGACTATGAGACGACCACCAAACTTGGTGAGGGCACCTTTGGGTAAGTCGTATAGTTTACTCCGGCAGAACGGCTCTCAATTCGACGGTACCAGTGAGGTTCATAAGGCTATCCATAAAGCCACTGGACGCGCTGTTGCACTGAAACGCATATTGATGCACAATGAGAAGGAGGGAATGCCTGTAACAGCCTTGCGAGAAATCAAAATCTTGAAGGCGTTGCGTCATCCCTGTATCGTTGACATCCAGGACATGTTTGTTGTCAGAAGTACGTCAAACGGGCTACCACGTGGGTCTGCTCCGATACTGATTGAGTTTCTCTAGGCAGAGGCAGAGATTGCCCGTTGTCGGTGTATATGGTGTTTCCTTACATGGACCATGATCTTGCCGGCCTGTTGGAGAACGAGCGAGTGAAGTTGCAACCGAGCCAGATCAAATTGTATATGAAACAACTTTTAGAAGGCACCGAGTACATGCATCGCGTGAGCTTTCTTGTTATGATCTTATGCAGGCACCTTCACGCGTCTGGGTGCAGAACCACATCCTTCATCGGGATATGAAGGCTGCCAACTTACTTATCGACAACTCTGGATCCCTTCGGATTGCTGATTTTGGTTTGGCACGCGCCTATGATCCTGCCGTCGTCAACGGCATGCGGGACCATCACGGAAAGGAGAAGAAATACACTAATTGTGTGGTTACACGGTGGTACCGCCCTCCGGAACTCTTACTCGGCGCACGCCAGTACGGTGGGGAAGTGGATATATGGGGGATTGGGTTCGTATTTTCGCGACTCCAGCTCCCATCACGCAGGTCTTAGGTGCCTTGCAGATGTGTTTTGGGTGAGATGTTCATGCGCAAACCCATTCTGCCCGGTACTTCAGATATCGACCAGTTGGAGAAGATCTGGCAGTTGTGTGGGACACCCAACCAGCATACCTGGCCAAATTTTGATGCATTGCCTGGATGCGAAGGTATCAAGCGGTTCCCCAATTATTCCAAGAGGCTCAGGACGGCGTTCGAAAGGTCGGTTCATCCAATCTGGCGTCGTGTATTACTTGACACTTGGCCCTGGCGCTTCTAGCATTGGGCCTGAGACGTGCGATCTACTGGACAAGCTACTCACTTGTAATCCAAGAGAACGCATTACTGCGTCTGCGGCCCTCGATCATGATTACTTTTGGACGGACCCGCTACCTGCAGACCCCAAAACGTGCGTATTTGGTGGAGTGTCATGGTTGCTTGCTCATGCACCCTTTTTGTTCCAGTCTTCCAGTTTACGAATCTTCGCATGAGTTCGACAAGCGAGGCAGACGCAATCAGCCACCTCCGGGTATGATGCCGCCAGAGAACTTTAGGCCTCATCCTCCTGCCGGACACCCACCTTACCACGGACGTCACCCGCCACCCCGAGAAGCCTTTCGTACCGGTCCACCACCACCCCCAGTCATCGTTTCAGCCCTCATGCAGGGTGCGCCAACTGGGCATCCGCCACACCCACCGTTCAATCGCATGCCTCCATATCCTCCACCGCCCACCAGGCATCCTGGGCAGCCCCCTCGTCCTGCTTTTCCTGGGCCACCGTCGCACTTGCCGGCTAAACCGGCTGCTCCGCTGTGTCTGAATCCCCCTCACTTTGGGAGCCGGAATGAGCGTGACCGGGGACCGCGTCGTGGGTACAGCACTGGCAGCGGTGGTGGTGGTGGCGGCCGTCCGCCCCCGCCGAATGGGTACAGCAATGGCGGCGGTTTACCATATGGTAGTCAGTGATTGCCCATTAACTTACACTCTTTACGATGTAATAGCACTTTGCTTGGGTGTACTTGAAAGTAGCTTCTCCGGGACTTTGATATGGTGTGAGTTTTCGTACCCGTGGGCTAGGCACGGTCACCCGCAGTGCGGCACTTGGTTGAAACCACGACCATGAGGACGTTCCGATTGACAAGTCTCGTCTGTCTCTCAACAGCGCTCGTCTCTGCACTGTCGGAGGGCCAAGTCGTTCTGAATGACTGGTCTAAGGAGCTGCCTCCCGACCAGTCTGCATTCGAGCGCCCGACTAGCAGTGGAATTCACGGCAAGCAATTCGTCCAAGAGGAAGGGATATCCTGTAAGTTCGGTCTAATAGTTGATGAGACGCCTCGTACCAACACTCAAATACGACAGATGAACTCGTTCGACACCCTTACTTTGCCCAACATCAACTGCGGGTGACGGAGCCTTCACTTTGTGACCCATCCGTCAAGCAGTACTCTGGATACCTCGACGTGACCGACGACAAACATTTATTCTTTTGGCACGTCTTTCTCCTCTTTGTACCACGTCCATTAGACGGAAACGCTGACTGCGATCTCAGGTTCTTCGAGTCACGCAACGCTCCGGAGTCGGCACCTCTCCTGCTCTGGTTAAATGGCGGCCCAGGTTGCAGTTCTTCAACTGGGTTGTTTTTCGAGCTGGGACCCTGTAGCGTCTCAGATGGTGGACTGAACACAACCTACAATCCATACAGCTGGAATACTCATACTAACATCATCTTCCTGGACCAACCTGTCGGCGTAGGATTCTCATATGCTGAAGACGGTAGCTCTGTCGACACTAGCGACCGTGCTGCAAAGGACGTTTATGCCTTCCTGGAGCTTTTCTTGACTCGGTTCCCCGAGTACTCCGAGCAGCCGTTCCACATCGCCGCGGAAAGCTACGGTGGCATATACGCGCCCAACATTGCAAACTTCCTTCACAACGAGAACCAGAAGATTCCTTTCACAACAAACGGACTCACCAAGATCAATCTAGAATCAGTCATTATCGGGAACGGACTGACGGATAGCTATACCCAATTTGCGTCGGTGCCAGATTACCTGTGTGAAGGACCCTACCCCATATTCGATGACCCCGATGGGCCCGAATGCACATCTCTCAGGGGCAAGGTTCCCACGTGCCAGAGACTCATCAAAGCTTGCCACACTTTCAACTCTCGCTTTGTGTGTGCTCCGGCAGAACTGTACTGTAACGCGCAGCTTTATGCTCCTGTTCAATGTGGGGGATTTGTCCGTTGTGTATGCAGGATTCAGACGTTGACCTTTTTTTTTCTACAGCATCTGGGCTGAATCCTTACGACGCTCGCCGTGCCTGTGATCCTAAGGAGGATGGTCCTCTCTGCTACAAACAAATGTCTTGGATTGAGGAATATCTGAACACGCCCGAAGTTAAAGCAGCCATCGGTGTCGCCCCACAACGAGTATTTAAGGCCTGTAACATGGGTGTAAATCAAGCTTTCCTGTTGCAAGGCGATTCCGTGCGGGACACCCCCGCATTACTTCCCGAACTGATCAACAATGGCATTCGGCTACTTGTTTATGCAGGCGTCGCCGGTTAGTGCAGATATAGCCGATTTCTGATCCAGACTCACTGCCATCCACGCTAGATATGATGTGCAATTTCATAGTGAGTTACATACAAAATCATACTGGGAAGAACTCAGATTTGAACATTAACTGCTAGGGCGAGGAGCGTTGGTTGGAAGTTCTCGGTACTAACTTCCTTGACGAATTCCTCGATGCACCGACGGAGGTATGGATAACGTCGAGTTCAAAGACACCCGTTGGTACTGTTCGGAGTGCTGGCGGAGGCGGTTCGCGGGCTGGGAACATCACCTTCGTCGCTGTCCACGAAGCCGGGTGAGCAGCGTTACATGCCTCGTGTATGGTCGTGATCCTGATCCCAGATTCAGTCACATGGTCCCTTACGATCAGCCCGAAGCAGCTTTGGTACGTGTGTTCTCAGCCTCGTTTCAGGGTGAGGCTGATTTGGTCCCACAGGATCTAATCACGAGATGGATCTTCGACCTGCCATTGACGACGGACTTTTCAACTAGCTTCCTGTAGAAAGCAGCTAGCAGTTCTTCTTCGGAGCTAATGCTACTGCAGTGCAGTTGTACCATCGATCTAGGTCTATTCCTTTCTCTATGTCTTCTGTGATTGGGCGCAATACGACGATGTGACAGACCTGTCCTGTGTGATAGGAAGGGGAAGCAAAGATTTCAGTGTGAACTTAGCCGAGGGCGACGCCATGACGCAAAAGGTTTATCTCTGCAGCTGATAGCGATGGTCCGTCCTCTCGTCATTCATCTTATGCAACGTTGGGTTCTCTGATCGCAGGCCTGCAGATGTACAGGTATCCGATTCAAGTTCACACGTTCACACATGTTCACTCATTCCCGTAGGATAAGTGTTTTGATTGTGGGCAGATCTTCCCCTTTTTTTTACGTTTGTCCCTCAGCGCCCACCGCCACTCGGCTGCTTAAAAGACCACACGCTCGCAACTTCGTTTCGACCCACACCCGTTCCCCCCAATGGAGGCGATGGAAACGGATAGCATCACGCTCTCTATCGATCTGGAAGCCGGCCCATTCTCTGCGAGAGCAGATAGTCTCACAAGCCTTTGGAATGAGCTGAGGGCTAACACCGTGGAGCCCCTCCAGGCGTCTACCCCGGAGCTCACTTCATTCGCCAACGAATGTCTCTTTTGTGCTCTCATCCTGGAACGGCCAAAAGTATACTATGATGACGAGGATCTTCTAGATTCATCGCCCGAGTTGGAAACCGAAGAATGTGCCTCATCGCAATCGCCGACCGACGATGCTATCGGTCTCATCTACATTCATTCCAGCGAGGCGAACATTCCTGCACAGGAGGTAAACGTAGGGATCGTCATTCGCCCACGAAAGCGACGGAAGGGATATGCGCGTGAGGCGATGGTGTTGGCATTGGGGAAGGTGTTTGAAGAATTCGGGTTTCACCGTGCTCAGGCGGCCATCATGGATGTAGCTGATAAGGACAGCGCCATTCTCTTTTTCACTTCCCTTGGGTTTTCGCATGAAGGGGTTCGCAGGCGCTCGATTTATCAACCAGGGATAGATGGGAAGGACGGGGAGTGGAAAGACGTCACTTACTTGGCCATGTTGGACACGGATTGGGTGGTGAGGAAATCGCGGATAGCGAGACAGCGTGCTCCGTCCACTCTTTGGGAGGAGCTGTTTAACCGCCATGCAAAAGAGAGAGAAGAATTAGCGATGTGGGAAGAGCGCCACGGCAAACTCAGGAGAACTGCCAGCATGGAGACGATCCGTAGAGCGCCAGCGTCGAACGTAGCTGCAAATCAAAAGATGACCTTGGAAGAAGCAAACCGTTTGTTGCTGTACACCTCTGACCAGAGTTCAGCGTCTTCTGCCCGTGGCTCTGGACCTCCTTCTCCGGGCCCAAAAATCAGCATTAATTGGGTGGCAGAGGCCAATGCAGAAGAGACGAGCGACCGTCTTAATCACCGTTCGTTCCGCCCAAGTCATGGAACCTGGCTCTCTGATCAGGAAACGCTCACAGACTGGCTCCGTGCTACATCATCCCAGGTGGAGCTACTTCCATCCATTCCATCTGCTTACCCTTCTATAACGGGGTCGGAATACGCAATCACCATACCATCACCCTCATCTCCGCCACCTGATACGCCGCCCATTCGTTCCAGTTCCCTAGAACGAGACTCTGATTCTGAAATTCTGGAATACGACGATGTCTTGTCGCAAACAGACCTTCTGCACCTGGACACCACTCCCCGTGCGCTTGTCGATTTGCCGGGTTCCCGCAGTCCGTCACGATCCAGCCGCTGCTCGTCCGTCTCGAGTCAAAATTCCTGGTGCGATGCGCGCAGCAGTGTCGACAGTGAATGGGACATTGTAGGTTCTAGCTCTTCAGACGCAGCGAACTCAGTTCGCACTGGAAGGTCACGAAAGAGGCGAGCCAGACGTCGTAAAGAAGCTCTCCGCCAGGTTTCCTCTTAGTGAGAGATACCGCTTTCGAAGATATCTCCCTTTCGAATCTTGCTGTTACCCAGTGACTTTTGAATTACAATATGCCGTCAATGTAAGTGGTGACTTATATTTAGGTCACCCTTCGCCCACCGAAATCAACCAGTGGAGTCCTTCAGCCAACCATTCGTGTTTTCGTCGTTACCATACTCCGGAAGGTTAGTGGTGTACAAGTAGTTAGACATCATACAGCATTCGCGTGTCGAGCGCAGTCTGCGCAGCATGATGAAACCGGGCGCAAGTAGTTTCGACGAACGGGGCAGTAAAGGTAAACTTACCACCGTGAACCTTGAAGCTTGAAACCTCATTGCGAGCAGAGGGGTGACATGCCTCATGGTCGTTGCACTACTCGTGACAGGTCGACAGCTTGGTAACAGTAAGACAAGCTTCACTTCAGTCGAAAACGGAAGCGTAGCAGCACCCTCATTTCGATTCACACACGATGGCTGATGGCGTTAGGGTAGCTTGGGAGCCGCGCAGCACCTTCCGAGGGTGCAAGCAGGTATCAGTTTCCACGTGTAAAACACGACGTCTTGCGGGACAAATGCGAACGGCTAGTACGAAAGCAACCCATAATAAAACTGACTACTTTCCTGCTTTCCGAGCTCTCCGCTTTCGACCAATGAGCGATCCAATGAGCTTTCCAGGTTTTAGCGAATCCTCTTTCTTCACTTCCACACGCTTGGTTTGATCACTTGATACACGACGCTTCTTGGATGGTGGCTCTTCCGTCTTTCTTGCATCGTCTTGAGTTCGGGACCTTACCTGTAAGGCGTGTAATCAGGCGTGTTGGACGTAGGGGGGATCAGGTATAAATAAAAAGTATTGCTTACTGCTTTCTCCTTCTGTCGCGATGACCGGCGCTGCACAACTTGGACATTTTCAATGGCGAACTCAACTATCAATGTGCCGTTCGAAGGCTTGGACGGACTTTCTACCGCATCCTTCATCCGCTTGATCCGTGCTTCGTCTGGATCATCTTTCGCTTTCTCCTTTTTGATGAGGTCTGCAAGTTCCTCTCGCCACCATTTGTCGAAAAACGGGCCCACTTCGGGATTGTTGTTGGCCCACCGTAGAACTCGAAGTGCGTCCGCATGTTTGTGCATTTCGACGAATCCGTACCCCCGACTGCGACCTATTCCCGTTACGGGATCAACGCGGTCCTGCTGCCGTACGATCTTGGCTTGCTTCACAGGAGTCGGCCGTCCGAACTTCTTGTCTCGTTTCTTTGATTTAGTGGCTTTGGAGTCGTGCTGGTCGGTACCTAGCACCCCTTCCGAGGGCTCCGCAAGTTCGTCAGGGTCTAGACCTTCCCGAAGTTGTCCTTTGACTTCCGCATTGAATGCTTTGACAGCGTGCATAGCGAGACGTTTGAGCACCCGTTCCGTTACGAACAACGGTATCCGTCGGATACTTAGGCGCGTTCTAGAGACATAGAGTGAGGGGTTGCTGCGAAGCAATGTTCTACGCGAGTTGAAGGAATTCCTGCGTCTCTCCACTTCCGCCGGCGGAAGGGCCTCTGCGGCGGGTGTATTTGGGAGAACAGCTATCAGATTCGTGAGTTTGTTAGTCTCAATGTGAAAAGGATGGGGACGCACCACCCTCACGCAAGAGGTAGAGGTTACGTTTGTCAGCCTTTTCTCGGGCCTTCTCGCCTTCCTCCTTGAGTTTCGCCGCCCGGTCCCGCGTTACGGCACGTACGA
Organism: Pisolithus albus; assembly: GCA_024613165.1. Taxonomy (NCBI): domain Eukaryota; kingdom Fungi; phylum Basidiomycota; class Agaricomycetes; order Boletales; family Pisolithaceae; genus Pisolithus; species Pisolithus albus. The sequence continues at coordinate 705,419 of JANFAB010000001.1, read as the reverse complement.
CGTCGAGCGTACGGCCGTGAAGGACCAGGTTCCTAGCAATACTAGAAGAAGGGTCAGGTGTAAGAATGGAGGGGATGGTGAAGGGATTTTTGGCCGGCTGAGATGTTCACATGAAGTTATCGGGGCAGGAAAGTGCAGATGCAAGGAAGAACATACCTGTGGTTGGTTGCCGATGGTCTCAGTGCGCAGGATTTCGCTCTGCTCGATGACCTTGTCCGCATCTTCCTTGTTCCAGAAACAGATGAACCCTGTTCCCCGAGACCTCTCTGTTTCCGGATCGATCGTAACACGAGCATATCGAAGCGGTCCCCATGCCCTGAATCTGGATCATGAGTGAGCATCAAGCATTATGCGTGTTATCAAGGAAAGCCTACAAAGTCCGTAAATCATCTTCAGTTGCGGTGAGAGGAATGTTGCGAATGAACAAGGTGGTTCCGACATCAGTTTGCGGTAGCTTGGGTTTCGTGGCTTCTCGTTCATCATCGTCCCCTACAGACTCTTCGCCTTCGTCATCGCCTTCAGACTGGCTGTCTGCATCGCCGTCAACTTCTTCATGGACGCCCATGTGTTCATCCCCGTCTCCACTGTCTCCCTCATCTTCACTTCCATCCTCGTCATCTCCTTCGCTCTCTGAACCTGAATCCTTCATCTCCACGTCGCCCTCTGAACCTTCACCTTCATCCACCTGCTCCAGTTTTGACTTCGCTTCCTCCCACCTATCCTTGCTCAATGCCCAATCCACAACGATCATCCGCTCTTTGGATGAGCTACCGGTGGCCTCAGAAGCACCTTCCACACCTTCTTCCTTCCCATTCTGTGCATGTTTCTTCTCCTCTCTTCGGTCCTTCTTCCTCTTTTGCTTGTCGGAAACGATAGTGTGTGCCATACCGGCTTTGACTTTCATTCCATTGCACTCTTCCAACGCAGACTCTGCGTCTTTCCTGCTCAGCATCCATACGAAGGCGAAACCCTTTGATCGGTTTGATACGGAGGACTTGGCCCCTTCCCCACAATCGTCCTGTTCAGTATGATCGATGTTCGTAACTGGCATATTTATCGAGTGTATAGGTCCATAGGGTAGAAAGATCGCTCGTAAATCTTGCTCCGTGAAGTCGAAGGGCAGATTACGGACGATAAGTCGACTTGCGCGACTCGGCAAAGCAGCCTTGACTTGTTCTGCAAGTTATCTGTATCAGAATCGACGACAAAAAGATATTTCCCGGTTGTGAGACACGTTACTTTTTTTCGAGGCCTGAACGAGGTTCTCGAGACGCTTTTTGAGTGTGACGGACAAGAGGCTTCCCTTGAAGACGTGCGCATGCAGCTTGTTGACGGCATCCTGTGCGTTCTTTGACGTAGAGAATAGGACACTTGCTATACACAGGTTTCAGCGTCCAAATCGCAGAAGGATACACATGTAAAGCAATCACCTGTCGTAGGATCTTCGTCTCCTGAAGCATTTTTTCCAGGCCATACCACGTTCTCAGCACCATCAAGTTTGCGCACTTTCTTCCACAGTGCTTTTAGGTCTATGGTCGATGGCAAACCAGAGATAAGGATAGTTCGGATAGCGAACGGATCTTTGGATATAGAGGAAGGTAACTTCACGTCTTCTTCCTCCTCTTTTTTCACAGAGTCGGCTTTGGGCTTTGGCTTCGATGGACGGTCTGTAGTTGGCTTGTCCTTGGGCTAGCGTATATTGAATAAAAATGAGTGAACGCTCCGAGACGACACAAAAGATGGTGTCGTTACTTTTATACCAGCCCATTCGACTCTGAGTTGTCGGCCGTTCATGGTCATGCCATCGGACGTGATGGTATTATATGCAGTCTGCGCGTCCTCCCGGATCGCGAAAGAGACGTATCCGACGCCCTTGGATACGCCCGTACCGTGCTCAAGGACAACAAAGGCAGACCGTATCGGAGCAAGGTCTGAAAATGCAGTTTTGAGATCGGTCGACATCGCATCGTAGGGGAGGTTAGACACGAAGAGGGTGGACCTTGCAAGGAAGAGAGAGTGAGATGGGACATTTGCAATCCACGCGTGTATCTGAGATAGATAATGACCTACCCGTGCCCTCCTTTCTCGAGATGCTCGTTTTCTCTTGATTTTCTTTTACCCAGCGTGGTCGCCATCGAACTTGGAGCCGTGTTTTTCACGTCCTTAGTGGCCCGCCTCTCGACAGAGCGGTTGTTTGGGTTTGTTAGGACCCAAAGGCATTACCAAAGAAGGCAACTCCATCACAGTCTCATCAGCTGGACGACGACCGTCAGTCTAGAGTCGTTTTCTTTCCCTACTGCGATAGTCTACACGGTCTTCATATGCTGCTGCTCGGATTCTTTGGCCCCATCAACTTCGGCATGAACCTCTCTGGAAAAAAAGAACTCATTGTCGCTCGAGACTCGCCGTCGGAGGCATCGCGACTTCGAATCATACTAATTAATCAATATACGCTGCAATCCTCTCGATAAAGGAAGCTCGCCTCGTCGCGATCTCCAAGCTGCGACGATAGAATCAGATGGATGTCTGCTCGGATCCCCTCCGCCTACCTGTATTACAGTACATATATCTCCGCCATCGAATGCTCTACTATAGGGACCGATTACCGTGGACGCGGTAAATGTGCATGGATGGCATCACGCCCACCGTCCAATCTCCAAGGCCTTTCTATGCCTTTGATCGTTTCTACATGGCTACCGTTGCCATACCCATACTCCCTCCGACCGCTTCTCCCGCTCAGTGAAAATTCGACTCAACACGGGTAACGTACAGCGGATGCAGTTCTCATAATAAGACCAGGTATGTTTACAGTGCCGCTTGTTTCCATGGACCCGCAATATTTTGGACTCGGTAAGTCTGTACTGATCGAGGTTTTGGATCCTTAACGGCACTTGCGTGGTAGGTATGTTTACAGTGCCGCTTGTTTCCATGGGCCCGCAAATATTTTGGACTCGGTAAGTCTGTACTGATCGAGGTTTTGGATCCTTAACGGCACTTACATGGTGATGGGGTGTCCAGACATATTACAGTACTGCCGTTCAACTTGTTTCTGCGGGTCCGTCCTCAAAGAGCAAGAATTTGGAATTGAGGGCTGAGGGTTGGGTTGAGTGCTGACGGCGATGACTTGCCTTGTTGCCCTTGACCGGTGACCGGTGACCCCCCTACCTCGGGCCAAGAAAGCCCAAGAGCAGATATGAAGACTCGTTGTAAGATATCAGCGCCGTCGACACACCCCTGTACTTATGCTGAGTTGTGTGGTATACGCCGTTTTTGGTCATCGCGAAATTAGGTCACTAAATCTCACGGAACTTACCACACACAGAGCGCTCGGAGGAGAGGGGCTCCAACCGCCGGCACCGTTAGTACTAATACCTAGCGTGCATAAGTACTAAGAAGGCCCAGGCAAACAAATTTCGATGGGCCGAATCGACCCTGACGAGATGCCTTGTATATGAACTGTCAACTCGGCGCGTTCTCTTCGTGCAAGTAGATCAGGGTCTGGCTCGGATCGTATTGCTTCTCCACCGACCAACGGGACGGCCGCCGGCCGCTACTCGGTGTCAGTAAAACAAAACGAACGGGATGAGGCCCTGGGGAGGGGGCTTCGGTAGAATACCCTAGAGTTTTCATTATCCCTCGGGGTGCCAGCTCGTTGGGCGGGGAGTGGTACCCGTATATCTATCTCATCGAATATCGGATGGACGACCAAGTACCTCGGAGTAGCTTTTCCTCGGAACGTAGATTGAATTGTTTTTCAATCCGCCAGGTGTTGTTTTGTTGTAGGCCACTTTGGCCCAGGGGCCTATATCTCCAAATTCATCGACGTTCAAACGTGTCCTGTACATCATGGGACCGCGTCACGCTTGTCATTATCGCTGACTTCCATTCCAAAATGACGCGGAGAACGACCGACGTTTTCCTCCCCCACAACCGACCCTGAGGCCTGGCCGATCGGGCACCGAGGAAAATACGATCGCACGGGGTGGTTTCGACATTTTCCCTCGCTCGACTCATAAAACCCGGAAACTAAATTCGTTCACAGCCACCCGTAATCTCTCGATCGGGCACGGTAACGCGTACCCGTCGGAACCCTAGTAATCAATATTACCTTAGAAAAATGACTAGGCGATAATAGAGTAAACGTATGATACATGTATGAAGTGTGAGCGATACGACACATGGTAGGAGAAGCAGTAATGAGAGATCGAAGATGAAAAAATCTCGATAGCGGTGATGAATGTCGGTAGAGGCGGTCGTGTAAATGCAGTTTTCCATGGCGACCAAAAGAAACGAAACCGAGTAGTTCACAGACGTCGGTGGGCATTGAAGTTGAATAGAGTACCCGTCACCACGAAGAACCGCGTGCTAATGGGCACGGAGAGCGTGTTTCTGAGTTCACCCCACGAGGGCACTCCGCTTGAGGTTATCGTGTACGATCACGTCTTGCACTGTACCCGGCATCACCGATCTGCTCGTTATACCTGCCTTCAAAGGACTCACCATTCTGCAGTATGAGCGACGTCTGTTTCATATCCTATACGAGAACGAAGACGCGTATCAGGAGAAGACTTCCTTATCGTCGTAGAAACAGGACCACGCGTACCGTCACCGACGTAAAGTGGCAATAGAGAGGTCGGTCGTTAGCGTGTTCTCTCATTAGCGCGGCAAACTTCTTCCTCAGGTCTGCAATCAAACCGAGAACAGCGTCCGAATTTTCGTCGTTGCCGTCAGCAGATGCGAACGCCAAAGAAAGAATGATCGAATAAACTTACATATGCTAGCACTTTCGAAATCGTTGGGCCGGTTTCCATAGCTAGTGATGTAATTTCCCAGTCGTATTCCGGACTCGAGCTTTGCACGTAATATGTCGCACTTGTTGAGAAATAGGATGAGGTAGGCTTTCTTGAGCAACGGATGCGACACTATGGTTTTCCATAGGAGGAACGAGTCAGCCTGTGGGTTACGTTAGAGAATGATACCTGAAGAGCAAAGTGGGAGCGCGCGAGTCTATTGACGGAAGGGTCCTCGTGAAGAACTTGATCGAAGCAGCTTATCGGAGCGAGGAATATGATAGCGTTCACGTCATCAAAGTATGGGACCCATGCAGCTATTCGAAGAGGTTGGCGACACGCACACGCAAAGCGGAGATTACAGTCGTACCTCTCTGCAAAAGAGAAGGTCAGAGGGAAACCGATCGCAGTAAGAGTGGCGTACCAAAGATCTCTGTCCGCCGACGTCAAATACACGCCAGTCATGGTTCATGGCTGAGCCGAGGGGTCCTGCTGAAAGATCAATCCATGCGCACGATTGGTCAACTGCAGAAACGACAGACCGGTCCGCACTGTGAAGCGGTGCTCGGACACGCCGAGAGTCTTTATCCGAGCACGAAGCACGTCGTCTGTGCAAGGTATGAACAGACTACGTCGAGATAAGACCCAAATGCCTACCATCCGAGGGAACGTATCGCAGTGAGGTGACCCTGTCTAGGTCGTCCAGGAAGCTAGAGGGGGATCAGATCGGACTGCGTCAATATACGAACGTGGGACAGCAAGCTCACAACCCCGCCATCTCTTCTGGTCTCATTTTTTCGACTTCCATCAGTTTCTTGATGATCGGATCTGTCCAAAGCCGTTTCATGTCCTCCGCACAGGCATTCATGACGACGCCTGGATCATCTGTATCTGACCAGTTTATCATATCTGCTGTGTCGCAACTCCTCCGATTGTCGCCGTTGCCGACCAGCCTGCTGAAAGCGCCTTTCCAACCCGAGTTGACGCACACTTCATACATGGACGAGTCCTCCTTTGGGGAGACCTGGCCTGGAGGTAGTATTTTTCTGAGGAGGGCTGCTTCCACCTGGATGAGGGGTGCGAGTCTCATCTTTAGTTTGAGATGGTCTGCTGTGAGTGGGGGGTAGTCTTTGTGACCTGATGGTGGACACGACGAGGACGAGCCATGTGAGACATGAGTTGAGGAAGAGCATGACTGACTGGATGAGCTGTAAGACGTGTACGGGTGCGATGCTGCATGTGCTCTGGATATCACGTCCACGATGGCATGGATGGACTGCACGACGTTGAGTTGTATGATGCTCCGCCAGTACGCCTTCTCGGCACGGAATGCCTAAAAACAGGGGGTATTGTCGGTGATCAATCGAACATCCGGGTCGGAGGATTCCTTTCAGGGCACAGTGTCTCACTCACTTTGGGAGAATGCATAAGCTGGAGATCTGACATGTCCGAATCGGGGTAAATTACTTCCGCAAATAGGCATATATGTCATCGGGCTTACTTTTGAGCGTCGTCGATTTGCCTGGTGAGCTCGTCAGGTTTTCTGCAAGTCAAGACAGCGAATGAACGCACCAGATTCACTTTGACCTTGCAGAGAGTGTGTGCGTGTCAGGGTCGACGACGAGCAAAAGAGAGAGAGAGGCGCACCTAGGAGAAGAATCTTGATAGGTCTCGGGCCCTTCTTGTCGGCCGTGCGTTGTCTGTTGAGTTCTTCGTCGATGGCATCCGAGACACGCTTTGCCTCCTGCTCTGCACGGATGCGCGCTTCTCGTTGGAGTTGTGTCTCGTTGGACGGGGGTGCCATGGCCCGTGTCAAAGGATCGTCGTCGGTCCCAAGCTTGTGGCGTCTCGTTCCCATCCAGCTGGTCTGCGGTGGTGGTTCGTGGTGGTGGTGGTGGTGGTTAATGGATGTACGTGTGGTTGATACGGCGACGGGGTGTGCGAGTGCTTTAAAGGGATTTACCCGTTTCCACTGCCAGGGAAGTTCAACGATGACCCGATTTTGACCATATTGGCAAACGCGTGACGCCTCTTTCTCTCCCTCTCTGATCGAAATCTCCTCTGCGGCTGGCCGTCCTCGGCGTTTATCCACCTGACTACGACGAGACAGCTCGCTCGCGGGATGTCGTGCCCACTCTGTTGACATTGTGCCGTGCTCTGCGGCCAAGTTCCTATTTAGGCGTCATTGATATGAAATCGTAGATGCAGTTAATCAAATAGCACGATCCAAGTCTGCATACGTATGCCAGCGCACTAATGTTATGTAGATAAAACACGAGGAGAACAACTTTGCAGAAACGGTACTCTTTTCCATCTAATCCATTATCCCAACAGACCCTCGCCATCCGACATCGCCGCCGAGCTGTATCCACTGCCACCGATCTCATTGTACCGTGCCACTCGGAGTCGCTGACTCGGGGGAATCATCTTGTCCTCCAGGCCATGTGGTGCACCACCACGCAGAATCCCCACTCGCTTCATCGCAAGCAGCTATATAACCATCGGTGAATATGCGGGAAACGACGTCGACAAATTTAACGAAAGAGGCTCACGTTATGTGCTGCATTGCTGTGGTCGTAAACACCACCAAAGAAGGCCGTCGTAGCGTCTCTCCCGATGTACTTTGTAAGAAGGTGACGTCCACCTGGATGCTCATCCAAGAAGTCGGCCACGTCATGGATAAAACCAGCAATGCAAATCAGAGGTCGAGTCTTGGCCTGGGCTTGATCTGTGTGCACGAACATCATCAAATCGTGCACCTGGTACCATCTCACCGATCCACTTACAGCTTTCCCAATTAATCACTGGTAGATGACTGTTGTCCGACGGCCACGAAAGCGTCTCCTGTGCCTCACGAAGGCGCTTGAGATGCATCGTCAGTTGACCCTTGCGGACTTCGTTCTCCGGGAACGTCTGCAGTGATACGTCAAAACGGATAGCGGATAAGTATATGGAGACAACACCGTACCTTGAGATGGGAAGCAAGGCCAACCCTCTTGCACACCCAAATAAACCACTTCGTCGGGTCATACTGATACCACCTGATGGCATTTCGGTAGTCCATGGGGAACTGGTGGTGGAAATTGTGATAACCCTCGCCGATGGTGACAAGTGCAGTAATCAAATGATCACGAGGGGTATGCTTGTCGTCGAATGGCGCCTCTCCGAGCCAATGGGCCAGTGAATTGACGCAGAACGTAGACTATATATTAAAGAAAATGTTAGCCAACGCTCCAACGAAATTCAGTCTTTTTACTTACGTGGTGGACAAAGAGAAGTCGCAACAGACCCGCATACACGTACCCGCCTTGCCAATCACCCCATCCCAAACCAGCAACTACGGTAGGGAGAACGACTCCCATGATAACCACCAGCTTGAGGTAGTGACGATGCTGCCATTTGACAATATCGTTCTTCGAGAGGTCGCTGACGTCCGCCACCCCAGGCTTACGACGAGGCTTGATGATCATCCAGCCAATGTGGGACCACAACAGTCCCTTGTGGGCGTTGTAAGGGTCGAGGTCGGTGTCGGTGTATCGGTGGTGGGCACGATGACCACGTGCCCACCACCTAATGGACCCTTCGACGGCACCCGCACCGAGAAGCGCAAGTGCAATTTGAAGCGGGCGGGACGCGTTATACGACCTGTGAGCCCAGAGACGATGATACCCGGCAGTTATTCCTGTCGACAAGTTAGCACCCGTTTCTTGCATGCGACTGACGGTCTCACCAAGGCCAGTCATGTAGTAGTATATGATAGACCATATTGCTGTTTCCCACCTGAGGCGTGTAAAGTACGCACCAACGACACCGAGTATGGGGGTGACACCGAGGATGACTACATGAAGCCAGTTTACCTCGTTCCAGATATTGTCCCACCTCACCGGTGGTAGCGCCTTTTGATTTTTCAGGGTGTACGACACATAATTGTCGGGGACGTTAGCGTCCACTGGGACGTTGTCGAGTAGATCGATGGTCATCTTCGTCGTGGAATGGTCGTTACCAGTGCTGAGCTGTCCGACGCGGGAAGAGAAACAGACAAAAACGAAGAAGAAAAAGTGAAAAAAAGAGTACACACCCGCAGTCTCAGCGCCCCTGAACTTTTATGCTAGCGTAAATTCTTTGGGGCGGAAGTATTTCTGCGCACCGTCCTTATATGGGAATGGTGCAAAGTTCAACTATTCAGCAAAAAAGAACACGTGTTTGAGCACGAAATTTCCTTCTATATCCCTGTGTAGGCACATCAACGACTGTTGAAGGGCTGTGATTATGTCCCTTGGATTCGTGCCTGTCCTCGTGCATGCTCATCACTAGTGCAACTAACTCATCTTCCGACGACCCCTTCCTTCCCAATCGTAGACGTGCGATTGGTCACAATAACACGCTAGCCGTTCCGTACTCCTCGGATCCAACTGTCTAAACTAACAAACGTATTCACTGTCAATGTTGGCGGGACGACGAACATCATCATCATGATCATCTGTCGCACCTGGTTAATTAATGCCAGCTAGGATGATGCTGACACTGGAGAAACTGTGCATCGCGGGAGTTCGGGTGTAGGCGTCTTCCTCGTCGTGCCCACCTGACCCCTTCGAGAAAATCTCCTCAGACCCTCTGCCACGTACGTACCGTGCGTTTCTTCCCTGAGTCTGGCCTTTCTCATGCCCTCGACTTAGGCACTGCTGTGGTTTCCGTCGTCCTAGTCCACTCCTGCGTCTCAACTTGCAGCCCTCCTTCCCCACCTTACGTCGCATTAGGACACCTTACAATGTGGGAAGAATTACAGGCCGTGGTGATAGCCGCATGCAAAACGCACAGGGAAACAAACCGGCTCAATAATGATTACAGAGCCTGCATTCTCGTCGGGTCGGACTACTTCGTAAAGTATGGGAACGCGAAGGATCTTGAGCCCGAGCGCGCAACCCAGGAATATTTCTACCAATATGCACAGCAGCCTCAGATGCCGGAACCGCCACGTATTGCTAAAATCGTACATCACTTTATCCATCAACATACCATGTATTTGGTCATGGAACGCATCGAGCTTCAGGTATCTCCTCCAGACCTCGCAAAGAGGATCCAAGGAGCTGTGCAATGGCTGGCCAACGTTCCACCTCCTCCCAACTCCAAGCTGGGCCCCGTAGGGGGCGGCTTCATACGCCACAGGTTCTTTAAGGACTATAAAGCGCCTTTCGAATTCTCGGACACTGCCATGCTGGATTTGTATATGAAGAGAGTGCGTCTAGAGTTTGTTTCTTTAGCGTCCACCACCGCTAACATGTTATTTGGGCCAGGCACACCGCGTGCTCTCAAAAGTAGGCCAGAAGAAGTATCCTCCTATCAGTGTTAACGGTGAACGCCTCATGTTCACCCAAGCTGACATGCACGACTCCAATTTCGGCGTTGACGAAAATGGGAGGACTGTTTTAATGGATTTCAATGAGGTAGGGCTGTTGCCCGAGTCGTTCGTAGCTTTTACGCTGCCTCCGGATATCGCCGCCACCTTGGGCCTGTCGCGCGGTTCCAAACTGACCTCGATGGCTGCCATAGCTCACTGCCTGCAAATGGTCGGTAACCCGAAATTCGGTACGTCAACTTGTGCCTATCATGGGGATATGCAGCGCAGCTAACTTGGACCAAAGATTTGAAAGAGGTGTTCGTCAAAAACTAAACGGATGGTATAAGTTGCGACGTGTGAGCTTCCGCGACCTCCAAGCTAGTGAACCCATCTGCTTTCCATATAACGCGTTAACCAACTTGGAGATAGAAGTCTGGGTTCGGGCTCCCTAAGCGTGTCGCTCGCATCACGTTCACATATCGCAATTAGTTTTCTCCGTCCCTGCTTTACTTTCCCAATCGTTGTTTCTCCCCATTGCTATCTCATCTTGATGTCCTGTATTTGTCCTATCATTCGTTGTTTGTATGAATATGCTGTGATATATTACCCAAAGATATCACCTGCATGGTGCCGGGTTTCGTCTTGTTTGCTATAGGACTTCGAGAGACAGCGTGTATTCCATTAGCGCGTAATGCCAAGGATACAATGCATTATCACATAGTGTACATGGCCAGCAAGATGCAGTACAACCAAGCCTTTGCAAAACTATAAATCAACGTGGTGAACGAATTAAAACACACACCGCGACACGAAAGAAAGTGATAGTGGTAACAGAATTTTAGCTAACTTGTCTGCTGCGGCGGGACTTGTTAACGGTATTGGACCGCTCCAAATTGGACTTGAGCGACCGCACCGCATGCACGATTTCGCCTAATTATTTTTAAAAGAAGGCAACAGTCGCATCAGTGACCACGCTCGGAGGACACAGTGCCCAAGACCGAACATCGACACCGTCGAAACACGTACCTGCAAGTTTGGGCGTGTCCGCCTCAAAGTCATACCGCTTATTTCTGCTGTCGCGCTGGACGACGATCTTGAACAACGACGCCGACTTTTGGGATTGCTGGCACACGACCACGCTCTTGACGTGGAAGGACACGGTTTTGCCGCTGTCGAAGACATTTTTGGCTTTGTTTGCAGCTGGCATGATCTAACAACCAACCAGTTCGTGATGAGGATGGTCGTGAATATATGAAGAGAGGTGGGCGTACGTGAACGTAGACGCCGTCGATGGCGAACGTGCGTTCTTGACGCGCGAGCATGGGGGTTTTGCGGTATACCGTGTATCGCTACAAAGGATACATCCTTTAGTCAACGCATTCGCGGCGTCGAATAACCCTCACCTTGTATGCTGTCGTATAGTCGGCAGCGGCACCCAGCAGCATCTCAGGTACATCAGATATCCGCTTGAAAATCGACGCTGGGAACCATAGGTCAATATTTTTAAACCGAATGATAAGAAAGGGGACTCTGCAGACCATTCGGGTCGGTCGTCCGTGTACCGCGACTCTCGGGTTCAATGCCTAGCTGTGGGAGCATCGATCTCTTGACCAGAGTCAACTCACGCTTCCCTTCCAACGACGCGACGGTTCGGTCGAGGTAGATAAGAATATTTAGATCGTTGAGAATCAACGCGTAGTCCTTCGGATTTGCCAGCTTGCGTTTCCGGCAAACGAGTTCGAGAGCTTCTTGCATATACATACCCGCAGAACTGTCAGAAATGCATGAAGGTGGTTTTAGCAGTACATCCGGGAAACACGATCCGCGGGAAAACCAACACAGGTATGGTGGTCGAAACATGGCCGGCGTCAGCCGTATCTGCAACTCTGATACGCAAAAATATAGGAGGACCATAACCGGAAGATGGACCAAGTGACGAGGATAAAACTGGGGTGGTGCCGAACTGCGTGCTCGGTTCCGTTCCAGATACAGAAGGTGGTGCGAGCGCCCCAGCAGGCAAAGCAGCCTTTCCAGGAGCTGCAACGATCCGCGATGGATGGCGCTGGATTTTGCCTTCAAGTTGTTCGTTTTGTTGAACTGAGAGACGTCAATGTAAGCATTGAAAGGGAGCGGGAGAAGACATACTCTGCGTTGGAGTTGCGGCTATGATTGCGAATGCATCTAAATTGAATTTGGATATCTTTCCAGTTCTGTCGGGTGCTGCAACGGGATAGTTATCAAAAAAACTCCCTCGCAAGTATGAGGCCGTACGCACGAGGAAAATCTTCATCGACTTCTCCATCGTCCTCGGCGATACGCATCACCCAACCCACCGCAGACAATTTCGGATCGTTTTCACGGACACCCTCGTTCAGCTTCGGTAACCAACCCTCTTCCCAATAGTTCCACAATGAAAAGCCGACGACTTCCTCGACTGTAGCGTCTTTTCTGACGTTCAGTACCATAGGTTTGCCTTTGGGCTGACGTGCGTGGGGGAAGAATACCTTGACATCCATAGCGGCGGTCTCTCCACGACCTGAGACAGCCGCGTACAGCTCGCTGAAAGGGTTAGAAGATCCACCGGAAGAAGCAAGCATCATGGTTAATGCCGAGACCTGTGGACGTGAAGAATGCACCGGGTGTCGGGTGAATACCATTTCTGAGGGGTCCGCGTCAACCATAGGTTGAGAAATCGATGCACCCCTCCTACGGGTCTCTACTCTGGGAGGGTTCACGATCGCATTTTGGTTTGGAGGCGGAGGTGGTTTGACGATCTCGAAATGACGGTCCACGTCTTCCGTAGAGTGATCGTCGTCGGTACCGAGTCCCTCGGAAACGGGACTGAGTCGCGAGCGGGAGATAGCAAAAGAAGTGGACACGGCCACTCCTGGTTGTGGAACGGATGGTGTACATGAAATTAAGGAAACCGCATCCGAGGGGGTATCTAGCCCCGGGGTGCGAGTAGCTGCAAAGTCGCTACGTGACGATGAGATTCGTGAGCCCGGACTACCAGCAAACTTACGGGTCAAACTCGTCTTCCTCGTCCATGTCATCTGCGATCTGATCAGTGTCCGAATCGTCCTCGTTCTCTTCCTCTGCCGTTCCACTTTCGCCCTCGGAGGACGATAACTCCGGGTTCAAATTCCTTGAGACGACGGAAGGTGGTTTTGGTGCGCCCGGCGGTTGTCCACGACGTGCCATCATGCGTAGTCGACGCCTAGCTTCCATTTCCTCCGCTCCTTTGAATTTCGGTATGAATTGCGCTTCTTTCGCTGGTGGTTCCGGTGGTGCATACTCTTCCTTGGGTGCTGGTGGAGGTGGAGGATTTCCGGCCAACCGAGACGCACGCTTTGAAGTGGACAATCGTCTGCCATTCACTCTCATACCGAGTGCGCCAGATCTATTGCCCATGATCGTCTCGTGGTGTTTAAGACGAGGCGTGCTGGTCGGTCCGGTCGTCTTGGAAGGTTCCTCTGTGTCCGTTTCATCGTCAGATATAGGCGGGCTGGAAGGGTAGTCTAGCTCCGGCCATCGTTGTGCGTCAGCGAGCGATGCAGCAAGGATATATGGATTGGAAGTATACGACGGATTGAATGAGATGATACGACTGCCGTATTGATCGTCGACGTTGCGGAGATATGACAGCCGCAGACTGTGTACCAAGTATCTGTTGTCCTGGATCAGCAGACGGCCAGGACATAAAGACTCGGTCTCACCCTGGGTCGTTGACAAGCGACATCTCCCTGTGAACAGAGTGAGAAATAGCAAAGACATAACGCGGACACCACACCTTCTGGTTTATCCCTTGCAAGACACGACTGTTATTGCAGTCTTGGTATTTACGACGCGAACACTTTCGTATTGGTTTCACGATGATTAACTAAACTACTACTACTACGCTACGACCGGCTACCTTGATAAATTGAACTGTTTGGCTGAGCGCGTGCAAGACTAGTGTGTTAGCATGGCACGACAACTCCCAAGTCACTTGACCAAACACTGACCAAACAGTTCCGCATGCACAGGTGTCGGTCCGCTCAAAACCCCTCTGAAACACGCGAGTCCGATAATTCGGTGTGTGCACTTTCCTGCGATGGTCTGGTGAATACCACGCAGCCATCGTCACATCAGAGTGTTTGTCGTCATATATCAGTTTCGCAGTAGACATCGTATGTAAGTGAGGCACCACGTTGTCGGGGCGCCCCGCAACACGTTCACTCGTGCGAGTGTTCCTTGTACCGCATGTACAATACACTTATCGATTGTCCGTTTCCCGTTATCGATCGTGTGTGTCCACCCCAAATGCCTGCTGTGCCATTGTTTCTCAAAGGGAAGTTGGAAGGCGCAGGGGGGTGTGTGATTGTGTGCACGTGACCCGACGCGCCCGCGTTTAATTGTAGTTATTTGGTGTAGATGGTTGAAAATGGGTAATGCCGGACTTACTCGCCGCCATCTACCATCTCCCTTGGACTCGTCGAGTGTCTCTCTCATAAAATACCATCTTTACTTTGCTGGGTAGCAGTCCCCCTTCATGGCCTCTAACATACCCGTAAGTCTCTGGGTTTTTCAGATGAAAATCCTACTCACCATTATGGCCAGACACGGCGTGTCACCCGGCAATATCGCACAACGGTCCAGAAGGATAGCGAAAATGCCACAGCTCGTGTTATTCGCCCAACCACACGCTCAAAGCCACCCTCAAATTCTGGGGCGCTGGCCCCCACCTCCGTCGCATCCAGCAGATTGACCGCCCCGACTCTTGCCTCAAGGGCCAAAGCGGTCGGCAAGGACGAGAACAAGGTAGATCACACCGCACAAGGCAAGCGGAAACGTGAGGCACTGGGCGAAGTCACGAAGAATACCTCCAAGAATGTCCCAGTGGCTTCCAAGGACTCCAAGGCTGAAAAGTTTGACGGTGTCGTCATCAAGACTGCAACTAGCGTTCGCCAGCCATTACGTACTGTGGCAGGTCCTACGACCCGACGTGCTACTAGAGCCGTCGCAGTCTCATCACAGATACACCCTTTGGAAGAGGTAAAGGAAGATATCAAGGAGGAGGTTAAAAATGCTCCAATATATGTACAACCACGTGAAGCTAAGATGGCCGTCGAGGATGACCGAGTGTTTAAGAAACGGAGAACGTCCTCCGATGTGCCAGATGACGTCAAGTCTTTTGACGAACAGGACCAGCACGAGGTAGCTCAAGCTCTGGAACTCGGCGTCGAAAGCGAACCAGAAGCAAACCCAGACGGTGACGACTGGGACGACCTCGATGCAGACGACGCCGACGACCCACTCATGGTTAGCGAATACGTTGTTGAAATTTTTCAATACATGAAGCAGATCGAGGTACGATTGCCGTCTCCCGTCCACGTGCCTTTTTGATCATAATTTCTTTCAAGTTGACTACGCTTCCAAACCCCGATTACATGTCATGTCAAAAGGAACTCGCTTGGTCTATGCGTGGCATTCTGATCGACTGGCTAGTCCAAGTTCACGCTCGTTTTCGTTTACTCCCGGAAACCCTCTTCCTCTGTATCAACATTATTGACCGCTTCCTTTCTGCCCGCGTCGCATCGCTAGCAAAGCTCCAACTGGTTGGTATCACGTGTCTGCTAGTCGCAGCGAAAGTCGAGGAAATCGTTGCCCCCTCCGTCTCACATTTCCTCCACTGTGCCGATTCGTCGTACACAGAAGCGGAGATTCTCCAAGCAGAGCGTTATGTCCTCAAGACACTCGACTGGAACCTCAACCACCCCAATCCGATGCACTTTCTGAGACGTATCAGTAAGGCCGATGACTACGACGTCAAGGCACGAACAGTGGGGAAATACCTCCTTGAAGTGGCAGCGCTCGAGTGGAGACTACTTGCTACACCGCCCTCGTTGGTTGCCGCTGCCGCCATCTGGTTAGCCAGATTGATATTAGGTAATGACAAATGGGTATGTCTTGATGTCCGTGTCCCCCAACCGTCCTCATATGCACACAGACACCTAACTTGGCTCACTACTCGTCGTATGCTGAGAGCTCACTCATACCTACTGCCAACCTGATGTTGAATTACATCCTGAAGCCAATACGTCACGAGTCCTTTTTTAAGAAGTATGCTGGCAAGCGCTATCTCAAGGTATGATATCAGTCAGTACGTCCAAATCGGGGAACTCACCCGGAATAGGTCAGCGTATGGGTACGTGAGTGGGCGCTTGAACGGTGGGAAGAGGGATCGCAGGTCTCGCTAGCCCAAGATTTGCCTAAACTTAAGGCGTTGAATCGTGCCGAGAGAGCACGGCAAGAAGCTGCCGGTGTACAAGGAGGCCTGGACGACTCATAGCGACGCGCGGGTCGCATCAACTTGAGTGCGGACTACCGCTGTCTTAATGGCTTCTCACATTGAAACCAATCATGCAACTCCAAAGGATACCTGCAAACATCACGCATTCTATCACCATCCAATATTTCATTCACGATCCACTGTGCAACCTCCACATCCTCATTTTACACTTCTAGTCTGTCTTATTTCTTGAAAAAATGTTATCCATTCGTCTTATGGTAACTTCCATACTCCGCCCCTGTGTATGCTGGACCTCGTCCGTACGTCGCTTGGCCCTCTCTCGCTGGTCTTGTTCCCCCTGCTATGTAAGCTTGCCATCTGCGATCGATTCAGGCCCCACCACGTTCTTCACCGATATCGCTGCGCTGCTACCAGTCTCAGTGTTGTTTGGTCTTTTGACGTGCATGCCCGTGGACGCGTCTCATCATCTGCGATACCTCCCTCGCTCACTTATGATCCCCCCTCCCCATTCACCATTTTACACTGCATACCATACCAGCAAACAGCACGCGTCCGTACGTTGAGTTTCGTTTTCCGTCGTCATCGTCGGATGGATTCCCCAAGGTAGCCATCGTCATTGCTGCCTTTTCCCCATACCTTCATCACTATTCAGGATCCCCTTGGCGGGGGTTTTTCTCCTTCTCTATGCCTCTTTTATGGCTCGTGATATATGCATTTGATGGGGTGTATCTTTTAGAGAAAAAAAAGTTATAATTGCATTTTGTGGAATTTTAGGCGCACCGGCGGCTGAGAGACAAATTTCATGTGATGACTAGTAGTTACCTCGTGCACCTAGACGGTATCGACGAACCCCATGCAGAACTGGGATGATTCAGAGGTCTCTGCAGGACCTAGTTCTCGAGTTGTCTACGTCGTTTCGGAGGAACTAGTCAAGGCGAGTCCGACGTTTCACATTGAACCCCATTCCTAGGTTGCCAATCGCGAGCATGATCGGCGATTTCGATTATGAGGGGGTGTTGCTAACCCCCCCCCCCCGCTGGGTAGGCATCTTCCCTCCTACCGTCAAACAAAAACCGGTCCTTGTTGGTTCATTCGTTGGCGACCGCTTTGGGCCTGTTCAAGGCCGCGAACCCTGATAGCGGACGGAAATACTTGCGAGTGCTACGTCCCCGCCGAGCAACCGCCCGGGACCTACTAGTATACCACACTCGGGATTATCTCGAGTATGCTCTCAGCCCCTCTAGAGACTATCATCAAGACCAGTCCCAACTCGCCGAGTTTGGACTCGAGGACGTGTGTTTATAAGTTCTAATACTCTATTACCGATGCGTGACTGACTTCGTGCATGGCATGCAATGTATTCTGTTTGTAGGATTGTCCCCCTTTTCGAAATATGCATGAATATATTCAATTGGTGGCGGGTGCAACGTTGACTGCGGTAGACGCGCTTAAGAGCGACGCATGCCATGTCGCCATTTGCTGGGACGGCGGAAGGTCAGGGCCCTTTTTTTTTATTCTATTATTTTATTGCTATCGACGTTGAAGAGATGGGACAATAACACCTGACTTTTTTTGATCTTCAAGGCATCACGCCCAGAAATCGAAAGCGTCTGGGTTTTGTTACGTGGCCGATTGCGTCCTTGCTATTTTGGCTTTGAAGAAACGACCGTTGGCGATCGCTGGTAATATGCTGCCTGCGACTCGAAAACCGCGCGTGATGTACCTCGACTTGGACGTGCATTTTTCGGATGCCGTCTCGCAGGCGTTTCATAATGTAGGTTCGACAGCGTCATCTCAGATATTGGTAACCTGTATGATTACTTTGTCCGTTCGGAGGGGTCCTCATACTCTTTAGACATTGTCGATTCACTATACTTCACCGGGATTCTTTCCTCCCTCATTACTCTCCGATCTGTCGAACCCCGATGACCCGGCGTTCGATCCATTCACGCTCTCGCTGCCCCTAAAAGCCGGTGCGTCTAACCGGACGTTTGCTCGAATATGGCCAATCGTCGATGGAATCGAGAACACTTTCGATCCCGATTTCATCGTGATCCAGTGTGGAGTGGACGGTTTAGCTGGTGATCCTGTCGCCACCTGGAACTGGTGCCTGGACGGAGAAGGATCCTTGGGGAGTTGGCTCGAGAAGATGCTGCGCCAGTGGCGAGGTAAAAAGCTACTGCTGGGCGGTGGTACGTCGACCTTTCTTCCCGTTGGTTTTCGTCGTGTTCGGAGGGATAAACCGATAATATTCAAGGGGGGTATAATTCCGCGAATGCTGCGCGCGCATGGGCATCCTTGACTTCCATAGCTGTAAGTGGGTTCTCTCTATCTGCTTTTAAAACGGGCCAGTTGAGGTCGATCGACGTTGCCTGTCAGATGGGCGTTCCGCTCCCACCAGACACGGATATACCAGAGCATCGTGCTCTTCCGTTGTACCAACCATCCTTCACGCTGGACGTTCCTGCTGGTAATATGCAAGACGAAAATACGGAGGAGTATCTGTTGGAAGTAGAGCGACGTTTCCAGGGGATTCGGGAGGCATTGAATTGTAGGTTGACTACAGGATCTGTATGAGGGTTTGCTGTCGGTAGGGTTTATTTGCGTAGCCCTACAACCGACGCGTTTCATTACCACTACTGCCACTACTGCTACATACATACCATTACCGTCTCGCCAAAACACTCAAAATTATTGGTCAGGCTGGCCAGCTTGTTATGTCGTCCTGAACTTTGTAAAATATCTCTCAAGCTCTCATTCCGGTCTTTTCGTCCAACGCCTCGCAGACACGCCCATTCGATGCTCTGGAGCACATCTGTTTTGAGCACGCTCTCGTCCGACACGGAGCCTTCCGTCGTCATCGCATTCGATTCAGCCAAGTACCTCTTCAACGTCGGGGAGAATACCACCAGATCCTATCTACAGAGTCGGCAAACATGGAGGAAAACCAGGGGACTCTTTCTAACCTCCATTGGTACGCAGAGAACGAGTGGGCTTCCAGGTACGAGGATCACCAAACTAGCTGCAAAGGCTGGTTCACGGCCCTCATCGCTTTTTTTTAGGTCTCCTCATGACATTCGCGGATGCTGGGCGGTCTCAGGTTCGGGTGACGGGTCCTTCTGGGCTTTTACATCTCATCGCAAGCATGCGAAGGTACACTTACCGGTGAGTTACTCTTCGACGTCTGGAGTTACAGCCACCAAGCATTAGCCTTGTCTTCAAGTGATAATCTGGATGTCACGCCGTCCGAAGTCCCGCTTGTCCCAGATGATCAGCCCGTGTACAAGGATGAAAACATAACCGTATTTGCTCTGCCTATCAATCCAACACTGGAAGAATCCCATGACGAAGACGCGCTGGACTGCTCTGGCAACACTGACGGATGCTCCAAGGCGCTAAAACGGAAGCGGGACATTTCTCCTGAGCGGCCAGTAAAGCGAGGTTCGAATAATCAAGCCAGAACGAGTCCCGAACCCGATCCATCCGCTGCGATAGACGAGTTGATGGAAAGATCGGATTTTGATCCCACTTCGTTGAGAGGAGATAGAGCTCAGGCATGGCGACGACATATCGTGAAGCTTATGTTCCCCGCCACTCAAGTTCCCCAGTCCACCGGCCTCGGTGACAAAAACCAAAAAGGTAAGCGGAAGGGAAAGGAAAACGCGATCAAACCCAGTCCGGACGAGCATCCAAGCACTGAATACGTCCAACAACCGCTCGGTCTCAAACGTCCCCTTCCCGTCCCGGACAGTTCATTAGTTGGGTTCTCTGATCAACGGCTGAGACCGACACTTGCATACGCCATACATGGACCTCGTGTACGGGGAAAGTTTGATGCGCAAAAGGCCGAAGCCCTCGGCCTCAAGCAGGGGCCATTGCGTGCAGTTTTGGCTCGTGGACAGACTGTCACCGTCAAAGTCGATGATGGTTGTGGTAATTCGATCGATCGCGAGATCAAACCGTCGGACTGCATAGGCGAAGGAACACCTCCAGGAGTAGGTGTGCATAATGCTACTCGTTTTTGCTGAACCTGAGAGTCGTAGATCGTGTTGCTTCTCGACATACCAACGCTAGCGCATATCCCAGTTCTCCTAGCTGGATTTGCTGACGGTGGTCCGTTTGCCAAGTACCGACAAGTAAAATCAAAGGACCACGATGTACGGGTGATTCATCATCTTTGCGGGGACGGCGTTCTTGAAGATGAACGATATAGAGCCTTGATGAATGAGTTCGGACCTGACGTACATGTGAGCGGATAACGAGCGCCTGAAATCCATTCCTTACGCTGCTTAGCATTTGGTAGCTTCGCGCAGATACTTACCAGACCCGGTCACGTTCACCAGCGCGGCGTACAGCCAGTTACGACTGAACCAACTTGATTCGGATATATTTCCGACACCCAAGTTCACTCTGAGCGCCGAGAAAGCCTTAGATGGTACGCCTACAAATCATTCTTACTCTGTTGATTTTCCGGAACATTATTGACGAATCTGTGAAGGTATAGCAGGATTACCTGCCGGAACACTTGCTATGCAAGCAGGTTTATCCGTATCTATTCATCCTCCGCGACCGCCTCTGCAGGATGAAAACACTCGTAAACTCGACCTTTTCCATCCGGCCGTTTGCTCGGACTCTTTGATAAAACTCCCCGACCCCATCCTCTCTTCGTTTTCCCGAGCCCGGACCGTCGTACAGTTTTTCGCTAGTGACTCTGAGGCGGATAAAATACCAGGCAAAGACGTGCTGGTCTGTACACTGGGCACTGGAAGTGCCATACCCAGCAAATTTAGAAACGGTGAGTCGGCCATAGCCAACTTATGCTCGATATATATCTGATAATCGTAGTCTCTGCTACACTTATTCACATCCCAAAACATGGCTACCTTCTTCTTGACGCGGGTGAGGGAACATGGGGTCAGCTCGTGCGCAAGTACGGAAGAGACCCTTCGTCACCTTCCAACGTATGGCAAATGTTGCGCGAGCTCAAATGTATATTTATAAGTCATATTCATGGAGATCATCACATCGGACTCGCTAAGCTATTGGCCATGCGACAACTCGTAAGTTAATTGGATATGCATGAGCGAATGTTTTGCAGCTCATTCTTCCTGAGTAGCTAGATCCACCCTCAAAAGAAGCATTGTATCTGGTTGCCAACCACACCGTGTTTCAGTACCTACGGGATTATGATGGCCTTGAGGCGCTCGGACTCCAAAATGGCTCCGACAATCCTGTCATGCTGATACCGGCGGATGCTATCCACTGGCTAAAATCTTCCAATTCAGAGGGGTCTAACCGTAACGGTTCCCGGCCATGGTGAATCAGTTTTCTTCAATGTTTCCTCGATGAGGCGTTCATCAGTATGGACAGGTACGCAGCCGCTTATGCAGATTTGTGCACCTCCCTTGGACTGCGAAGTCTGCAGACAGTGGATGTAGAACACCGTACGTTGTGTCACGGGTTGATCATCAAACATAGAGATGACTGGAGTATCGTGTAAGTTTCAATTTTCCAAGCCCTCACCTCCTTGCGAGCCTCTTATTTGCAAGGCAGGTATTCCGGCGATACTGTTCCCGTTCATCGACTAGTACAAGCAGGTCAGAACGCGACGCTCCTCATCCACGAAGCGACGATGGCAGATGACGAGGCGGACAAAGCGCGAGCTAAGATGCACAGCACTGTCGGTCAGGCTATCGACATCGGGAAGCAGTATGTTTCGACCCACTATATGTGCATTCCGTGATAAATAATGACACGCCGAGAACTTAGAATGAATGCTCACAGTATTCTCCTGACTCACTTTTCGGCAAGATATCCGACTATGCCACAGTCAATGCTCACGAATTGCGAGCCTGGACAACCAATCGTTGCGCTTGCCTTTGATCATGCGAACGTCCGTATCGGCGACATGCGGAAGATGCATGCATACATGCCCGCTATAGAACAAAACTTTGCCGAACTAGACGACGACGACGCTACCGCGCAGGTGGCGGAAGTCGACATTACATGACGAATTTATCATTCAATATAATAGCAAACCTAGGAGTTAACTGCATAATGATTCTAGAGATGCAATCACACCACGCGCTATTTCCTCGCCGCTCTTATCCCAGGAACCTCTCTGCCGGCCTCTGGCATCCTGAGAGCCTGAAGAAGTCATTCCTTCATTTAACGAGGTCATTGTTTGCTTATATGAATCGAGGAACGCATGGCAGTGGTCAATCAAAGATCTGAGCTTGGCAGATGATGATTCACCAGACAGCGCGGCCAAGACGACATCGAGGCTCGCTTTGTTACCTTTCATTAGTATGCCAAGAAGGACGGCCGTGTAACCACGAAGGAAGACATTCTCTGGTGGAGTGTCTTCATTCGCTGACGTGTGCTGCACGTAGAGCATGGTGAGACAATGTAAGATGGACTGCCTCTCCGGACACTGACACGCCCGGATACACGGGCGGTTGCCAGGACAAGAAGGATTGATTACTGCCAAGATATAGAGTAGGCAATTGGGTAATCCAAGTAAGATAGGCTTACACTGCTCTCTACAAACGCTGGACACCTTTTCACTCATAGTGGCCCAGTTCATCAATAGGCCCAATGCGAGGCACAGAAGGTCGAAAGTTTCACCTCCAGGGTGATCTCCTTCTCCCTCCAGCCATTTCGCCTGAGACTGGATAGCCACCAAAGCCACGAAGGGAAGAGCATATTCTTCAACGAGTGTCGCCTCACACCACGATAGGTCTCCGTGTGAAAGTAGAGTGAGTGCTCGCAGCGCCCCGCACAAGCATTTCCACGCTCCCGTCCCAAATCAGCCAAACGACAACAAAGGGCCATCAAACCACTCACCTAGAATACGTCCGTCTTCACTCTCGCTCTCGCGTAGCTGGACTTGAGAGAGGACACAAAGAGACAAAAACTTCGATGCCAACCCATCAACGCATGCTGCGCGAAGCACTGCGGCTCGGTCGTCCTCCAAGTCTTGAGTGGACCATTGACCCAATAGAAAAGAGTCCACAAGGCGCAAACTCGATTCTAAGTGTTCGAGGGATAGCGTAACGGAGCAAAGTTCATTGGGAATGGGTAACAGGGACAATCCCGACAGGTAGGCTGCGATACGGGGTTCTACCAGGCTGAGCTCCGTCTCCAGACTAGCGAATAAGGGATCCAAATGTCGAGCAGCGAGAGCGGTGGGAATTGCAACTAGTGTGTGAGAGACCAATAAACGAACGGAGAGCTGAGAGAAATACGATGAGACATGTGCAACATGCAGTCCTGTTCTACGCCCACCTGAGACTGTGATCCCTCATACAATTCCCTCGATACCATTTCCGATAGCTTTTTCAACTATGTACGAAAGTTATTCCTCCGCGAAGCGGACGTGCCAGGAAAAGTTGAATACTCACGACATGAATTTCTGGTTTTGATATCCCACACGATTTGAAGTCCGTCTCGCGCGCATTCACAGCAGCGAGAGAAAGCACGTCGGTCTTGTCACGAAGAGAAACAAGAATGTCAATGAGAGTATCGACAAAATCGGGGCGACGTGACAAATCTCCGAGGGTAGGCGGGTCCCTAGCGGCCAAAGCCGCAAAGAATGATAAAATGGCATCGAATATCTAAGGGCGACCTCAGAAACAACCATAGGCCGGTGGGCTCGGCACCTACTTTGTCACTCACTCCACCTCGTGATATCGACAGCTTCTCCCATGTCAGGACGTAAAAGTCGAATGCCTTGGCTCGTCTATTGAAGTCAGGGTCACAAAGTTTGTTGACTATCTCAAGAGCGCTTCATTCAACGGATGAGGAATGTTCGACATGAAAGGGGAGGAAAGCAAGCTTACCTCGTGCGCCTCAACGCTATTGGGCTGGGTATCTCAAAGCCTTCGAATAGATATCCTACCTCATCCATGAACCGTCTACTCTCACCCTTATTCCTTAACTCCGTTATGCTTTTAAGATCGTTCAGCACTCCGCTAGAGTTAAAACTCTGGGATGATTGAAACGATGCGCTCGAAGTACGCTTCAGCCGTCGAGATGGGGAAGGTGCCGGTTCGAATGGAAGGGGATCGTCCTCGGATTTATCTACGCCCCAGCGGTTGCGGAGGTCTGTATATGACTCCTGGGACATATCCTCCTGAGTTTGGTCATGAAGGTCGTCCAAGCCCGTGCGAGACATTGGGAGGGTCACCAAGAATGATCGGGATGGTCCCGCATACGTCTTCATGGGCTTCAGAGGCTGTGGTTTCGAGGGCGACTGCATAAGTTCATCTGGGGTGGCCTGTCTTCTACGTGTTGGAGTCGAAGACTCAGGTGCATGCTTGACCTTGGGTGAATCCGAGGTAGGTGCTGCCACAAACGGACTAACCTGTAAGAGTCCATCTCACACAGAAAATGGCGACCACTCACTCTGCGGATGACTACTGGGGCTACTAGCTGGTCTGGGCGTGACGGAACCAGCTTCAGAGTTATTAATCTTACGCCGCTTCCGTCGACCCGGAGATGATAATAAGTCATTGTCATCAGTGTCGGATGGGGTTTTGGTTTCAGGAAGTCGAGGTTCTCGTGTCGTCCGTCGTCCTTTCCGGCCATAAACTCGCTGCATGATGGTCTAACGATGTTAGTTATAGCAAGTGGTGAAACACGCTAGTACCCACTAAGCGAGTGTATTGCTGACATAATAGCATCCTCGTAGTCCCCATCCAATCCGACTCGGACCCGGTCTGGGCATGGTTTTACAGGGACTTTGTTCTTCTTCCCTCCTTTGTTGATTGATTCCTGAAAAGCCCGATCAAGTCTGTAATGGCTTATATGGGTAGCATGATCAACGTCAGCAGCTCGAACGGAGGGGGGGGAGGTGCGTGTACTTGTTTCAGGGTACTATTCCCTTCCATCATACGACCAGCGAAATTTCACGACATATCCGCTTCAATCAGGTGTGCTCAAAAGGGTCCCAGGTGAGCCCATCCCAAATGATTCATCAAGACGAAGATGCTGTACTCTCCTTGACGGAGACAAGCTGCCGTCGCATTTTACTCGTTCCATACTGGGGACTGCTGTGTCCCTAAGAGATCTGCTCTCTGGGCATGCCGTATAGCCGTTTGTACTCGTCTGAGTGCACGTGGCCGGGTCCGGATACCAAGAAAGCCAGTGATGGCCTCTACTTTGCGTCACGGGCCTCGTTCTTCATTACCGAGATATGAATGTATGGTTTGGCCTGATACACCCAGAACCTGGTACACATACACGCCGTGCAACCCCTACGTAAAGTAAAGGTGCGTCCCTTGTTGCGATTATATAGCCCTTGGTTCATCCGAATCGGAGAAGCTGCCTCCTTGGGCGAGGTAAACCTATATTGAAGTAACGTGCTGGACACAAGTCTGCGTTAAGTAAATTTCCAATGGGATGGCAGCACGGGGAGGACACGGCGGAAACGAACGTGCGAAAGACAGCTCGAAGAGACACCGGTGCGATCGACTAAGATCTCGCCTGATATCGATACGTTTTTACCTCTTGAGAAGCAGCCGAGTGAACACCAGAGAAAGGAGAAAACTGAATCGAGAACAGTGCGGTGGCTTTCCGAGCAACTTATCCTGCTCGTGGGGTCACTTGCACACCCCGCTAACACTACTCAAGTCAATCACAGACGATTGTCCTCGTATAATCTTTTACGAACAGACACCCGATAAGCAGGGCACGTTGAGGCCCACGTATCGATACAATGTGGCTACCTAATCGAACATGGAAATACACCGTGCGACGACACACCCCTAAGAGAAGAGCCCGGTCACGACGGTTTTACGGTGCACCAGCGCACCAGCATGCATCCCTCCCATGATAAATGCGTTTTGAGACTCATCAATATATACTTCTTCTATTGCAGAAGGACGTTGAAGGTCCCGTTCCTCTGGCGCTTGGCGAGGGCACGTTGAGGCCGTCATGCAATAATGCGCTTAGTACCTGCA
Source organism: Pisolithus albus (assembly GCA_024613165.1). NCBI lineage: Eukaryota > Fungi > Basidiomycota > Agaricomycetes > Boletales > Pisolithaceae > Pisolithus > Pisolithus albus. The sequence continues at coordinate 679,037 of JANFAB010000001.1, read as the reverse complement.
AAAAATATGTGAGTAATTGATATCCCCAAAGACCGAATAGGAATACTTGCCTGTAGTGGAGGGGCTTGTATGGGCCCGGGACGGGGATATCAAGGTAACTGGATTGCTCGGGAGTAAGCTCGGTCAACTTGACATTGAGCTGAGCGAGATGGGCACGCGCAACCTCTTCGTCGAGCTCCTTGGGTAGCATGTGGACGCCGAGAGGGAACTTCTCGGGCGTCGTCCACAAAGCGATCTGTGCCAACACCTGGTTCGTGAAGGAGCAGGACATGACGAAGGATGGGTGGCCAGTAGCACAACTACCCTGCAATTAAATCTCTGACAACCGTGAGCACAAAGTACACTCACCCCAAGTTAACAAGGCGACCCTCAGCAAGGAGGATGATATGGCGGCCAGAAGGCATAGTGAAACGATCGACTTGTGGTTTGATGTTCACCACCTTCGTTGCATTGGCCTTCAGCCATGCAACATCGATTTCAACGTCGAAGTGCCCAATGCTACAGTCCAATTAGGAAAGACGGAAATTACTGCCAAAGACCACTCACTTGCTAACGATGGCATCCTCAGGCATGACGGTGAAGTGCTTCCCAGTTATGATGTCGCGGTTACCCGTAGTAGTAACGAAAACGTTGGCGCGAGGAGCCGCCTCCTCCATGGTGGTAACTTCGTAACCCGCCATCGCAGCCTGAAGGGCATTGATGGGGTCGATCTCGGTAATGATGACACGGGCACCGTAAGAACGGAGAGACTCAGCACACTAGGGACACCATCAAAACTGAAAATCATATCCTAGCGTCAAATATACATACCCCCTTGCCAACATCGCCATAGCCAGCGACCACAGCGACCTTACCGGCCAGCATGACGTCCGTGGCACGCTTGATACCATCCACAAGAGACTCCCGGCATCCGTAGTAGTTGTCGAACTTGGACTTGGTAACGGAGTCATTCACGTTGATGGCGGGAACCTTGAGTTTGCCCTCACGGAAGGCTTTGTACAGATGGTGGACACCAGTGGTGGTCTCCTCGGAGAGACCTCTGATGCCTGTGATAGCTTAAGATCGATGCCTTCAGCCACCTCTAGGAACATACCTTCCAAGAACTGCGGGTATTTTTCGTGAACAAGTCTCGTCAGATCACCTCCATCGTCCAAGATCATGTTCAGAGGTTTTCCACCGGAGAAGCCAGTAATAGTCTGCTCGATACACCATTCGTACTCCTCATCCGTTTCGCCCTTCCAGGCGAACACGGGAACACCAGTTGCAGCAATACTAAATGAGCGGCATCAGCCACCGAATAGTAAGTCCGTTGATTGATCTTACGCAGCAGCAGCGTGATCTTGCGTGGAGAAGATGTTCTAGTAAGTTTTCAGTTATATGCACGACGTCGTTACCTATCCATGACAGACTTACACAAGATGACCATGTAACCTCAGCTCCGAGAGCAACCAATGTTTCGATCAGCACAGCGGTCTGGACGGTCCTGCCAGAGATATTAGCGAGAGCTGTCGAGATCGCTCATGTTTACGTACATGTGGAGGCAGCCTGCGATGCGGGCGCCAGCCAGAGGTTGGGAAGGACCATACTGTCAACGCAGTTAGAGTATTCGTCTCCGCAGTAGAAGTAAAGACCTACCTTGGACCTCATGTACATCAGTCCTGGCATTTCATGCTAGATGGGATGATAAGCTACCCGAGATCTGCGACAGATAACGGGCATGTGTTACCTCCGCAATCTCGAGTTCCTTGCGACCGAAGGCAGCAAGGGAAATGTCTACAACCCAATCTTAAGAGCTTTCTTTCCTCACAGATCGATATCAAGCTTACCAGCGACCTTGAAGACCATTTTTGAGCAAAGGGGTATGAGGTGATGAGGGTGTGGAAGGGAAGGGCTGCTTCGGTGAGAGATCGATGGCCAGCTTTTTATTCGGTGGCCGCACGTGGCTCATTTCGAAGCGTGCATCGTGGGATAATATTTCCAACAGCGACCACCCCAAGTTCGAAACATTCTCAGACATGTAGTCTCGGACATATTCACAGCGTGTCTTCTTGTGTGGTGTGCGGTGTGAGAGTTGTTCGGTTCCATGAGAAGAACCGCCTTCACTGGTCTACACGATACAATCGAATCATCCTACAACCTGACCGCAAGACAAATATGTTGTGATAGCCCTAGTGGAAAGATTTAGAGAGTCATGATACTCCCAGAGGCCCAGATTTTAGAGAGCTGCTGTAGTCATATATCCAAAGGTTCAAGGGAGGTCGATCGTATCAAGATGAGTACGTTCCACACACCAGGGCAACAAATCATAGGGAAACTTGCCTACCCAAATGGCAGTATATAGTCGCTGGCAACTTCCGACTCCGCTCCGGCATGGCACAGCCATGCAGTGGCGGAGTTAGAATTTAGTGCGTATGTGTTGCCGAAAGAGGGCATGCCGCGTATGACAAGATCCCGCAGGCTATACGACCCAAGACGTTTTGGATCTAAGGGGGACCTTCGCTGGTACGTGCATTAAATTAGCATAATATCTCATATCTAGGTTTCCTTTGCACCGGGGTTCGTAGTCAAGACAGCCCTCCATTGTTAACTTCCGAAGGTCGTGTAGTTAATCGAAATTTCACGGAAATAATACCTTGTGCCATACCAACCAATGCAGTCCGGGAGGTTAGTGGGTCGCTACCCCCATCAGAGCACTGCATTGGATGGTACATAATTGCAGGGGACCCAGGAATAATCAACCTCGATGAGTCATTTCTGTTCGCGAATGTTCCTATCCAAAATGAATCCTCTGGCCGAATCGGCCCATCTCACAGGGATGTGTACCTTACCGACCCCTGAGGATAGTGATGTCGGTTTCCGGCGTGTCTGGAATCATATAAAAAGCAGAGGTAGGGTTATGAGGTGGGGTATTGAGTGGCTTCGTGGTACTTATATACAGATGACAGTGTTTCCTTGCCGACGCCCGCGGACTACCTTTGAATCCAACAAATCATCACTGTTAGATATGTTCCTCTCGGCAATCATGGTATTCACCGTCCCCCGCAGGGAACACAGCCCGCGTTGACATTCGACGGCAATGCTCAAAGGCAACTGACCAAGAAAGTTTGATGCGTAGTTATCATCCCGAATCAGACCTCAACCGTACAGCCGGTTGTGAAGTTTGCCAGTGGATACACAGGCTGTGAGTCTACATATCGGTTCAGTGATCCTCTCTATGCGACTGACTGCCGTGCATTGTTGGCACGGGCATAGTGCTAGTATGTTTAGCTTTGATGCGCACCCCAATTGTCAGTTCCTGTTCGATTATTTCAATTATCGAAGTGGCACTGTCTGGTCGTCTGTTTGACTTATGATGAACCTTCACCCTGGAAATGCTAGGTCGAATCACAGGCGTCGTGTGATAAACACAGCCAGTTATCTACGCATGGCTGCTTGGCGTTAAATAAAAATCAGGAATGCCCACGAAGACTTGCCTTTTCTTTCCTTTCTTCATTTTTACCGAGTGTGTTCCTTACCGCACTTGAGAGCGGAAGCATCTGAAACCAATGTCTGATCGTCAGCACGCCATGACTCCATACCCTACTGGCAGAGCAGCCCCTGGGCCGACATCATACCACACAGGCGCTGTACACGCAAGCACCTCTTCGTATCCTTCTGCAGGTACATATGTGAGTAGCAAATAGCAATCGTGCCCGTGGCGGTCTGACTGGTGACTACTAGAACACTCCGGTGGTCGACCTCCGCTCTCAGTCGACCGCGTCGGGTATGGACATTGAATCCACGTTGGGTGGCACATATCGGAATATGCATCCTTTCATGCCAGACCCTGGTATGGTGCCACGCCCTCAGTCAGCGATGCATTCCGGCCATACACGCTCAGGTTCCATCGTACCAGGCTCTAGCTCCAGGGGCTACCCCAATCAAGCTGGTCCTTCGTCCCGGACTCTACCCCACGGTTCGCCGTACCCGACTCAAGTTTCACAATACCCGGCTAATTCGCAAGACATCATGACCATGCAAGAAGAAATTAACATGCTGCGAAGGAGAGTGAAAGAGCTTGAGATGGTCAACGAGCACGGTCGCCTGCGCATCCAAGACTTGGAGAGAGAGTTGGCGGGCGGATCAACAATTCCCTCCCTAACCCAGGGACCTTCTTCGGTGTCTACACACCCTCAAGTGCAGAGGACACCGATGCCACCTTCGGTACAAACCTCGTGGAGGGCAAGGACGGATGCTCGCGTGCGGCTATTGTGTTCTCTCAATCGCGCGGGGAATGCGCTCTGTGCGTGGCACGACTCTAGACGGGAGCGGAGGACATATCCTCCTCGCATGGCTCCCCCTGGCTACCTCAACTGTGGATGCTCGTTCGAGGAGGCACTCTTCGAGGAGAGTCTGTCACGGCACGGCATTGGAAGCTATCATCCAGGAGAGAGTGTCCGCATGGATCCGGCACTGCGTAACCCGCTACTCCGGCTCTTACAAACTCGATACGGATACCAAGACGGTGACTTTGAGCGGGACCCAAAAACGGGTGAATGGGTGCAGGGAGAGGGCAATGTCCTTTGGGAGCGCAAGCTTTCTCAAGGGGCTATGAACGTCAAGAAAAATCGGACGGAGGAGCGTCGTTGATGGCGTGTGTTGAAACTGACTGCGCTCGGGTCTCGGAGCATCATGTCATGTTTGCATGACTTATTTATACGTCTCTCCAGTGTAGCGTGTTTTATTAAATACGTCTGCTAAGCAGCCACACGACACGTTCCGGATGTCTGCGATAGATAGGTAGGGCACATTGTCATTTAGACAGCACATGTAGTGTAGTGTTTTTCGTCTGTGCATTTGTGGTTTCGCAGGTACATATAATACCACGCGAAGGCAGCGTACCTTTACGTATTAGCACGTTTTAACCTCCCAGGAAGAAAAGAAGCACTGACCCGAAAGTTCGGTGGATATTCCTTATACCGACAGGAAATTAGACGCGGGTTGGTCGGTGCGACTTGTGCTCCGAGATTCATTCACGTGAAAAGGTGGCAGTGCCAGGCCAAGGGCGTCTTCCTCGTGCTAGATCGGATTGGCTACAGTAACTGACAACGTACGATCCTTTTGGTACAGCCTTTGACAGCGGAACAAACCGTTTCGAAAGATGAAAGATTATCAAAACACAATCGTGAGCCAAGTGGAGGGAAAAACTATCCTAATTGCGCTTAAACGCCTGCGAGAAATCGACACATTAAGGAGTGTACGATTGCTATTCGAGCTTTCCCCAGAAAAGTACCGTACTGAAACACGGTCTGGCTGGGAGTACCCGGGTACAGATTTTGACACCGTGTCGCAAGCTTTGATTGGTGGTTGGGCACTTCAGCGGAGGTGTTCGTTCCGAGAGTGCACCCGTTCCAGCGCTTATTAGGTTTCCAGCTAACTTATTAGGGTTGGTCTGGCGCTAAAAATGTTTTCTGAACCACTCCGTCGATCTCCCACCCGTGACTGCCATCTCTTCTCTTCCTGATCGTCTCTTTCCTGTATTCCACCACGCTTAATATTGACGACCTTATTAATTATCCATGTCTGCCAAAGAATCGTTTACCCTTTCATCTCTTTCACTGACTTCGGACGACTGGGATCGCTCTGAGAGTGACATTCATCCTCCGAATGGACGCGCCACTTCGAGTGCAACACCGCGGAATTCGGTGGCATTTCCGAGAGATGTCGTGGAGGACACGCCTGAGCGGACTTGTGAAGGCAGGGCAGGTCGGTCATTGAGCGAGTTGATGAAGTTACACGCGGAGAAGGGGACCGATGTGACGTTCACTGCTGAGGAAGCTTCGAGTATCGCTGACGTCCTCAAGCAATGGGTCAGTGTCTCTCTCTCTCAACGTGCTGAGCACCTCATTCGAGGTTCAAGGAGGTGTTGCTGACTCGTGAGATTGCTGTTTTGTAGATAAATTCGGGGACATCGCCCTACGAAGGAGAAGATGACTTCTTTTCGCGATCACAAGACGATTCGTCGTTGGCATCCAGACGATCTTCACGGCTTCCGTCAGGCCAGGCTAATAGCAGACCTCGCGGTCAGAGTGAGAGCGTGGTGGTACCCCGATCACCGAAGCCAGATGCATCCTTTTCATGACCTTCGGCTGGTTCCCCTCTCAATCCCTCTCTCACTCTTCAACTGTACTTCGTTCGATCTCTCGTTCGCTTCTTTTGACCGGCAGTCCCGCTATAGACTTACGACTGACTTCATGACTTACATCTACGACCTGTTACGACCGCCACGACTACCTTATTTGTACTCCTTGGAGCCAGTAGAGCAGTTACTATTCCTATGCGGATGATTTGGGAATTGCATTTTGGGAGACCTCTGATCTACTAACTGGCTGTGATTTATTGTTCCCGCTTGACTTGCAAGTTTCGTCCGGGTGTTTCACTTTGGAGATTTGCTTGTTGCCGTGATTTCTCTGTCACGTGATTCGTGTGTGGTTGACTTTCCACGTGTTGTGAAATGTTCCAACTTGACTTGCTGAACAGATCATGGACCGACCACCCTCGACCGGTGGCAGTGATACCAGCCATGCCATGAATCGCAAAGCCCGAAAATCCACCCTCAGAAATGCAACGAACTCACCATCCAAGTCTGCCAGATATCAACTTCCATCTCCCCCTGCCGATTCACCAACACGCAAAGGCAGCCGCTTCAACCCTGGCTTGTTGACGCCTCCCACAAGTCAGATTTTGGCCGAGGATGAAGCGTTCAGCCCCTTGAACAACTACCGGAAGTCACCCGTAAGTTAACGACAATACTTCTTCTATCGGACGCCCTGAGCGTATGGTGGCTATTAGTGCAATTCTCCGAGCACCTCTTCCCGTACGCGTGGGTCTAAGCCACATCCCTCTACGCCGACCCGACAGATTTCAAAGGAAGGAAAGCGCAAACGGGCGACTCCGTCAGCCTCCGATCTGCGCTCGCCATCTCCCAAGAAAGCAACCGCGTGTATGTGCGGGAGTCCTGCGAAACGAATTCTCTACAGATCGGTGCACGCGAACAACGTCAACGCTAATTACTTGCCACTCGGCGAGTGCCCGAGTCGCCGATGCCGGATGCGTTCCCGGTCTACAACTCCAGCGTACGAGCCTCCCAGCGAGAGGTTCACACCTCCGAGAGAAATAGTAATCGTCAGACCTCCCTTTGAGACGCCGACAGGAAAGTCGACCAGACGGAATCCCTCGTCCAAGGTTAAGCGGGTATCTCCTCATGTAAAGAGTGAACCACCGGAAATTGATCTCTTTCAACCCCCACGACCTCCTTCTCCAGGCGAGGACCCAATTATCCTTGCGAGTGGTCGCCCTTCGAAGAGTCCTCCTCTCCGTTCCCGCTTCACACCCGTGTTCTCTTCGTCTCCACCGTATGACTCTCAACTCGCTGATCCGCCAACGTCTTTTGCTGCACGCTTGTCGGGAGGTCGGGTGAACGACTTTGGGGATGTTTCGAACTCGGATATACTTCCTGCCCTCACTCATCCCGAGGTTCCGGACCAAATTAACGACGATGGATGGAGCGATTCAGACGATGACTTTAATCTCACGGGCGAGTACACGGGGAAATACAAAATGCTCAAGATTCCTATCAAGGCAGATCCTCCGACTAGCGGGACTAGAGAGAGGATGGAGTCATGGGGAAGACCGCCTAGTCCATTCCCCTATAGTGAAATTCTAGAGAGGTCGCTTCCCGTGTCCGACATGACAGAGGAAGATATATTCGGAGACGTTGATCAGTCGGCAGATGGTAAACCGCACGAGAATAGATCGACAAAATTGTCCTCGGCGGTTGAACCTTCACCTACGCTACCAAGGTCAGCTCGGCCTGACGAGGGGACAGAAGACACCTCAGATGATGATGATGATGACGAAGTCGAGGCCGACGTTGTCAAGGTCACTAGTGGAGATCCCCAGACAGCTGCTCATGCTGCGGCCATACTGAATCTGGTACTTGAAGAACCTTTCCTCCGTGTGGCCAGCACTGACATGAATAAATTTCAGCATGACTACGACTGCATTATGGCTGCATCTAGCAGCCCAAAGGCATCCAAGCGCAAGCGGCGGAAAACCATCGGGAATGCGGGCATCATCAAACCTTACGCTGATCTAAAGGAAAGACGGCGCACTATGGACGAATACAGAGCCCCTATACCTTCTGGGGATACATCTCTACTTGACATCTGGCGCAGCACCGAAGACAGCGTTCTCGCGGAACAATCTGATCGCGAAAGAACTGGACAGTGGACCAGGAAGGATTGGAAACATTTGGACAAATGTCTCGTTGCTGAACGGTTAGCCGTTGGTGCATCAGTCCATCAGTCTGCGGATCTTCTGGCGCCGTTCGATAAGATCTCCAAGGACCGTGTCTTGGATAGATTTGTTACGGAGGTGGGAGGGAATGAGATATTGCACAGCTTCGGTCCAGAGTGGTCTAGGTAAATATTCATGACCTTTTTTTAATTATATTCCTGCAGTTGGTAACGTCACATCACAGAGCGAACCTGATGTTGAGACTGGAAATTCTCATCAGACGACAACAACGGCTGTCCGCTGCAGCAGCTGGCGTGTCTGCGCGGCATGACCAAGCAAAATTCGGCAATTTTGACCGTGTACCACGTTATGAAAGTCTTCTTCAGCGGGCCCTTGCCGTCACACCGTCGACATATGTAAATACCGGGAGTATCTCTACTCGCCGTGACGCGTGGGCTGCCAAGCTTCCGAGTGAACGGGAACCCGGACCTGAGCCACTGCCATGCTCGACGCTCGAGGTGAGCCGCTCCATGAGGGCACCGATTTCCACGCCATCTCGTCCGCCGGTTCCAAAACCTCCGCATCCGAAAGAGCAGATCCATCTGAGACATGCCAGTCTTCCCAAGAAATCAATGATACCCGTTCTCGTACGCCCCCGGCGTCTCGTCGACTTGAAGCACTGGTCACCTAGCAAGCATACGCGCGAACGGGCTGTCTCGATGAGACCTGTGGTTCCATCGCGGAGGAGTAGCGTGAAAGATCTTATTAAATGTTTCGAAGGGGCCGGCGGGTCCGACTCGACCCGTCGCAACGGTTAGATTGAATGATCGATTCTCATTGTCATGTTGAATGAGTATTGTCGTTTGATATCTTTTGGTTTGTAACTGCAGGGCAGTGTGTCTGGTGTTATACTACCTATATTTTATGTTTTAGCCACTGGAACTTTACAGAGCATTCAGGAGACCCGTTATTTGTATCATCGTACGATTATTTTTCGATGCGCTGCAAGAGTATCATCGCTCGTGTTTTTCTCTCTATCAGCCTCTAAATCATGTAGGGCCAAAAATTGATGGCCGAGTAGCTGACGACAGCGCGGCACGTCGCATCAAGAAAGCGATACATACTATGGCGTGGTATGCACACACACACACGAACACCGGACGGACCGAAAAAAAAAAATCGAAAAAATAATAATGGGGGGAACTTGAAACCAGCTACCCATTTTGACTCGACGTCCGAGCAGGAACGAGATTTGCAATGGGACCAGGCTAGACCGATGACGGAGTGGGCTCACATGCCAATCATCGAAGCCTGTGCCAGCCTTTAACGAAGACTAAAACCTCGAACATGTCTCACCTTGAAGAGTCGTACGAGTGAGGCGTGCCATGTGGCACCAACTGAGAGGGGGGGTCCTTCTCTGATTTCTGCGCAACTGTCCACCGTTTCCTCGATGGGCCTTGGAGGAGCAGCGAGAATTCCCTGTCCGAATCAGAATCCGAGTCTGTAATCTCGATGACCTCCCGCTCGACCGCAGTATTCTGCGGGCCCAATCTGGGCATTGATCCTGGCCAGACAGGAGAAGACTCTGCAGTGCTCCACGCAGCCAATTCATCTTCTGACGACTCCCACTCCTCAGGGCCCTCCTGATCTTCACTTCTGGCTCCAACACTAGTCCGTTTGTTCTCGCTCTCCGCTCCCGACGAATCCTCAATTTTGACCTTTTTGGACAGACCCGCAACTTTCTGCGCCTTATGAATGCGGCCTTTTCCAGCGGGGGTCCCTTCGGGTAACCGAGTCTTTCGTAGCGGCGAGACCACTTTCTCTCTTTCAGCATCGTCGTCATCATCATCATCATCTTCCCCAACTAACTCCTTTCTCCTTCTTTCCGCCTCCAAAAAGTCGCTGAGATCATCTGCATCCGCAGTGGCCGAAAGTGGTGGCACGCCGCGTAGTAGCGTCTTGAAGTCATCGCTGGCAGCCTCTCGTCGGGGTAGCAGATCCAGTTCATCCACTTCCTCGTCTTCTTCCGGTTCCTCCTCACTGTCCTCCTGCTCGTCGTCCCCTGCAAAGCGACCGATGTCATAGTCCGTATTTGTACTCCTGAGCACACCTCTGTCCTTGACGATAGCCCCGCTGTATAAGTCGATGATATCGTCCTCGTCCATACACTTGTTATATCTTTCCACTAGTTGAGACCACACGTTCAGAACGCGGAGAGCAGACGCTTTGCGTGCCGAGTCGATATCGGTTGGCGGTGTCGAATCTTTCGACGTCGCCGATGCTGACGATGGCGTGAGACGAGGTCGTTTGGGTGGTGGTGGTCCGTCATGTGTTAGCGACGACGACGACGGCGACGAGTCTTTTGGCGTCGACTTGAAGCGAGACCTGGACATGGCGGCGTATCGTAGTCCGTTTGATTTCAGTCGCGTCACGTCCTTTGCAACTGGCGTAGTGTCACGTGACTGAACCTGCCCCGGTGGTGATTTTTATGAGAAGTTGGCAGCAATTTAGCATAGTTGGTTGAGAGTATGTCGCGGCTGTCTCGAGCTCTGCAGACGTCGTCGTCGCTGCGGAATGCGTCGTGTACGCTCAAGGGCTCGGTGCTAGCACCACCACGGACACAGATGGGTCAGTAACTTAACCATGGCAACTTTTAGGGAACTGGCTTTTTGATGAATGTACAGCGCGATCGAGTACGGCGGCTAGCACGACGGACGCGCCCGATTCACCACTCGCAGCCCACCTAAACACGGTCTTCTCTCCACTCCAGTTCCCTCCAGAACTTGCCAGACGAATACTCACTCATGGTAGTCACCCAGAAGCTGTTCACGGCCACAACGGCCGTCTAGCATTTATCGGTACGGGTATTTTACCTTCTTCCACACTCTTGGTTCCAACATCGTTGATTGTTAGGTCGTCGGGTACTGGAATCCTATTACCTTCTTTTCGTCCACGATTCCGCAAAAGCAAGCGCCGACTACAATTACGACGCACTATCAGAGCGTGCTCTAAACTCGTATGTGCTCGGAGAGCACGTCGCGCCCCAATGGTCATTAGGAAAAGTCGTCCGCTGGACCCCTACGATTCCTCGCAACACCATCGAAGCTGCACGAGAACGCCTACCCGATGGTGAATTGACAGATGCATTGTCTGTGAATCCGGGGGTCGTCAGGAGCGTCGGTCTGTATAAGGTCATGGGCGAGACTGTCCAAGCCGTGGTTGGAGGTGTATACCATCAATTCGTGCGTCCATTTTTTTACTCTGTATGTATACAGCGAGCGTATGGTACTTATGATTGATCTACCAAGGGCGGTTCCGTTGCTCACCGGCTATTTCACACGCGGATTTTACCCCATATACTTTTACCCAATCAACACGGCGGTGTTCCGATGGAGTTCCATGCAAGGGCATTGAGCATCAGTGAACGGATGGCTGAGTTGGAGGCCAAAACGGACGAACTGAAGCAGTGACCTCGTGTGGATTATATACTTGCCTAAATCTAATGCTTGCACGCTAGACTCGAACTTGTTAATCGACCACATACGGTTGCGACGAACAAGCCGGCTACCAGGAGTTCGGGTAAAAGAGAGTATATATAAGAGGTATATGGGATAGATACGTCGTTAGATGGGCTACCACAGAACGAACAACTATGGTATCCGCGAAGCTAGTATGGTCCGTAGAAGGTAAGAATGGATAACCCAGCAATCCGTACGCAACGAAAACAGAATCCTAGACTGTCACCATCGGTTAGAGAAGGAGAGCTACTGCACCAAAAGCAACACCGAGCGTCAAGCCCAATTGGACGTTGGCGATCGACAAAGCACCGTTGGAGCCGGACGAAGTACCAGTGGAACTCGGGCCGCCCTTCGTTCCAGTGGCGGTAGATGAGGCAGTAGCGGTCGAAGGAGGAGCAGCAGATGCAAGAACGCTAACCGGAGTCCACGTAGCCGCAGCGTTGACGCTGGTGTTGCCTTCCTGGTAAGGGAGGAAAGAGACAGTGCCGTTGCTGGTCAGCTGTACCAAAGCAGTGATACTGGCAAAGTACGTGGCTTCAGGGTCCTTGTAGGTAGGGCCAGCTAGAGCTTGTGTGGTGTTGGTCTGAGTGCCGGCACGTCAGATGTTGGATTAATTTGATTGACGGCATGTAACACGATACCCACCTCCACGTTGATGACATAAACAGCCGACGAATCCTGGGGAATGAAAGCAAACTCCTGCTGGACCTATGTATACAACACTAGTTGAGGTGCATGTGAAGTAAAAGAAGTCAAAATACATACGTCACTAGGTTGGAAGAACGATGTGGCCTGGCCGTAAGTAGCAGGAAAAGCGCTGCCGTTCGGAAGAGGGTACGCCTGAGCTTCAGGTTGGAAGTACGAGTCTGTGGGGGAAACATGGTAGAAAACAACCCGGTGATTATATGACGAAAGACTTCATACAGTGAATCACGAATATATCCGCCGAACCAGCAGGAACCCCGGGAACGTCGAGGAAATGGATGTGATTCTGAGCAAGGGCCATCACAGGCTGGTAGTTGGACGGATATGGAGCAGTTTCGGAGTCGACCCAGCTCAATGCAGTGCTGTTAGCTGTCGTGAGGGAACCCATGTCCAAGTGGAATAGGGTGTCGTGCGAGAGCGCATCTAAATGAGACGAGTTAGTAGAGAGAAGCTGCGCGCGTGCGGGTAGAAGGCATACAGAAGACGTTAGTATCGTGGTCCAGGATAGCATCAAACGAGGAGGGGTCGAAGGATCCAGTAGTAACTGACTGTGTTGACCAAGTTTGGTTGGCAGCGTCATAGATGTACACAGCAGAAGGGTTCGAGGAGTCCCCGTTCAATACGTAGACAGAATTGGTGTACTGGAAGACCTGTCAATGTCCGTCAAGGCATCCCAACGCAGTCTACATACCTGGGAGAGGAAGCAGGTAGTGTTGGCAGAATTGAACGACCTATAAAAGGTGTCAGGCGTCACCAAGCAGAAAACATGCCGAATGCGTACGGTCTACCGGTGGTAGTGATATCACTAGCTTTACCACCTGCATTGCGTGTCGGTCAACGCTTGGTAGCGCCAGCGCGCGGGAAAGAGAAGAGCTTACTGCCTGTCCAAGTGTCCTGTGTACCAGCATTCCAGTCCTTGCCATCGAGGTTGAACGCGAGCAGGTTCCAGTTAGAATCGAAGGCGACACAAGGCCTTGCAGTGACGGTGGTCGATGCAGAAATCAGTAAAAGAGAGACGAGGGTTGGTAAGAACATGTTTATTCGCCAAAAAGTTAGACAAGAAATGAGAGTTGGAGGGACAGCAAGCGAAAAAGTGCAAGACACGTATATCCCGTTGCCACGATGTGAGACAACTAAAAAAAGACGCTTTGACGACTCTCTACAGATAACTTCGAGGTCTCACTTGGCTCACAAGATGTTAGCTGAGGAGGTATGGAATCCTGCATAACAATTGCATCGATGATCATGATGACACTAGGATACACAGCAAAAAGTACATGAAAGGCGAGACTCCAGGCACTCACTGATAGGTGCATGGTAAGTTAGAAGAATGAACGCGACGCGAGACAGACGCACGAAAGTAAGGGCTGCACCCTTGGTCTTCTTCTCACCACCAAGCTCGAAGCTAGACGGATACTAAGAGGACGAACAATACAACAAAATCAACCAACACGTACTGTTTGCAGCGCTTCAATGCTAGCTGCTTCTTGTGCTTGCATACGGTACACTCTAATTTGAGGACGACCTTCTTGGTGGTCTTGGCCTGCACATCGACATCATGAGTGAGTCACAGACACTCCACACACTTCCTCCGCCGAAACTCACCTTCTTATGGAATATCTGCTTCGTCTGACCACCATAACCTGATTGCTTACGGTCGTAACGGCGCTTTCCCTGTGCGTAGAGCGAGTCTTTTCCCTTTTTGTACTGAGTGACCTTGTGTGGGCTGCACCACCAGTTAGATTTCTTAAGAGTAGCCTGAAACGCCACTACGTACGTGTGCTTTCTGCACGTCTTGCCCTGGCAGTCTACGGGCCTTGTCTGAGCACGGCACGATCACAGATGCCAATAACACTCACATGTCCGTCGGGTCCTGCATTGACCCACTTATTAGCAGCTCGATACGGGGATGCTCGCTATTGTGTCACTTACTTGGGAATGTTCACCATGGTTGGGGTTGTCGGTGCCAGCGGGTGACTTGATATATGGCAGAATGGAACGAGTCACTCCACACCATCGCTGATGCCCTGACGAGTCAATGTTTCAACCACCTATAAAAGGTGTCAGGCGCTACCACGGAGAATTAAAAGCACACCGAAATGCGCACGATCTACCGGTGGTAGTGATATCACCAGCTTTACCACCTACATTGCATGTCACTGAACGCTCAGTAGCACCAGAGCAGGGGGAGAGCAGAGCTTACTGCCGGCCCAAGTGCTCCACATACTAGCATTCCAGCCACCGCCACCGAGGTTGAACGCAAGCAGGTTCCAGTTAGAATCCAAGGTGACGCAAGGCCTCGCGGTGATGGTGGTCAACGCAGAAATCAGAAAAAAAAATGAGACGAGGGTTGGAAAACATGTTTGATCGCCAAAAAATCAGACAAGAAATGAGAGTTAAAAGGACGGCAAGCGAAAGGTACGGATAACTTCGACCGGGGGCATTCTTACTCTGAAACCTTGGCTCACAAGGAACGATGTTAACTGAGGAGATGTGTGGAATTCTGCATAGCATCTGCATTGATGATCATGATGGTACTAGCGTACATAGCAAAGGCATATGAAAGGCGAGACTCCAGGTACTCACTGATAGATGCATAGTAAGTAGAACTGAACGAAAACAGGATGCGAAGCAGACGCACGAAAGTAAGGGCAGCACCCTTGGTCTTCTTCTCACCACCGAGCTCGAAGCTAGACGAACGCTAAGAGGACGTGCAATTTAACAAAGTAATCGACACGTACTGTTTGCAGCGCTTCAATGATAGTTGCATCTTGTACTTGCATACGGTACACTCTAATCTGAGGACGACCTTCTTGGTGGTCTTGGCCTGCACATCGACATCGTAAGTCACAAACACCCCACGTACGGCCCACCACTGAAACCCGCCTTTTTGTGGAACACGGGCTTCGTCTGACCACCATAACCTGATTGCTTACGGTCGTAACGACGCTTTCCCTGTGCGAAGAGCGAATCTTTGCCCTTCTTGTACTGAGTGACCTTGTGTGGGCTACACCACGAATAAGATCTCTTAGGGTAGCCTGACACGCGACTACTACGTACGTGTGCTTTTTGCACGTCTTGCCCTTGCAGTCTACGAACGAGTCTTGTTTGAGCACGGCACGATCATATATGCCTACACAACATCACTCACATGTCCGTCGGGTCCTGCATTGACCAACTTATCAGCAGCTCGGTATGGGAATGCTCGCTGTTATCACTCACTTGGGAATGTTCACCATCGTTGGGGTCGTCGACGTCGGCGGGTGACTTGATATGCAGGTCGTCGATGTTTACCTAACACGGCAATCCGTTGATACTGTACAGGTCGACAAACAAGGTTCAGACTCAGATAAATCTCCGCATCGGCATTGCGGCGTCAACTTACCCCTGTCTTGTCTTTGCACGTGTCCCTTTGGAAGGAGCAAACGGTCTCCATATGTTCCGCGTCGTCTCGCTCGTTGCACTGCATGCTGCGTTCTGTCATGCATGGTCGTGGTCAAATACACTGCGAGACACCGGATCACTCGAAACCTATGCGGACAGCACCGTACGTGACTTGCAAGACAGTACGTGTTTTGGACCTCCATAGGTTTATGCGGAAACTCCAATGGATACAGCCCTCGCGGAACTGTCAGATCCAGAACTGGACACCCTCTTTAGTGGAAAAAGTATTGATACTCAGATAATCGCTGGGCGCATAAACTTGTTGAGATACTTGCAGATGTCCTGGGGTCATACCACCGGAAAGCAGATTGCTTCCAGGAGTCCATGTCAAGGGTGAAAACGCGCTGCGAAGAGTCCCATATGGACGAACAAGAGCGCATACAAGGTATCGTACGCCTCTCCATTCACGTGCGATCTTCAACGCACCGCATACAAAGCTGCTATCTCCATGACCCTGTGCGAACTGGCCACAGCTCGTCACTATGCACCACCTATGGAATGTGCGGCGTTTTCGAAGGGACAGCAGAACCACCCGTCTGGTCACGCTCAAGCAGCATGTGTGGAGTACACATTTGTTTCGTCCCCATCATTTTGCCACAGCGCCGCTTATGTGTCGTTATATCATGACAGAGCATTATCCAGAAGTGCTCAATTTTGGTCAAGTTATTCGGGGTATCTCCGTGAACTTCGTAAGTTGGACAGCTCTTACATGACAGTTGACATCTCTATTGAAATGATGGTGGCCTATCAGCGCAGCTCTGTTTCGCGTTCAGGCGATGGTTGGACGTTGGTAAGTCCGGGGCGTAATCAGAAACCGCATTTTACACGTAAGATGGTTGACACGACGTCGAAAGACATTGCGAAGGACGTGTACAGGAATATTACTGCGGAAAAATTAGCATTACTCAAATTTCTTAATGCAAGGGAGAAAGACTCCGCAACAACACAACAATTCTGGATGCAGACTAATCAGGTAGAGCCACTAAGCATTTATCCCAAGCTCCCCCCATTTATCAGGGCAGGACTTGGAGGTTATCTTGCGGGCCCTGCAGACGACTGCGAATGGCCTGCAAGACAGATCAGATTTGATTTCGACAACAATCGAAGGGAACCTGCAGTCGGTGCGTGCACAGTCGATAGAAATTCACTCTTCTTACCCCGGTTAGTTTTTTGCGGAGGTAAAAAGTTTTATTCAGGAAGTACAGGATCTTGGTCGTGCAAGCCACGTCGAGACCATAACAGAGGTACTCCGGTTGCCACACACGCCCACTTACCTCTTATGACCATCAGTTGCGTAGGATACTGGTTGACATCGGACGGGAAGTATGTGCCGCACCAACCTGTAAAACTATGTGGTATTTTAATCCCACCAGCATTCAGAGGAGCTTGTTGGTCTCGTGCCGTCCATCCGATCATCCATCAATTCGGAATTGAACACAGCTCTCGGCATCATCAAACATGAGAGCCTTAGAAACCTGGACGTAGCGGTACGTCAACTGTGGACGATGATAGGAGTTCTTAACGACTATCATGGTTACCGCTTTTTTCCAGGGTCACGTCCATTTTCAGCTGGATGCTCTCGCCGACGGCCTTGGTGTGATGCACAGCGTATGATATCGTCATTCCGTTTATATGGGGTATTAAAATTAATTAATCTCTCTTACATTTATCCGCAGTCGGTCCAGGAGCTCATTGGCTTAGTATCAGACACTTATGGATCGATGGAGCTGTTCGTGTCGCAGGCTCAAGCCACCCATGTACTCCAGGAGGACATTCATTCGTCCATGTTCCGCTTGGCGGACGCTGTGCATCGACTTACACAAACGACGCACAATGAACTGGAGTCGATCAACCAAACAACCGCGGTACTGATTCAAAGTCTACAGAGAGGTCACGATGTGGATTGGTGGAGATCCATATTCTTCTCTGTGCTTCGACTTGTCTTCCCTGGTTCGTTCTTGCGCTCTCCCACTCCGCGGTTCTAAGAAGCTCGCCTTCTTAGGGATATCGCCGATTGGCACGATGGCCACATGGCCACTGGATCTCTTCTTTCACGTTATGGACGTTTTTTGGCGAGTTCTCTGCTTCTCTGTTTCTATGTTTACGGTAAACGCACCTTTACCCTAAGCCCGGAAAAGCGCCAACTTGAGCAATGACCCTGTACCCAGAGCGCCTTCCTGTTTTCCAACGCCCGACGCTGGTTTACCCACCGTATCAAGTCAGCAGACGTGACGTGCGGTTTTACCAAGGACGTCAACCCGCACACGGTAAACTCAACTCTCGACCCACGCCTGTCAAAACGCTCGCTTCGACTCAGATACTCTCGGATACCTGATCGACTTTGTAAAACGATCGACCATACAGCGGCATGGTGATTGCGGGTAATCACATTTGCCCACTGCCCAGCTGGCCAGCCTATGGCATCCTCGCGAAATTCCCTGTTTGTTAGTGTGTTGCCTTGGGCCGTAGCTTTGCTGGTTAAATAAAACTCGTTCTTCCCTGTGTGAAACGATAGCATCGTGGCGAATTGGGTGATGGTCCGTGCGAGGACCACTCGGATTGGGTTATTAGGGGGAATTTGATACTTTATGTATATCTTGGGATCCGACCAAACTTGGCTGGTTCTCCCCACTCCAACTAACTCACGCCAAATATTACACCCTCTATCTAAGACAAAACTCTCCATCGTCCCTTGTCTACGACGGCGATGGCGACGACGCTCTCAAGTGCCCCACTGGCACCTCCCGGCCTCCCCAAAAAACCAGCACGCAATACTGCAGCAGCATCTTCCGCCAATGCCACGGCGCATATTTCGCCGCCACCCATCCAACAGTCCCTATCGTCCACTTCTTCTTCCTCCCTACCGTCTCCCAGCGAGGATGCTTCCGTTAAGCTTTCTCGTGCGGCGCGACCTCGCGCTAAGGGTAGACCAAAGACAAAATATACCAGGGTAATTACGCCACTTGATATGGAGAGGCTGACTTATTTCTGATTCCATGTATACAGAAGAACCAAGACAAACCGCACCCGCAGAACAACAATACTGCGCATATAGATCATTTAGCTTTTGAGCAGCACAACTCTTCGGTGCGCAGCTGTGTGACTTCTCCGGAACCAGCGACGATCCGCGTCAAAGTGCCCCTCCCCGCGCCTCTTCTACCTCCTGCGAAGACATCATCGCTATCTCGTGTGCAACCCGATCCAACGCTCCTTCCGAAACCAGAAGGGCAGTTACCACCTTACTCTCGGCTGCCTGGGACCTGTGTGGCTTGGTTGAGAGGAAAGTGTGACAGGTCTCCCTGTCCGTATTTGCACGATTCCCAACCAGGGTCGTGTTTGGTTTGGCTGACGACGGGCACATGCAACAAGTCCATCTGCGTATTCAAACATGCCCAACCGACTGTCACCTGCTTGGATTGGTCGAAAGGCTCCTGCAGCAGATCTCCCTGCCCATTTTTACACGAGCAACATCCTGAGAGCTGGGTGGACATATCAAAGAGTGCGTGCAAGGAACCCCCTCTTCCATCCTCGCATGAGCAACGACCAGAGGGTTGCGTGGATGTATCCAAAAGTGCGCACAAGGAATACCCTCCCCTATCTTCACAAGAGCAACAAGCTGAGCGTTTCGTGGACGCATCAAAGAATGCGCGCAAGGAACCCGCTCTGCCGTGTTCACAAAAAGACCGACAAGAGAGTTGCGTGGACGTATCAAAGAGTACGCGCAAGGATCCCCCTCCGCCGTGTTCACAAGAGAAACAGGCTGACGGTCGCGTGGATGTACCAAAGAGTGCGCGCAAGGGACCCCCTCCCCCATCTTCACAAGAGCAACGACCTGAGCGTTGCGTGGACGTATCAAAGAGTGCGCGCAAGGAACCTCCTCCCCGATCTTCACACGAGCAACGACCCGAGCGTTGCGCGGACGTTTCAAGGAGCACGTGCAAGGAACCTCCCCTATCTTCACACGAGCAACGACCCGAGCGTTGTGCGGACGTTTCAAAGAGTGCGCGCAAGGACCCCCCTCCCCCTTGTTCACAAGAGAAACGATCTGAGCGTTCCGTGGACGTATCAAAGAGTGCGCGCAAGGAACCCCCTCCGTGTTCACAAGAGCAACGACCTGAGAATCGTGTGGACGTATCAAGGAGTGCGTGCAAGGAACCCCCTCCCCCATCTTCACAAAAGAAACAACCTGAGCGTTGCGTGGACGTATCAAAGAGTGCGCGGAAGGACCTTCCTCCCCTACATTCACAAGAGCAGCGATCTGAGAATCGCGTGGACGTATCGAAGAGTGCGAGCAAGGAACCCCCTCCGTCACGTTCACACGAGCAGAAGCTTCCGAATTCCATCGATTTGTCATCCAAACCCGACCTGCATCCATCCCCACTCGAGGAGAGGAAACCTTCACTTTCCGTCGTCGATCGGTCGATAGATCGTTGTGCCATATCCCGTATCCCACCCCGGCCCGTTGTAAGGCCATTCACGTGCCAGGCATGGCTAAGGGGCATATGCAAAAGATCTCCCTGTCCGGACTTGCATACCAGGCAACCCGAGACCTGTGCCAAATGGCGGCAGGATATATGCGAGAGGTTCTACTGTCCCTTTGTACACGACGTACATGTCACTTGTCGAGATTGGATGAAGGGCGAGTGTAACAGACCCATCTGTCACCATGCCCACGCAGTAAGGTTTTGTTTGAGAACCGTGCATATGCGATCGTTGACTTCTTGGGCATTGTCTACAGACAGCTTTGCCCGGGCCGCCGGTCCTAGAGAGGGACAAACAAGCACTGGATAAGCCGAGCCCGACCCTGTCCGCGGGTGACAAAGTTCCGGGCATGATAAATGGGAAACGCATCGGTAGTAACCTCCCAGAGCCACACCGTCCTCCTGAACCGTTATATGGTACGGTGATCGCCGACCAT
This sequence comes from Pisolithus albus, assembly GCA_024613165.1. Taxonomy (NCBI): domain Eukaryota; kingdom Fungi; phylum Basidiomycota; class Agaricomycetes; order Boletales; family Pisolithaceae; genus Pisolithus; species Pisolithus albus. The sequence continues at coordinate 658,175 of JANFAB010000001.1, read as the reverse complement.
ATTAAGGTCAGGTTGGACAGAGGCTTTGAGGTCAGAGAGGTAACTACAGGCTTCGAGAGCCGATGGATTAACCTAGGAAATGTCAAGTCCGGCGTTTCGTCAGGTGCCGTCAATGAATTGCTATCGCAGTATGGTCAGGTGGATCCGGTTCATGTCCCAGAGAGCACTACGAAAAAGTCATTGGTCATCAGAGCCCAATTCTCGTCCCCTGCCGAGGCCATGAAGGCTGCTACGGCGCTACATGGGCAAGAGTTCCACGGACAGCCGTTGACGGCTAGAGTTGCCATTAACAACTTCAACAAGGGAAATATGGTCGTCACTGACACCGACGTCTGCGTGACGTGGCAGTCACCTCACGTTATGGGCTACGCCGGTTACGCCACCCTCAAAGGCGCACGAGCTGTGATGGACTTCGTCGCCAATACCCAGATCAAAGACTCTCTCGTAACTGCTGACTTGTATGACGGGCTTCCTGCTGTTGGCGCGTACAACGTCGTATTTCGATACTTGCCTGCTGAGACGACGGAAGAGGATATTCGAAGATTGGGAGGGGACGTGGAGTCGATCATGTTGGAACGTCCCAACTATAAATCCATCGACCGCGCTTTGCAGACACTACATTCGATACTGGAAAACCACGGAACGGTTATCAGTTTTGATCATCTCCCGCCTCCATACAGAGAAGGAATGGCCAAGGCCTGGGTTCGGTTCTCGAGTCAGGCGGAGGCTCGTCATGCACAAGAGTGTCTCGACGGCCAGAATTTTGCATTCTTGGGTCGTACGGCTATCTCTGTGCGACACGTTCTCAGTATGTCTTTCACTCTCCCGTACTCCGTATACCGCAATTTACAAGACGACCTGACGTGGTTGCGCCGGTCATGGTGGCAACGATACGGTCCTGGTATTACATTGAGCGAGAGGGGAGATACCAATGGCAAGGTGGATGGTCCGGTGTTCATCAGAGTATCATGCGAAGACTCTCTTCTTCTTAGCCATCTAAAGTACCAGTTCGAACAGCTACTCCGTGGGGACACCGTCATGTTCGACAAAAAGCCCATCTGGGACGACTTCCTTGCAGGCTCGGCGGGTCTTTCGTTCATTAAGCAGCTGCAGCAGGAGTACCCGGGTGTCGAAATCCGACTTCACAAACAAAGTCGCATCGTGTCCGTAATAGGATCGATTACGTGCCGCCACGCAGTGAAACAGGAGATCGTTCGCAAAATCGTGGAGATCAAATCGCAACAGGTGTGGGATATACCCCTCCCTGGTCGAACGCTTGGTTTGTTCCTCAGCGAAGGCCTGGCCAGGCTGCAGGAAGCCTTTAGTCGGGAGAATTGTTACCTCAATCATACCAAACGCACTCTTGTCATTCGTGGAAACGAACAGACGTTCCGCGTTGCATGCAAGGCAGTACAGGACGTTCTAAGCCGACAAGGAGTTGAACCCTGTCAGTCAGATGCTATCTGTCCGGTCTGCTTCAACGACCCGGTCCTACCCACCTTTCTCGCATGTGGTCACCAATGGTGCAGAGGCTGTCTCACTGGGTATCTGGTATCGGCCGTCGACAATAAAACGTTCCCGCTCACGTGTCTCGGTAACGACGCGTGCTGCACGGAGCGTATCCCGCTCAGCCTCTCCCGCGAACTGCTTACGACGGCCGAGTTCGACGCTGTCGTCGATGCGGCGTTCTGGACACATGTGCACAGTCGACCTGACGAGTTCCATCACTGCCCTGTCCCAGACTGCAACCAGATCTATCGCTCCGCACCACGAAACACCGTTCTCCAGTGCCCGTCGTGTCTCGTTCGGATATGCCCAGCGTGCCACATCGAGTACCACGACGGCATGACGTGCGAGGAGCGCGACGAAGCGGATGATAAGATGTTCTGGCAGTGGCGAGCGAACAAGGACGTCAAGGACTGTCCGGTGTGCAGAGTGCCGATCGAGCGCAGCGAAGGGTGTAACCATATGACGTGCATTCGGTGTCAGTCGCATATATGTTGGGAGTGTCTGGCGGTGTTCCCGAGAGGTGAAGGGATTTACGATCACATGCGTCACAAGCATGGTGGTATTGGCCTGTAAATGCTCCTTGTCGTCGTCCTTCTATGTTCTTTTGTTTTTTCTCTACTTCCCCCTTTCTCTTTGATTCTTGTCTCACAGCATCTGTTTGGCTGTACTCACAACCATGTCTCCGTCTCTTGTACAGCACACACTGCATTGTTCGGATACGTGTTGCCTCATGCGTATTTATGCACTACTTATACAGAATTACGTTCTGGAACCCCCATCCTAGCTCTGCATTTTACTTCTCTCTGGCCCCGCGTATCGTCGTTAAATAGAACATATAAAATGGCCGTCTTCATCTACTTTCGTGTGTGCAACGCGGACTCGATCACTTTAAGAATATTTGTACACCACGAACTAGACCAACACGGAAGTCAGCAGTGTAGTTTACAAACGCCCGTGATAGAAAGAACTCACACTATCGTAAGGTTGCGCCGGCGGCCGTCCGCGCTGCGGCAGAGAAGCCGGGAGCTCCGGTCGCTCCGCCACAGGAATGAACGTCCCGTGGTGGTCCTCATAACCCTCACTCTCGTCGGGATAGTCCCGGAGCTCGTCAGGGTACGCCCGATCGTGCGGCGCATAGACGACGTACAGGTTCGGCGTGAGATGGTCGCCGCGCCTATTCCAGAACCCGTGGCGTACTCTGCGCACCCAGTGTGCTGGTGGAGGTTCTTGAGCGGGAGGTTGTGATGCGGAGAGGGTGGGCCGTTCCATAGGTGGAGCCGGGAGGGGATTCTCACGTCTGCTGCTGCTGCTGTTCCTGGAGTAAGGAGGCGATGAGCGTCTGCTGCGGTGCTGTGGAGGAGACGGGTCATCTGGACTGCGCGGCGAAGGTCCGTTGGAATGGGATGATGACCGGTGGTGGGAGTCGTATTGTTGATGCCGCGGAGAAGGATCTGGCGAGGGTCTGCTGGAATATGGAGACCGGCGGGGGTACTCATGTTGCCGTGGTTCCGTTGGCGAGGGTTCGGCAGCACGATAGGGTGAGGGGCTGTGGTGCCGTACAGCAACACGCGGTGAACGGGAACGGTTGGGATACGGATCATTTGGGTAATAATACGGAGACCTCCTCGCGCGAGGCGACGGATCAGGTAATGATTCATCATCATCTTCGTCATCGTCGTCTGACGACGAGAACGGTTCGGCAAGAGGCGCGAAGAATTGGTCCCCACTCGAGGCTGAAGAGGCAGACTCGGGTATCGTAGTCAGGTTCGCTCCGACGGATGGCTCAGTACGGCTGCGCACGATGGGGCCTGTGCTTCTACCAGAGGAGCGAGGAGCAGGGGCGGATGGGGGCAGTGCACCGGACATGTCTTCCTGGAAGTTCGAGTACGGGTCGCGGGATGCAGTCGTTGGCATGGAAGAGTGTCTCATCAGCGGTTGTGCAGAGGGCCCGCTGCGACCCTGGTTTGTGCTTGAGCCGGACGGAGGGCCGTGTCTAGGATTGGAAGGAGATTGAGATGCATGTGTTCCTTCGTCTGTGCCGCGACGGGACGATGATTGGTAGTGGTTCGGCGTTCGCACGATGTTAGCTGGAAACGTGGGTTGGAGCTCCGCCTTGGAGGAATAGGAGTCTGGTTCTTGACTGTACACCGGCGACTGCAAGATGCGCCCGTTGGCTGTGCTGGTAGTTGCCGGTGCCGGGTATTGGTTTCCTCCCGAAGACGCGTGTGCAGTCGAGCGGCCGTTGGTAAATGACTCTCCGCGGTTCACGTGGTGAGAAGATGATGGTGGTGGACCGGTTGATGAAGATCGTTGGTGGCCGGATGACCTGCGGGTAGGTTCAGAGGAGTGCCTTACTGGAGTGGTCGCGTGAGCAGTCTCGTGGGGGTGACTGTTAGAGCGATAGATGTACTCTCCACGCGACGGAGTACCTCTATCGGGCGTCTGATGGTACGCTTGAGAATTGGTAGTGGGGCGCACGGGGGTACTACTGCTAGCCGCATGATCGAATGACCGTGTACTAGGCGTATCGTGCGAAGCTGCTCTCCTGTCGGTATTCCTGATGGGTTCTCGAGTGGGAGTTGACGCGGGGCGAGTATGACTGCCTGATGTCGACGGGCGTTCGCGACGAAGGTCAAAGGTGCGTTCCGGTGGTGCGCGTCCTTCGCTATCAGCTAGTAGACTAGGCGGACTCCATATCCAGGGGGTTTGGGGCTCATCATCATCTTGATCTTCCTTTTTCTCTCTGCACACGTACCGAACATCATTTGTGTTAGCACATCATAACAGGGCGGCAAAAAGAACGATCGTGGGGTAAATTAGAGTGGAGGCGTCAATCAACGACGGCCCCGACGCACCTCTTTACCATACCTTCCAATCCCAGACCGTTATCGGTGAGTTCAGTCTTCCAGTAACTCGGGGACGCCGGACGGGGAACACGTTTGTAGGGGTTGTAATTGGGGGGCATGCCCCAGCCCATGCCGGGTGCCCACGGTACTTGCCCATTTTGCATCTGGGGGTTGTATTGCCAGGAGCCAGCATTCCAGCGTGGAGGTGCGCCGGGCATCGGCGGCGGGCCTGGATACCCAGGGGGGAACCCGGCGGGGGGTGGCCAACTACCTGTCCAACCTGTAGGTGGCATGACGGGTTGTTGTTGTTGAGTTTGCTGTTGCATCAGCTGTGGGTTCGGATGCCATGCCTGTGCGGGCTGCGAGGACATCGCAGGGGCGGCGCTGCGTTGGGAGCGACGAAAAAGCGATACCATGAGAGAGACGATCGGGGGAGGGCAGTAGGCTGGTTATTACCTGTGTCAGGAGAGCTCGCCAATAAATATGGCGTCGGGCAACAACAACGGAGCGAAGACGCAGTGGAGCGGAGGTCTTTGGAGGTTGCCAGTTAGTGTCACTAGTGGCTACAATTGTCGTGGGTTCTCAAACGTATTAGCAAATTGCCCTCCAATTGTGGAGGAAGTAGTAAGATAAAAAAGACTCCTACCCGTTCTTCGCCGTTGCCAATGCCACTAGCAGAGAGCGATGGAATGGAACGGACACACTGCTGCACGCACACACACAGCCAAGACGAGTTTCCGTTCTTATTTTACTATCAGTTTACAGGAAACCTCAAAGAAAAATTTCATTGTGGTCGGATGTTCTCTCACGGCCTCGCCCCAGCAGAGCAACACAATACAAGAATTCACAAACAAGTGGGTCCATTGCCGGGCCATTTCAGAGTCTCCGTGATATTCTCAGTGATGGGAACAAACTTCCTTATATGTGAATACCGTGGACATGGCATGCACGATGTTTAGGGCAGACACATTCGTGGCTGAGAGCGTTTCGAGTCCCTGAAGTGAATGCCAGCTGCGTATTGGCCTTGCCGTAAAGTTTCACTCCGATAATCCTCGCAGACGATGGGTGCTGGCCGTTACTCTGCCTTGTCGCAACCGACCCTCGAAATGAGCGAACTGGTCTGCAAGACCCTCGACCACGATGCCACCGACATCCTCATCGACAAGTGGCTCGAACACCGCAACGACGCGTACTGGGAATGGTTTCAAAACATAAGACTGCGAAAGCACGCAGCCAACACTCTAAAACGACAGGTCATCGCTTGGAACAAGGGCGATTTCGTACCAGAGAACATCTTCTGTCGCACCGTCGATACCAGCAGACTCATCCCCCTCGACCGCACCTGGACAACTCACGTTTACCACCACCGATCCATGCAGGACAGGAAACTGTCCATGATGCCTGTCGTATTCACCATGGTAACTCCCTCCATTTTCCTCGCCTTTGATCTCGCATCACGTCCCACTCTTTGACAGTTACCCGAACTCATGCTTCTCAGGGGGATGCATGATCACGGTTGCGACGACGTGTATATCATCGTCACCGATGTAAAGAAGCAGGAGATGGACGACATCACCGACTACTTCAAACTAGTCTGCCGCTATGCCTATGGCAAGAAATGTAAACCAAGCAGAGAGTGCCAAATCCAATTCGAACGTCCGTCTTCCCGCCCTTACCCTTTTCGCTCCGTCCCTTTGTCTCATCCGAGCGTCATATAGACATGCGCCTCACTCACACGCTGCTCAGACAGAGACGTGCTCCGTGCTTCCCCCAGATCGACCTGACCTTTCGTGCAATTCTGTACGAGAAACGTCCGCCCTTCATCATTTTATTCTCCCACCAAACTACTTCATATTCCCAAATTCTATTCACACACTCGCTTTTCGTACCAGCCGAGGACATCTTTTATGATTTTCCTAGCGGCTGTCCAAACCCTTGCTGCAACGACGATTGCGAGATGATTCGCTTCCCTCGACGGGGAATCGAAGGAGCGGTCATCTTATCCGTCAAACGCGGTGGCAAGTACGGAAAGAGAATCAGAGCAAAGGAAATGTGCAATTGGGTCGATTGCACCGTTTCTTTTACCGAGGATACGCGACAGGGCGACGGTGAAACGAGCAGCGAGGGGTCTCAGAGCAACAACGGCAACCACAGGGAATGTAGTAATGGCTCCACCAAAAATGGCCTCGTATGCAGCAAGTGCAGACTGGTCAAATACTGTTCTCCTGAGCACCAGAAGAAGGACTGGGAAGAACACCGTAGGGTGTGCGCAAAACCAGCCAGTGCGTAAGACGCCCGGGTAGCGTCTTTTTAACCCGACCCACGAGCGTCATGATGTATATGCCATTTTTTTTTTTCTTTTTGCTTCGTCTTAACATCGCGTCTGTTTTCACACTTTTCTGTTTTCTTTTTCGTCCCGCTTTTGTTTTTATCATGTTGTTCTGTACAAGTAATTATGTACGGGTGTTGCGATATGCGTAGTTACCGCCGTAGTCCTTCCCCTGTTTTAATTAGAGGGTTTCAGAGTTTAATTTGATGTATGTTAAAAAACAAAAGAGCAGACACTTTTACACAGCATTTGGTGTGCTGTGCAGCAACATTTGAACTCTGAGGTGAGCCATGACACAAGTCTGGTAATGAGTGTTTCTTCATCGTCTTCCATGGCTAACCCTGCACAGGTTGGCCAGCTAGCTACCCAGGAGGTAGCGTCGTCATCGCCTTCCATCCCTGGTCATGGTCGTGGCCATGCCCATGCACCTGTGACTCCTGCACAGAGGATCCCGACGATACGATGGGACGATAAGGATCCGAACATCCGTGCTCGTACCGCTCGACTCATCAGCTGGTGCAAAACATATCCCGACACCTGCATCAAGCTATTTTCCGACTCACACCAAGAGGCTGTAAATGAAGGGTGGCAGCGTCAACAGATGAGCACGCAAAAGGAGGTCTACTTTCAGCAAGTGGCTGATGCTGTCTTCACTCATGACCACGATCCACGCATCCGACAACTCTATGCTCAGTATCCGTCCGTCTTCGTCAAACCTATTAAAAGTCGCTTCCAATCGTAAGTCTTCTTGGTTGTGTAATGGACTTCGGCTCTGAACTTCTGGCTAATCAGCCGCTTCAGACTTCGCAAGAAGTATAACAATGCCAACAAAACCCTCGGTTCTACCGGGGCAGGTCTTACTGCTATAGAGTTGAGGGAGAGGCCGGATATGAAGGGGCTACTCGGTAAGTCATCAGTAAATTAACACAAGTCTCATTCGAACTTAAACACTGCTTACTTAAACTTACCATACTCGGATCTGCTTGCGATGCGTGGCTAGGCATGTTGCGACTGTTAAGAATGTTAAGATAGAAAAGCTACCTTTCTGTCGTCTCGTGTGTCTCGCGAGTCTTCACTGCAAGCATTTCACACTTTTCCTTCAGAAAACATGCTGAAAAAATGGAGGGAAGAGATACTCTTTTATTTTGCATGTTTGGAAGGGAAAAATGCAAAAATAATAATATATGTTTGTCTGAAAAACATAGATTGATGGTAGTGTCCATTAGCTTCTACTCTAATTGGCATTAGCATCCATTCATGTTCTCTGGAAGAAAATAAAACATTATTTTTGCATTTTTTCTTTCCAAACATCAAAAATAAAAGAGTATCTCTTCCCTCCATTTTTTCAGCATATTTTCTGAAGAAAAATTGTGAAATGCTTGCTGTGCTTACGGCCACTCTCATTTTAAGATTCTTGAGACTATTTAGACATTGAATTATATGCTAGCCGCGCAAGTCAAATGATACACATGGTTTACGAAGCTAGCTCGAAAGTGTGATGGTCGGCAAAACGATTGATGTAGAATCCTCGGAACACTTCTAACAAGTTATGGCAGTTAACATACGGCAATATGTACCCCCTGCCAAAAATCGGCAACAGATGCGCACTGGGAACGATGCTATCAATATGTATCACTGCGTGGTGTGGCGAGCCGTCTTCCAGGAATGATGGTGCAACCATCCACATGCCTGTCAATTCATCTGGCTCATCAGCAATGCGATCAAACCAACGAATCAATGTGCACTGAAATGTCTGCCCATTGGTGTGAATGAAAGAGAAAAAACAGTGGACTTGAGCAACATCCATACTAAGCATCCCTTCCCTCGTATTGTCCGTGCTCACGAAGATGCAGTCGTACCATGTGGGACCCCAGTGCCATGATGGAATTGCACGAATATGTTCGTGTCGCATACTACCGATCCCGCTGGGGTCACTTGGAGCTACGAAGGTTGCAGTAGCTGAATGGAAAATCTTGAGACGACCAGTAAAGGGAGGGACAATACTCGGAGTTATGGAGTCTGGTTGAAGTTGCTCAGAAATAAAGCAAGCGATAAGCTTGGGGAGCGAGGGGATACCCAGTTCGATTGTGAGCGCGAGAGCGTTTCTGGCACGGTTACGAGCTTGAAGGGTGCTTATATTACTGCATACTCTTGAAGATGCATGAACATCACACTCACCGGTGTGAGTCGACGTGTGGATCTATGGCGAAAACACCACAAAACCAACACAAAGACAATTGCCGAGTCGGTGGTTTACCTACGCGGACTTTGGCTCGAGGGATCGGTTACAGCGAAGAGGGGGAGGGATTCTGCACACCTAGACGACTAGGGCAGAAGGGAAGGGTGCTCCTGACGAAGGGGGAGCAGGGGAATGACTGAAAAGCGAAGATATTTAGGCTACTCGGAGCCTAGAAGCGACGTAAAGTGATGAAGAATGACAGTAAATAGACCCTTAATGGAGCCTCAGATACTGCAAGGATAAAGAAGATAATGAGGGGCCTTAAAGCGACGACAATAAGGCAGATAACGTCGATAATGATTGGGCAATAGTCTCACTACAAAGGGGACGGTATCCTATGCAGGGGGGCTACTTGCTTGTCTATGTGTGTATATTACTTGCTGCGACGTATTGGTACTTATATACAAAAGGTAGCGCAGCCTGAAGTAAATAGAGGGAAACACTTTGTAAGGGGTTTGTAAGCGATTGGTAAGAGGATTGGTAAAGGATTGGTAAGGCCGAGCAAGGCTGAGTAAGGACAGTAAGCGATTGGTAAGTAAAATCAGTCAGCATGACGAAGAATATCACAAATCATTTGAAATAGAATGAGTCATTAAGGAACGGATGAATAATGCGACAGAAAGGGGGATGAGTAAGCGCACTGGTCACTGCTGAATAAGGGGTATGACTGCAAATGAGTCACTCTGACTCCTAGATCTGAGATCCAGATTCATTGGGGCGATATGCTGCGCGTCTGAAAGAAGAACTGTGGGGATTTCTGCCAGGGGCCAATTTTGGGGGTCTCCAGGGTAGTCAGGGCTTAGGATTTCGCAACTTTTCCCCCCTCTCTCCTCTCTGCAAAGCGACCTGTACCAGGTGCAACTAGTGCTCTGGAGGGCATGAGGAGGAGGAGGGGCCGTCTTCTCCAATGAGGGCAGGGAAAAGTGCCTCAAAATCGTCATGAATGCGATCAGATAGTGTAGATGATAGTAATTGGTACTGGAGCTGTCGCAATTTTGGGAGAATGAAAGACGCGATTGAGAGATAGACGTTGCAGGGGGCAGGAAGGAAAAATCCATAATCCTTTTCGACTGGAGAGACCGAAACAACCACATAAGACCTCTCAAGCCTGACGACAGACTTGAGGCGACCAAAGAACGTCTTCCTCGACATCAGACTGACGAGAAGAACGCGCTGTCCCAAAGCGATAGGATGGGAGGTCATGGACGAGGGAGGGATGAACCAGGAGGCTTCAGGGCGAGAGCTAGTGGGGATTCCTGGCAAGTACTCGTAGTTATTCTCCCTAGCAAAAGACACGAGCGAAGAGACGGTCGAGGAGGTGGCCATTACGATAAATATTGGCGAAATGGGCGTTCGTTGGTAGAAATGATGCAGAAAATCATGGAGTGCGCGGATCGTTACCAAATTTGGTAGGCAGGATGGCGTGGTCGAGAGCTTCCTGTGAGCGTGGGAATGGTGTCGATATCTTTAGAATTGACGGAGATATTCGAAAAATCGGAATGCCGTAAACTAGCGCTCAAAAAGTTTTTTCAGGCGCTCGAGCGGTTTCTTCCCTAACGTTAAGGATGGTTCTTGTGCGATGGATGACTGCTGGCAATATCAGTCATTCTTCGCATTAGGGCTAGGCTTCTCCGTTCTTCATCATTCAGCTTCTGAGTCCATGCTCACGTCGCCAAACACCTTTGGTGCGTGACACCGGGAGAGCAGGCGAGCTTCACATCTGAGTGTGCAAGCCCCGGACGCTCGTCTACAATTCCTGCATTGCTGTCTTCATCCAGGTTGGGCTCCTCCCCATCTTCAGACTGTATAGCACCATTCTCCCCAGCCCCAACACGAACAGTGACGGTAGTCATCTCGGAAGCAACTGCAGGTCCATCGAGTCAGAGGTCATAACTGCCGTCAGAGATAATGAAAACTGACCGTCTGATGGAGGAAGGTATGCAAGGCATGATACTGGCAACATTCCCCAGGCTTCGAAGTCTGCATGAGCTGCCGCGAGCTGAGAAATCCGTTGGTTGGTCTGGAGAATTTGGCCGAGGGCATTGTGCTTGCTTGAACGGCGCCAAGGTTTTTTCACCGCTGTAATGTGCTTTGATTCAGTAATTGACATGCATAAACCATTGGGTGCACCAAAAAGACGAATCAACGCCTCATAGTGAACCAGGGCATGCTGGCGCAGGAGGGAGAAGCCCTCAGGACGGACACCGGTGTCTTTGAAGACTTTGCAATACTGATGAAAGCGGTTCAATGCGTCCTTTAACTCCATGAGGGTATCGTCAGTTATGACATTACAGCGGACGATGTAACAGACTTCTAAAAATGCGCGGAACGTGCGAATCACGTCGTCAGGAACGTGGCCTTCGATGGCAGGTAAGTAAACCTGAGAAAGATAAATTAGGAATTCGAGGGAGTTAACTGGCACACGGACCTTCATGAGTGCCTTTGAATCGTCCCCCATCCACTGGCTGAATCCGCGCCCATCAGGAAACCTTTGCAGACCAGGAAATGGCAGCGCTGCAGCAATACTGACCACAGATGTATCAAATACACTATGCCATTGCATCAAGTCAAACCTACCGGCGATCGATATCTGCTAATCTTTCCTTGGCACCGGCCTTTCCATACTCCAGCTCTAGATATTTGCCAACCCACTCAACCAGATGGTCTTTGAATGTTCCTTTCACGAGTTGATGAAGGATGTCCGGTGCGAGAAGTTGACGAATGTCAGTGTGAGGGAAATCTTCAGTAAACGGCTACACGAAGATCAGTGACTGTAATGTTCATATTCAAAATGCAATGACTCACATCAGCAAACCACCCTTTTTGGGACAGTGTGACAGTGGCCACAGTGTCACACAGCAGCACAGTGCAAACTTACAGGCCACACAGCACTTTATTAGGGCTTATACTGCTGTACTAATGACATAGACTGATTGCTTAGCCAAAGTAGATCCTAATTGAAAAAAAATTGTACTCTAAATTATGGTATTTCACAAGTTTTTGGTCACTGTACAGTGGGGGACCTATCTGTGACACTGTGGCCACTGTGGGTGGCTGTACAGCCCTGCACAGTAAATAAGTGTTTTGCTGATGCACTACAACATTTCCATCAATGCCCCACTCATCCCAAAGGATGCCAAGAGAAAATTCTTCAATCAGTGCTTGAGTAAGTTCAGATGTCCGTGGTGCGCCACCGCCATCGAGGTCACTTGGGAAAGCAATACATCTAGCGAGCGGTGTTGAGTACAAGAGTATGTTACGAATATAAAACATACCTTCTGCACCAATTTTGGACAATTCCCGAGAGGAGGACCTGCTCGGGATAGTCAGCAATGTAGGGGCCCAGACCAAATATAATGCGACGAAAATGGCGGTCGGGACACTTCAAGACTTCGGGTGTTGTCATGCTGGGCTTCAGGGATGCCAGTATTCTTGACATGGCAACGTGGAATAGTTGTTTCTTAAATCGTCGAAATACAGGGTCGTCAACGTACTTCTTTGCCGCTACGAGATCTACAAGTCAGTACATAGCCGTAACTGATAACGGGGACGACGAACCTTTTGGAATAGCGAGGAATGCAAGGAGTTCGACACCATTTCGGTGAGCACGTCGGACGTTGTTATGGATGTTCCCAATGGAAATATAAACAGGCCAGTAGTCATTCTGGCCTGTTGCCACTGACACCGTCGTCTTGTCACTTCCGAGTATAATTGGAACAAACGTTCCGCTGTGTGTCGATCTGTCCTCAGCTATCTTGTCCTAACATACATGCAACACTGAGCGTGCAGAGAATCAATAATAATGAAGTGCGATACTTACCGCTTGCATCCATGACCAATCCCCTGACATGAAGTTCTGGTAGCGTCGCTTCTCGTCCTCCTTTGAAAAGTTTCGGTAAGGGACATAGTCGAACTCGCCATTAAACTCTGTATTGGAGAGCATGTTCGCTACGAGAGAACGAGCTGGGCGGAACCAAAACTCGTATGTCTGGTCCATCCAAGGAGGGATGTTGCTCATCGGACGGTCACCGTTGTATTTCAACTCGAAGCTCTTCCATGGGACATCCCCAAGCGGTGTGGAATCAATCGTTCTATACAGCTGTTTATGATCTGCAAATGGTGGTGCAAAACCGCCTTCCTCGGTATGCAGCGAGCCGCCCCATAGATCGCAAAGTCTGTCAATGTTACTGGCCGACATTTCTGCATTCTTGAAAAGAAACTCCACAGTTTCAAACTGCGTCCGGTCACAGTACGGAGCCCAATCATTAGGGTCCTTCTTGGAGATGGGTGGTGGAAGAGTGCTGCGATCGATTTGCTGGCCATTTGCGTCGCATATGTCACCTAAAATGTAGTGAGAACAGAAAAGTCTTCTATGCCAAGGCACTAGCTTACCAGTAAGCTCGCTGTGGTAGTCACGAACAATTCCAGGAGCTGGTTTGGTTGGGACTGGATAGTCGTGACCATTATTTGCAGAGGCTGTTGGGTCGAAAGAGTAATTGTGGGCCGATGACCGGTGTTGCTTTAAGCCAGGAAGTGATTCGAACCAGTGGCTACAACCCGCGTGGGGACATGGAATGCATCGAGCCGTAGACACGTGCCACGAGCGTGACCGAGGAATGACCTGAGGCATACTGGTAGAGGGTGAGCTAGCACTGGGCTGGTGGTAGGACACGAACTGCCGACGCTGAAAGCTGTCCTGAAAGGGTTAGTACCCGCCCAGCTTGGGTCAGCAATACGTACCTCGCAAAGGGGAGCGGGTACCTGGAAAATAGTCCAGAGTCTGACAAATTTTCACCCTCATTCCCAAGTGTTCTTTCATCCCACCGGACACCCGCCTTTGCTAAGATGTCCCGCCCTGTAACCCGTGCAAAGAATGCTGATGTAAGGTTGAGTTGCCTTAAGTCACACCCGCGAACTGTACCGTATGGTATTCGCAGTGTAAATTTTAAGACAGTGATGTCCTTAAGTCACTACGACGATTTTTATATACTAGACATGCAGGCATGTGATACCGGAGTATCACATGCCTGCGGATGATTACAGACATTCTAAATTAGGGCACGGCCCCTAACACCCTCCCCCTGTAGAGCCGACCTAGGCTCGTAAGACGAGAAGAAAAGAAAAAGAAAAGAAAAAGGAAAAGGAAAAGGAAAAAGAAAAAGAATAGGGAAGACCCTATGTACATTCACGCGAGATGTTGAATCTCGCAGCACTACTAATCCGAGGGTTACGCCTCATTTCAGCAATGCAGAGCAAGGTACGAAAGGTGTTGAACCCTTCGTACCACAACTCGAACTGAGGGGTTACGCCCTCGAGAAGACGATCCAGCACCCGATGTAGCGTCCCTTCTACATCGGAGCCGGCTCGTCCCTCATCTCGCCCTCCTCGGGCTCGTCATTTTGTTCGGGAGTCCTCTCCCGCGAAATTCGACCTTCCACCCCCAAGTAGTTGGGCAGGTCATAGATAACTACAGCGGAGCAGAAGTCCCTAACGATAGGGAGTTCTGCGTCGCTGATTGTGCGGGCCTCGTAGGCCGCAATGCGCTCGGTAGCGATCCCGAGGGCCCTAGCCTGGCGCTCGACCCACTCCTTCGAGCGGTTCTCCTTCAATACTGGAGGGTCATTGATTGCCGCCCTCAGAAGATCGAGCGCGGCTCGCACGTTGGGGTCTCGTTCCCCCCCATTATCGACAGCGCGGGTAATGTACTCTCTACCCGCCCTCCTGGCCCAAACGAGGGCATCGTCGGCATCGTGAGGAGTGATGCCATTAGCCGCGAGGTATGCGGCGATATCAGCCATACCGGCTGAGCGAGTGAACTCCCCTTCCCAGGGGACACGGGTACCATCACGAGGGGCCACCTCGGCACATTCCAGAAGGGCTCTGTAGCGACCCTTCGCTGCAAGGAGACGAACTAGCTCCCGGAACCAGACCATCCGGTCATAGCTCCCTCTGGGGACTGGAGCCAGTCGTTCGTAGAGGAGGAATCCTCGTACTAATTGTGCTGTGGGAGGGCTGATTTCCCACTCGTCGTCGTCGGGGCGCTCACTGACACCTAGCGCCCCAGGGAACATTCGCGAGAGCTCGGAGCTCTCGTCTGAACCGTTGTACCTATTCTGGTACTCGTGGATAAATTTAACCCAGTCAGCGACTGGGGCTTCGAGGCTCGGAGCCTCTCGTGGTAGTTCGGGGATCCCCCCTTTTCCCTTCTTTCCGGAGGTTCGACCTCCTCCTCTAGGATTAAACGCTCGACCCCTTGGAGGGGGTCGTTCTTGATGAGCAGGGGCTTGGGGAACCCCAGGGTTTTCGACCATCAGGCGGTCGCGGAGAGGCACGATGGGTCTCTGACCCATCTCTGGCAAAGGAGCGGCGGGTTGACCCTCTATCCGCTGTTGTAAGGCCGGCTGTCCACCGGCGGGTTGTAACGCGAGGGCTTCTTCCTCCCTCCTTGCCCTTTCCTTGTCTCGTAGCGCCTCTCTCCTCTGGCGCGCTTTCTGGGAGGCCCAAACAGGCGGCCTCCATTCCTTGAGTGCGAGGTTCATGACCTCGTTCGTGTCTAACCTGCACTTTTTCCACAGGTTAACGTAGGTGATCAAATCTTGCGCCCTACGGACGCAAGGAGCGTTCTCCTCTGGTTCTTCGTACGCTTCGGCGTACAACTTGCGGATTTCCTCCGCGGTGTTAACGAGTCTAATGGGACCCATTATCCCCCTGTCCCATCTGGTCACTGATGCGACGAGGTTTCCTCGTCTGAGGGGAACAGGAGGGGGGGTCCCCTGGCGAATGTTGGCGAGGGCGGCGCCAAGCCTCTCATCATTATAGGCGTAGAGGTTGTCATTGATCCTCACAAAGAGGATCGACCTCACGCCATCCCTGCCTTGCCCAAGGACCCGTACTCTGTACGGGTTCTCTTTTCCCGTAAATTCAGGGAAGAGGGTTCCCTGAGAGGCAGTATCGACGACCATAGGGATGTCGTCATCGTAGCATTGTTGAACGGAGGTATCTTCCTCCATGGCGGTGTATTCGTAATCAGGCGCTGCCTGATGGGTATCGTCGTCGAGCTGCTTCGCCTTGCCCTTTCTCGACACTACAGGTTCAACCTGCGACGCAGGTTTAGCCTGTACCCTCCCCCTTGAAGAAGAAGAGGGCTGTGGTGCCGGTGGAGGCGGCAGCCTGGAGGAACTAGCCTCCGCGTTTGATGAATAAGTACGCCCCCCCAGGGAGGCGACACGAGCGCGTTCGAAGTCACGCGCAGCTTGCTCAACCGTAGTGGGAGCGGGGATGGTGGGGGTAGGTTCGCGTTGAAGATCATCGATCTTCCGGAGGGCACGACGGAGGTCGTAGGAGGTGTCCTCGAGATCACGCTCGAGACGGCTGATACGACGACGTAGGTCGTCGTAAGGGGTACGTTTGATGAGACGCGCGGTCTCATCAGCCAAAGTAACGATAGCAGGCATGATACCTGCGTCGGACAAGGCCATGCCTTGGGAGAGATGAAGCGCGTAAGACGCGCACTGGTCACAAGCGCCGTGATGGCGCAATAAAGGAAACTGGGGGTGGCATTCCCAGTACGGGCAGGAACGTTTGTCCCGGCGGGGCTCATACTCGAGGGACGACGAGCGTGAGGGTGATCGTGGCCGCTTCTGGCCACTGCTGACCGTACGCAGACTGCGTCGGTCGACGGGGGACGGGGAGTACGAACGTGATGGCGAGCCATCGTGAGGCGCGTCGGAACGCGCGGGGGATCTGCCTCGCCGGGGCGAGGGAGATCGGGACGGGGTGGGGCTAATAGAGCCTTGTGGGCTCGGGGGTTCTCTGCGACGGTGATCGCGGTGGGACATTGTATCTACTAGAACGTTATGAGCGTTAGAGAAAAAGAAAAAGAAGAAGAAGAAGACGGAGTATTGTAAAAAGAAAATCACGTGATCAGTAAAGTTAATGCACGTGAAACGGTGAAAATGTGATCGGAGGAAAGTATATACTCTAATTAAATTTGGTAACTATGCTGTGCTCGAGGCCGACGGTATTATTGACGGTATTATTTTTATTTTTATCTTTTGTTTGTTTTTATTTTTGTTTTTTCTGACT
The DNA here is from genome assembly GCA_024613165.1 of Pisolithus albus. NCBI lineage: Eukaryota > Fungi > Basidiomycota > Agaricomycetes > Boletales > Pisolithaceae > Pisolithus > Pisolithus albus. Next base: position 641,167 of record JANFAB010000001.1, on the reverse strand, counting down.
TGTCCGTTTGCTTCCGGTAGTAGTCTCCCGACTACGTTTAACCACTTAGTGGTTACCGTACGCCTACGCGTACTATTTCGCCCTTCGGGGCAACTGGCGTATACTTTGTACGCCCTGGAGCTCGAGGTACCTGTCGAGGGCCTCAAGCTCCTTACAATTAGACACCGGCTCCCATGTCGTGTCTCCGAGGTTCCATCTCACAAGGAACTCTACCTTGTTATTCGTCCACCGGTGAGCCGTTATCTCATCTACTAACCACTCCTCTTCGTCGGTCATACCGACATCGTAGAACGCGTGCGCGTCGCGCCTCGGGAACAGAACATCATCGTTCTGTTCGTATCTACGCAATAACCCGACGTGGAACGTTGGGTGTATGCGCCGCTGGCGCAATTGTTCTGGCAGGTCCAGAGTGTAGGTGTCGTTCGCGCTGTCACAGCGCAACACTTTCATCGGACCGATGAATTTGGGCACGAGCTTTCGTGCACGTCCCTTCGGAACGCTCAAGTTTTGAGTAGAGAGGTAGACGAGGTCCCCTTCTCGAAGGCTGAAGCCTTCCTTTCTTTTCTTATTCGCATGGTACGTCTGTACTACCCTGCTTTCAATGATGGCGTCATGGGCCATCTCAAGATTTTCTAACGCTTGTTTTACGAAGGTCTTCACCCCTGGTGCCGTTGAGGGCGTCCCCCCTCTGACTCGTTGCATCACCTCGGGCATGTACCCGTAATTTAATTCGAAGGGTGCGAACCCTGTCGAGCTACTTATGCTTGAGTTGATCGCGAACTCGACCATTGGCATCTTCGATGTCCAATCCGTCTGGTCTGGTCGGACCATGGCTCGTAGCATCTGCGCTACATTCCTTATCGCTCGTTCAGACGCTCCGTCTGTTTGTGGATGGAACGCCGTCGACATTAGGAGCTTCGCTCCCAACATTCTGTGCGTTTCGCGCCAGAAAGTCGACGTGAACTTCGCGTCTCGATCTGAGACTATCGTCTCTGGTAGTCCGTGTAGTCGGACGACTTCCCGTATGAACATCCCCGCGAGCTCTGACGCTCGTATCGTCGTAGTCACCGGTACTAGGTGTACCATCGACGTTAGACGGCACAGGACCACCCACAGGTAGTCGTGCCCGTCGCTCGGTGGGAAGGGTCCCACAAAGTCCATTGCTATCGACCCCCAGGGTCTTCGCGGCACAGGCAGACTGTGCAATAGACCCTTCGGTCGTTGATTGTCGTTCTTTGTCGTCTGACATATCGGACATGTTCGACAAAACTTGTCCACCTCCCGGCCGAGTTTCGGCCACCAATACCATCTGCGGATATAATCCGCTGTCCTCTGGGATCCAAAATGTCCCAGCGTCCTGTGCGCTTGATCGATTACCCTGGCGATAGCATCATCGCCGTCGTACTTTGCATGGGGAAGGCATAGCACCTTCTCTCCTCCACGATTTCTCGTGTATAGAAGGCCATCTTCCCCTTCGAACTGAGGATAGTGTGACGGCTGTGCCATCACTTTCGCGAGTACAGGATCGCTTCTATATCCTGCGCGGATAGCGTTCAGGAAGCCTGGTGCTTCTCCAAATACTATTGGGGAGGCTTTAGAGGCCTCGGCAGATTCGAGTATCGTAGGGTCTTCCTGCGCACTTGCGCTAGGGGATTCCTTGTTACTCTGATCTGCGGCTGAGGCCATCTCTTTAGCCTCTTCATATCTTTTCTCGACCTTTTCCTTCAACCGGCCACTCTTCCGAGGGGTATCTCCCTCTCTCATCGCTGATAACTTCAGCTCTCGCCACCTGTCTTGAGGGAGGTCGTCCCCCTCTGGGTCCAAACGTATATCTGCGTCGGCCCATTCTACTTCATCATCGGAGGCTACGTCCCCTCCTTCTTGCTCATAGTAACGAGAAAGGCAATCCGCTACGCGGTTCTCCGTGCCTTTTGCATAGACGATGTTTGCGTCGAATCGTGACATGTAGTCCAACCAGCGGACTTGTCGGCTCGACAGTTTTCGTTGGGTTTTGAGGTACCCCAACGCCTCATGATCGGTGACGATCGTAAACTTGAAGCCAAGGAGTTTATCCTCCCACTTCAAGAGCGCTTCGATTATTGCGAGAGTTTCTCGCTCGAATGTTCGATAATTCTGTTGAGCATCGCTCAACTTTTTCGACATAAATCCTGCTGGTCGGCAGGTTTTCCAGTCGGGCCCTTGCCCGTATAACGCACCCACTCCATAGAGTGATGCATCACACACGAGCCATATTGGCTCTTCTTTTCGCGGATCAATAGGCCGCAGGATCGGATACTTGCACGCAAGATCCTTGATCACTTGGAAGCACCTGTCGTGGATTTCCCTCCACTGAAACGGATGTTCGTTCCGTTGTATACCAGTCAGGGGCGTAGTATACGCCGATATGTCTGGCATAAACTGTGCTAGATACTCCACTAGTCCTACGAACCTTTGGACTTCGTTTAGGTTCTTCGGAGTCCTCCAGCTCCTGATTCGAGACATCTTGTCTCTGTCGGCGTGGACGCCCTTAGCGTCTATGATGTGCCCTAGGCAGTCCAATTTTTCTGCATAAAGGTCGCACTTCTCCTTCTCAAGGTAGAAGTCGGCCTTTTCTAGTGTTTCAAACACTATCCTGAGGTGTCGTTCGTGATCCTCAATTGTGTCGCTAAAGATGAATATATCATCGAGATAGACGTATACAAAACGTCCTATGTGATCTCTGAAGATCACTGTCATAAGGCGTTGAAACGTCGCAGGGGCGTTACAATCTCCCTGCTGCATTACTTGACTTAAGAAGGTCCCATATATCGTCGAGAAGGCCGTCTTCCAGACGTCTTCGGGTTCTATACGAACTTGTTCGTATGCGTTTGATAAATCGATCTTTGAGCGATACTTCGCTCGCGCTACGTCCATTCGTATCTGGTCCTGATCCGGGAAGGGGGTGACGTCCTTCACAGTATTTTCGTTTCTCTTGCGGCAGTCAATGACTGTCCGCAGCTTTCCATTTTTCTTCGGGATGCATAGCATCGGAGCAGCCTGTGGGACGCTTTTCAGCACCCACCATTCTGCATCCGTATACAGTCGGATTTTATCCGACAACTGTTGTTTAAGCGCGTCAGCGCACCGTGGCAGGTGATACGCGTACTGCTTCCTTTCGTCTATCAGGGGGATCCTGTGGTTTACCTCCCGTAGTGGAGGCAGTTTCGGGATCACCCCGCTAAGCCTGTGCTTATACCGTTCGAACCATTGGTTCCGTAACTGAGGTATATCCTCATTGCTCAACAATTTTTTTGGCTTTATTATTGCGAGATGTTCCTCGCTTTTCGTTGAGCCCCTTGGCTCTTTTACTCCATCGGATCCCCTCCCCCCTTTAGAGCCCTCGCGAGACTGAGGCCTCGCAGGGCGCGAGAGTCAATGCTTAGGACGGGATTTACCCGTCATCAGAGCCTCAGGCTCTGTGAGAAGAGGCACGCATTCCGCTGCTATCTGTATCGTCTTCTCTGCGAAGTTTAAGATCGCTTTAGTTTGTCTTAGGAAGGGGATTCCTATTATACAATCGTAGCGGTCAATATTCGCTACATCGAAGTATATCTCTACTTCATAGTTTCCAATGCGCATTGTGGATATTCCACCATGAGTAATCTTCGACCGGCTGCCTATGCAGCCTAATTGCAGCGTCAGCTGCTGTTCGAGGGGAAAAACCCTCATCTTCGTGACCTTGGCGAATGCCGGGCTCACGAAATTACCCGTACTCCCGGTGTCTATCATCGTATACGCGGTACATCCGTTAATTATGCTTTGCAACGTTGCGCACGTTCGCAACTCAGGACTTATTTTGGGACGAGATCCCACTACATTATTCGTATGCATAGCATACCGAAACGATCGTGTCAATGACTTCGTCACCGGCTCGATCTTTGCAGCGAGATCCATTGCTGCCAACCGTGCGGTATGACGATATTGTCCTTCGTCGTTCGTGATAATCACATCACCGTGGGGGGTCACCACTATCATATCGTCGGGATATATTCCGACACGGCGATTAGTTTCAGTGGTTCGTTGGAGGCGAACCTCCATTGTTTCCAGTGCTCTTCGCACTTCTGGGGCCACGCCACTGCGTTCCCCCAGTATTTCTAATATATCTGCGATCGTCTGAAGCCTGTCGGCTTCCAAGGACCGTATCCGGTCTGCCATGGTTCGCATCGCATAACGCGTGCGATCCATGTTCATTCCGTGTCCCTCCATTTGCGCTCGGTCGCAATCTTCCCAGCCGTGGTCGTACTCCCTACGAGCTAATTGCTCTGGGTATCGCAACGCCACGTTCAACGTAGTGTCTCCGTCGATTGCCGACTCGGATACGTGCTCTATTCTCTGAGCACATTCTCGGCATGAAGGTTCTTCATGGATTGCACCGTAGATGGGAGACCAAATCCATCGATTTCTCGTAGACATAGTATCTACCGCGCTATTAAATTCTATGGCATCCTCCATTTGGGAGTCCATATCTTCGTCTGCTATCCTCAGAGACGCACTCCACAGAGGTCCCCCTGTACCTCCCATTACCGATGGTTGATATTCCATCGTATTGTCTCGGTTGATCCATACCTTACCCCACAGGGTATTGACTATCACTACGTCGGGATAAATCCCGACGTCACTCTCCGCCATACTTTGGCGGCGTATGTCAAATATGGCATTGTCCAGGTGCTCTTGTAGCTCCTGACTGCGTCCTGGCAGATGTCGCACGTCCTCTCGTGCCAATACCATTTGTCGCAGGGCATTCCTACGATAGCCCTCGCGGACTCTGAGATGGAATGCCATCGTCTGCAGCGCAGCCCGTACGTGATTCGTACTACCATTCGCATCCGAGAGTCGTATGCGGTTTCCTTCTCCTACCCCTCTGTGGTATTCACGCCTAGCGTGTTCTTCCGGTACATTAAGTGCTCGTGCAAGGGACTCATCCCTACTAAGTAGCCCTTCTGCTACATGGTCGACTCGATGTCGACATTCATCGCACGTCCCTTCGTGCACTGCTCCATAAGTTCCGGACCATTCCCACTTTTCCTCCTGAGGTTCTTCTTCGTAGGAGCTTCCTTCATTTGCATCTGGGAAATCACTTCCCGCCTCGGAGACCTGGTCTCCTTTTGACGAGTCTTCGTCATCATGTACAATGCGCATCATAGCGCAAGTTACCTCCTCATCGGAAGCAACAGCTTCATCTTCTTCGTGTATAGCGCCGAAGTATGCGACGGGCTCGTCGTCGTCGTCAATCTCTGAGTACATTTCGTACTCGTCGACGATTTCCACTTCGTCACAGTGTGATCCCTCCTCGTGATCACTAGATTCGTTGTGACCGGGTTCACTTTCAACGACTTTTCCCTCGTCGGGTTCCTCCGACTGATCTTTTACGAGGGTATCGCGTCCCTCTTCCTCTTGGACGTCTACAGCGTATAACCGCGGCTTAACCGCCGCTTTGTTCTTGTCCTTTCGAGGATGAGGGCAATCTGGGGCCATATGGCCCACCTCCGAGCAGTTGAAGCACGTAATCCCCGGCATGAACCTTCGGGGCTGCCGTCCTTTCTGCTGCGAGTCGTCTCGCTCTTTATGATGGTACTTATGGTCACCATCCTTACGGTGGAACTGTCCACCCTTCCTTCCAGCATCAGCGCCTCTTGGCGCAAAGTTCGCCTTACGTCGATATAACGTATTTCCCTTCTGGAAGTACTTATAATTGTCCTTGTTCATGGAGCTACCTGCGCTCCTGTTTCCATGTGGGTGTGAGCCACTTCGTCCCTGGGAGGTCTTCCCTCCAGAGCCGGCGTGGCTCGTTCTCATATGCATATTCACTGCTTTCTGCGCAGTTTCCATGCGCCTTACTTCTTCGAGGATCTCCTCGATCGTTGAATGCTCTGCGGATATTCCGCGAGCTTCGAATATCGATTTAATTATAGAGTGCGGTAGCCCCCGCAGGAACTTCCTCCTGAACGAGTAGTCGTCCGGAGGCTGCACCATTCGGTGCGCACGACGCTTCAAGTCGTTATAATACGCAAGGGCTCCCTTGTCATATTCGAACCTCGTTCGATCATACTTGTCGGCAGCGTTCTGCGCCGACGCCTCGTGGACAAATCGCTTGAATAGTCCACATATGAGTTCTTCGAAGGTCCAGTGATGTACTTGTCGATTCGGGGAGTCGACCTCTTGGTCATACCATTGGGAGGCTAGACCCTCCAAGTACAATCCAGTGTACAATACGCGATCTTCATCGCGATCAGGGCCGGTGACCTTGAATGTACGAAAGTACTTTAATATCTGGCCCAGCCAGTCGTCGAACTTATCCAGGTCATCCTGGCCTCCGTACTTCCCGGGCTTAGGCGGGTTCATCGCCTTCACTTCAGGTCCAACCTGTCCCGTCGGTAGCCCGACTTGTTCCCAGATACGCTGTGCGTATTTGTTTTGCATAAAATCCATGTACCTCGTATTACCTGGGGTGAATCCCCTCAGATAGTTCGGTCGGTTTCCCTGGACGACACGTCGTCCCCCAACTATGGGGATTCTCCCATACCCTCGAGGATCGTCATCGTCCTCTTCGTCCGGATCATCACCGCCAGGGGGTCCTCCTCCTGGAGGGCCACCGCCAGGGGGACCACCCCCAGGGAATCCCTGACCAGGGAAGTTTCCCCCATAGTTATTTCCTTCGGGAGGGCCGCCTCCGTCTTCATTTCGGCCGTATATATTCTCGGCCGCTTCATCTCGATCATTTCCTCCAGGGGTATTATCCCTGTTTCCTCCGGCAGCATTTCTGGCTGCAATAGTGCGATCTCGAGCCATCTGGTGGAGTATCGCAGCCCCCCGCTCGTTTCCAAACATCTGTCGGATTATATCCGAGTCTCGCCTCGAGAAGTATGCAGGGCGATCTGGCATGTTAGGGGCGAATCCGCCCCTTCTGCCAAGGGCGTCAGCTCTTTCGAATGGGAGGTTTTCCCTCCTTACTGGCATTCCTGGCCAGAAATGAGGGATCGTCCCCTCTCTCTTGATCGTAGGTTCGACGTCCGGAGTAGTCGTCCTGCTCGCACTCTTGGCGGCGAGTGCCCGCCTATACCTTTCTAATTCTTCTGTGTGGTGCACGCCAGGGTTCACCCCGTGATTGTCGAAACCTTCGGGGCCATACCCGTATTCCAGCCATTGTTGCTGCAGATTCTCGAGAAAGTCATTCATAGCCTCGAAGGCCATGCGAGGGTCGATTGGGGCATCCCTCTCACTCGTCTCTCTCCTCGAAGGCTCTTCGCCTTCTTCAAATATCTCAATTGGAGGACTCTGAGTCCTTCGTACTAACACGGGGTCGGAAGACATTCGTGAGTTATCTAGCTCAGTGCGCTGAGGAGTAAGGGGACTCATCGAGTCTCTGGCTGCCTCATTCCCCTCTCTCGCAGCTCGTTCGATGCTGCTCCCCAAAGTCGTTGAGGTATTCAACCCTCCGGGCATATGCGCACCCGGCGCTACAGATCCAGGCTGTCTGGCGCTCGTCTCTTGGGAGGCGCTTCCGGCCGGCGGCTGCCTGTCCTCCGTGTTCCCATCATTTCTTTGGACCTCGGATGGTCCCTTTTGCTTTCGACGACTATTGTCGTCTAGAGGGGGATCCCCTCCGTCGGGCGGCTTGCTCTGGCCCGACTTTACTGCGCGAGCATATGCGCGGGTAGCCGTGCGGCTCATTGCGAATACTTTGACGAGAGTTCAAAAAATTGTAAGGTTGAGTTGCCTTAAGTCACACCCGCGAACTGTACCGTATGGTATTCGCAGTGTAAATTTTAAGACAGTGATGTCCTTAAGTCACTACGACGATTTTTATATACTAGACATGCAGGCATGTGATACCGGAGTATCACATGCCTGCGGATGATTACAGACATTCTAAATTAGGGCACGGCCCCTAACAGCTGATCAGCATCCTGGACTCATCATGCTTGAAGGGAGGCAGAAACGACGCACCTCGGAGCAAAAACAAGCCGACGACATCGAAGCTGAACTCGAAAGACAAGAGCAAGTCGCAGCGCAAGAGCGCGGTATCAGGAGGCTGGCCAACATTGTAGAAGGAGCAGACCGCCAGGAAAAAAGGTTACTCACAGATCAACCGAAGCCCAGGCCTAAACCACGCATCGTGTTGAAGCTGCCAGCTGATCCTTCCATGGAACTCACGAACCCTGAACAAGATTTCAATGTGGGAAATGGGTCATTAGGAGAAGGGCCTCACCTGGAAAACGATGGCAGTCAAGTAGACAAGGTTGGCGATGAAGACGAAGCCTCCAGCCAGGTGGTTCCAAAGAGGCAGCGTGCACAAAAAACTTCGACACGCGATGCTGTTCAAGCAGCACGAGGTGAAGGCGAGGTCGTGGTCGGTGCTGAAACTGCTGATAAAACTTGGTCTGAGAAAGGAAAGCAGTGAGTGCATTCATCCGTCTTTTCCCGTCTCACAACCATGATACTACTTACTGAAACCGTTCTCTTTTACTGGGATTGCCTCGACTTCTCTTATCATCAACACAGCCAAGTGACAGCAAAAGACGAGTTCGCTGGTGCTGGAGACATCAAGGATTGGGTGGATAAACTCACATCATCAAAATCACTCCATACGTTGCTCTCTCAGCGGTCACTTTCAGCTAATTCTCGTCCCCCAAGGTCCACCTCTGGCACCAGCGCTGGCTCTGCACTCAAGGTTCCGTGTTCAACTCCGGTTTCCTCTGGTGCCTCCCAGGCTTCCCATGTCTCCCGTGCCTCCCGTGCCTCCCTTATCACCCATCCTCCCTCCCCAGATGATCTTCCTGCCTGGTCTCAACCTCGCGATTTCTATTTCAATGGTCCTTATATCGATGGCAGTGATGAAGTTGAATGCAACACTGCACTCAAGCTGTTCAAGCAGGATATCCGATGGACAGATACTATGGTAAGGCTCACTTAGTGCACACCGTCATTGTATTAAACTCCTATCTAGGATGTCACCGAGGTTGTTAGTGACTCCGACGTAGACGAGTGGGTATCGCCGCCTCCCCCTGTTATTACCCAGCCATCTGTCAAAAAAGGTGGTGCTAGTGGAAAAACTGCACGGGCCGTCTCAGATGGCAAGAAACGGACCCAGCAAAATGAGGTAAGGCCAGCTCCACACCGCCCATCCATGCACTGCCTAACATACACTACAGACAGACACCTGGGAGTCAGGGTCGGGTGCGCCACCATCCAAGCGATCCAAGACCTCGCAACACAGTACCTCTGCATCCCAGCGCACAGGCAGTGGGGTTAACAACAAGTATGTTAAGGGTGATCTTCCTCCTGGCTCCACAGTCGACAATATCTGGAGACGGGTCTTCATTTCTGCACTGGCACACTTTGCCGCGACATATGATAATCCTTGGACCATTCCCAGTGAGAGATTCACGTCAGTCCTCCAAGTGATTTGGGATACAGTCTATAATGGTAAGATTGAGCACACTGTCACGATTGGCAGGCCGGTTTTCCATATTGTAAGTACCACTACACGCACACCGCGATGTGCTAACACATTTGTTTCATACCAGGCTAGACAAAGCCTCAATAATTGGCGTGGGGGGTTTGCTGCAGCCTCTATGGCTGTCATCACGACGTTCTTTGCAAATGATGTCGACTTCGAGGATTCTGAGCAACGTGTTGATTTCGCTAAGGCGATGCTCAAGAGGAACCGTTTCCTGTTCAGCCAGAACAGAGGGACAGACAACAAGGTAATATCTCTCAACTACGGATATCTTATTCATCTAAAGGATCCTAAATAGACGTGGTCTGGACTGTGGAGGGCACCATTCGTCCTCCAAACCTTTGCGCACCACTTCAACTTCATCCAGGGCCGAATGGAAGTCCCAGACTTGAGTGGCAAGTTAACTGGTGTCGCAAAATTTATTGCACCCATTATTATGGTACGTCATTGTAAGCGATTTGTAATGGCACCCTTGCCATTATAATGGTCAATTTTGGTCGGATTGTATCAATTATGACATGATTTATGTACAAAACCGGTTCAATTGTCAGAATATTGACCATGAAATCTCCTTTTTTGGATTCATTAACATATTTTCGGGTGCCATTAGAATGCATTAGAGTGCAGGTGTGAACTGGTGTCCTTAATAGGCATTAAAAGCCATTACCACGGGTGCAAGTTTTTTGGGACAGGTCCTCGTACAGCGCTCGCATTGGCTTGTGCAGCAGTGAGTTGCCCCATAACCCTACTCCACCATACCATATTGATATCTACCATTTATAGGTTTGTCGAACCCTCACATTGGTTGCCGAAAATCACATCACTTTTAAATCTTCCAGCTCCACAGGCATGTGGACTGCCGTCATTCCCAAAGGCAACCAATACGAGTTCAATGATACCATCTGGGGTGCAGCAACAAGGCGCTACTTGGAGCCAATCAAGGGACTTTCTGAAGAGAATTTCAGCCTCGTGGTTGATGACACCCAGAAGTACATGAAGAAGGGTACGGCGACGTCCAGTGCAGTGGACTTGGGAGAAGATAGCGAGTATGAAGACCTCTTTGCTTTCTGCTGATCCGCTGCCATGCGCTTTTTCTTTTTCTTTTTCAATCCCTGTTTTACTGACTCTTGTATCATATCAGTGTCTCTCGTGTCCGCGCTCCCCAGATAATTGAAACTTCTCCAAGCTGTGCTCCGTCGTATTTTTTTTTTGTCATCGTTATCACCCCATGTACCTAGTTCCGTCTTATCAATCTTATCAAACTTCCTGCTACCTCGTAAGTTCCATAAGTTCCGGTGTGCTGTAAAGCACGGTGTGAGTTGACGTGTGGATCTATGGCGAAAACACCAAAAAACCCAACACAAAGACAATTGCCAAGTCAGTGGTTTACCTACGCGGACTTTGGCTTGAGGGATCGGTTACAGCGAAGTGGGGGAGGGGTTCTGCACACCTAGATGACTAGGGCAGAAGGGAAGGTGCTCCTGATGAGAGGGGAGCAGGGGGAGACTGAGAAAAGGGAAGTAATATAGGCTACTCGGAGCCTAGAAGCGACGTAAGATGATGAAGAATAACAGTAAATAGACCCTTAATGGAGCCTCAGATACTGTAAGGATAAAGAAGATAATGAAGGGCCTTAAAGCGACGACAATAAGGCAGATAACGTCAATAATGATTGGGCATTAGTCTCACTACAAAGGGGACGGTATCCTATGCAGGGGGGCTACTTGCTTGTTGCTTGCTGCGACGTATTGGTACTTATATACAAAAGGTAGCGCAGCCTGAAGTAAATAGAGGGAAACACTTTGTAAGGGGTTTGTAAGCGATTGGTAAGAGGATTGGTAAAGGATTGGTAAGGCTGAGCAAGGCTGAGTAAGGACAGTAAGCGATTGGTAAGTAAAATCAGTCAGCATGACAAAGAATATCACTAATCATTTGAAATAGAAATGAGTCATTAAGGAATGGATGAATAATGCGACAGAAAGGGGGATGAGTAAGCACACTGGTCACTGCTGAATAAGGGGGTATGACTGCAAATGAGTCACTCTGACTCCTAGATCTGAGATCCAGATTCATTGGGGCGATATGCTGCGCGTCTGAAAGAAGAACTGTGGGGATTTCTGCCAGGGGCCAACTTTGGGGGTCTCCAGGGTAATCAGGGCTTAGGATTTCGCAACTTTCCCCCCTCTCTCCTCTCTGCAAAGCGACCTGTACCAGGTGCAACTAGTGCTCTGGAGGGCATGAGGAGGAGGAGGGGCCATCTTCTCCAATGAGGGCAGGGAGAAGTGCCTCAAAATCATCATGAATGCGATCAGATAGTGTAGATGAGAGTAGTTGGTACTGCAGCTGTCGCAATTTTGGGAGAACGAAAGACGAGATTGAGAGATAGACGTTGCAGGGGGCAGGAAGGAAAAATCCATAATCCTTTTTGACTGGAGAGACCGAAACAACCACATAAGACCTCTCAAGCCTGATGACAGACTTGAGGCGACCAAAGAACGTCTTCCTCGATGTCAGACTGACAAGAAGAATGCGCTGTCCCAAAGCGATAGGATGGGAGGTCATGGACGAGGGAGGGATGAACCAGGAGGCTTCGGGGTGAGAGCTAGTGGGGATTCCTGGCAAGTACTCATAGTTATTCTCCCTAGCAAAGGACACGAGCGAAGAGACGGTCGAGGAGGTGGCCATTACGATAAATATTGGTGAAATGGGCATTCGTTGGTAGAAATGATGCAGAAAATCGTGGAGTGCGCGGATCATTACCAAATTTGGTAGGCAGGATGGCGTGGTCGAGAGCTGTCTGTGAGCGTGGGAATGGTGTCGATATCTTTAGAATTGACGGAGATATTCGAAAAATCGGAATGCTGTAAACTAGCGCTCAAAAAGTTTTTTCGGGCGCTCGAGCGGTTTCTTCCCTAACGTTAAGGATGGTTCTCGTGCGATGGATGACTGCTGGCAATATCAGTCATTCTTCGCATTAGGGCTAGGCTTCTCCATTCTCCGTTCTTCATCATTCAGCTTCTGAGTCCATGCTCACGTCGCCAAACACCTTTGGTGCATGACACCGGGTGAGTATTCCTTCACTACATTCTACAACTCTGCTGCTGTATCATGCCCAAGACGGCCAGCAAGGGTAATTTGGAAGAGTGTAAGTACCATGATGCTCTGGTATTGTTTCTGACATACTTGATCTGCCATAGTCTTTGCTTATTTAGCTGCAGACACTGCATTCATGTCTGCTCTACAGGCAAACTCACTGTCAGCACAGGACAACCACTACATTGTACATGCTGCTGTACAAGCACAGTTTGGTGATACAACTATGACAGTGAGTAGCTTATCTTCATGTCCATGCATATTTTGATTGCTACTCACTGGGCTAGCTGGAGGACTTTTGGTGTCTTTTTGCACGTCACTCCAGCATTGCACCACTTCCCCTGTCCAAGGCTGTGCATGCACACAGAAAGTGGCAGAAAAAGCAGCATAATGTGGAGCATGGGGCAAAGAGGACAGTGGTAAGTGCACTTCTAATGTATGGATCAGAATTTTTTACGATGGGATTCAAGGCCAAGGATCTGGGCCTCAAGAGTGATGCTTTGCCCTATGCAAGGTTGGCTGAGGTCATCCCTGACCTTGAGATTATCTGCTGTAACCGTGAAGACTCGAACGAGTACAAGAGGGGAACCACTCTTGTGGATGTTGGCAATGAGGACTTACTTGCTAACCTCACTGGACCCTTTCTTGCTGTCCCACCCCCAGGTAAGGATTGGTATATTGTTAGTCCTGGGAAAAGTGCTATCTTTGTGGACACTGAGGGTGAGTCTCCCATAATTATGATTTTCAATGACTGGTCATACGCATGTGCTAGGAAAAATTGAGCTCGTTGTCATCCGTGGATGCTGTGGGATGCGGCCTGATATATTGGAGTATGTTAATGGGGTCATATCTGAGGCAGTCCATGACCGCAAAGGTGTTCATGTAAGTGTGCATGTTGGTTGCATCTGTACTGTCTGACTTTCCTTTTTCAAGCCTAACCATGGGGGGGGTTTATCCAGTATGGCTGGAATGCTGGTGCCCACCATTTACGTGTCTTTGGCCTTGTCAACAATCTGACCCAGAAGACTCAGAAGAACCTTACTGATGATGAGCATCAACAGAAGGATGGGGCTATCCTGGGTATCCTTGCTCTTACCTGGAATCTCTTGACTACAACATTACCAGAGGAGGTTGTGGCACCAACCAAGGCAGCCATTGCAGATGCCGGTCTGCCACCCATGGCATCTAAGGGAGATATCAAGGGTGAGTGTCATTCCATTGTCACAATTTCATGCTAATTGCAAGCACTTAGAATGTGGTTACTACCTGGATCTGCCTTGTGGCCGATTGCACTTCCAAGCTGCTGACCAAGCACCAGCTGAGGCTTACATGTCTCAGAACTACACTGCATATGTGATCCTATATTCCTCTGATGATCTCTATCCTCACAAATCTTCATTGGCTAGACCCATCCACAAAGATAGGCTGTATGCCCCCTATGCATTCAACTGGGTCACTGAGCACAGGGTTTATGACCACAAGCTTGCAAAGATTGGTCCCAGCAATCCCCACTCCCTGGGAGGGAACTATGTTGATGTGTTGTTGTGACCTGTGCACCTGACACAGCTATGGTATTACATCCACCTTGATCTCAGTATCTGACCATGCTAACCTAATGTCTAGTGCCTCCGGCCTGAATTCAAGCACGGGACGACTCTGGCAAGGCCAGGTATCTTGCATCAAGGGACAGCCATCAATTTCTCTACCCATATAAAGGATGCATATGATGCTGCTGTCAAGGCAGGGGGCTTAGAGTTGCTTCGGAACACCTAAGTGGTATGCAGTCACAGAATTGGTTTAAAAAATCAGTAGCTACAGTGTTTCAAAGTAAGCCTGTACAGCAGTGATGGCTCCATAGATGATGTTCTCCTCTACCTCAAGCCCACCACTTTCTACCACTTGACCAATAAACCTTGCTTTACACTCCAGGTTTAGACCATCAGGATTTGTCTGTTGGGAAACATACTCCACTAATGCACTGATGGCTAGTGGATTGTATGGGTGTAGCAGCTGACGAGCAACCTTCTGCCACCAGAAACAAGTCCAGACATCCTTGCAATGGACATGATGGGAATTGTTACATGCTGGGGATGGAGGAAGGGAAAGACCAGGTGGGACTGCTGCTATTGTGCACAGTTCCATTTCCATGACTTCTCGGGCTCTTGCAATAATGGAATATACCCTTACACCAAGGACGAGTGTCTCATCCTCATCTATAGCAGATAGAGATGCAAGGGTCAAGGAACGAACAGCAGGGGCAATCCATTGTGGGATGGTATACTTGCGTGCAAGTTCCAGCTTATGAACTGCTGACAGTTCCAGCTGGTTGAGATGGGCAATTGCCCATGCGATGCTGTTCTTGATCTGCCACAGATGAGAGACCTTCAAGATTGCCACAAGAGAGGGCAGGTTCTGATCATGGGGAAGAGCTCCACTGCTATGGCATATCAGAAGTCAGTTCAGGGCATGTTGTATGCAAGGTTACTCACACATGGTACAGCCATGACATGAAGTGGTCAAATTCCTCACCAGATATGCCTGGAAGGAAAATTGGATGGTCCTCATCTTCGCCATCATTTTCAACACCAGATGGAAGGGCAAAGATATTCTCCAGAGTAGGTGAATGGACAAAAAGAACTCCTTTGTGCAGATGAAATAGAGTGCTATCTGCCTGTGATCAGCCAGATCAGTGGGACCGATAACGATCAACATGACTATACCACTCACCTGGAACACAATATTTCCATCCAAAAACCAATACTTTGGGTGCCTCTGTGGGGCTGCCATAGTTTCAGGTAACAGGATACTCAGGTTACAGGTAGGTATATGGACAATGGGACTGAGCCACATCTCGTCTGCATCGACACTGTTGATTACATAATCAGCCATCATCGCCCATCGTACACTCATCGATCTCCTTGCTACCCTAGCACCACAGTACTTCTTGGAGAGAAAACCTGCAGTCTAAACCCACAATGGTACTCCCCAACCTACCTGCAGCTCTCTCTGGTGAATGGCCTGCCCAAGTCCTCCTTGCTGCTGGTTCCCTAGCACAGATCTACGATCAAGTACTTGGGGCCTTGTCAACTCAGAGTGACATTCCAAGACTCCAATTCCACTCTGGGAGGATTAACCATGAAGCCATTCCTATCCTCCATGCACTGGAGACAATGGCAGATCAAGGAGAAGTCCCATTAGCATGGGTCTTGGAATGTGCTGCATGCTTTGGTATCTTGCTTCATCAACTGCAGCATGCACAACAAAGTGCAACAGGACAGTGAGTACTTTATATTAGTGTATGTGATGGATTGCGAGATGATGCCCAACAGTGATACACTTCCAGTTGGGTATATTCAGCCAGTGGAGGTGGTGCACAGTAAGCGACGAGGTCACCCCTGCAAGCAGCCCAATGTCGATGTGTTGTGAGCTGCTATGGCTGCAGGCCACAACATCTCGGTATCCAAGCTTTCTCGTACCCTTGGAATTCATCGGAATACATTGCGACATTACCTGAAGAAATTCCATATTAACTACCAGCATACACTGATCTCTGATGCTGAACTTGACATTCTAATCCAGAATTTCCGTGCCTCCCATCCCCAGTCTGGCATATGTTACCTTACTGGATCATTGCGAAAGCATGGCTTATGGATTCAGAGAAGACGTATTTCTGCATCACTGCATCGTGTTGATCCCTTAGGACGCGTTCTCAGGAGGCACACAGCAACCCGTCATCGCAAATACCATGTATCCCAGCCAAATGCTCTGTGGCATATGGATGGACACCACAAGCTCATCCACTGGGGGATTGTTATCCATGGTATTGTTGATGGGTATTGTCGTACAGTGAGTGAACAGTCACTGCTACTTCTCTGCATACTGAAACTGGTCTGCTCCTGCCAAGGTTGTCGGATTGGAGGCCCATCCTGACAACCGATCTTCTACTGTCATGGAGACATTCCTGCATGCAGTTGAAAAGTATGGATTACCTTCGAGAGTGTGTGGGGATCGTGGAGGGGAGAATAAAGAGGTGTCAGTGTTCATGATTATGACAAGAGGCTTGAATCGTGGGAGCTTCACATGGGGAACGTGAGTCTCTTGAATGATAATGCCACTTCTCCTATACAGTTTGGATTACAGGTCAAAGCAGAATACACAGTTGGTGCACAATTTGCATGTCCATGGCGTGGCTTTTTCTACTGACTGGAACACCACCATCACCTCGATCGCTACAACCACTACCATCTATGGCTTCTGCACCAGCTCTTCCTCCAGGAGATCAGGGATGATTGCAGCACATTTTGTGAGGAGTGGAATTCACACCCAGTTTCTGGTGAAGGCCATGATCAGAGTCCTCGTGTAAGTCTGGCTAATATCTTGCTGTTGCTTGTGGATTTAAAATTAATGATAAAAGGATATGCGACTCCTGGGACAACTAGAACATGGGGTATATCTGGAGAATGGTATAACTCTCCATCCAGATGTTGTCTCCCACTACTTGGGTGTACAGCACCAAACGAACCAGCCAACTTTGGGGGATCCTAGTGATAATGATGAATGGGAAGATGTTGTGGATGACAGTGACATGGCTGCTGAACATTCTGACCTTCCATCAATGATTGCAGATGACCAAGCTCCTGAATTTGCACATGATGGTGCTGCAGTTCCCCTGGAAGTCAACCCATTCCCCTCTCCTGACTTGCAAGAAGCCTTTTTGCAGGCCTTTCAGCATGTGCAGGAAATTGGCCATATCCCCAGTGGTTATGGAATGCTTGAGCAGGAATGGGATGGAGATGGTTATCCTGAGTTAGAGGTGATTCCATCAGGGTGACGTGGACAGAAGGAAATCATAGTTGAGCTTCCAGATTTTATCTGGCAGCCCTGATCTGTTAGATGGTGTCAAGCACTGCAGGTGCTCACCCATGTATTGGAAACTACTAACTAGGTATTCCTACTATAGCAGGTCAGCATAGTCACCATGGGGTGTAACTGTTGCAATCGCTTCTTGCTGTGAAAATCGGTTACATGTCTATTTTTGGTGGCTGTGAAATTTTGCCTTCAGTGTCAACCCATGCAAGCGACTACAAGCGAGCAGTCACTCTTTTTTTTCACTGTACCTCTGGAGACCAACTCGTCCACACTCATTCGCATTTATTCTCACTATCCTTACCATGGCCAGAAAGCGACTCCACCGAAGGCTCCTGTCATCTGATGATGGGGTACCACCTGAGCCATCTACAAGCCAGCCATCCTACCTTGTTGATTCTGTGATACAAAAAATGCTGTCTACTGCAAGTTTTCCTGCCTTGAGCTCACAGGTTCCACTACCCACAGGCTCTAAGCCACTAATGGCTTCATACAAGCAAGCAGACTTGGAGTCAAACCGAGGCTTGAAGGGAAAGTCACGAGCAGTGAGTGCACACACCTCTTGCAGTGACCCCATACCCAGAAAGGTAAGTACTACTTCATTCACCATACTTCTAACATGCCAAGCTTCTCTGGCCCAACAGGACAAACACAGTAAGCTGATGAGTCTTTCATTCTCCATAAGTCGCATCGTCTTTCTACCCTGTGGGACTATGGAGGTAAGCACATCCAGTCTTGTGTCTCCTGTGGACTCACCTCAATCCCTATATAGCCTGATGACTATGGCAGTATGGATGACTCTGGCCCATCACTTGCACATCTCTTTCCTGTCATTCGAAGCCTGAAAGCCCCATCAACTGCTGATATCAGCAGGCTTGAGGCATTGGGTCTTGCTCATTGTGGGTACTGTGCAGTTACAGTGATGGCGGCATTTACAGCAGCCAGAGGTCGCCGCTTCATCGTCGGAATCAGTTACTCGAGGTCGGCGGTGATGTCGGTCGCAAGGATGGGTTGGGAACAAAAGTTGGCAGCCAGAATCGGTGTCTCGAACTTCAAGGGGCTGTTTTGGGCTCGCAACAAGAAGGTCACTGGGGGTGATTTCGGCCTTGGCACCTAAGGGCTGCGGTGCAAGATACTGGGTGGTGGCGGCCTCATCAAAACTGTTCTCAAGGTGATATGGAGGCATAGGGGTGGCTGGGGTTTTCGAATCGGTGATGGCGGCGGAAACTGCTCTAGACTGCGGCTGTGGAGTGGCGGCATGTAGATATCCAGTGTCGGGGTGGCACAAATGTGAATCGGCGGTCGGTCTAAGGGTCATATGGGGTCTCGAAGCGGCAGGAAAAGCTCTAGACTGGGACTGCGGCATGGCGGTGTATCAATAAACAGCTTCAGGGCGGTGAAAGGGCAAATCAGCGGTCAACCTGGGGGCTACAGGAGGTCTCGAAGCGGTGGAAATAACTCTAGACGGTGCCTGTGGCATGGCGGCATATCCATAACCAGTGGCGGAGCGGTCAAAGGGCAAATCGGTGGTCAACCTGGGGGCTACAGGAGGTCTCGAAGCGGTGGAAATAACTCTAGATGGTGCCTGTGGCATGGTGGCATATCCGTAACCAGTGGCGGAGCGGTCAAAAGGCAAATCGGTGGGCGGTCTAGGGGCTACACGGGGGCTCGAAGCGGCAGCAAAAGCCCCGGAATGGGACTGCAGTGTGGCGGTGTATCTGTAACCAGTGGCAGGGGGGTCAAGCGGTGAATGGGCGGTCGGTACAGCATTGAAACAGGCCGCTTTCTTCCTCCGGATGGTGGCCTTCAACTCCTCGACCTGAGCATAGGCTTTGGCAAGAGCACGCTTTTCTTCTTCATCTGCCTTCTCTTCAAGGTCTTTGTCAAGGAAGTATGGGGGGGGTGAAGCCTCTGCAGGGGAATCTGACACCTCTGGGGAGTCGAAGTACATTGTGCTGACAAGCTGGGGAGTGGCGGCATCGGCCTGCGGTGGAAACTGGTGGGCGGTTGGTGACTGGGTAGATGCGAAGTTAGTGGAAGCCATGATAGAATCTCGAAGGGCCAAGAAGTTGTCGATCTTCTCTTTAAAATTCCGCCCTGCGGCGGTCCTGGGAATGTCAGAGCCATCCTTCATGAAGACTTTACCGCCAACAAGTACACATTTGCCCTGGTGGACATATTCCTGGCAGAGGGTGCAATCGGCGGCCCTATGGCCATCAGTTCCACCACAGAAGAAGCAGCGGAAGCTAGATGGGTGTCGGAACATCGGTTCCGACCACGGCGGCGGCGGCATGAGTGCGGAACTGGCGGCTTGGACATATTCTCTCTTTGGAACAGTCGGCAGAGGAGTCAGATGGGGATAAGAGGCAGGGAACAGGGCGGAGCGGTCGACTTCAGCAAAATTCTGACGAGAACCACTCAGGAGAAAGGTGGCATGCTTGTATACATCGTCAAATGGCCAGGGGTCGTCGGCATCATGGTCTAGATCAGTGAGCTGCAGTCGGGTGGCAAGGCGGTCTCGGAAACTGGGTGGAAACCCTGCAAGGAACTTCTCATCAATGAAGTCACTAGGGAGTCTCTTCTTCTTGCCGATGAGGGCTACAATGCGTCGGAACTCTCGAACATACTTCCCAAGATCATCAAGGGATGACATAGGCTGTCGGGTTTGGCAGTAGAGCAAGGTTTCGAGGTCAGATTTGGTATACTGGCGGCCTTTGGTGTCGGCACCTGGGTAGAAGCTGATTACCTCGTCGGCGAATGCCTCCCAGTCATCTCCAGCTGCAGAACCTAAAGAGGACCGTAGTTCTGCTTCAGGGAGGTCGGCATAATGAATAGCCCACTTGATCTTGCTCTTGTCATCGGAAACTCCAGTATCGGAGCAGATCTGGTCAATATCTTCAAAGTAGGCCGAAATATCTTCGGTTTTGCCCGAAAATTTCGGGGCTTTGTTTGACCCTCTAAGTGGCATATCTCGGAGAGCCATGGCGGCGCAATTGAGAGTCGGAGGGGATATCAGGATGGGAAGTGTGTCGGAACCGAGTCTCTGGCAGTGGGATAAGGCTAGCGGCAGTCAGATCGATGGGGGGCGGGGAACTGGTTATCAGCAACAGATCTCGGCGGTCGGGCAGGGGAATCGGTGGCTTATGGAACTCGAAGGTGGGAGAGGGGTCGGATATGGGATATGGCGGTGTTCTCTGTCAAAAACTCTCTGATCTCGATGAAAGGATCTCTGAAACAACTCTGGGATCAGCGGAAGGTGCAAATATACCAAGACAAGAGTGAAAGGCAGCGGAAATTTGGATTTTGGAAGGTAGGGCAATGGGATCACCCTTCCAGATCTACAGACCCCTCGCGGTGGGCTCCAAAATGATGTGGGCAACTCTTCTTGTGAGAGTGCAAGGGGAAAGGGGGGGAAAGCTGTAGGCAAAGCCTAGGCTCGTCCCAAGGGGTCGTGAGTCGGAAGGGGGTGTCGGAAAGGCTATGGGAGACGAGGGAAAAGATCCCCTAAGGTCTAGGAGTAGTTGGCAATGAAGAACTCGGATTACCGCCACCAGGCGGGCAAATATGGCGGCTCTGAAGGGCTACGAATGCTAGTAAGAGCTGGGACTCGAATGGCGGCGGCTTAGACTCTGTAAATCGGCAGGAATGACTCCAAAACACTGCGGAACATTTGAAGCGGCGGAAGGACTCGAAAGGCAGCAGTTTCTCAAAGGGAGTGGCTCTGGGGACTCGATGTAGGCTCTGGAACTCGAAGCGGACTCTCTAGGGACTCGTAGAAGGCTCTGTAGACTCGAAGGGACTCTGTGGACTCAGTAAAGACTCATAGAACTCGAAAATACTCAAGGGACTTGACTCTGGGGACTCTGGGACGCTCAGAAACACAGATGGTGACCGCAAAAAGGTGGGTTTTTTTTCTAAGTGAAGCGGTGATACTTGTAACGTAGAGGCGGCGGTAGCTATGTGAAAATTGGCAGTTTTCGGAGCTGTCAAATGTCGAAAAAAAGTGACAGAAAAGGGCTGACATATGGTGAATCACATGCATCGCACTAAGGGAAAGGAAAGCGAAGTAAAACTGACCAGAAAAATATGTAAGTAAAGAGAGAGGGTATGGACGACATGCCTGGACAGCAAGGAAGTGCAGGGAAAGCTGCAGAAACTTTGGGAGATGAAACATGGGGTCTGGAAGCGGAATGGCGGCGGAATGTGCATCGGAGTGGGCGGTGGGTCACAGGATTGACAGCTGACACTTCGGAAAGGGTTTCCGACCACCAATGGACAGGTTTCACATGTCCAGGGGCTGAGGCGGTCAGAAAAGATATGGCTAGGCCCTCAGAACGGAACCTGGAAGCAAAGCGGCACTTTTGCGGCGGTGATAGGGGCATGTGAGGTGGTCGGAAGGCACAAGGGTGGGCGGAGCTATTTTTAGATGGTGGAGGCGGTCATTCCGGCTGTATCGGCGGCCGAAAGGCAGCAGAATCCCTTAGACGACAATGGGGATGATTAGAGAAGTCGTAGCGGTCGGGAATCGCCACAATATGGCGGTCTGAGGCCCTGAGGACTGTTGGAGCATTGTGGCAGCGAAGGAATGCCGAAAAGCGGCGGGTTTCAGCCCTAGGGAGTGCACACTCCCTACATCGTGCAAACTATCGTGATTTTTTCGAGTTCAATCGTGACTGGGACTTCCCACAGGTGGATGGTGTGCTTCGTTCACTATTCCCTACCCTTTTTGCATACCTTGATACATGAGAGAAGGTAAGCTGGGTCGTCTCTCAACCATCCTACTCTGCCAGCCTTGCTAAATGCTAGTGCAATACTAGACGACGAACTACAACTATGGCAGCAGTGAGCAGGATCCCTGCTACAAGTATCTACCACCCTACCATCTCTGTGTCAAGAGTCAACGACGAGTGGCCATCGCTAGTGGTGTCGACTTTCCGACAGGAGAGATAATCTACACAAAGGTGAAAGCAGGGAAACAGCCATCACATGATAATAGTGAGATCTTCCTTGGTAGGTTTCCCTTCAGAAATATACCCATACTACGAAACTAATGCCCCCTACACCAGTAACCCATGAGAGGATCCCTTACAGTGTTCTTGAGCAGTGGAAATCTTGCACTACCAAGGGTGCAGGGAAGCGAAAGGCAGTGTACATATCTGATTCTGACACAGATGCTGACTTTGCATCGCAGATTGCCAACTCCGATTCAGAATTTGATGTACCAGTCTCGGCATTGCGACGCCATTCCAAACGTTTGCGAGTGACAGGTATGTTCTGGTCTACACTGGTCTGGCCTGCTTACAGTAACTGGCTCACACACTAGATGATGCAGATGATATACCAGTGGTCCCCCCCATGGAAGACGACATACCACTGACTCCCTTCATGGCAGACGACATACCAGTGACTCCCTTCATGGCAGATGACATACCAGTGACACTCCCAATGCCACCCAGTATCATCGACCTCAGTGGTGACACCGAAATCATGGCCACTGCAGCTGGCAATCCCCCACCAGCTGACTCGCCTGACACCTCCACTGCTCTGACAGCACCATCAACCCCTACTCCAGGGTCTCGTGTGCAGCCCCCTCCCCACTCCACTGGCTCCTTCACTGTCGATGATACGATTGCTGATCCCTGGAAGGCAAATCGCACCTTCATCCATTTCTGAGGATCCATCACTCCAGCAGGACACTCACCCATACACCACACATAAACTGACCCTAATACATCGCCAATCCAGGCTTTCCCAGTCACATACAGTTCACACTATAATTATACCCCCACAGCCTTTTTTCGCTGCACATACTTCCCTTTGTTAACCTGCTAAACTGCAAAATACCGAGCTAGATACAGCCTTCTAATACACTTGAATTCATGTAGAAAATGTGTGACATGAGGGTCTATGGGTGATGCAGGTCAAGACTCTGGCATGTAGACGATCAGGGACATATAGCACTGTAGTGTGATTATATCTATGTTGGTGTTGGGGACATGCATGTCATTATAGTCTAGTGGTAACCATGTCTGGCCCCTGTTGCGATACTGTGCAGGACTTGCCCCCATTGTACCAGTAGCACTGTAGTTCAAATCCCCATAGGGGCAAAAATTACTCTGCATAGTTGCTGCCTTTGCATGGCCTGTAGTACTACCCATTACCATACAGTCAGACTGGGTAGATTTTATTTTATTTTATTTGCACGAGGCTTTACTTTATCGCAATGTGATTTAACCTCGAGGTATGTAGGCTACCAGCTATCCTCAGCACAAATTGTCATGGTGCGAAAATATTACATAAGCCATAATTAGTAAGCATGTGCGACTTGTCCTGCATGGAATTCTCAATGTCCTGCACGAAATATTTGTATGTCCCACACCAATTTCGGTATGTCCTGCACTTTTTTTGTATGTCCTGCACTTTTTTGGTATGTCGCTGAAGGAAAAGATGATAGAATAGAGTAGGGGTAGACCTGATAGGCCTGCAGATAGTCCTGGGGACCTGTCTAGAGAAGAGAACAGTAGAGAAAGGAAACAGAAAAGACACTGAAAGACACTTAGCTGAACTCCTGATGGGACTCCCCTAGGGCTGTCCTGTCCTCACACTCAAGGATAGCAACAGAAGAAGACTGCCACAGGCTGGTCTCACCAGCCTGTGCTCTCCAGTCTCTATAGTGGTGATTGATTTCTAACTAATACAAACTCGAGTCCCAGTTCCAACTTCGCTTACTAAGCAGCCACTCGCCTCGCAGCTAAGTCCCAATCCCAAGTACAAAACGGGCATCTAGCCCCTTAGAAAAACCAAACCAGCCTCAACCACTCCATACCTAGTCCATATCCTAGTAGGGAGCTTGCCTTCCCTACATCGCGCACACCTATTTTTTGTGCAGATGTAACGCTATAAAACACCACGTCTTGTTGGCATTCAGTTTTACACAACCACATGCATTGCGATGGCAACCGTGCTAACCCCTCTTTAGAATGTCAGGCAGTCATGTTGGGCTCAGTAGCAAGACCACGAGTGCTCGCTGGTACGGAATGACTCCATCCGGCGGGTCTCTGGCCCTTTGTGAAATACCAACCAGCGAACACCGAGGTATTATGTAGTGCAAGCGCCTTCGCATTCACCTCGGTCCCCCCCTGTCGTGTAACCATAATCGATAATGTTTCAGTGGTTGCTGTGAGCTGAACTCCACCTCCACCTGGTCGTAAGCCTCTCATTATTTTTTAATTTTGGTCGTAGGCTTTCCTGCCTATGTGAAGAATTAGTTACCCTACAAGTAGTGTTGCCACGAACCAGACCAAGTCAAATTGAAGTGGTAGTTTGGCCACACTTCGACTCACCGAGGTGTAACAAACTGAACTCAAATGAAGTCGCTAAAACAGTCATCCAATCGCGTAGTTGCCCTATCTTAGCCCATTATGGTATAACCTGCCACTTCGATACAGTTCGGTATATACTTCGTTCTACTTCACACTGTCAAACTGATCGAAATGACGTAGAATTCAAATCGAAGTGAACTTACTTCGAGTTGAGCTTGGTTCGACGGCAACACTACCTACAAGGAATGGCCTCATCAACAAAGGTCACGCTCACAGAAGCACCAGAACTGAAACCACTTTCAGAAGTCATGCTGGCTTTTCCCCAGAATCTGGAAAGTGATGCTGCTGTTACATCAGGAAAATCATTTTGACAGGTAGCAACATGTGTCAGGTACATAGTGACATACAGCTTGCATAGCACTACACAGCATCAGGTACATTTTACATATTGATATGAAGCTGTCACCAAGTGATATTAAGTGCTACATAGCTACCATAGCAATGGACAATCATCTAGTAGGAAGCTGTAGACATGGTAGCACACTATGATTTCTACAAAGACAAAGCTACCTACATAGTAATGAGGCAGATTATTACAGACTACCATGCTACTGGCACTATAGAGTCTACATAGGGCTACCATCAGGGAAATGGTGATGAAATGATTATGTTATATAAGACTTTATCTACCCTGAAAAGCCCTATAAGGTTTATCATAATGAGACACACAGGTCATGCTATTTATTTTTGGGCAGCCATGGCAGCATAGGTCAAAAGTTATCATTGAGGTAGAGTGGATCATATGTATCAGAATGTGAATGGTAGATCATATATGTCTTTCATTATCAGACATTACCAACAATAGTCATTGACACCACCAACAGCTTAAAAATAAAAATTGCTATAGCAACCTTCAATTCAACTTATCAATCATGGTATTACAAGAAGGCAATTTCATTCAATAACATTTACATAATCAGTACCTACTGAGTACATGTTAGGGGCTGTGCCCTAAATTAGAAATTCACAATCACTCACAGGCATGTGATACTCCAGTATCACATGCCCGCATGCCTAGTATATAAAATCATCGTAGTGACTTAAGAACAGGTTGTCTTAAATTTTACACTGTGAATACCATATGGTACAGTTCATGGGTGTGAACTAAGGCAAAACAACCTTACAATTTTTTGAACCATTGTCAAAGTATTTGCAATGAGCTGCACGGCTACCCATGCATATGCTCGCACAGTAAAGTTGGGCCAGAGCAAGCCACCTGATGGAGGGGATCATGACAATAGTCGTCAAAAGCAAAAGGGACCATCCGAGGTCCAAAGAAATGATGGGAACATGGAGGACAGACAGCCACCAGCCAGAAGTGCCTCCCAAGAGACGAGTGCCAGATGGCCCAGATCCGGAGTGCCAGGTGTGCCTATGCCCAGAGGATTGAATACCTCAATGACATTGGGAAGCAGCACCGAAAGAGCTGCGAGAGAGGGAAATGAGGTATCCAGAGACTCGATGAGTCCCCTTACGCCTCAGCACACTGAGCTAGATAACTCATGGATGTCTTCTGACCCCGTGCTAGTACGAAGGACTCAAAGTCCTCCAATTGAGATATTCAAAGAAGGTGAGGAGCCTTCGAGGAGAGAGACGAATGAGAGGGATGCCCCGATTGACCCTTGCATGGCCTTCGAGGCTATGAATGACTTCCTCGAGAGTCTGCAGCAACAATGGCTGGAATACGGGTATGGCCCCAAAGGTTTCAACAATCACAGGGTAAACCCCGGTGTGCATCACACAGAAGAATTAGAGAGGTATAGGCAGGCACTCGCCACCAAAAGTGCGAGCAGGACGACTACTCCAGATGTTGAACCTACAATTAAGAGGGAGGAGACAATCCCTCATTTCTGGCCAGGAATGCCAGTAAGGAGGGAAAACCCCCCATTCGAGAGAGCTGATGCTCTTGGCAGGAGGGGTGGATTCACCGCTAACATGCCAGATTGCCTTGCTTATTTCTCGAGGTGAGACTCAGATATAATCCAACAGATGTTTGGAAATGAGCGGGGGGCTGCGATACTCCACCAGATGGCTCAAGATCATACAATTGCAGCCAGAAACGCTGCCAGAGAAAACAGGGATAATACCCCTGGAGGAAATAATAGAGCTGAAGTGGCCGAGAATCTGTACAGCCGAAATGAAGATGGAGGCGGTCCTCCCGAACAAAATAATAATGGGGGAAATTTCCCTGGTCAAGGATTCCCTGGGGGTGGTCCCCCTGATGGTGGCCCTCCAGGAGGAGGACCCCCTGGCAGTGATGACCTGGAAGAAGAGGATGAGGATGATCCTCGAGTATATGGGAGAATTCCCATAGTTGGGGGACGATGTGTCGTCCAGGTAAACCGACTGAACTACCTGAGGGGATTCACCCCAGGTAATACAAGGTACATGGATTTTATGCAAAACAAATATGCACAGCGTATCTGGGAACAAGTCAGATTACCAACGGGACAGGTTGGACCTGAAGTGAAGGCGATGAACCCACCTAAGCCTGGAAAATTCGGAGGCCAGGATGACCTGGATAAATTTGATGACTGGCTGGGCCAGATATTGAAGTACTTTCATACATTCAAGGTCACTGGCCCTGATCGCGATGAAGATCGCATTTTGTACACTGGGCTGTACTTGGAGGGTCTAGCCTCCCAATGGTATGACCAAGAGGTCGACTCCCCAAATTGACAAGTACCTCACTGGACCTTTGAAGAACTTATTTGTGGACTATTCAAATGATTCGTCCACGAGGCATTGGCGCAGAATGCGGCTGACAAGTATGATCGAACTAGGTTCGAATATGACAAGGGAGCCCTTGCGTACTATAACTGTTATGACTTAACCATCCATGGGACACTTTTTTGTCATGCTGACTGATTTTACTTACCAATTGCTTACTGTCCTTACTCAGCCTTACCAATCCTTTACCAATCCTCTTACCAATCACTTACAAACCCCTTACAAAGTGTTTCCCTCTGTTTACTTCAGGCTATGCTACCCTTTTGTATATAAGTACCAATATGTCACAGCAATCCAGAAGCAAGAAGTACCCCCCCCCTCCCCCCTGCATAGGATACCATCCCCTTTGTAGAGAGACTATTGCCCAATCATTATCTTCATCATTAAGCCTTATCATCATCGCTCTGAAGCCCTTATTATTTGTCATTCACTGATGCAGTATCTGAGGCTCCATTAAGGGTCTATTTACTCTAATCTTCATCATCTTTACATCGCTTTTAGGCTCCAAGTAGCCTATAAATCTTCGCTTTTCTCAGTCTCCCCCTGCTCCCCTCTTGTCAGGAGCACTGTTCCCTTCTGCCCTAGTCCTCTAGGTGTGCAGAACCCCTCCCCCATTTTGCTGTAACTGATCCCTCGAGCCAAAGTCTGCAGAGGTAAACCACTGACTCGGCAATTGTCTTTGTGTTGGGTTTTTTTGGTGTTTTCACCATAGATCCACACCTTGACTCACATCAGGTGTCCCAGTTTCAGGACTAGAGGTGACTGAAGGGTCTGAAGTCAGGAGGTACTGGTCTGCAAACTTCCCCCCTATGCAAAACATTGGTGGAACCAGGAGCTCTCTGCCCTGCACTCAGAAGTGGCAAAGCTTTCCCACGAGGCATACAAGCAACAGCTCAACAGCCTCTACCCAGTACATGAGGAACTCAGATGCACACATAACAAGTACTTGGAAACCATAAAGCCACCCACTGGACGGAGTGGCTAGAGTTGTTAGATGGCATGAAATCTGGACAGCCAACAGATACCTCTCCCCAGACCAAGGTGATGGGGTCTGTGCCAAGATCCTGATGCTCGTCAAGAAGGTAGGAGAGGCAACTCTACACCTCACAACGAATGACGAAAAGAGCCAAGCCCTGGCTGAAACTTTCTTTCCCCCACCCCCCCTCGCACACACCACCCCATCCAGCTTTGATTACCCACCCCCAGTGGACACCCCAGAGTCCATCACGGAGGAAACTATCCACCGCAACTGTTACGATATGTACTCTTTTCTTTTTCTTTCCCTTTCTTTTCATCTTATCTAATCTCTCTTTATCTTATCTTAAGATCTTATCAGATCTTATCTTGTCTTATCTCTCCTCTTATCTATGGACTCACCCAGACCTTGGCCATGTGCTTGCCATGTGGCTCAGGCCTAGGCTGGTCCAGACCATGATGTCACTGTGATGTCATGCCTTATGTTTTCCTCATGTATGCCTCACCTCTACCTCATGTACAATAGTATATATACCCAGCACAATAGCCCAGCTAGCCCCAAGCTAGTTCATTTGGGTTTCGTCCCTACTTGCTTCTAAGTTCTCCTCTGCCCTCTATCCTCTCGTCTTCGTCTTCGTCTTCATCTAGCTTCGGTGTAGCGAGCCTGTGACTTCGAGTCTAGGGTCATAACAGCAACATCTCACGACTCAGCCCATTCAAAGCACCAGGCCCAGATGGAATCAGCAACAGCATGCTAATTTTCTGCAAAGATATCTTGGTCCCATATCTTTTACCAATCTACAGGGCAGTCTTCACACCGCGCACCTTTTATGACCCCTGGAGGGAGTTCACCACAGTGGTCCTATGCATGCTGGGCAAGTCTGACTACTCACTAACCAAATCTTACAGACCGATAGCCCTGCTCAACATGACAAGCAAACTTCTCACAGCGATAGTCACGGAGCAACTCTCCCACATAGCTGAGTCCAACAACCTTCTCCCTCCCACTCACTTTGGTGGCCGCCCCCGCAGATCTATGACTGACTCCCTCCACCTCCTGACAACCACAGTAAAGAATGCCTGGAGGGTAGGCAAAGTAGCATTGGCTCTCTTCCTCGACATCGAAGGAGCCTTCCCCAATGCCATCACTGACTGCCTGCTGCACAACCTGCACAAAAGACGAGTCCCAACAATCCTAGTCCTTTTTGTAGAACACTTGCTGACAAACAGATGGACCAAACTCAAGTTTGATGGATACACTTCTGACTGGATCCTCATCAACAATGGCATAGGGCAGGGCGACCCCCTGTCCATGTTACTGTATGTCTTTTACAGCACTGACCTGGCAGAAGTACCAGTGCCCAACAGCAAACGTGAGCTAGCTCTGGCATTCATAGATGACACGGTATACATCTCCATTGGTAAAACCTTTGCTAACACACACAACAGCATACGACGAATGATGGAACAAAGAAAAGGTGCCTTCACCTGGTCAGAAGACCACAACTCCAAGTTTGACCTCTCAAAGTTTGCCCTACTCAACTTCCATCACAACAACAGCACCAAATGCCCCCTCTCAAACTCCACAATACCCTAATCCTCCCATCGCACTCGCACAAATTCCTCGGAGTGGTCATAGATCAGTCGCTACGCTGGAATGTGCACACTGCCCATGCGCTAGCTAAGGGGACAGCGTATGTCATGCAGATCAGCCACATCTCTTCAGCAAACAAGGGACTCCCAGCTTCCCTCGTCAGACACCTCTACCTCGCAGTAGTGGTCCCTAAGATGCTGTATGCAGTCAACATCTGGTGCATCCTGCCTTACTCCCCCAGTAGCAGCAAGAAGACGAGGGGCTCCATAGGTGTTATTGCCAAAATAAGCCATGTACAACATCAAGCACTGCTTGCCATCACTGGCACCTACCGCACCATGGCCACCGACATGCTAGAGGTATACAGCCACACCCTCCCCCTAGAACATCGCTCCAGAACCTCTGCCACCAAGCAGCAGTCCACATCGCCTCGCACCCACCCTCACACCCACTGCATGCTCATGCCTGCATCACAGCTGTGCGCTTGGTCAAAAGACACAAAACCCCGCTACATTACCTCATGCATGCCTACAACATCATACCCAACCTCATAGAGAAGCTGGACCCAGCAGACCTCAATCCCCATGCCATCCCACCCATCCTCTCCCTAATCCCCAAATCCAAACAAGAAGCAAAGACAGCTCATGATCAAGTGACAGACTGCATAAGGGTTTACAGTGACGGATCAAGTACAGAAGAGGGAGTAGGTGCTGCAGCCATCCTATACCATGGTGGTCACCCCTCTCGCACCCTAAGGTACCACCTGGGCCCACCCGAGTCCCACACCATATATGAGGCAGAGGCTGTCAGCCTCACCCCAACACGAAACCTCCAAAGCCCGCTGGACCAAAACATGGCAGAAATCCCCCAGGAACACACTAGCAACTAAATTAGATTTCACTGGTATCAGTAGATGGCACAAACAAATCAGAAGATGAAATAGAAAGGTGGCAGAAGGGCTCTAAGAGCTCTTCAAGTTTGGTTCTTTGACAAGTAGGTCAGAGAGATCTCCTTTCCAGATCTGAAGACCCCTTGCGGTGGGCTCCAAAATGATGTGGGCAACTCTTCTTGTGAGAGCACAAGGGAAAAGTTGGGGAAAGCTGTAGGCTAAGCCTAGGCTTATCCCAAGGGGTTGTGAGTTGGAAAGGAAGTGTAGGGAGTGACTGGGCAGCGAAGGGGAAACTTCCCTGGGGTTGGAAGGGAACAGGCAGTGTAGAACTCAAAATGCCACCACCAGAAGGCCAGAGGAAGTCAGTATGGGCTGCTGGAAGGTCTCGGAAGCTGGGGACTCGAGAGGTAGTGATGCAGGACTCTTGTAGGGGGTAGAAGGACTCGTAAAATCAGAGGGATGACTCTGAAGGCAGCAGAAAATTTTTATAATGTGGGGGGGACTCGAATTTGGCAGTAGAACTCAGTGGGGGGACTCTGTAGACACAAGGGGGACTCAAAAGACTCAAAGATACACAGGAAAATGACTCTGGGGACTCAAGGGGACACTCAGACACACAGATTGTGATGCCAGAAAGGTGGGTATATTTTTCCTAAGTACAGTGGTGTTTTGTATCGTAGAGGTAGCTGTCACAAAGGAATATTTCAGTGAATTTTGGAAGTGTCATATGTCAGAAAAAAACTTGAAGGACAAGCACCAAGGTAAGGCACTACAGCATGTAGGTATGAAGGGTGGGTACAAGGGGGTGAGAAAAGCCTGGAGGAAGGGCAAAGCAGCAAGAGGAACATGCCTAGGGAGTCTGGACTACTGGCCAATGCTGTGGGGACTCTTCCAGATGGTCTGTGGCAGTGTGGCAGTGCTACTGGCAGTGGTGGGCATCAGTGTCTCGAGTGGGGCCTATAGGTACCAAGCAGCCGATGTCAAAGTGATGGAGTGGACTGCTGATGGTCAGTAGACACTTGATAAGTGCATGAAGGGCTGAAGGCCGACACAGATAGGGGGGCAGACGGTGTATAGGGGTCGAGGATAGGGGCAGGCAGCGACTTGTAGCTGCGATGAACATTGGTGACAGGGGTTACTTCCTGATTAGGTGGTGGTGGCATTAGTAAGCCAGGGAAGCACTCGTAGTAGCTGAGTTAGCCGACAGTGGAGTGGCAGTGATGTTTCTGAGGGATGGCAGACCTGCAGGGACTGGCTAGGGTGATAGGGAGAATGGTAGATTGATATGATATTTGGTGCTAGGGAGTATGGGCTCCCTACAATGCCCTCCTCCGACCTCTGCTCCACTAGTCAGAACCTCTGTCAGCCCCTTTTGGCCATCCCCTGCTGAAGATATTTAACAAAGGAAGGTGAGGGGAGAGTCCTATGGATCTCCCTTTGGATTTGGGTGGGTCAGTTCGACCTGAGGGGGCAAGAGTTGCCTGGTGGAGTCAAAAGGATATGAGAAAAGAGTGCAAATGCACCCTAAAAGTCCAAACAAAGGTTGAGATTCATCTGCTGAACATCTAATGAAGGGAGAATAATTATTCCAAGCCCTCAGTCTCAGAATTCTGTCTTAATCCCTTTCAGGACCCTCTTGCCCCTGTGAACCCTTGGAGTGAGGCCTGAACTTGACAACAAGTGAGCCAGGCCTCCTTGTCTCTCTCTGGCAATGCAAAATTCCTGTCAATCTATGAGAACTGAGGTTTGCAAAAGACATTCCAGAGAGGAATGTACTCAGTTCTAAGGGCACTGAAAAGCTGATCCATGGCTTCCAGATCTGTTCCATCCAAATCTGTCATTGGGAGACCACTGGAGCAGATGAAATTGGTGCAGAACATGTCCACAGGCAGCTGGAAGGGTTGCAGGTGATGGAGGCAAGTGTTATGGAATGCACTGGAGCCTCAGATCAGGGTGTGGGTTTTCTTTCTTCTTATATGTATTATCTTGTCTCCTTTTATCTTTATCTTATCCTTTCTTGTCTAATCTTTTATCTTATCTCTCTTATCTATGGACTGTTCTAGACTGGCCTGGACCCTGGCCATGTGGCAGCCATGTGGTTTCTGTCTAGCCTTGTCTGGACAGCTATGATGTCATAGTGATGTCATTATGATGTCATGCCTCATGTGTACCTCATGAATGCCTCATGTAGGCCTCATGTATGTAGGTATATAAGGACTGCCAATAGCCCAGCTAGCCCCCAAGCTAGTTCACTTGGGAATACCAGTTCCTAACTGTCTGGCTTGTCCCTCTTTTTGTCTGTCCCCTCTTTGCTCTTGCTGTTCTGGTGGCTGAGTGACCTATGATGTTGTTGGTAGTTGGTTAGGTTCCATCACAGCAAGTGACTGTGGTGATGAGGCTAGAAGTACCTGTTTGACTCAAGGGGCTGAAGCAGTGATGATGAGCATCAATTAAACTTACCATAGGTGCTGGGCTGTCATAGCATCTTCCCAATATCCTAAGGAACCTGTGCTTGTAACTCAGAGGCAGCCCATCTAAGATCAAGTGCAGCTATCAAGAAGAGGATATATAGAGGACCCCCCCCCCCTTTGCAAGCTGAGAAAACTTGTGGCCAACAGCATGCCACCTGTAGAAAGAAGTATGAGAAGGCTGAGGCTTGACTGGGAGATTCTGAATTTTCTCCTTGTACAACTGTGGACACTGCTCAGGGTGGACAGCCATCCATCTCACTAACAAAGGTACAGATAGCTTAGTACAATTTACTGCCAAGTTGAGTAGTACTTACCTTTGACATTTCACAGCTAGTTGAGTATAACTAAGCATGAGGAGGAAGTTGCTAGCAATCACTGCAAGAATTTCACATTTTTTCTTCAGAAAGCATGCTGAAAAAAATGAAGAAAGTGATACTCTTTTTTGACAGGTGTTTTCAAAGAGAAAAGGCAAAAATTATATTTTCTTTTCTTTGCATGACTTGCCACAAAAGATTGATTGATGGTAATACCCATTAGCATAGAAGGTAATCAGTACTACCATCAATTCATGTTTTTCCACAGAAAAGACAAACACAGTATTATGTTTGCATTTTTTCTTTGAAAACAGCCCAAATAACAGAGTATCTCTTCTTTCAATGTTTTCAACATACTCCAGCATGAAAAATTGTGAAATGCTTGCAGTGAATGTTGTTCCCCACATATCATTGGCAGCTTTGAACCAAAGCATCCAGCAAACTGCATTGGACATGCTTAGTGTTACACAAAAAGGACTTGAATTCCTCTACAGCAGTTGAAACCCTGCCTGTGCTGGCACCCACAAGCAAAGCTATGAAAGAGAGTGCAGAGTGGTTCCCACAAAGTGCCACTTGAAGGACATGTTCACACCTTTGTTTGTCCCCCTGAGGTTCAAATCCAGAGTTGGTTGTTGAACCTTTGTCATTAAATGGGGCTAGAGCCCCTTTAACCTTTTGCCTTTTCTGCAGATGAGTCCCATCCCTGGAACAGGAGTTATTTCCCCTCTTCTTGGGGGCTTCATGACTAGGAGCACAACTGTTGAAGCCTGATAAAGCCAAGTGTTCCCTATCAATGTCATCTTCCCAGTCAGCAGATAAGGCAGGGCAGTGGGAGGGGGAACTTGGAAATTGACTTCCAGCCTGAGTTACTATGTCTTCTAGCAACCTCACAAGGCTGTAAGACTTTGGGGAGGGAGGCAGGAGTTGGGCTGCTGAGAGCAGGAGGGTTACTTGGGACAGAGGGAGCTCAAGCTGGACTGGATGGCAAGATCCATGGCTGAAGGGAGGGAATCAAGGAAAAAAGCCTGGGGGGAGGGGAGGCAACATGGACAGTGTTGCACACCAAAGGTGTTTGGTGACATGAACATGAGCATGGACCCAGAAGCTGAATGATGAAGAATGGAGAAGCCTAGCTGTAATGGGCAGAATGACTGATATGGCTGGCAGTCATCCTTCACACAAGAACCATCCTTAACATCAAGTGCCAAAAAAACCTTTTGAGCATCAGTTTATAGCATTCCAATTGTTCAAATATCCCAGTCATTTCCAAAGTTATCAGCATCATTCCAATGCTCATGGAAGGCACTCAAACATGCCATCCTGCCTCCCAAATTTGGGGGTGATCCTTGGACTCCATGATTTTCTGCATCATTTCTAACAATGAATGTCCATTTCACTGATATTTATTGTAATGGCCACCTCCTTGACTGTCTCTTCACTTGTACCCTTTGTGAGGGAGAATAACTACTAGGAATTCCCACTAGCT
This sequence comes from Pisolithus albus, assembly GCA_024613165.1. Taxonomy (NCBI): domain Eukaryota; kingdom Fungi; phylum Basidiomycota; class Agaricomycetes; order Boletales; family Pisolithaceae; genus Pisolithus; species Pisolithus albus. The sequence continues at coordinate 605,868 of JANFAB010000001.1, read as the reverse complement.
CTCACCCTGAAGCCTCCTGGTTCATCCCTCTCTTGTCCATGACCTCCCATCCTATCACTTTGGGACAGCAAGTTCTCCTCATCCAGTGAGTGAAAAAACCCTTGCAATGTTTCGCTATTTTGCACTAAGTGCAGTGTAGCACCGGAGGGCGTGGGAATCTCGCTTGGCAGTAGTGGGATGGGTCGTAGTACTGACTCTTGGCTACCAAGGGGTCACTTTATCACATGATTCTGTCCTGTGGTTGTTGAGATATGCTGGTTTTAAAACAGGTACACCATTGCAAGGGTTTATTCACTTTTGGCCAGGGTAGTAGAATCTCACTCAAATGAAGGGATAATTGTGGTTGTTTGGTCATACGAACAAAGATACACATATCAACAATGTGTCTGAGTTCCAAAAAGTTCCCATGCTTCTTTGTTTCCAACCTCTACCACCATGAGATCCATCTCTGCCACCCAAAGGAATACTATCCTGACTATGCTTGATGCTGGTCACTCTGCTTCCTCTATTGCCTCTAGTACTGGCCTCCATCTCTCTACCATCTCTAGGCTTCGTTCCAAGGAGCGTTCCACCCTGCAAAAGTCACTGGAGGTTGTCCATCCAAGCTTTCCCCTGCCAATGTCTGCCATGCCATCCACCTCATCTCCACTCACAAGGCAGAAAATGCTGTCCAGGTGACCAAAACTCTTACCAATATCATCAACCAGCCCCTCCACCCAAACACTGTCCAGCAGCACCTAAAGAAGACTGGTATGAAGGCTGTGGTCAAGCATAAATGTCCTATCCTCTCGGCCAAGCATCACAAGGCAAGACTTTATTTTGCCTATGCTCACAAGGATTGGACTCTGGAGGACTGGAAGAGGGTGGTATGGTCTGATGAGACTAAAATCAACCACCTGGGGTCAGATGGTCACAAATGGGTTTGGAAAAAGCCAGGGGAGAAGCTGAATGATAGGCTAGTGGAGGGGACTCTGAAGTTTGGAGGAGGTTCTCTCATGATGTGGGGCTGTATGACTTGGGAGGGTGTTGGATATGCCACCAAGATAGATGGGAGGATGGATGGAGACCTTTACCTCCAAATTTTGAAGGATGAACTACAAGATTCCCTTGAGTATTATGGTCTTCATCCTCCTGACATCATCTTCCAGCAGGACAATGACCCCAAGCACACCTGCAAGCAGGTCAAGGAATGGCTGGAGGAGCAGGATTTTAGGACTATGGTATGGCCTGCACAGTCCCCTGACCTCAACCCCATAGAACATGCCTGGGGTTACCTCAAGAGGAGGCTTGCAGAGTATGAGCATCCCCCCAAGGGAATACTGGAGTTGTGCAGGTGGAGTGGAATAATATACCAGCTGAAGAGTGTCAGAAGTTGATTGAAAGCATTCCTAGGAGGGTTGAGGCAGTGCTTAAAGCAAAAGGAGGCTATACCAAGTACTGATATCCCCCATATACCCTTCCATTACCAAAAGTGAATAAACCCTTGCAATGGTGTACCTGTTTTAAAACCAGCATATCTTGATGACTACTGGACGGAATCACGTGATACAGTGACCCCTTGGTAGCCAAGAGTCAGTACTACAATCCATCCCACTACTGCCAAGCGAGATTCCCACGCCCTCCGGTGCTACACTGCACTTAGTGCAAAATAGCGAAACATTGCAAGGGTTTTTTCACTCACTGTCAGTCTGACATCAAGGAGGACATATTATGGTTGCCTCAGGTCTGTTGTCAGGCTTGAAAAGTCTTACATGGTTGTTTCAGTTTCTCCAGTTGAAAAGGATTATGGATTCTTCACTCTGCACTCTGCAACATCTATCTCTCAATCTTGTCTTTCATTCTCCCAAAATTGAGACAGCTTCAGCACCAATTACTATCATCTACTCTTAGTATCTGATCACATTCATGATGAATTTGAGGCAATTCTCCCAGCTCTCATGGGAGAAGGTGGCTCCTCATCCTCCTCAATCCCTCCAGCACACTAGCTGGAGCTGATGCAAGTTGCTTTTCAGGGAGGAAGAGAGGGGGAATGTTGTGAAATCATAGGCCCTGACTACCCTGGAGACCCCCAAAATTGGCCCCTAGCAGAAATCCCCACAGTTCTTCATTTGGACATGCAGCAAATCATCTAGATCTCAGATCTAGGAGTCAGAATGACTCATTTGCAGACATATCCCTTAATCAGCAGTGACCAGTGTGCTTACTCATTCTTGTTTGGCATTATTCATCCACTCCTTTCATGACTCATTCCATAAGTCCATAGAAGTTGGATTCTTGTCCCTGCCTGTGAGAAGGTGATGATTGTGTCCTGGCTTTGAGCAATCAATATTTATATCATTTTTGCAGCAGAACTCCCTCATGAGGCATGGCATGTGGTGCATGATGTGGCACTCTATTTTTATCAAATGCCTCTGAATGCCATTGTGGATACTGTGCAATGGCCCTGCATGCTTCCATTCATATCTGCTTGAACATTCTGCCCAAGTACCATAGTACCCTCTTTGGAATTTCTTCTTCTACAGATGTTGATTAACTAATGTGTTGTGTAGGTTTCATATTCTTGACTGCCAAATTGGGTTTGTGGATTGTGATTAACAAAAGTGTAGTCCTTACTAGGTTGTTGTGTAGGGTTTGCATTTTTGACTACCAAAAGTGTGTGTTAATTAGTGAAAAATGGCTCACTAATATGCCATTATTAATGGCTTTATCATGATGGTATTTACACCACTACAAGTGTTTGTACCAAGGAACATCATAGAACAAGCCAAACAAAGAGAAACAAACATTATTGGCTGCAGAGATCCATGCCGAGTCAATGCAGCTATGCTGACAAAGCAGCTGAGTAAGTAGAGTGTCTATGAGTGCATCTAAAGTAACCCTAACCAGAGAGTAGATAAATAAGGAAAACTGCACTAGACTACACTACAGCTATAGTGAAAAAGTACAGGCCATTACAACAACTTTATCTCAATCAGGACCTACTTTGGCTAAGCAATAAGTCTATGCCATTTATAAACTCTAATTAAAGTGTTATGTAGCCTGTAAGTTTGCACTCTGCTGCTGTGTGACACTGTAGCCACTGTCACACTGTCCCAAAAAGGATGGTTTGCTGTGATTGATGGTTCAGTCATTTGTGGATTTATCAAAGGTTGTTGCCAGATCACCTATCTGTGTTCATTGAAAAATGATCCAAGGATTATTAATAGTTCATCAAAGGTTTACTGAAGGTTCTTCAATGTGTTGTGCAGTGTTCATATTTTTGATCTAGACCAGTATGCTATGTTGAGGACAGAATCACTCTCCATCAATGATCTATGCAGGAGCAGTCTTTTCATTTACCACCTCGAATTATCAAGTTACACTACTTACTACCACACTCACCAGGACACAAAGGCCTGCCCTTCACCAAAGTTTTCTTGGGCAAAATGCCCAGCCCAAGAAAGGTCCTATCCTCCAGCCATCAAACCATAGTCTGACATTGAGTGTGGGTCTTAGCTTAGGCCAGCCATTCATCTAAATTAGGAATTATGTACATTTTTACAATCTCTGGATTAGTAGCTGAACCATTGCAAAAAGAGTGACATTCATGCTGAGGTGCACAATGAGAGATTACCATAGTGGCAATCAACCATGCACATGGGATGCTGTACATACTATGCACCTCAGCATTAAAGGAGGCCAGTCCAAAAACTGGCTCCCCCCACAGGGGAAATGCTTTCCTTTTTTCCCCTTGTTACCCTTTCACTTCATTGTAAGATGTTTACCCTCGATTTTGACAGACACCTTTCTGAGATGACTCTGACTTGGAGCTCGAGCTCGAGCGTACCATTCGTCAAGCAGTGACGACGATGAGGATGATGGAGGGGGTGAGGAAGAGGGTAGTGATGACATCGACAGTCGGGATGATGGGGGAATGAAACTTCGGACATGCAGATGTGAATGGGAGATGCAAGGTGAGCTATCATATGCCAGCGATCGTACACTTGGCGAGAAAGAATGACAGGGAGTGGGTGGGGGAGGAGAAGGGGTATAAGCGGGAAGCATGGTAGACATGAGATAGGACAACTGATGCATTGCTTGTGCAAGAAGGTAGTGTGCTTCCTGCACTCGCTTGGGATCCAATGGTATAGGCGGTCGTACTTCATGGTGTGGTGTTGACGGACAGGGCATAAGTTGAGTCTGTGGTATTGGAAGAGGAGGGGAGGGGTAGGGTGTTGGGGATGGTGACACCGAGCAGATCTTTCACCATCCACAGCAACCAATGTCCTTTTGGAAGGGATCACTGCCACCTCAGGGGCTTTATGGCACATATGACAACACAGTCAAGTGGACATCAGAAGCTGGCAAGTTGGAAGCCAGATTCACAAATGGAAACCTTTGCAGAGAGGTCTTGAGGCTGATCATACAGTCAACACATATTCAATTCAAAAGGGTTTTACAGGAGAGGGAGAGAAGCCAGAGGCTTAGCAAGCATGAAAAATATCTTTTGGATGAAGCCATCAAAGCATTGACCAAGGAATTGGACAAGAATGGGTCTTGGTTGGTACAGTTTGTTGACAGGGGTGAGTAGCAGATAGGTGACCAGTCACCAATTTATTTTTATTTTTTTTAAAAATACTACTGCTGAAACTGTGCTTCAAAAGAAAAACTGGATAAGCACCCAGATCATTCATGGCCTGTGCACCAGTTCACCAGCAATGTGCCAGTGACAGCTCTGGCTGACAATGATAATGACAGGCTGTACCAGGTCCTGAATATCCTGGAAATGCTCAATGACAAGGAGAAGGCTAGATACTTGGAAGAAAAGCAATGTCATGAGGGCAGAACCTGACAAAGTCACCTTGCCCAAATCTTGATGGACAAGGACCTCTACACAGCAGTGATGAATCTCCTCCACTTGCAGCACTTCTGAAGGAGGGGTAAAGGGCCTGTCAATGCTGGTTTCATTGCAAGGCAGCTGGAGAGTTTGGTACCCTCCATTGGAGGAGTAAGACTTTTTTTTGGCTCAGAGCCAATCTGATGCTCCATCATGACAGGTACAAATTTTACTTTGTGAATGCATCTTGGAGGTGTTCCACTTTCTGGCAGCTCCTTTAGATGTGCAAGTGTTGAACTTGGTCATGAAAGAAGATGAGGAGGAGGATGTGGCTAAAAGGTGTAGACAGGTTGCCCATGACATGATTCATGAGGCCAAGGATGCCTCAACCTTTGCTTGGGACATAATCAATGAATTTACCAAGAAATGCCTGGGCATCTGGGCTGATGTGACCAGGATTAGCAACCACAACCACCCATGGCACCTGTGGGGTCTCAAGGATGAAGCATCCAAGGGCCTTGGAACAAACTGATCAGCAAGTGCTGGTGCTAGCTCCTCCGTGACTCTGTAGGACTGGAGCATGAAATCCAGCTCACTCCAGACATGTCTGCCAATGACAATTTCCATGTAACCCTGAAGAACAAGTTGGAATGGGTCAGAAAGGGATACTTGCTGGCCACTGGCACCCCAGGGCCTTTGCCAGCTTACCATTAGGCAACCAGATCATGTTCAATAACATACAATGATTGTACAGAGATGCCATGAGTGTGCCCAAGCTGGACTTGTCTCCAGCAATCAAGGAGGTGAGTTTTTTGTCATCTTTCATTCATGACTGGTACTGGCTGCCTCTAACACGTGCAATCAAGGTGGTCAGTTGGGCAGAGCCATTTGCAGTCTTGGCTGCCATGCAAAGAGGAGAAAGAGTATGGAGAGACCATGTATGTGTATTGACCAACAATGTAACCAAGTGTGGAAGTTGGGTTGGGTTGATCCCTCAGGTGAGTGGCTTGGAAATAGGTAACCAGTTGCCTATTTGGGATTGGGGCACAGGAATGCTAAACCATGTCCACAAAAACAGATTGGGGATGCCAATCAGATGTCCATGGGTGGCACTCAGAACCCCGGTCTGTTGATCACCATATACATAAGTATGGTGTTAGCAATCGCTGGCGGTACCTTAAAACTTGCACCATTCCTCTGCTGTCTAGTAGGTTTGCCTTTCGTATTGGCATGCTGTGTATGTAGATACACCTTGTTGAACATCGATCTATTGCCGATTCAATGCAGATCCTTCCTGATAATATTTTCTGGCTCCGGGGATGATGCTCTTTATATGCTAAACTTTCCCTAGTGTCATATACAATGCTATCTTCGCCAACGGTGGGTAAATTCAACAGTGCACACATGGTAACGACGGAGGTGGAATATTAACACTGGGACAATGACAAATCCAAACAAAGTCCAAAATACTATCACCACTGTAGTTGACTGGCGGACAGCGAATGAAAGGGCTACCATGAAAGCCACCGACTGGAGCTGGTCAGGATGAGAGGGATACATTTCAAAATATTTGCATACCTGCAGGTTAGAGCAAGTGGTGGCATAACATAGAAAAATCTCTGTGCAGTGGTTGACTGCAGATTTGACTGGCCCACTTATTAAGTCCAGGAATCGGTGAGTGTGAGATGAGAAGTACCTGGATGGGCAGTAAAAGACTCAGTGTAAAGACCAAGTAGTCAGGTGGAACAGGCCAATGGCAAAACCACTTTACCTGTGACCTGAACCAGATGAGTTGCAATGAGAGCATCACAGTGACAAGACCTCTAAGCATGCATTTAAGGGCTTTCCAAGAGTGAATTCAGATTTGCAGAAACTTCATAATTAGTATTTACTACAGCTTTGAGTACATAGAGGTGGCTATGTGCACTCACTCATGCCCCATCAGGATGTTTCCATAGAGGACTCTGGTCTCAGGAATGATCTAAATGACTCACCACCTCCAACATTGTTGTTTGCCTATCAATGCTCATGATACCTGCCTATAACACCTGCATGTATGTATTTTCCTGGGCCATCTTCAGTTGTCAGCATGTTGCAACCACCAACCAGGGCCATGCATCAACTTAGATTGTCACAGGTAACTGTTTACCCAATTCCCACAATTAAATATTTTTGCTTAGGACAGTCCTTTGAGAGTTGCTGAAGTTTGTGCTCTTTTGCAGTGTACCCTCTAGATACTGCATTCACTCTTTGGCACTGGTTTGTCCTGAAGTATGCCAAGACAAAGTGCATGAAGGGAATGGCCCAGTGTGACACAGACAGCATGGGTGATACTAATTGTATATTGCCTATATCTCAACCATTTTTGCATGGATGGATGACATAAGCATACCTCTGGGGTCCTCTAGTCATGCACTACAACTTTCATTATGACATCTTTGAAATTTAATTTTTGAGACATCCAATTTTTCCAGTATTTTGCATTTTTCTCACCCATTTTTGGGCATATTGATGAGATAAGCATGTTCCCACAATCCTGTGATCCAGCCCCACAACTCTCATTATGACATTGTGGCTGTACAGTGACATCTGTGGGAAGCCCCTATCTCTGTAGCACTGTGTGTCTGTAGGCCTGTCACTCTGTGGGAGCCTGTGGGGGACTGTGGGCTGTGTGACATGGTAATGTCACACAATTGACACACTGTACCTGACTGTGCACTGTGACATCACTGTGGCACTGTGGCCCTGTGCAAAAGTGACTGATTTGCTAATGCTTCACTTTTGGGAGTCAAAAAATGTGCACACTACACAACACATTGAAGAACCTTCAGTAAACCTTTGATGAACTATTAATGATCCTAATACAGCTGTGGTGATCTAGCAGTACCCTTTGATTAATCCTTAATGAAACTTCAATGAACACCATCCATTTTGGGACAGCATGACAGTGGCTACAGTGTCACACAGCAGCACTGTGCAAACTTACAGGCTACATAGCACTTTAATTAGGGCTTATACTACTGTATTAATGACATAGACTTATTGCTTAGCCAAAGTAGGTTCTGATTGAGAAAAGTTGTACTCTACATCATGGTATTTCACAATTTTTTGGTCACTGTACAGTGAGAGACCTAAGATCTGTGGCACTGTGGTCACTGTAGGTCACTGTACAGCCCTGCACAGTAAATAAGTGATTTGCTGATGATAAACCATTAATAATGGCATATTAGTGAGCCATTTTTCACTAATTAACACACATTTTGGTAGTCGAAAATGTGAACATTACACAGCACATTACAACACCACACTTTTGGCAGTCAAAAATGCAAACCCCACACAACAACCTAGTTAAGACTACTGTATGCTTTTGTTAATCACAAACCACAAACATGACACTATGCATTTGGCAGTCAAGAATGTGAACCCCACACAACACATTAGTTAATCAACATCTGTTGACTACCAAAAGTGTAGTACCACATCATGCACCACATGCCATGCATCATGAGGGAGTTCTGTGGCAAAAATGATATAAATATTGATTGCTCAAAGCCAGGACATTGTTATCACCTTATCACAGGCAGGGACAAGAATCCAACTTTCTATGGACTGACAGAGAGCAACATTTGGTGGGATGGGCACTAGGCATTTATGAGCTCCAGGATCAGGTAAGTCAACTTGCACATGTTGAGAATGTAGAGTATGAGTGAAATGAGCTACATATTACCACCCTCTTCCCCTCATTCCAATCTTTCATCTGATGTCTGACTACCCTTCCCCTAAAAAATATGACATCACTGGGTTCCAGCCTAACATCTAGGCCCAGCTGTGGGCAGTGTAGATAGCCTCCACTGAATTCACCCAGGGCTAGGGGCTACCAATGCCAGTTGAGGATCGTGTCTGTCCACATGAGGACCAGATGTTAAAGATGATCTCCCTTCCTTCAAAAAGGAGAGGGTATAGATCATTAAATACTCTCATTTTTGGGAACTTCTGGTTCACCACCTCCCTGAGGTGAGTAAGTTTTCATGGAATTCAGCATCAATGACCTGAGGTTCCCTATTAATGGCATGGGACAAGAGCTCTGTGTCTCAGAGATAGTCCACAGATTCAAAGACTCTGCTCCCAGTCTCCACAATATCATGAACAGGATCTGGATGAGCCTAAGAAAGTTTGAGCATGGGATTGTAAGTAGAGATAATTGAAACATACTTTCTCTTTGGATTGCCCAATTGCATGCCAATATCTGGCCAAGCAAAGCATGCCTGCTGTTTGCCCTTCTCTTTCAATATACTGCCCATTGGCAGAAGTGCCTGTAGCAGAAACCATGGATGGTTTGGCTGCTTTGCAGTACTTGGTCACAGTCTTGTAGTATTCATTCTGTCAAAGGGTTAGACTTGGTTTCACAATATAGGGCTTGTACTCACTGCAAGTTGGTGGTTGGGAAACTTGTGCAAGTAGTGAAGGGGGAAGTTCCATCACTGCTCACATCAGAATGAGGGATGTTATCTGACCAGACACAGCAAAACTGTTGGTCAGTGCACCTATTGTGGCCTTGAGCCTCCCTCAGACTGGAAGTTGAGTTCTGGAAATGCAACTATGAAAAATGGAATCAGAAAGAGGCAGCTTTTAACTGGAATGGGCTTGCCTCTGTCAATGAATGAAGCAAAAATTTTCTTGGTTATGCTTCTGAGGAAGCTCATCTTACATATATATTTTTTGTCTTTTTTCTGGGCCTGGGTTCCTCCTAGTATACAGTAAGTGACTTACTCTACCAGCAGTGGAACCTACACCCTGTGCTGCCTGTAGTGTCTTAATGAAAAGTCCAAATGTAAAAAGCAAGGGAGCCTTATCTTGGTTGGTTGCCCTTACTGTCTTCACACTCTGATAACTCCCCTTCAAAGAAGGCAGAATATACAGCTACTCTGCCTTCTGGAGTTAAGTTATCTGGAGTACTGTAGGGATGGGGTAAGGCTTACATAAACCAATGATAGTGAGACTTACTTTCTGACCCCATCAGGCAAATAGCTAGTAACCCTGCACATACTGTAGCTCTGCTCCTTCTACCCTGAAGGCATCAAAAAAGCAGGCAGCTATATCCACATGCCAATCGGAGACATGTCCCCATAAGTATTTGAAACATCATACTGTACCTTGCCCTGCTCTAATAGCTGTGTCATAAAGGCAAAGCTTTGAGATTCAGGATGGAGATGGGAGCCTGATGGTTTTTGTATCCAGTGGGATGCCTACCCAGTTGAGGAACAAGCCTTCGCAGAGCTTTTTGGCTGCATTTGATGGGGCCCCCATGCTAGACAATTGGGATACAGTCAATGAAGAACACCAAGCTTTTCCATGTGTGCACTATGCTATCCACAACTGTTATGGAGTCTCAGTGAGTCTTCAAATTGTATTCACTATATATGCTGATACCTGTTTCAGGGTGTGGATGCTCCCACAGGTTATCATCCCCATTACCTTCAACTAAAAGGAAAACAAACCAATCACACTCAGATGGTGCCCTCTATGTCAGATGAGGCATTTCAGCATGAGGAGGGGTATCATAAGTGAAGGAGTCTTTGAATATGTTGAGACTTTGGTGGGCATACATTGACCTGAGAAAATTTCCCTTGACTCTGAATGACATCAACTTCTACAGCAGCAGAGCTACCTCCCTCAAGAGTATGACATCCTAATGGAGCTTGATGCAATTCTCAAGGGCTACCAGGCCCAGCCCTAGCATTCCTCTCTCTCACAGTCAAAATGAATATCCACACTGAGGCTCACCAAGATTTCATGGATAAGAGTATTTGCTGTGGCATTTCTGGAATATTGAATGGCAATTATTCCCCCATCTTCAGTTTACTGACAGGCTCTGTGCTTCAGTATGGTATTTGGATGGGTCATGGCACATGGGATAGCAAGCCAGCTGCTAAAAGGTCAGAAGTTCCACTCCAACCATGTAAGTTATTGTTCCTCAAACAGCCTGTCACCTTAGAGTCATGGCTTGTCAAAAACAAAAAGCTGCTGTACAGTGAGGATGTCATAACAGAAGTTGCATCAGCAAAATTTCAGTCTTTTTGGCACAGCATCACAGTCACTACAGCGTCACAGTTCAACTTTCCAGAGAAAATACTGCTCAAGATACAAAGCACATGACTAACTTGCCAATTTTGAGATCATTTTAGGCTTGCAGCACTGTACAGAGGGGGACCTTCCTGTCACACTGTGGGACTCTGTGGTGGCTGTACAGCACTGCACAGTCACAAACTGTTTTGCTGATGTGTAGTATGTGATGTCATGATAGAATATGCTTATCTCATTGATATGCCCAAGAATGGGTGAGAAAAATGCAAAATACAAAAAAATTGGACATCTCAGAAATTAAAACTCAAGATGTATGATGAAAGTTATAGCACCTGATCAGAGGATCCCAGGGGTATGGTTACCTCATCCATCCATGCAAAAATGGTTGAGATACAGGCAAAATAAAATTCATGTCATGTAGTGTACATACTATTACCAAAAGTGTAGTGTTGTGGCACATTTGGATTACCTAATGACTGTACTAGAGCTGGGGAGGTCTGTACATAAAACATGGAAGATCTATTTATCCACAAGTCTGTATGCTGCATTTTATATCTCATTTTGCACAGATCTCCAAGCACATACATCCCCAAAAAAATCAAATTGATCTGACAAAAAATGAATGAGATAATACCCCACCATGGCTGGACACAAAACTCAAATATCTACTCATCCATCAATCTATATTCTATATTTGATATCTCATTTTGTACAGATTTCCCAGCACATTCATCCCTCAAAAAACAGAGTGATCAGACAAAAAATGAATGAGTTATGAAACAATTAATCCATCAGTAAGGCCTTCATGATTGACTTGTAGTTTCACCACAAAATTCAAGTCACATGACCTGTGAGAAATAACATGTCAGCAACAATATCACTTGCCTTCCATCATCCCCCACTTTGTCATCTCACTTTGTCATCTCACTTTGTCACCTCTCATCATCACTCACCTCTCAGCTATGTACTTTAGCTCTTTGCCTTGGGGGATGTTAGTCCCCCCCCCCCATCCCCTTAGCCCTGATGTCCCTCAGTTCAGGTATGTTAGGCTAGCAGTACCCCTACTTAGTAATCATGTAATACTTATTTTTACTGTAAAAACATGTACTGTAGTATGAATTTCCATGAATGATTATCAATTGGTTTGATCCACCACCATGCATTGTGACTATCAAGTGGTTGTGTATTTGTAATGGCTATCTGTACAACTCTGTACAGGTCTGTACAGACCTGTGACTGGCTGTGGTAGTGTAGACAGAGTACTACTCTATACATACTGTAGCAATCTGGGACAGTGCCAGGACAGTGAGGGACACTGTAGGGTTCTGTCATCAGTCTGGGACAGTCCTGGAAAATTCTAGCCAGTTAGGTACCTTGCTGGAGGTTTCTGGAGGGGCTGGGATGTCATCCAGTTCTGGACAGCTCTGGACAGCCAAGTGCTTTTTTGCTGATGCAGCAAGAAGAACCGACCCAACACAGGTTGATGATTCCATGGACTGCATCCAGGTTCCCAACTTCACAGGACCTTTCCCAAATTCTTTCTTTAGCCAAGAATCCAACCATGAACTACTCCCATCCCCACTGTTTACTCCCCAACCATCACCATCCCTTGAAGGGCTATGATCATCATCACTGCTCACCTCAAGGGACTCCTCCCCAACATCATTCTCAGATGAGAAGGTACTATCTTCATTAATCTTCCCCCTCCTAGCTCTACTCACCATATAAACAGCTATTTCTGTCTGATGTGAATGCAGATGATGAAGGTGGTGATTTTGAGATTTCAGAGAATGAACCATTGTCAGATGAACATTCCAAGCATGAGCCTGGGTCAGCTGATGGAGATTATTATTCACTGCTAGAATCACTGGGGGGTTCTCTATGAAGTAAACAGGCATGGAAAGGTTGCAAAGCTCAATGGGCACCACCCCCCAAGAAAATCTGGATGCATGCCCCTAAGGGAAGTCATGGCTACCTAACTCATGCCCACACTGCTCCAACCAGGCACTCAGGAGTGCTTGTTCCATACTGCACAGGGAAATCCCATGTTGATGAATTCAGAGGGTGCCCATTAACCCCTATTACAAAGTGCACCATTCTCCACAAACTGCAGATGTACTTTGGTGCCTATGGCTTCATATGTGAAAAATGCAGCCAAATTTACCCCCCATCCTATCTGCAACACCATATCATGACAAAACATAAAAAGGACTTGGACTTAACTGGAACCAGAAAGCAAAGGAAACAACTCTACCACCTGGTCATCCAACACCTCCTCACAGCTCACATGGTTCTAGAAGATGTTGTCACCTTTGATCTTCCTTACCTTTGATCTTCCCAAACATGTCTCCAACACAATCCCAGGACTAACACTGGTTCTGTCATACTGATGTGCTGCTTGTCAGACAGCACAGTGAAGCCTTTGCTCTCACATTATCATAAGCAGCACCAGGGGATCAAATGTCCACAGAAACAAGACATCAACACTGGCTACATCATGAGGCCTTACAAAACCTTGATGGACTAGGTGGTCATTCTGGACTCAGCAACACAGTCATACTACCTCCCTGAGACTGGAGCCTGACTAATTCTAGATCATGAATCAACAAGGTAGCTGTTCTCCAAGATCAACCACTTATCCCTGCAAATGCTCCACTTTGGTTGCCATTGGTTGGCCAGAGTACTTGGAAAGTATAATGGGCACAGACATCAAGTGGTTGATCAAGTTAGTTGAGATGCCAAAAGAAAAGGTCACAGGGTCTTTCCCACCCAAGCAAGCTGCTCTGGAGGGGGGAATGTTGCAGGTGGATGCACTGTTGGCATGGTATCAAGTCCATTACATACTTCTGAGTGAGTATTTAATCTGCTTGCTGTGTCTCAGACTGTGGCTCAATGCCTCTGTTAAGCACAAGAGCTCACTATCACATATTGGCTAGGCAAACATACATTCAGTATCATGTGGTGATAACAGAAACACTGTGCATGCTTCTTCATGTTGAATACTTTTTGCAACTAAAGGATCAATCACATATGAAATGCCTGGGTAACTTCTCCATTGCATCATCAAGGAAGCAAGTGTCAGTTGCAAGGACTCTATATAATCATCTCATTTCAGCTGATGGCAAGTACAGAGACAACTTTGCATTTGCTTGCCTACTGTGATTCACAATTTGCTCATTTCCCTTGTCCAACACATGATCCATGGCACCTGAAAAATGGAGTTCCCAACCAACCAGTCCCTATTTCTTCTCTCAATAAGGTTTTCACCCACAGGAACCTTGCTGTTTCAGACCACCAATCAACTCACATGTGAATGTGCAACAATGCAGTACCAGGTTTTCACAACCATTGTTCACATTGCTTGATTGGAGGCTGGCAACCATCAGCAATTTGTTTTTTTTAGCATTGGATGTGAAGAAGCAATCCCAGTAACTCCTGAAGAGCTTCCAGGAAACTCCAACAATGTAGCAGCCATAGTTTCTGAGGTGGACATGGGTAATGGCAGTGAAACCAAGGAGGAGGAGGAGGAGGAGAGAGGGAGAGAGTGTGGAGAAGAAGGGGAGGAGCATGATGAAGGCACAGGAGAAGGTTCAGTAATAAATATTCTCAGGTATTAACCAAGTGATTGTTTGCTGATGAATGTGAAGAAAGCCACATCTGGGACCACTCCCTGGGTGAAGTCTTCACTCAAGCAGACATGCATGACTTCTGGTATAATGGACAAAGTTATTTGCAGCACAGCAGAAGCAGCCACTGAGGGCACATCTAAGAGAGCAACCCAGAGTGCATCTGTTGAGTCTAATTTGTTGTTAAGTACCCCAACAATGGTCCCCTCCTCTCCAGTGTGCAGTGGCATACTATTGCCTGCTGCTCAACAGATGAATCAATGGCCTACTAATGGAGTAAGTTTTTGACTTGCACTATGTTATAATAGTGACACCACTAGTTTTGGTACCTCTGCCATGATGGCAGTAAGTTTTTGTTCTGCTGTGACTCCATTCGTCGGCTCCAAGAAAAGTTTCAGGGTGACAGTAGATATGAGTGTGCAAGAATGCATTTGAATCGTGGAGACTGCCAGGTACACCAATCACGTAGTCGATGATGCGGAGATTATGTGGGAGAACAATGACCTACCAGTGGTCAGTACATGATGGCCAACCTGCAGAGCAGCACATACCTGCACAGATAGTGAATAGCATGATTTATGATCAAAAAAACCTTCTCTGTGCCAACCGGGCTTTTGGAAAAGGTTGAAGGGCAATCCATTGAAGAGAATGAAAAGAGGAAGACTGGGATGAGTGAAGTCTGAAGGAGAAGAATTCTTCCAGAGGGGCTTCTATAGCCTGGAGAGAGGCTGTCTAGGGATGTCTGAAGCTGTCTCGACACTGAAGAGGGCACTCAAGGCCTTCTCAAACTCGAACTCGAAACTCGACCTCTCGAAACTCAGAAAATGCGACTTGTTACTTTCTAGAGGTAATTACAATGTAATGTAAGTACATGTGGGCTTACATAAGCCACAACACGAGTATACTGCTCTGAATAGTAAGTCAAAACTAAAAGTAAATGAACAGAAATAAAAATGTGAAAGTGAAAACAACAAAAAAAAAACAAAAATCTCCTGGTAGGGAGTATACTCTCCCTACACCATGAACGTGTAAGACCCCCCCCCTCCACTCTGGACAGCTACAGTTTTCAACCCAACTCTTTGCCTGATCCCATTCCTCCTGGTCCTCCAGCTCCATCGGGTCAAAGTGGATCACCTCATCATAAACTTGGAGGACTGCAATCATGACCTGTCGATAGCAATTGTATACTGTGCCAACAGAAACACCCGCCCACTCAGCTATGTCCTCTGTAGCTGCCCCATTTCCATAGTGGCCGACTCCATTTAAAACAATCGCTAGTTGAACTGGAATGGGGAGCTGGGGATTGTTGGAATTGTTACTGAAGATCAGATGATTCTCTAGTCTGTTGATGAGGCAGGCAAATATGTTGGGGTCAACATGGAGTTTTCAACAAAACCTCTTGAGGTCATTGTTCAAACACCATTCTTCAAGTAGCTGAAGCTGTGGAGCATGGGGAAGCCTCTTGCAAGTGGTAAGGTAATGCAATTTTTCTACCTCATCAGCCAGTGCAACGATGGTACCTTCAAGCGCCAGGATGTGCTGGTGATTCAGAGCTAGTCCTGTGAAGCTGGATTCAGAGGATTCTAGTAAAGTGAGGATGGTGTCCTCAGTGAAATCAGAGAGTGAGGAATCAAGAGACATATCAGTTGTGCTGGAAGCTGAGTCCAAAAGGAAGGAGTCAAGGTCAGTATCGCTGTCAGAAGCATCTATCAGGTCCACAATGGTATGGACAAGATCTTGATATCGTGCCAACTGGAGGTTGATATGGGCACTGGCAAGGTAGTCCTGCAGTGCCTGTCAGTTGCTTGGGCATGGCATCATGGATGTGCAGGTCACTCTGGGCCTCCCTGTGGTGCATGATGATAAGAAATTGTACATTTGGTAACCTTGCTTAAGATCAGTCAGCACTTGAATAGATGGAGCTTAGGTAAGACAAATTCTTTTAAATGCTGAAAACTTTTGTACTAAAGACTAGTTTCAAATGAACTTTGAGACACCCTATTGTTGATGATGCTGGGTGGAGAATGAATGGAATTGTTCAATGACAGAGGGGAGATGCCAGGGGTTGCCAAGTGCAGTGGCTAGCCTTTTGTTGGTTTCCCTCTGATGAGTGCATGACCAGGTCTGCATGGTCTTTTTAGAAAAAGAGGTAATAGTGGACTCATACGAGTGTGAGTACAAATATACTGTTAAGTCTGGGCCTACTCCAACAATCTCTGACACTCATGGAGGTTGGGGGATGGTAGCCTGACACTGGCCAATGGTTGGCCAACATGGGCTGACAGAGAGTGACAATGGCCAAAGGGTGGCTGATGGTCATGATGGAGGTTTGGGGGAGGGTTTCAGGTTCAGCTTGTGTGCTGCCCCCTTGTATGACCCCAGCCCGGACATCGAAAAGAAGATCGTCAATACCTTGGATTTTGGAGGTAGAGAGTAGTCAGTACAAGGCTGACAAGTTCAGAAGAAGGCCATTCAAAGACCGCAGAGAGGGGAACTAAGTACAGTGGGTTTATATATGGTACATGCACCATTGAGGCAGTACAGTATTGGAGGGATGGAACTGACATATGGAGTACCATAAAATTTCAAGGGGGACAGATGTCAGAAAACTTCATGTAGAATGCAAGTCAGACAATGGAGGAGAGTGTCGGGATAAAGGAACAGAACATAAAAGGAAAGGTATGGCAGTATGGCTTTGGGGTGCTCAGCCAATAGCCAATCAGATAATGGGCTGAAAGCCTAAAGAGGCAATGACCCTGTGGTAAGCCATGCAGTAGGGGTGCTGCACTGTAGCCAGGCCAGTCTGTAGTCCCTGATGGAAGGTCACCTGGCCATGGGGAGTTGCCGAGCCCTACTGGCAGTGGTCACGTGGGAGGACCAACATATGCTGAGAGGTGCCAAAGGTTGCTGGCCAATGCCAATGGCATTCCAGTTGGCAGCATCGTCAGTGGCAGGACTGGGGTAGCAGGCATCGTCGGGTACAGTCAGTAACTGGTCAGAGGTGATCAGGAAGGGTCTATGGGTATCAGAGGGCTAGCAGGGAACCAGGATGGAGCATGGGCATGACATGAACATTGTGTTTGACCTTTAGCTCATCCTGCAATTCATCAAGATAAATCAAGGGATGATAGCAGATAATCGAAGAAAGAAAAAAAAAGATCATGTGGGCTGGCCCTGGCTGAGGATACGAGGATGGCCCACCAGGCAGGAGTACATAGGTGTGGGGGTTGGAGATGCTGCCAGATAGTCAATAATGGTGGAGAACTCTATAGACAGTAGTTTTTTTGAGACCCAAGAAGTGACAGATATGCTTGATGGACAACCCTTGTGATGGAGGGCCAGGATGCAAGCTTCAGATCATCTGAAGCACCTTGTTGTGGCATGAAGGAGCAGGTGGTTGATGAGTCATGGGAAACTAATTGTGTGTTCAACAATCGTGGATTAGGTATTACTAGTAACTACAAGTTCTAACTAGGGCCACTTCCAGGGTCCTTGCCAGCAACACCTAAAAGGAATTTTTCATTTTTGGATTTTCCCCAGGCTCCTACATGCCGTCTACTGTTCGTGTGAGGGCTAATTCCGAGTATCGGGGTATTCCAAGGGCAAAATCCGAAATTCAAAACCAGCACAACTTTATTTCCCTCACACTCACAGAGATGGCTGCAAGAAAACATTTGTAAACAACATCAGCCACAGTGGCACATGACCCGGACTCTCAAAAAATATACTGGAAACTGAATTTAGGGTTACATTATTGTAGGCTAGGAGTATTGAATATACTTGGGTTTACATGTCACATCTCACCAGTCTCTATCTATACATGGCACTGCTGCCAGCTCCTAATCAGACTATGCAACACTACAACATACTTGGTTAGATCAGTGATAGTAGCTAGCAGAACAAGAGTGCATGTGTCGAACAAATCATACAGCATGCCCCCACTTGATGTCGTATTCAAAGCGCTGGATCAGTGTCAGATCAGTGTAGCTGGCTTTATCACAATACTACTTGCTCGTCAAGAGTACAACAACCATCGGTTTGTTGTTGATCTTCTCAAGTGCTCGAATGAAGTTATCAATGCAATCTTGTGGCACCCGGCAAATCATAGTCAATTTTCACAACAGTCCTTCGATGCAGTGGAAAATACATACCTACAAGAGCTTCACTCGCTCGCCTCAGAAGGTAGCAGGTGGCACTTCAGGGCATCTAGTATGTCTACAAAACAATTGGAGGGTTTCAGCCTCTTGGAAATGGCACACAAAATGGAGGCAGGTGCCCCAAAGTGGTGGAGACTGCTCGGAACTCTGCTTAATGATAAGGGAATGACAGATACATCTAGAAAAACCATTGATGACACACCAGAAGTAGAAGGGGATGTCGATGACTACTGGGATGAAGTGGATGAGATCGACCTTGAGGGGATGACCAATGGACTCACTGGGGAGTGGGATTCATGTGCAGTAAGAAAGGACAGAAGAGCAGAGCGCCGCTCTGCAATAAAGTTGATGGTGCGTGTGTCTCGCACACTTGGGAAATGGTGTATGAACAAATGAAAACTCAGAAAAAAACAATGATTACCGGAATCCTCATGCATGGCTGGAACCAAAAGTCCAACGTGCTGCAAAGTCTGCTGGGCCTGTTTCTGCAGTCAGCTCACACGCCATACAAAGTCATCGATACCCTTGCTCGCCTCAGAGTCTCAGTCTCCACTGATACAATAAACCTCACAGTCCAATCTCTGTCAAAAGAATCCCATACCTCACTGCAACAATCAACCCTCATCGTTCATGCCATGATGAGGCATCTCGGACGACCTCAGCAACGTCCACACCACTCTTCCAACCCTCTCCCGCGCTCTCCGTCATCTTGGCATAACCCGAAAGACTGTCTCTGCCCATGCCTACGAATGGAACGACTTATCACGCGTGCTATATATGAACAAGATTGCCAAAGAAGTCCATGATGCCAACATGCTGATATTCGTTGATGAGGCTGCCAAAGATGAATGTACAGTATCGAGGAAGTTTGGGCGCTCTAGAAGGGGCATCCATTGCTCTGTTCAGAGGCGATGTAGGGAGTCCATACTCCCTAGGGCTGAATATCATAACCCTATACCAGCTTCTCTATCGCCCTAGCCAGTCCCCGCAGGTCCACCGTCCTTCGGATAGGTCGCCGCCGCTCCACTCTCGGCTACTTCGGTTAATACGAGCGCTTCCTTTGCTTACCAACGCCGCCGCCACCTAATCAGGAAGTAACCCCTATCACCGACACTCGTCACTGCTACAAGTCACCGCTAGCCCCTGTCCTCGACCCCTAATCATCGTCCGCCCCCTATCTGCATCGGCCTTCGGCCCTCCACATGCCTATCAAGTGTCTACCGACCATCGGCAGTCGACCCCGTCACTTGTGACGTCAGCTACTCGGTACCTGTAGCCCGACTCGAGACACCGATGCTCACCGCCGCCAGTAGTACTGCCGCTCCGTACCAGACCGCCCCCAAGAGCCCCCGCAACGTCAGCCAGTAGTCCAGAGACCTTAGGCACATCCCCCTTCGCCGCTTTACCCTTTCTTTGCCTTTCCTTTGCTTTCCTTTGCCTACTTTTTGTACCTACGGCCTGTAGTGCCATACTTCGGCACCTTTCTGTCACTTTTTTTTTTTTTTTCTGACACATGGCAGCTCTGAATTTCGCCGAAATGTTCCTTTGTGACAGCCGCCTCTACGATACAAAACACCGCTGTACTTAGGAAAAATATACCCACTTTTCTGGCGTCACCATCTGTGTGTCTGAGAGTCCCCTTGAGTCCCCAGAGTCGATTTCTTGCGTATCTTTGAGTCTTTTGAGTTCCCCTTGCATCCACAGAGATCCCCACAGAGTCCCACCACCAAATTCGAGTCCCCTTGCGATATAAAATTTTTCTGCTGCCTTCAGAGTCACCCCTTCGAGTCTTCGAGTCTTCCGACAGCCTACACGAGTCCTACATCGCCGCCTATCGAGTTCTAAGCCTCCCCGACTATCCAACCTACGAAACTAATCCCCTCCCACCTTTCTGCAGCGGCCGCTCGAGTTCTACCCCGCCAGTACCCTTCCGACGCAGGGAAACCTTCCCTTTCGCCACCTAGTCACTCCCTCCACTTCCTTTCCGACTCACGACCCCTCGGGACGAGCCTAGGCCTAGCCTACAGCTTTCCCCCCTTTCCCTTTGCGCTCTCACAAGAAGAGTTGCCCACATCATTTTGGAGCCCACCGCGAGGGGTCTTCAGATCTGGAAAGGAGATCTCTCTGACCTACTCGTCAAAGAACTGAACTTGAAGAGCTCTTAGAGCCCTTCTGCCGCCTTTCTATTTCGTCTTCTGATTTATTCGTGCCATCTACTGATACCAGAGAGATTTCAGAGCTCCATTTGTCAGATACTGAGTTACACCTTGAAGAGTCCCTTCCCATTCCTGATCCGCCTTCTCCATCGTTCCTTGACATCCCAGGTGGTTTTGAAATCGATCAACCGTTCGTTCCGCCGCCAGACCGCCAAGAGTTATCCCCCCTCACAGAGCTTGCGTCTACACCATCCCCCACCGCTTCAGCATTCGCCGCAGAACAGCTTCTGATTCCAACAGAGTCCACTTCCTTATCCCGCACCGCTTCACCGCCGCTTATTCGAATCCTGCCACACATACCGACCCCATCACCGATTCCAGCCCAAAATCTCACCCTACCCCATTCGCCTACAATTCCACCGACCATGTCCGCTCCAACTCACAGAGAGATGCCACTTCGGGGTTCTAACAAGGCCCCCAAGTTCTCAGGCAAGACCGAAGATATCTGTGCCTATTTCGAAGACGTC
Source organism: Pisolithus albus (assembly GCA_024613165.1). NCBI lineage: Eukaryota > Fungi > Basidiomycota > Agaricomycetes > Boletales > Pisolithaceae > Pisolithus > Pisolithus albus. The sequence goes on along the minus strand of JANFAB010000001.1, from coordinate 584,502 downwards.
GACCAAATCTGCACCGACGCAGGCATTACCGACGAGGGGTTAAAAATTAAATGGGCAATCCACTATGCCGACTGCAATGAGTCGGAACTGTGGTCTTCCCTTGACTCAGTAGCTACCGATGACTGGGACACCTTCGTGACGAGGTACTGAGCTTTTACCCAGGCACCGACGTAAAGGGCCGCCAATATACCAAAGTCGACCTCGAAACCCTTCTCCACCACCAAGTGCAGGAGCCCATGTCTTCCCTTGACGACCTCGGCCAATACGTCCGAGAGTTTCGCCGCACCGTCGCCCTGATCAACAAAAAGAAGAAACTTGCCACCGACTTCATCGACGAAAAGTTCCTAGAAGGATTCCCGCCCAGATTCCGCAACTCTCTAGCCACCCGCCTCCAACTCAAAGATCTCGACCACGATGTCGACGAGCCCTGGCCCTTCGATGAGATCTACAAACAAGCGACCTATCTTCTGAGCGGCGCTCGTCGGAACATAGCCCAAGTCGACAGTTCGGCCCTATTCCCAGAGTCTTATTCCCAGCCCTCCACCCCACCGACAATCCTTAAACAAGAGTATGTGCAGACCACCAACCAGCCGCCAGCGGCTCGTCAGACACAGCCCCAAGACCAACAATACCGCCGCCCCTTCGACCCGCGATGTTTCTTCTGCGGCAGCACCGATGGACACAGGACCGCCGAGTGCGAACTGTGCCAGGAGTACGTCCGCCAAGGGAAATGCGTGCTGATTGGCGGTAAAGTGTTTATGAAGGACGGCTCTGACATTCCTAGGTTGGCCGCCGGCAGGAACTTCAAAGAAAAGATAGACAACTTCCTAGCCCTCAGAGAGTTGATCATGGCGTCGGCCAACCTAGTGTCGGTGCAGCTCCCTGGCGCCGCCTCGTCGTCAAGAGGTCGTGACACGCCGCCTCACCTTGTAAACACCATGTTCTTCGGCTTGGGAGACTCCGCCAAGTTCCAAGTAGAAGTCCACCCCTCATCGTACCTCATAGACCAGGAGATAGAAGACAACGCTGACGAAGAAGACAAACGAGCCCTTGCTAGAGCTTATGCTCAAGTCGAGGAGGTCAAAAACGCTATCAAGAGAAAGAAACCGGCCCGCTTCGATGGAGTAGAGATACCAGTCCGCCGCCCCCGCAATGCTGCTGCCTCTAACCCTGCCCCTGTTAACAACCAACCGTCAGCTTCGACTCCTAAGAACCAGGCCCTGTAGCACTAACAATCCGAAGACTGTTATCGGTCACTCCTTGACTGATGGGAGGATGAGGATGGAGGAATGGAGTTAATGCGCAATGCACAAATGAACTCGATTGGAGTGTCTACGACAAGAGAGGCGGTATTTATACTAGTACGAGTGTTTGTACCGAGGAACGTCGTAGAACAAACCAAACAAGCGAGAGATAAACGCTATTGGCTGCAGCGCTCCACGCTGAGTCAATGCGGCTACGCTGACGAATCAGCTGACTAAGTAAAGCGTCTATGAGTGCATCTAAGTAACCCTAACCAGAGAGTGGATAAATATGGTAAACTACGCTAAGACTACGCTACAACTAGTAGTGAAAAGGTACGGGCCGTTACAGGCCCCACACACCGACAACACCGCTTCGTCTATCCCACAGCCTAGAAACAACACCGCCGAATCTTCTAACCCGAAGCCACAGACTAACACCACTCCCCAGTTTCGTTACCAGAGCGGCTTTGATGAGGCCGCCGCCACCAAGCGGCTCGTGTCCCAAGTCTTAGGGGCCAAGATTGAAGTCTCTACTCAGGATCTCCTCGCAGTCAGCCCCGAAATTAGAAAGCAAATTAAGGAGATGGCTATGACGAAGAAGATCGCCATCGGGAGCCTCGAGACCGCGTCTGAAACCTCGTCCTCGTCGACCTGGGCATCCTATGAACAGTACCTCGTCAGGGACACTGAAGGCAAATGCGTCGGCTTAGCCACCGCTCCCCTCAGGGCGGTCGATGGGATACTCATGGACAAGCTTCGAGTTGAGTGTATCCTCGACAGTGGTTGTCAGGTAGTAGCCCTTAGGCGCGAGTTGTGGGAGGCCTTGGGCGCTCCCCTATGTTCCAACATGTGTATGACCTTAGAGGCGGCTAACCAGTCTAAAGAGAGTACCCTAGGTGTCATCGAGAATGCTTCCCTCCGCATCGGTCCTGTAGAGGCGCACCTCCAGATCCAAGTCGTCGACAGAGCTCCCTTCGACCTCCTTCTAGGCCGCCCCTTCTTCTGTCTACTCAGCAGCATCCTACGAGACTTCCCCGACGGCGAGCAATCCCTCGAAATTCGTGACCCCAATACAGGGCGGCAATTGCTGATACCGACCCGACCTCGCCACCGCTTGCATCACCAGCCCCGCTTTGTCAACGTGGAAGACGAAGCTGAGTACTTTTCCTGCCAAGAGTACCGCTGCCACTTAGAAGGAGCCGAACAGGGTTTTTAATGACAGTCAAGGACTCGGCAGGAGGGCGAGGAGACCATGAAGAAGTAGTATCCATGTGTTCTCTCTATGTTTCAGATCCCCCTTCGTCGCCGCCAGATTTCACTTTACCTTGTTCCATAGACTCTAAAGAAAGCACCGCCGCCGCGTATCTTCTCGACTATACCGCTTCTAGTACGCCTTCCCTTGATCCTTTCGATGCTAGCTTCATTTCTCCCAAAGATCCATTCTTATTCTCTACTGGTACTACCCTTTCGCCGCTGACACTCTCTGCACTTCGATCTACCTTCGAATTTGACCCAGTTTACCACGTTTTAAAATACAAGCCTGTAGCGAAGAAGGTTCGGCCTGTCCCGACCGTGATGCCCGTCGAGTTTCGGGTTGACTGCCGGGAGGTCGGTGACCCTCTCGCAGATCTACCTGTATTACCATATCACCCCCCTCCATTCATTCCAGGCTCTAGATTCACGGCGGCGAGAGCGGAAGAGCTCGATCTCAATCCCGCCAAGTTCCTCTGGCCCGCAGAACTTGATCTCGTCCGATGGCTAGTTCGTACCCACGAGGCCGCCTTCGCCTGGGAGACCACCGAGCGAGGAACCTTCCCAGAAGACATGTTCCCACCGCTGAAGATCCCAACCCTACCCCACAAACCTTGGGTCGAACGAAATATCCCTATCCCGCCAGCTATCTTTCGAGATGTCGTCCAAATTATATACCGCTCCAAGTGGTTCTGCGTCGTCAAGAAGGACGGGAAATCATTGCGCCTCGTACATGACCTGCAGCCACTAAATGCCATCTCCATTCAGGATTCAGCGGTCCCCCCTTTCGTCGACTCAATTGCCGAAGCCTTTGCCTGCCACTCTGTGTATGGAATCCTAGATCTAATGGTCGGCTACGATCACCGCACTATCCATGACGACTACCGCGACCTGACCACCTTCCAAACCCCTATTGGCACCCTCCGCCTCACGAAACTTCCTATGGGGTATACTAACGCCGTGCAGATCTTCCATGGAGACGTCTGCTGGATCCTTAAAGACGAGATACCTGAAGTCACCATCCCCTTCATCGACGACTGCCCTATTAAGGGGCAAAAATCACATTATCAACTCGCCGACGGCACCTACGAAACGATCCCGCAGAATGGCAGCATATGTCGGTTCATTTGGGAACACCTACAGAACACTAACCGCGTCCTCCACCGCCTCCGACATGCAGGTGCCACGGTCTCTGCCAAGAAATGTGTCATCGCCGCCCCATCTATAGTGGTCGTCGGCCACAAAGTTTCATATGAGGGAAGGATCCCCGACGAGACTAAAGTACAGAAAATCAAAGATTGGCCATACTGCACTAATGTCACTGAAGTCAGGGGATTCCTAGGTCTATGCTCATATTGCCGCATTTTTATCAAAGACTTCGCTAAGCATGCCCGACCGCTCGTAGAACTGACCAAGAAGGACGTCCCTTTCGAGTTCACCGACGAGCACCGAGCGGCAATGGAGTATCTCAAGACCGCCATCGTTTCGTCCCCCGCCCTTCGGTCCATCGACTACAATTCAGACTGTCCTGTCATCCTCGCCGTCGACACTTCGAATATCGCCGTCGGCTACATCCTTATGCAAGAGGACGAGGGTGGCAAATGATTTCCCGCCCGATTCGGCTCTATTACCCTCAATGACCGAGAGCGGCGGTACAGCCAAGCCAAACTAGAACTATTCGGTCTCTTTCGAGCTCTACACGACGTGCGGCTATACATTTTCGGTGTATGAAACTTAGTCGTCGAAGTGGATGCCAGGTATATTAAGGGTATGATAAACAATCCTGACCTTCAGCCCAACGCGACCATCAATCGGTGGATCGCCAGTATCCTCCTCTTCGACTTCAAACTCGTCCACGTACCCGCCGCCAAGCATGCCGCCCCTGATGGGCTGTCTAGGAGACCAAAGGCCGAAGAAGATCCAGAGGTAGACGAAGAAGAGTACGAGGATTGGGTAGATGAGTTTGGAGCCTTTGCCGTTGACCTTGTGAATCGTCGGGAACCAAAAACTCACCTGCTACGTCCCCCAGATATATCGCCGACCGAATACTATTCACACACCGACGTACCCCAGGACGTAGCCGTCTTCACCGCCGCTGAGACACCGCCCGACACCACCGACACCGAAATACCACGAACCGACAAGGCTAGGCTGAGAGATGAGAGGTTAGAAGTGGTGAGAGAGTTTTTGGAGACGAAGAAGCCGCCAGATGGATTAGAGGAGAAGGAGATAGAAAGCCTGGTGCACCTCGCTTCCCGATACTTCGTAAAGGGAGGAGAGTTGTGGAGGAAGGAACCCCAAGGCCGCCATCACCTAGTGGTCCGCCGCCACAAGCGGCTTAGCATCATCCGCCAGGCCCACGACGAGCTGGGCCATAAGGGTATCTTCTCCACTCGTATGCGCCTACTGACACGATTCTGGTGGCCCATGTTAGAGCAGGATGTTCGCTGGTACGTCAGGACGTGCCACGAATGCCAGATCCGCCGCCTCGACCGAGTCCACATTCCCCCTGTCGTCGCCATACCCAAACCGCTATTCTACAAAGCCTATGTCGACACCTTCATCATGCCGAAGTCGAATGGGTACCGCTATGTCACTCAAGCCCACTGCTCTCTAACGAGCTACCCCGAGTGGGCCATGCTCCGCTCCGAAACAGGCAAGTCGGTCGGCAAGTTCTTATTCGAACAGATTCTATGCCGATGGGGGGCGGTGGGCGAAATAGTCACCGACAACGGCACCTCCTATGTGCTGGCACTCGACTGGCTATCGAAAACTTATGGCATCTGACATATTCGCATCTCCCCCTATAACTCACAAGCAAATGGTATTGTCGAGCGGCGGCACTTCGATGTCAGAGAAGCGATAGTCAAGAGTTGTGAGGGAGAGGCATCTAAGTGGTCGGATGTAGCGCCGACGGTGTTCTGGGCAGAAAGGGTCACCGTCCACAAAGCTACAGGTCTCTCTCCATACTATATGGCTCACGGTGTCCACCCTAGACTTCCCTTTGACCTCGCCGAAGCCACCTTCCTAGCCCCCTTTGAGGCCGACTCTTATTCTACGACCGACCTTATAGCCAACCGAGCCCGACAACTGCAGAAGCGGCCTGACGACCTCGCCGCCATACATGACCGAGTCCTCAAAGCCCGTTTCGCATCGGCCAAAGACTTCACGGCCCGCTTCGAAAAGACTATACATGACTTCGACTTCGAGCCAGGAGCTCTCGTACTCGTCCGCAACTCCCATATCGAGAAGGAACTCGACCGCAAGACCAAGCCACACTACCTAGGTCCTATGGTAGTAGTGCGTCGGACCAAAGGCGGCTCGTATCTCCTAGCAGAACTCGATGGCGCTGTATCAAAGTTTCGCTTCACGGCTTTCCGACTCTTCCCCTATTTCCCCTGCAACAAGTCTCGCATCGAGGTCACCCAACTAGTGGGCCTCGACAGCACCGCCATCGACCGACTCGAAGACGACTCCCTTCCCGACCCAGACCTCACTGGCGTCCTTAGCGATGAGTCAGATGAGTGACAAACCCTCTCGTTCTGTTTCTTTTTTTTCTCTGTTTCTTTTATCTCTCGAATACCCTTTACAGACTCTCCGGACATACGAAAAACTCCAAAAACAAACCTACAACTCGAAAAGACCATAAAACCGAAAACCGCTACTTAGTTTCCTTTATCTGTCTTCGTACCTATACTCACCACTCTTCTTACTTACACATAAAGAACTGCCGCTGACACAGAATACCGAAAAGAAAAATAAAGAAAAGTTTTCCTCTGATTCCTCTCCCTTACCTTACCTTGTTCGATTTCAAAACTCACCACCATGCATTTTATAGACCCTGTACTTACCTGTTCCCGCCGCCTTCGTTACCTTAGCCTTACCTTACTCTTGACCGCCCCCCCTCGACAGAATACAGACTCAGGCTACTGCATTCGACCCCCACAGATACAAGAGACTACGAGACTCCTACACAAGAACTAAAAGTTACCACCGCTGTAAGGTTGGGAGAAGGGAGGCCTGGGGTTTTGCCTGAGGTCTCCCTGAGTGAAAGAAAGGGTCAGTTCGACCCAAGGGGGCTTGAGGTGCTTGGCAGAGAGTCAGAGAGAAGGGAAAGACTAAAACACGCCCTATCAGCCCCAGGAGTAGCTGAGATAATGTCTAAAGACTGTCTGGGGAAGGAGAAACAATATTCCGAGGCTTCCGGGCTCGGAATTCCGTCTGTCTTCATCTCTAAAGCGGCTGTTATTTTTTTTCTAAGTATGTACAACAGACTCTAAGTGCGAGTTTAGCTTACATAAGCCAAACTCGTCCAAATACTAAGTAAAAAAAAGGTAAAGTAAAGATAAAAACAAAAAAAACTAAAGTAGAAACAATGAAATAATGGAAATCACCTACTAGGGAGATTACTCTCCCTACATCCGAGGGGGGCTTTGAATGTTGACTGTCCCCAGTCATCTCGTACCTAGCTGTACCATATGGTGAGGTGAGGGGTATCATCCTCGAAACAAAACTCTAAGTAGAAACTCAAAAATGCGAACTCGAAATGAAATAGACCATGAAAAAAAAACAGAAATGACTACTCAGCTGGGAGGGGACATAGCTCGAAGGTAAATCGAAGGTGTTCGAGGGGAAGAGGTGGCTCAGGGGTGGCTCGAAGGGGGCCTCGAAGTGCTCGAGGGGGCTCGAAGCGAGCTGGAGGAGGGGAAGTGGTTTACCAGCAGCTCAAAGCTATCCCAAGGGTCTCAAATGTTGCTCGAAGGTAGCTCGAAGGGCTTCGAAGGCGACTCAGAGGGTTTCGAAGGCGACTTGCAGGGTCTCGAAGGCGAGTTTAGCCTCTGGATTGAGCTCGAGGGTCTCAGAGGTGTTCGGAGGGGGATGGGATACCTTCACACTCATAATCCGACCCTTGACAGTCTTGGGTTGGTCTCGAGAGGGGGCCAGGGGCTGGCTCGAAGGGGGTTGGGTCGCTTTCGAAGCTGATAGCTGACCCTCGATTGCCTCGGGGCGAGCTCGAGAAGGGGTGGGGGTCTGGGAACTCGAAGGGGACATCTGTACCTGGGTAGCTAGACCTCCTGGGCCTCGAGCGAGGGCCCAGAAGTCCAAACGAGCCTGTAGGCTGCGCCCGAGCGCCTCACGAGGGATTTCCTCACCTGTAGGCAACACGACTCGACCTCGGACTATCTGACACCTTCCTGCAGCCAGATACGAAGTGCAGACCCTGCACTGAGCTCGAATGTGTCCTTCTCGACCACAGAAGAAACAAAAATGAAACCTTCGAGGGTGTGTCTGGTGCCTCGAAGCTCCTCGACTGGCAGGGAGGGCCTCACTCGAGCCTTCGCACTCTCGATGGGGTGGCACACCTCTTGACGCTCTTGAATGTGATTCAGAAGGGGCAGGGGGAGGCTTCGATGTCGGTGTCGAGGCCTCTCGAGGCTGAGGCGAGCTACCTTTGGATCCCTTGAAGCGAGGGTGGAGTCTTGAGGGAGTCTCGAGGCGAGGGGGACTCTTCCGTATGGGCTCTGGATGCTGGGCAACAGTACCCGAGGGGTGTTCGAGGTGCGACGAATGCCTCGAAGCGGACTTGGAGGGGGTCTCGGAATGCGAAGGGTGCCTCGAAGGGGGCTCGAGATGCGAAGGGTGTCTCGATGAGGTCTTCAAAGGAGGGTGGAGGTGCGAGGACTGTCTGTACGAGGTCTCGAGAGGTGGACTATACCTTGATGAAGCCTCAAGGCAAGGGGAATACCTCGAAGAGGCACTCGAGAGTTCGTGAGGATGAGGGTGAGAGGTTGAGGACGAGCCGAGGTCTTGACGCTTGCTCGAAGACAACTGAGCACGAGGGGAACGATCCTCCATACCATCCCAACAATCCACTGGGTATGAATACAACCATCGATCATCTCTCGAGGCACGAAGCGAGTTTGAGGACGAGTCACCAGCCTGCTGAGCATGGTCACACCTAGCTGGATGTGCCACAGGGTGCCATGAGCCTGCATCAGTGACTCGGAGAGGGCGTGAGCCGCTCGAAGCGAGCTCAGGAGTGGGAGGGGGGTTCTTCGAAGTTTGAGGGGATGCCTCGAAAGGGGGACGAGGGAGAGGCTTCGTGCTCGAGCTTCCCTGGGAGTGTCTTCTAGAACAAGACCAAGAGCACTCCACAGGGGCATCTCGAGGGTTTCTGTCCAAGGGAGAATGCGAGCGCTGGGGTAAATTCTCACCTCGCTCATGAGTAGGACCTCTCGAAGGGTCCTTCGAAGATCGAGACAGTCTCTCGAAGCCTGCGGAGGGTTCATACCAAACCTCACGAGCTGACGACCTTCTCGAGAGAGACTCTGGGCGAGGCCGAGGGCTGCTCAAGACTCGCATATAGCCCACATATGCCGGTTGATCCTCGAGCTGGTCTCGAGACCTTCTCGAATACTTATCCATAGCTCGTAGTAGCTGTGTGGATAGAATGAAAATATATTTCGCAGATGAAACTGATTATTAGAGGTAATAGGCACAGCGAATGGCCCACAAGTGAATCGAGCGTCTGCCGGGGGTCTCGAAGGGTACCTTCTGTGTCTCGATCTCGCCTCGATGCGACCTGAAACGTCTAAGGGAAGTGGAGAGGAATGGAAACGAACCACGAAGGGGAGAGAGGGGAGCAGGGAACTTGTATGATGCGTCTCAAAGTGGTTTCGACCACCAAAAACTGATCTAGTCACCGTTGTGACTCGAAGCTTATTTCGACTATGCAGCCTCGCTCGACCGCAAAAACGCGCAAGTAACAATTGGGAAATGTCTGATATTCGTCTATAAACGAAGATGCACGTCTAAAGAAGCGTCTCGTGTCCCAAAGGTCTCGAAAGCATCTGATGGTAATGGCGAGTGTCTCAGAGTGTCTCGAAGCGTCTATTGGGGTCTCGGAACGTCTAGTAGGGGTTACGAAGCGTCTAATTCGAGTCTCGAAGCGTCTATGAGGAAGTTCAAAGCAGTCTCGAGGCATCTGGTGGGAATCTCAAAGCAACTCGAATGGGTCTCGAAGCGGTCTCGAAGCAGTCTCGAAGCAGTCTCTACTGACTCAGGGATGACAGGGAATACTTTCCTACAACTCCAAGGGGCACAAAAATGCGAGGGAAAGTGCCAGGGAGCAAAGCTGTGGCAGGGGTGGGAGGACAGTGGCGCTTTGATGAAGAACCGCTGGGCGGAATTCCACGAAACCTCGGGAGGTGGTAGAGGGCGGCTAGGGGCGCTGGGAGATCAAAGGAATGAAAGATTCGGCGCACCCAATCCCGAGTTATGCCCACAATCGTCCTACAGTGCCTTTCTCCACAAAAATAGCGATAACTCCGGAACCACTGGGGCTAACGCGTCGAAAGGGGCGTCGTTCGAAAGCTCTCGTCGAGTAGAACTAGGATCCCAAAAGGCGATAGGAAGGGCGCGTCGGTTCTCGAGAAATCGCGTGTGTGAGCTTGGGGGTAGAGGGAGAAGTAGGGTACCAAGCAGATCAGCCTCCTCGCGGTGGGCTCCAGATGAAAGGTTGAGAGATGGGAGGCCTGGGGTTTTGCCTGAGGTCTTCCCGAGTGAAAGAAGAGGGTCAGTTCGACCCAAGGGGGCTAGGAGGTGCTTGGTAGGGGTCAGAGAGTGGTGAAATGACTTGAAACGCGCCCTAGAGGTTCCAATAGGTCGAGATAACGTCTAAAGACTGTCTGGGGAAGGAGAAACAATATTCCGAGGCTTCCGGGCTCGGAATTCCGTCTGTCTTCGTCTCTAAAGCGGCTGTTATTTTTTTTCTAAGTATGTACAACAGACTCTAAGTGCGAGTTTAGCTTACATAAGCCAAACTCGTCCAAATACTAAGTAAAAAAAAGGTAAAGTAAAGATAAAAACAAAAAAAACTAAAGTAGAAACAATGAAATAATGGAAATCACCTACTAGGGAGATTACTCTCCCTACACCGCGCCCCAAAGTTGTCCCGCCGCCACTCCTCGAGCCTCCGAATGTCCCTCTTCGCCCGCTGATGGACAACGTTCAGCTGCCCGAGGCCCGCATGAAGGTCGGCTATGATAGCCCCAGACCATTCGACCGTACCTTTGAGGGCCGCCAACCGCACGTCGTACTGGGCCAATGCTTCCTGGGGACCGCTGTAAGGAGTCCACCGAGCGTCTCGAGGACTCGGGGGCTGGTCAAGCGCCGCTTCTTCGTTCTGGCCATCCTCCCATGGACCTTCGACGTCGACCGAGCCTTCGGGTCCAGCACCTTCTGTCTTCTTCGGGACTTCGACCGCCAAGCCGCCAGTGCCGACACCAGTCTCTCCAGGCTCACCTGCAAAGCGTTCTTCGACTCGAGGAGTGACGGGAGTAGGAGAGTTCCCTGCGCTCGAGGGGAGGAAGAGGGGAAGGTTGGAAACCGATGGTGTACGAGGAGGGGGGCCAGGTGATTTATGAGGGAGCGACTGACCTACCACTTGAGGCTTGATGCGGATCCTAGGTTTGGGGAGTGCCGACGAGGAGGGAGCATCGGGAGGCGCCGCCGAAGTTTTGGCCTTCTTGCTGACTGAGGCCGATGGGGCTGGGGTGTCGGTGTTCTTCTGCTACGTCCCATGGTTACCTTGTGTACGCCGAAGTCTCGAGAAACTCACCTTCTTGCTAGACTTGCTAGCCTTGTCGCACCGTTTCTTCCCCACATGGCAAGCAGCGCACGCCGCCCCAGGAGCGCCCTCCTTCCACTCGCATCGGATCCCCCGAGTCTTGCACCGCCCACACGCCTCCGAGTCATCCTGCATAGCAGAGACTGCCACCTCCTGAGGGTTACCCGACTTCTGAGTAGCCTCACCGACGGGTTCTGCTCGACTTGGGGGGGGTGCAGCGACTTCTGCCTCACCCATAGCATCTAGATCGATGGGGCCGCTATCCCCACCCGCAGGCTGTTCCTAAGTCACGAAAAGTCGTCAAAGAGTGCAGATAAAACGAACAGATGAGTAGCACGCACCTGGTCACCCTCGTTCCCTTTAGCAGCTTCCTTCTCCATCTGCCGCCGAGACCGTCTGGTCTCACCGCCCGCCTGCGAGCCACTAGTCCCTACCTGGGTAGCTCGAGCCTTCGACTTCTTGGCTCGTCGGGGAAACCGTTTCCGAAGAGGGGCCAGGCTGAGGAGCGCCTCAGAAAGCGCTTGCTTCGTTTCTGCCAGGTACTGGGGTGCCTCGGTACTGTGGTTGGATGCGAACTGGCGCAGGTTCTCGATGTTTTCCTGTGCGCCCCGTCGTGACCGAGGACCAGAAAGAGCACGAAGGGTACTCACCGACACCTCGTAGTACCTGTCCATCCACTCCCGTGCCTCGTCGTCGGTGGCCGACTCATCAGGGATCTCACCCAGAAGAGCATCCAACTTGGCCATGTGGGCCGCCCACATATCTGGAACGAGCTCGCGTGCGGCATCAGGCGAGAGGTATCTCGGCTGCTGGGTCTTGGATTTCTCGAGCGCAGTAGTCTGAGACGTCGATGGGGACATGTTGCATTTGAAGTTGTGGCGAGTAGCGGTGGTGAAGAGACTTAGAAAAGAAAGGACGAAGTGGCGGCGACTTGTTTGGTATGTTTGGCAACCCTTTGTTGACGCGGAAGCATTTTTGCCACAGCACGTGACCGAGGTCCCCGTCCCTCTTGCCATTGTTCCGAGCACAGCCACCTGTCAATGGAATCTCGTCACCGATCCGTGTCACCGAGTACCCCTGACCGAGGACAGTCAGTATTCGAAGACCCCGGGAGGTGTAGGGAGTCCATACTCCCTAGGGCTGAATATCATAACCCTATACCAGCTTCTCTATCGCCCTAGCCAGTCCCCGCAGGTCCACCGTCCTTTGGATAGGTCGCCGCCGCTCCACTCTTGGCTACTTCGGTTAATACGAGCGCTTCCTTTGCTTACCAACGCCACCGCCACCTAATCAGGAAGTAACCCCTATCACCGACACTCGTCACCGCTACAAGTCACCGCTAGCCCCTGTCCTCGACCCCTAATCATCGTCCGCCCCCTATCTGCATCGGCCTTCGGCCCTCCACATGCCTATCAAGTGTCTACCGACCATCGGCAGTCGACCCCGTCACTTGTGACGTCGGCTACTCGGTACCTGTAGCCCGACTCGAGACACCGACGCTCACCGCCACCAGTAGTACTGCCGCTGTCACGCACCAAAGGTGTTTGGCGACGTGAGCATGGACTCAGAAGCTGAATGATGAAGAACGGAGAAGCCTAGCCCTAATGCGAAGAATGACTGATATTGCCAGCAGTCATCCATCGCACGAGAACCATCCTCAACGTTAGGGAAGAAACCGCTCGAGCGCCTGAAAAAACTTTTTGAGCGCTAGTTTACGGCATTCCGATTTTTCGAATATCTCCGTCAATTCTAAAGATATCGACACCATTCCCACGCTCACAGGAAGCTCTCGACCACGCCATCCTGCCTACCAAATTTGGTAACGATCCGCGCACTCCACGATTTTCTGCATCATTTCTACCAACGAACGCCCATTTCGCCAATATTTATCGTAATGGCCACCTCCTCGACCGTCTCTTCGCTCGTGTCCTTTGCTAGGGAGAATAACTACGAGTACCTGCCAGGAATCCCCACTAGCTCTCGCCCCGAAGCCTCCTGGTTCATCCCTCCCTCGTCCATGACCTCCCATCCTATCGCTTTGGGACAGCGCGTTCTTCTCGTCAGTCTGACGTCGAGGAAGACGTTCTTTGGTCGCCTCAAGTCTGTCGTCAGGCTTGAGAGGTCTTATGTGGTTGTTTCGGTCTCTCCAGTCGAAAAGGATTACGGATTTTTCCTTCCTGCCCCCTGCAACGTCTATCTCTCAATCGCGTCTTTCATTCTCCCAAAATTGCGACAGCTCCAGTACCAATTACTATCATCTACACTATCTGATCGCATTCATGACGATTTTGAGGCACTTTTCCCTGCCCTCATTGGAGAAGACGGCCCCTCCTCCTCCTCATGCCCTCCAGAGCACTAGTTGCACCTGGTACAGGTCGCTTTGCAGAGAGGAGAGAGGGGGGAAAAGTTGCGAAATCCTAAGCCCTGACTACCCTGGAGACCCCCAAAGTTGGCCCCTGGCAGAAATCCCCACAGTTCTTCTTTCGGATGCGCAGCATATCGCCCCAATGAATCTGGATCTCAGATCTAGGAGTCAGAGTGACTCATTTGCAGTCATACCCCTTATTCAGCAGTGACCAGTGCGCTTACTCATCCCCCTTTCTGTCGCATTATTCATCCGTTCCTTTAATGACTCATTCTATTTCAAATGATTTGTGATATTCTTCGTCATGCTGACTGATTTTACTTACCAATCGCTTACTGTCCTTACTCAGCCTTGCTCGGCCTTACCAATCCTTTACCAATCCTCTTACCAATCGCTTACAAACCCCTTACAAAGTGTTTCCCTCTATTTACTTCAGGCTGCGCTACCTTTTGTATATAAGTACCAATACGTCGCAGCAGATACACACATACAAGCAAGTAGCCCCCCTGCATAGGATACCGCCCCCTTTGTAGTGAGACTATTGCCCAATCTTTATCGTCATTATCTGCCTTATTGTCGTCGCTTTAAGGCCCTTCATTATCTTCTTTATCCTTGCAGTATCTGAGGCTCCATTAAGGGTCTATTTACTGTCATTCTTCATCACTTTACGTCGCTTCTAGGCTCCGAGTAGCCTAAATATCTTCGCTTTTCAGTCATTCCCCTGCTCCCCCTTCGTCAGGAGCACCTTTCCCTTCTGCCCTAGTCGTCTAGGTGTGCAGAACCCCTCCCCCACTTCGCTGTAACCGATCCCTCGAGCCAAAGTCCGCGCAGGTAAACCACCAACTCGGCATTTGTCTTTGTGTTGGTTTTGTGGTGTTTTCGCCATAGATCCTCACGTCGACTCACATCTGGAGCCCACCGCGAGGGGTGGTTACATTTGGCTCGAAATCCATCTCATTTTCTTCATAAACGACTCCTACATCGTCTGCCCTATCGAAATCTTCATCATCGCCAATAACCATCCATTCCACCTCGTCGCAACTCGCCTTTTCGACCGCCAATTCCCCTCGGAATAATCCCCATACTTTGCCACCATGTCTTCGACTACTGCGAACCCACTTATGCCAGTGCAAGCTCAGGCAGCTGCATCTGTTAATTCTGCTCGTTCTGTACTCACTATGCCACTCCTTGGAACCAAATCTTCCCCAGAACTCTTCCAGGGCGACTGCTCTCGAGTTCGAACCTTCCTCGACCACTATGAGCGACTCTGTGCCTTCCATAACGTCACTTCGGACCATGATATGGTCGCCTCTATCCTCCCTTACTGCAATACTCGTGTCAGAGAGATCATCGAAGGAATGCCTCACTTCCATACCCCCAACTGGGCCAGATTGAAGGCCAGTTTGCTTCGCTACTTCGATGCCGACATCTTCGACAAAAGGTTCTTCGAAAGGGACCTGAAATCTCTTGTGCTGCGATTCAGGAATCAGCCCATCATGTCCCTGCACAATTTCCGAGCCTATAACCGAGAGTTCACTCGAGTTGGAGGCTGGATGAAGCACAAGGGAAAGCTCACTGAACACGAACACGATCGCTACTTCTGGGCTGGACTTTCTCCTTTGTTTCGAAGCTCTGTAGAGGGTAGACTGAAGCAGAAGGACCCCAACCTCGATGTCAGCATACCTTTCCCCTATGACGAAGTCTGTAGAGCTGCAGAAGAGGTGCTGCGTCGAGATCGGTTCGATGCAGATGACCTTGACCTCCTCGGTCCTCGATCCATATCCAGTCTTTCAGAGAAGGAGAATATCCCTCCACAGCAGCATGATGCGAGGGGAGGGAGTGTTCGACCACTTCTACCACCCCAGGAAGCCAGGAGAAACTTGGAGACACTGGAGAGGGAGGGAAGCATGGCTCAGAAGCAGGATGAGGTCGAAACCCTGATAAAATCCTTATCTCGTATGTCCTTAAACGATCCAGATTACTCATTGCTCTATTATCGAGCTATCAAGATGGATCCCGATGCTGCAAAGGTGATTCGTCCCCCAGCACTCCACTCCGCCCCTGTTCCTAGCTCCACTGCGCCCCCTGTCAGTCCAAATTCATCCCAGGCACGTCCCCAAAGGAAGCCCATCGTCTGCTTTGGCTGTGGAGTCACTGGACATGGCCTAGACACCTGCGATGCGATCAATGATCTTATCAAGAAGGGTTCTTTGGCTAGAGATGACAACCATCGCGTCATATATCCCAATGGGCAGCGCATCTACAGGAATGGTGATGAAACGATCTTGCAGGCTTATGAGAGATCTGTGAAGCCGACCCAATCCTCCAGTAGTGTCCACTTTGTTATCCATGAAGAAGCCGATGAATTTCTTGGAGCAGAGATCTATGAGTTAGAGGATGACGCTGTTGTTGCTGCTGCAGAAAGAAATGCGAAAATCTCGAAGGATAAGCGAAGGGAAGTCTTCGATGGAGTGCTCCTCCCACCTCGGAACCATGGGAAGGGCAAAGAGAGGGAATTTCCGAAGCAATCTACCTCATCGACACCTGCCAATCAGCCTCAGCCACCATCAGCCCCACACTCTGATCGCCTATCAGCCCCACAATTTGATCGCCCATCAGCCCCTATCCATCATCCATCAAATCAATCTCATCTGACACCTGTCGCACAGCCACCTGTCAATGTCACTGCGCCCAAAGCCCCTGTCTTTGTTCCTGTTGATGTCCATCATCGTGGCTTTGATGGGAATGATGATGATGCCATCATGGAAGATGAATCCATCAATAAACCTTCGCAACAGGCCTCTGAGTCCCCTGCTGACAAGGGGAGGAAACCCAAGGCTCCTGCTGCCATGACTTCACCATTATCTCAATCAGCAGACCCAAAGGCTATTGTGGATCGCATTCTGGCTACCCCTATGACCCTTTCATTGGGGGAAGTGATAGGAGCATCAAGGGACGTCTCTCATCATCTTCAGGAACTCATCAGATACAAGCGTCAACCCATCACTCAATCTGTCAGAACTATCGATGGGACCCCTCCCATCAGTTCTTATCTCGCTTTGACATCCAGCCCCTTAATAACAATTAATCTCACCTGTAATGGTCAACAGGTGACAGCTGTCATCGACTCAGGCTCCACCCTTAATGTGGTCAAATCGAGTATAGCACGATCTGTCATTCAGATGCCCATCGACATCTCAAGATGCATCAATATGAAGGATGCCAATGGTGGAGTATCAATGCTTACTGGTCTAATCAAAGATGTACCGCTCTTCTGTGGTGCTGCTAGGACCTGGACCAATCTATTTGTTGCCCCTGATGTCGATGCAGGCTTTGATTTGCTTCTAGGCCGCCCCTGGGCACATGGGAATGCTGTTAGCATCGTTGAGAGAGGCTCTGGTACCTTTGTAGTCTTTGGATCAGACAAAGATCATCCCCTCGAGCTCTGTGTCACTGAAGGGACTGCTGAACCGACTGCTACTGCTCTCATGGCGACTCTCCAGCCTTCTAGCTTCGAAGAAGACTCTGGGACCTTTGCAGATGCAGCATCTCCTCAATCTCCTGCTACTGAATCGCCTATTACTTTTGCATCACCTTCGCCACCTTATGAAACTCCCCCTTCGACTCCCCTGCATCCAGACTCGATTCCCAATGGCATAGATGGTGCCTTTGGACTTCCAGAATCCCATCCTATCCCTACCATCACTGTTGCCCCACCACCAAGCCTGCCATCTTCGAATATTCTTCATACACTTGCCGATGAGTTACAGGCTGCTGAGCCGAGTGTTGTGGATGATGATCCCTCTGTAGCTGCTCTTCGTCAACGAATTAGGAGGGAGGAAAGTCAGTCCCTCATGGCAATTCTTACCAGATTCACTCATCGGAACCCCCACTTCTTTCGACTCTACTTCGACTCCGATTATGCCCTTGCTGGTGCAAGGGGCATCGACCAGAATGACCACGAGTATCAGGACTTCATCCTCTTGCATACCTACCTGGTTCAACGCCTTCCTGGAGCTTCCTGGAATGATTGCCTCGACTTTACTGGCTCGACTTATGCTCGCTTCTATCCCGATCCTCACCCTGATCCTGCAGATTGGAGTCCACTCCCCAACGACCCCATCCTATCCCCTGATCCTCCTGACGAACCAGACCTTCCATCCTCACATTCTCGGTGGAATATGTGGTCCTCCGAAGCCAATGCTCCTCCAGATAATCCATCCCTGCACTCTCAGATGAATATTTTGTCCTCTACGGATGAAGGTCCTCTTCATCCTCCTTCCCCTCATTCGCAAATGAATATTCCGCCCGCCGAAGCCCCAAATCCTCCACCTTCACCCATTACCGAGCTCGCCTATCTTGAAGTGCCTGCTACCGATCTATCTGAGTCTTCACTGTTGTTTCAGGTCGATGATCCACCACCTGATCCTGATCCTCCGATCTCCTACCCGAATCACTCATCTACCCCCTCGGATACACCGCCTATCCATGCCAATCACCAACCTTACCCACCTATTCCTGATTCCGACTCCTTTCACTTTCAGACTTCATCCTGGTCCTCCGATGAGTCTATCTTCTGAATTTTCCAATGTTACTTACGATTTTTCCTATGAATCATATGCTTATTATGCTTCTTCATATGCTTCCTATGCTTCTCCTTTTATCTCCTATGCCTCATATGCTTCTCCTTCTATTTCTTATGCTGCTCACTTCGACCGAGAAGTCGTTAAACTCCTAAATCCACAGACAATTCTTCGCTCTCATACTCCTGTATCACCACCTACTATGCCTGCCTCGGTTCAGTGCTTCGAAAAATCTTTTTACTGTAATTTTTCGTGTTCTCCTTCGCCTTCCAGACCCCTAACTTCTCCAGACTCGTTATCTATTCAAAATAACAAAAAGCCACAAAAAATCTTTTTTTCCTTATCTGATTTCCTTGATTTGTTACGTTTTAGACGCTCTCTTGTTACAGATACAGAAAACCCAGATACCGACAATGTACGCTCAGTATATGGCGCTTATAAACGAGTTGATCGCAAGGTCAAACCTGTTCCGGGCGTTTATCCAGAAGACGCACACGTTCACCGCCGTTTCCCGGAAGACCCCCTTAAATCCCTAATTCCACTCACGCCTCACCCCCCTACTTTTGTTCCCATGATGAAGCTTACCAAGGAACGCCTGCACTCCATGAAATTAAATGCCGACAACTTCCTGTGGCCAGAAGAGGAAAAACTTTTTTGCCACATAATGAAGCTAAATGAGCGCGCGCTTGCCTTTGACGAATCGGAACGTGGCAACTTCAGATCTGATTACTTCTCGCCTTACATAATCCCTGTCCTGCCCCACGAGCCATGGGAATATCGTAACATTCCGATTCCACCTGGTATCCGAGACCGAGTCATACAGCTTCTTCGGGATAAGATTGCAGCCGGACTCTATGAACCGGCTCAGTCCTCCTATCGCTCAAAATGGTTTTGTGTTATGAAGAAGAATGGAAAGATCCGAATCGTCCATGATCTGCAGCCACTCAATAAGGTTACAATTCGGGACGCTGGTGTTCCTCCTATCTTGGATGACTTTGTGGAGCCGTTCGCTGGCCGGCAATGCTATACCGTGTTCGATCTCTTCTCCGGCTTCGACGCACGCCAACTTCACCCTGATAGCCGAGATCTTACCTCATTCCTGACGCCGCTTGGCTTGCTACGCCATACTGCCATGCCTCAAGGCTACACCAACTCGCCATCGGAATTCCAGAATTGCACAGCATTCATTCTTCAGGACGAAATCCCTCACATTGCCAATGTTTTCATCGACGATCTGCCTATCAAAGGCCCTGCTACACGTTACGAAGATGCCAATGCCCATGCCGAAACGTTAGCCGAGAATTCTGGCATCCGGCGCTTCATTTGGGAACATGCCAATGACGTACATCGGATCATGCATCGATTTGCTCATGCCGGAGGAACGTTTTCCGGTCCCAAATCTCAGATCTGCCAACCTCGTGTCACTATTCTTGGCCAAACCTGCCATCCTCGTGGTCGTTCCCCTGATGACAGCAAGGTGAAGAAGATTGTGAATTGGCCAACGCTCCTTACGCCCAAAGATGTACGGTCGTTCCTAGGCCTCTGTGGTACCGTTCGTATCTGGATTGCGAACTACTCACAGCTGGCTCGGCCGCTGGTCGACCTCTATCGCAAGAATGCTCCGTTCGAATGGGGAGAGCCCCAACAGGAGGCGTTTGACGCCTTGAAGCATGCCGTTTCAACTGCCCCTGCCCTTCGCCCCATCGACTACTCGTCTGATTCCCCTGTCGTTCTTTCCGTCGACACCAGCAATGTCGCCATAGGATTCATTCTTTCGCAGTACGACTCAGAAGGACGCAAACGCCCTGCTCGCTACGGTTCACTCCCTATCAACGAACGAGAATCACGCTACAGCCAGCCTAAGCTGGAGCTTTATGGTCTTTTCAGAGCACTACGACACTACCACCTCCATCTTTACGGTGTTCGTCATCTATGGATCGAAGTCGACGCCAAGTATATCAAGGGTATGCTTAATGACCCAGATCTTCAGCCCAATGCAACGATCAATCGCTGGATCGAAGGTATACTCCTCTTTGACTTCAGGTTGATCCATGTACCCGCTATCAAGCACCGTGGTCCGGATGCACTCTCTCGTCGTCAACCTACCGAGGAAGACTACGAGGAGGGCCGTATTGATGCAGAGGAAGCCGATGATTGGTTAGAGAACGTTCTTTTCTTTGCAGGAACTCATCCCCTTCCTTATGACGCCATGACGCTCCCATGGTTCCTTTCCAATGATACGACCCAAGACGCCCAGTTACGCCAAATCCTACACTTCCTTCGTACCACCGAACTTCCCATTTTCCCTTCCAACACCTCTCGAAAGCGATTCATTCGCAGATCCTTGCAGTTCTTCCTCCGTGGAAGCCATCTCTTCAAACGTCGAGGTTCCCGTACCCCTGTCAAAGTTATCTTCGACCCAGATCTACGTGCACAGATACTGAATCAAGCCCATGAAGAACTCGGTCACAGAGGTGTCTTTGGAGTCTTTCAGACGGTCAGAGAGCGCTTCTATTGGCCTCAGATGTACAAGGATGTCGCCCATCACGTTCGCTCATGCCATGCATGCCAGATTCGCAGCACTCGTAAAACCGAAATCCCCATCACAATCTCTGCATCCCCCCGAATCTTCATGAAGGTTTACGTTGACATCATGCTCATGCCCAAAGCCCGTGGCTATCGCTATCTTGTTGCTGCTCGAGATGATCTTTCCCTCGCAGCAGAAGGCCATGCTCTCAGACATGCCAATGCGGATAATCTCGCCAAGTTCTTTTGGGAAGAGATACTCTGTCGATATGGAACGGTCTCTCAGATTGTCACCGACAATGGCAGTGAAATCAAGGGTGCCTTCGAGAAACTCATGCAGCGCTACTTGATCCCTCAGATTCGCATCTCGCCCTACAATTCTCGAGCTAATGGAGTTGTGGAGCGAGGACACTTTATCATTCGAGAAGCTATTGTTAAGGCTTGCGAAGGCGATCTCAATCTCTGGCCTACCAAGGTCCATCATGCTTTCTTTGCAGACAAAGTGACGACTCGACGGTCTACTGGATTCAGCCCCTACTTCCTCCTTCATGGTCTCGATCCCATTCTCCCATTCGATCTCTTTGAATCTACGTATCTCGTTGAAGGATTTTATTCTGGAATGAGCTCAGAGGAGCTTCTTTCACTTCGCATTCGCCAATTGGAGAAGAGACAAGACGATATCCATGCCGCCTTTACTACCCTACAGAAGTCACGCCTACGATCCAAAGACCAGTTCGAAAGAAAGTATGCCCTACGCCTTGCAAAGTCATCATACCAGCCTGGAGACCTTGTCTTGGTTCGCAATAGCCAGGTTGAGAAGGAGCTTGATCGAAAATCGAAGCCGCGGTACCTTGGTCCCTATGAAGTCGTTCGTCGCACCAAGGGAGGCTCCTACGTCCTCAAAGAACTCGATGGCACTATCTCTAGACGAGGCATTGCTGCATTCCGACTCATTCCCTACTACTCACGTGACACTCCTTTACCTGACGATATCCTCCTCAGTGGAGACGACGAGCCAAGCAATGACGATGACGAAGATGACGACGAGAACGAAAATAGTGCTTACGACTCTGACGAATTCTCATGATTTCCTTCACTACTTTTCATTTATCTCCAGCCACTCCTTTCAGATTCCTTTTTTTCTTTTCTTTGTTTCACCCGTTTGTGTTTGCTGCATTGGTCGCAATCGGGGACGATTGCATTTCTTGTTGCTGGCGGATGTCACGCACCAAAGGTGTTTGGCGACGTGAGCATGGACTCAGAAGCTGAATGATGAAGAACGGAGAAGCCTAGCCCTAATGCGAAGAATGACTGATATTGCCAGCAGTCATCCATCGCACGAGAACCATCCTCAACGTTAGGGAAGAAACCGCTCGAGCGCCTGAAAAAACTTTTTGAGCGCTAGTTTACGGCATTCCGATTTTTCGAATATCTCCGTCAATTCTAAAGATATCGACACCATTCCCACGCTCACAGGAAGCTCTCGACCACGCCATCCTGCCTACCAAATTTGGTAACGATCCGCGCACTCCACGATTTTCTGCATCATTTCTACCAACGAACGCCCATTTCGCCAATATTTATCGTAATGGCCACCTCCTCGACCGTCTCTTCGCTCGTGTCCTTTGCTAGGGAGAATAACTACGAGTACCTGCCAGGAATCCCCACTAGCTCTCGCCCCGAAGCCTCCTGGTTCATCCCTCCCTCGTCCATGACCTCCCATCCTATCGCTTTGGGACAGCGCGTTCTTCTCGTCAGTCTGACGTCGAGGAAGACGTTCTTTGGTCGCCTCAAGTCTGTCGTCAGGCTTGAGAGGTCTTATGTGGTTGTTTCGGTCTCTCCAGTCGAAAAGGATTACGGATTTTTCCTTCCTGCCCCCTGCAACGTCTATCTCTCAATCGCGTCTTTCATTCTCCCAAAATTGCGACAGCTCCAGTACCAATTACTATCATCTACACTATCTGATCGCATTCATGACGATTTTGAGGCACTTTTCCCTGCCCTCATTGGAGAAGACGGCCCCTCCTCCTCCTCATGCCCTCCAGAGCACTAGTTGCACCTGGTACAGGTCGCTTTGCAGAGAGGAGAGAGGGGGGAAAAGTTGCGAAATCCTAAGCCCTGACTACCCTGGAGACCCCCAAAGTTGGCCCCTGGCAGAAATCCCCACAGTTCTTCTTTCGGATGCGCAGCATATCGCCCCAATGAATCTGGATCTCAGATCTAGGAGTCAGAGTGACTCATTTGCAGTCATACCCCTTATTCAGCAGTGACCAGTGCGCTTACTCATCCCCCTTTCTGTCGCATTATTCATCCGTTCCTTTAATGACTCATTCTATTTCAAATGATTTGTGATATTCTTCGTCATGCTGACTGATTTTACTTACCAATCGCTTACTGTCCTTACTCAGCCTTGCTCGGCCTTACCAATCCTTTACCAATCCTCTTACCAATCGCTTACAAACCCCTTACAAAGTGTTTCCCTCTATTTACTTCAGGCTGCGCTACCTTTTGTATATAAGTACCAATACGTCGCAGCAGATACACACATACAAGCAAGTAGCCCCCCTGCATAGGATACCGCCCCCTTTGTAGTGAGACTATTGCCCAATCTTTATCGTCATTATCTGCCTTATTGTCGTCGCTTTAAGGCCCTTCATTATCTTCTTTATCCTTGCAGTATCTGAGGCTCCATTAAGGGTCTATTTACTGTCATTCTTCATCACTTTACGTCGCTTCTAGGCTCCGAGTAGCCTAAATATCTTCGCTTTTCAGTCATTCCCCTGCTCCCCCTTCGTCAGGAGCACCTTTCCCTTCTGCCCTAGTCGTCTAGGTGTGCAGAACCCCTCCCCCACTTCGCTGTAACCGATCCCTCGAGCCAAAGTCCGCGCAGGTAAACCACCAACTCGGCATTTGTCTTTGTGTTGGTTTTGTGGTGTTTTCGCCATAGATCCTCACGTCGACTCACACCGCTCCACACCAGACCGCCCCCAAGAGCCCCCGCAACGTCAGCCAGTAGTCCAGAGACCTTAGGCACATCCCCCTTCACCGCTTTACCCTTTCTTTGCCTTTCCTTTGCTTTCCTTTGCCTACTTTTCGTACCTACGGCCTGTAGTGCCATACTTTGGCACCTTTCTGTCACTTTTTTTTTTTTTTTTCTGACACACGGCAGCTCCGAATTTCGCCGAAATGTTCCTTTGTGACAGCCGCCTCTATGATACAAAACACCACTGTACTTAGGAAAAATATACCCACTTTTCTGGCGTCACCATCTGTGTGTCTGAGAGTCCCCTTGAGTCCCCAGAGTCGATTTCTTGCGTATCTTTGAGTCTTTTGAGTTCCCCTTGCGTCCACAGAGATCCCCACAGAGTCCCACCGCCAAATTCGAGTCCCCTTGCGATATAAAATTTTTCTGCTGCCTTCAGAGTCACCCCTTCGAGTCTTCGAGTCTTCCGACAGCCTACACGAGTCCTACATCGCCGCCTATCGAGTTCTAAGCCTCCCCGACTATCCAACCTACGAAACCAATCCCCTCCCGCCTTTCTGCGGCGGCCGCTCGAGTTCTACCCCGCCAGTACCCTTCCAACGCAGGGAAACCTTCCCTTTCGCCGCCTAGTCACTCCCTCCACTTCCTTTCCGACTCATGACCCCTCAGGACGAGCCTAAGCCTAGCCTACAGCTTTCCGCCCTTTCCCTTTGCGCTCTCACAAGAAGAGTTGCCCACAGCGATTCGTTCGAGGAACGTGGTACTCAATTGTCCCCGCTATCATGCTCAATGGCATCATTGCATATGATATTGTGGAGGGTCCTGTGGATATGGAATGTTTTCCTCAAGTTCCTCAAAGAACAGGTGGTACGTATTCAAATATTTTTTACAGGTCTCGCTGATAGACAAACGAGAAACAGATGCCATTTACTTCACCATATCCCGGCCCCCGCAGCGTGCTCGTCATGGATAATTGCGGTATCCACCACGGTGATGGCATTCACCAGCTGGTCGAGGACGACCTGTTGAATATTGGTTTCTGATGTGTCTACAGTGTGCAAACTCGTCTACCTCCCTGCATACTCCCCAGACTACAATCCCATTGAACAAGCATTCTCTGCCATCAAAGCGTACCTCCACCGCCACCCTCATGATTCCCCGCTGATGTCGATCGTTCGTGCATGCCAGAGTATTATGCTGGACAAGGCAGAGGGCTATTTCAAGGCTAGTGGGTATATTGTGTAGCACTCTTACTGTAACTGCCATCTTCCTGTCATGTATCTGCATGTATTCTCGTCACGAATTGCATGTATTTTCGAGTGCCATGGTGTGAGGTACATGCAAGCAGATAACTATGATGTGTGCATGGAAATATCTGGTACGAAGTCATGTAGGTACTACTCTCCTTCCTCCGAATCTTCCGCATCTTCATCTACTAAGTAACCATGTGGAACGGGCAGCCATTGCTTGAGGGTCTCACAGCGGTAGAATAGGTCGAAGTCTTGTCTTGGAGGGGAACCGGAATAGTTGTCATCCTTGCACATGGGTGGTGCAGTGAAATGCCAACCACCTCCGTCGTGGTACTTCTTCTCATAAGATACTCGAACTGACCTCGAACCCTTGCACTTTGCAGCCGGAGCGGGAGTGCCTGAAGTCGACATAGTCGCCTGACCGTCCTCCTAGCGACACAAATGTGAGTTTATGCAAAGACATGCCAATAAAACCTTACCAGTGCCAGACACCAGTCACGAACCATGGCCGGCGTCAGAGGGATTGACCCAAGCGGTGTAAAGTTGGTAGATAGGGACCTAGGGGGTTTACCTGAGGTCTCCTGTGGTGAAAGAAGGGGTCAGTTTGACCCAAGGGGGCTTGAGGTGCTTGGTAGGGAGTCAAGAGCAGGGAAAAGAGACTAGAAACGCGCCCTAGAAGTCCCAATAGGTCGAGTTAATCGTCTGCAGAACAGCTGATAAGGGGAAAACTATATTCCGAGTCCCTCGGGCTCGGATTTCCGTCCTCTCGTCTAGGGAAACTCGTCTTGTTATTGTTCTAAGTAAGTACAAAGTATTCTAAGTGCGAGTCTGGCTTACATAAGCCAAACTCGTGCAAATACTAAGTTAAAAAAAGGTAGAGTAAATATAAAAACAAAAACTAAAGTAAAAACAATGAAATAAAACAAATCACCTAGTAGGGAGGTTACTCTCCCTACATCCGAGGGGGGCTTTGGATGTTGACTGTCCCCAGTCATCTCATACCTAGCTGTACCATAAGGCAAGATAGGGTTTTGACCCTCGAAATGAAGCTCTAAGTGAAAATGGCAAAAATGCGAACTCGAAACAAAGAAAACATATAAAAGAAAACAGAAGGACTACTCAGCTGCCATCCACCATGGTACATGCACCATTCACCTCGAAAGCGAGAGAGGGGGAACCCAGCTCGAAGGGGTCTGAGGCTACCTCGAAGGGCTCGAAGGGGTTTCGAAGCGAGCTGAAGGAGGGGAAGCAGGTTCCCAGCAACTCGAAGCTACCCCGAGGGTCTCGAGGGTTGCTTGAGGGTAGCCCGAAGGGTTTCGAAGGCGACTCGGAGGGTTTCGAAGGCGACTTGAAGGGTCTCGAAGGCAAGTTTAGCCTCTGGATCACGCTCGAGGGTCTCGGAGGTGCTCGGAAGGGGATGGGTTACCTTCACACTCATAATCCGACCCTCACAAGTAGCCGGTTGGTCTCGAGAGGCGGCCAGGGGCTGGCTCGAAGGGGGTTTGGTCGCTCTCGAACCTGGTAGCTGACCCTCGATGACCTCGGAGCGAGCTCGAGAAGGGATGGGGGTCTGGGAACTCGAAGGAGACGCCTGTACCTGGGTAGCTAGACCCCCTGGGCCTCGAGCGAGGGCCCAGAAGTCCAAACGAGCCTGTAGGCTGCACCCGAGCGCCTCACGAGGGATCTCCTCACCTGTAGGCAACACGACTCGACCTCTGACTATACGACACCTGCCTGCAGCCAGATACGAAGTGCAGGTTCTGCACCGAGCTCGAATGTGCCCTTCTCGACCACAGAAGAAACAAAAACTAAACCTTCGAGGGTGCATCTGGTGCCTCGAAGCTCCTCGACTGGCAGGGAGGGCCTCACTCGAGCCTTCGCACTCTCGATGGGGTGGCACACCCCTTGACGCTCTTGAACGCGATTCAGAAGGGGCAGGGGTAGGCTTCGACGTCGAGGTCAAGGCCTCTCGAGGCTGAGGCGAGCTACCTTCGGATGCCACGAAGCGAGGGCAGAGTCTTGAGGGCGTCTCGAGGAGAGGGGGGACTCTTCGATATGGGCTCAGGATGCTGGGTGACAGTACCCGAGGGGTGCTCGAGGTGCGACAAGTGCCTCGAAGCAGTCTTCGAAGGGGGCTCAGAATGTGGAGGGTGCCTTGAAGGGGGCTCTGTATGCGGCAAGTGTCTCGAAGGGGGCTCGAGATGCGAAGAGTGTCTCGACGAGGTCTTGACGAGGGCTCGAGGCGAGGGGAATACCTCGAAGCGGCGCTCGAGAGTTCGTGAGGACGAGGGTGAGAGGTTGAGGATGAGCCGAGGTCTCGATGCTTGCTCGAAGACAACTGAGCACGAGGGGAACGATCCTCCATACCATCCCAACGATCCACTGAGTACGAATGTGACCATCGATCTTCTCTCGAGGCACGAAGCGAGTTCGAAGGCGAGCCACCAGCCTGCTGAGCGTGGTCACACCTAGCTGGTTGTGCCTCAGGGTGCCACGAGCCTGCATTAGTGACTCGGAGAGGGTGTGAGCCGCTCGAAGCGAGCTCAGGAGTGGGAGGCGGGTTCTTCGAAGTTCGAGGGGATGCCTCGAAAGGGGAACGAGGAAGAGGCTTCGTGCTCGAGCTTCCCTGGGAGTGTCTTCTAGAATGAGACCGAGAGCACTCCACAGGGGCATCTCGAAGGTTTCTGTCCAAGGGTGAATGCGAGTGCCGGGGTAACCTCTCATCTCGATCATGAGTGGGACCTCTCGAAGGGTCCTTCGAAGTTCGAGACAGTCTCTCGAAGCCTGGAGAAGGTTCATACCAAACCTCACGAGACGACGAGCTTCTCGAGAGGGACTCTAGGCGAGGCCGAGGGCTGCTCAAGACTCGCATGTAGCCTACATATGCCGGTCGATCCTCGAGCTGGTCTCGAGACCTTCTCGAATACTTATCCATAGCAGGTAGTAGCTGTGAGGATAGAATGAAAATATATTTCACAAATGACACCAATTATTAGAGGTAATGGGCACAGGAAATGGCCAACGAGCGAATCGAGTGTCTGCCGGAGGTCTCGAAGGGTACTGCTGAGTCTCGATTTCGCCTCGATGCGACCTGAAACGTCTAAGGGAAGCGGGGAGGAGTGGAAATGAACCACGAAGGGGAGGGAAGGGTGCAGGGAACTCGTATGAAGCGTCTCGATGTGGTTTCGACCACCAAAAACTGATACTAGTCACTGGTGTGACTCGAAGCTTGTTCTCGACTATGCAGGCTCACTGGACTGCAAAAAAAACGCGCAGACAATGATTGGAAAATGACTTATATTCGTCTATAAATGAAGTTGCACGTCTAACGAAGCGTCTTGTGTCTCGAAAGTCTCGAAAGCGTCTGATGGTAGCTGTGGAGCGTCTCGGGGGGTCTCGGGGTCGTCTCGAAGCGTCTAGTAAGGGTTACGAAGCGTCTAGTATGAGTCTCGAAGCGTCTAGTAGGGGACTCAAAGCAGTCTCGATGTATCTGGTATGGATCTCGAAGCGTCTCGAATGTCTCGAATGGGGTCTCGATAGGGCCTCGAAGCGGTCTCTAAACAGTCTCTGGTGACTCAGAATGACAGAGAATACTTTCCTACAACTCTGAAGGGCACGAAAATGCGAGGAGAAGTGCCAGGGAGCAAAGCTGTGGCAGGGGTGGGAGGACAGTGGCACGTTGGTGAACAACCACTGGGCCGAATTCCACGAAACCTCGGGAGATGGTAGAGGGCGTCCAGAGGCGCTGGGAGATCAAGGAAACGAGAGAATCGGCGCACCCAATCCCGAGTTATGCCCAATTTCGTCCTACAGGTCCTTTCTCCACAAAAACAGCGATACCTCCTGAACCACTGGGGCAAACGCGTCAAAAATGGTGTCGATCGAAAGCTCTCGTCGAGTAGATTCGGAGTCTCGAAAAGCGAGAGGTAAGGCGCGTCGGTTGTGGAGATATCGCGTGTGCGAGCTCGGAGATAGGGGGAGGAGTGAGTTACCAAGCAAAGCAGCCCCCTCGCGGTGGGCTCCAGATGTAAAGTTGGTAGATAGGGACCTAGGGGGTTTACCTGAGGTCTCCTGTGGTGAAAGAAGGGGTCAGTTCGACCCAAGGGGGCTTGAGGTGCTTGGTAGGGAGTCAAGAGCAGGGAAAAGAGACTAGAAACGCACCCTAGAAGTCCCAATAGGTCGAGTTAATCGTCTGCAGAACAGCTGATAAGGGGAAAACTATATTCCGAGTCCCTCGGGCTCGGATTTCCGTCCTCTCGTCTAGGGAAACTCGTCTTGTTATTGTTCTAAGTAAGTACAAAGTATTCTAAGTGCGAGTCTGGCTTACATAAGCCAAACTCGTGCAAATACTAAGTTAAAAAAAGGTAGAGTAAATATAAAAACAAAAACTAAAGTAAAAACAATGAAATAAAACAAATCACCTAGTAGGGAGGTTACTCTCCCTACAGCGGGTCGACATAGGTGAGCCCTTCATCCTGCTCGTTCTTGTATGCTTTCTGAAGCTTCAATCGCCATCACGCAAGGCAATTGTCGAGATCGACTTTTTTGACATGGCCAGATTTTCCCTGTAATCATAGACGTAGGCTAAACTCAGTAACTTCATAAGAAAGACGAACCTTTTCACTGTCGGAGGTGAACTCCGAGTCGTCCTCAGAGGACTTCGAGGGACGGGGCAACTTTTCAATGTGTCGCATATCCACAAAGATCTTGACTATGGCCAGCTTTTCTTCAGATATTTTTTTTACCATTTCTCTGTAATCAGCAGCGTTGTCAACATCGATCACATCAGATACCCGTTGTCTACCAGAGCAATTAGTAGGGGCTAGTGCAACCATGAAAAAAAGACGTACCCTTTTGCCTTGGGTGGAACATATTTCAGGGGGAAGTGCTTCTTCTCCGTGACTTCATAGCTTTGCAGACCATGCTTGCGGAGTATGGCTTGCAGAAAGTGGAGGTAGTTGGAGTTGTCAGCAACGAACAGTAACTCCTTCATTTTGGTTGACTTTTCCTCTTTCGATGTTGTCTTCCCTCTAGCAGAAGTTTTCCTGACCTTTGAGTAGACAGTAAGAAAGACAGAAAAAGATTGTTGAGGGTCGTCGCCCTCTGGAGGTGGGGACAACATAGTGACGTGAAGTGGAAACAATTCGGTATTGCTAATGGCTACAAATTCTAACTAGGGCTACCTCCGGGGTCCTCACCGGCAAACCCCGCCGCGTGAGTTTTGATTTTTGGACTTTCCCCGAACTTTTGAAAACAGCTGTAATGGAGCCTCAGATACTGCAAGGATAAAGAAGATAATGAAGGGCCTTAAAGCGATGACAATAAGGCAGATAATGTCGAAGATAATGATTGGGCAATAGTCTCTCTACACAAGGGACAGTATCCTATGCAGGGGGGCTACTTGCTTTTTGGTTGCTGTGACATATTGGTACTTATATACAAAAGGTAGCACAGCCTGAAGTAAATAGAGGGAAACACTTTGTAAGGGGTTTGTAAGCGATTGGTAAGAGGATTGGTAAAGGATTGGTAAGGCCGAGCAAGCTGAGTAAGGACAGTAAGTGATTGGTAAGTAAAATCAGTCAGCATGACGAAGAATATCACAAATCACTTGAAATAGAAATGAGTCATTCAGGAACGGATGAATAATGCGACAGAAAGGGGGATGAGTAAGCGCACTGGTCACTGCTGAATAAGGGGTATGACTGCAAATGAGTCACTCTGACTCCTAGATCTGAGATCCAGATTCATTGGGGCGATATGCTGCGCATCCGAAAGAAGAACTGTGGGGATTTCTGCCAGGGGCCAACTTTGGGGGTCTCCAGGGTAGTCAGGGCTTAGGATTTCGCAACTTTTCCCCCCTCTCTCCTCTCTGCAAAGCGACCTGTACCAGGTGCAACTAGTGCTCTGGAGGGCATGAGGAGGAGGAGGGGCCATCTTCTCCAATGAGGGCAGGGAGAAGTGCCTCAAAATCATCATGAATGCGATCAGATAGTGTAGATGATAGTAATTGGTACTGGAGCTGTCGCAATTTTGGGAGAACGAATGACGAGATTGAGAGATAGATGTTGCAGGGGGCAGGAAGGAAAAATCCATAATCCTTTTTGACTGGAGAGACCGAAACAACCACATAAGACCTCTCAAGCCTGACGACAGACTTGAGGCAACCAAAGAACGTCTTCCTTGACGTCAGACTGACGAGAAGAATGCACTGTCCCAAAGCGATAGGATGGGAGGTCATGGATGAGGGAGGGATGAACCAGGAGGCTTCAGGGTGAGAGCTAGTGGGGATTCCTGGCAAGTGCTTGTAGTTATTCTCCCTAGCAAAGGACACAAGTGAAGAGGGTGTTCATTGGTAGAAATGATGCAGAAAATCGTGGAGTGTGCAGATTGTTACCAAATGTGGTAGGCAGGATGGCGTGGTCGAGAGCTTCCTGTGAGCGTGGCAATGGTGTCAATATCTTTAGAATTGATGGAGATATTCGAAAAATCGGAATGCCATAAACTAGCGCTCAAAAAGTTTTTTTCGGGTGCTCAAGCGGTTTCTTCCCTAACGTTAAGGATGGTTCTCGTGTGATGGATGACTGCTGGCAATATCAGTCATTCTTCGCATTAGGGCTAGGCTTCTCCATTCTTCATTGTTCAGCTTCTGAGTCCATGCTCACGTCACCAAACACCTTTGGTGCATGACATCCGCCAGCAACAAGAAATGCAATCATCCCCGATTGTGACCAATGCAGCAAACACAAATGGGTGAAACAAAGAAAAGAAAAAAAGGAATCTGAAAGGAGTGGCTGGAGATAGATGAAAAGTAGTGAAAGAAATCATGAGAATTTGTCAGAGTCATAAGCATTACTTTCGTTCTCGTCATCATCTTCATCATCATCATTGCTTGGCTCGTCGTCTCCACTGAGGAGGATATCATCAGGTAAAGGAGTGTCATGGGAGTAGTAGGGGATGAGTCAGAATGCAGCAATGCCTCGTCTAGAGATAGTGCCATCGAGTTCTTTGAGGATGTAGGAGCCTCCCTTGGTGCAATGAACAACTTCATAGGGACCAAGGTACCGTGGCTTTGATTTTCGATCAAGCTCCTTCTCAACCTGGCTATTGCGAACCAAGACAAGGTCTCCAGGCTGGTATGATGACCTTGCAAGGTGTAGGGCATACTTTCTTTCGAACTGGTCTTTGGATCATAGGCGTGACTTCTGTAGGGTAGTAAAGGTGGCATGGATATCATCTTGTCTCTTCTCCAATTGGTGAATGCGAAGTGAAAGAAGCTCCTCTGAGCTCATTCCAGAATAAAATCCTTCAATAAGATACGTAGAT
Source organism: Pisolithus albus (assembly GCA_024613165.1). Lineage (NCBI taxonomy): Eukaryota > Fungi > Basidiomycota > Agaricomycetes > Boletales > Pisolithaceae > Pisolithus > Pisolithus albus. The sequence continues at coordinate 552,348 of JANFAB010000001.1, read as the reverse complement.
TCAAAGAGATCGAATGGGAGAATGGGATCGAGACCATGAAGGAGGAAGTAGGGGCTGAATCCAGTAGACTGTCGAGTCATCACTTTGTCTGCAAAGAAAGCATGATGGACCTTGGTAGGCCAGAGATTGAGATCGCCTTCACAAGCCTTGACGATAGCTTCTCGAATGATAAAGTGTCCTCGCTCCACAACTCCATTAGCTCGAGAATTGTAGGGCGAGATGCAAATCTGAGGGATCGAGTAGTGCTGCATGAGTTTCTTGAAAGCACCCTTGATCTCACTGCCATTGTCAGTGACAATCTGAGAGACTGTTCCATATTGACAGAGTATCTCTTCCCAAAAGAACTTGGCAAGATTATCCGCATTGGCATGTCTGAGAGCAGGCCTTCTGCTGCGAGGGAAAGATCATCTCAAGCAGCAACAAGATAGCGATAGCCACAGGCTTTGGGCATGAGCATGATGTTGACATAAACCTTCATGAAGATTTGGGGGGATGCAGAGATCGTGATGGGGATTTCAGTTTTATGAGTGCTGCGAATCTGGCATGCATGGCATGAGCGAACATGATGGGCAACATCCTTGTACATCTGGGGCCAATAGAAGCGCTCTCTGACCATCTGAAAGACTCCAAAGACACCTCTGTGACCAAGTTCTTCATGGGCTTGATTCAGTATCTGTGCACAGAGATCTGGGTCGAAGATAACTTTGACAGGGGTACGGGAACCTCGATGTTTAAAGAGATGGCTTCCATGGAGAAAGAACTGCAAGGATCTGCGAATGAATCGCTTCCAAGAGGTATTGGAATGGAAAATGGGAAGTTCAGCAGTGCGAAGGAAGTGTAGGGTTTGGCGTAACTGGGCATCTTGGGTTGTATCATTGGAAAGGAACGATGGGAGTGTCATGGCATCATAAGGAAGGGGATGAGTTTCTGCAGGGAAAAGAACATTCTCTAACCAATCGTCAGCTTCTTCTGCATCAATACGGCCTTCCTCGTAGTCTTCCTCTGTAGGTTGACGATGAGAGAGTGCATCTGGACCTCGGTACGTGATAGCAGGTACATGGATTAACCTGAAGTCAAAGAGGAGTATACCTTCGATCCAGCAATTGATCGTTGCATTGGGCTGAAGATCTGGGTTGTTAAGCATACCCTTGATATACTTGGCATCGACTTCGATCCATAGGTGACAAACACCATAAAAATGGAGGTGGTAGTGTCATAGTGCTCTGAAAAGACTGTAAAGCTCCAGCTTAAGGGCCTGAATGGTAGCGGGTTTGCCACATGGTTGTACACAACATATGCAAATCAAGTTTGTGCGGAGTTCAGCGGACTTCTAAATTGATATTCAGGTGTAGATGCTGTAGAGACTGTAGATGGGATGTGGGGGGAGAATCCTAGAGGTCTCCCGTTGGATTTGGGGGTCTTAGTTCGACCCAAGGGGGCTTGGGTTGCCTGGTAGGGGTCAAAGAGTGGGGGAAAGAGTGAAAAAACGCGCCCTGAGAGTCAGAAGAAGCTCGAGATATCGTCTAATGAACGTCTGATAGTGGGGGAAATGATAATCCGAAGGCTCTGGCCTTGGATTTCTGTCTTACTTCATCTGAGGTAGCAGTCTATGTTATTCTAAGTATGTACAGTACAATGTAAGTACGAGTCTGGCTTACATAAGCCAAACTCGTCCAAACACTAAGTAAAAAGATAGAATAAAAGTATAGAAACAAAAGCTAAGGTAAAGACAAAGAAATATAGTAAATCTCATGGTAGGGAGGATGCCCTCCCTACAACGCGTGGTGTTATTGATGAGGACAGTTATTCATACCACCCAATCATTTGTGTAATGCCGGCTTGTAGAGTGACTCATTGTGAGGTCTCCCACAGACCAACTGATTCCTTATCTCCCTCTCCAACCCATCGCTCGATCCGACTTTGTGGCAGGATGGCAGGTAGGGCCTCTTCAGCAAAAGGCACTCCATCTGTGTCCTCAGCCTCTGAGCACTCGAAGCTGCGAGCCACTTGGACCGAGCCAGATGTCCTGTCGCTCCTCGATTACGTCGAGGATAACCGATTCAAAGCAGGTGATCACATGGTGTTTCAAGAGGGGTTCTTCAATGATCTATTGCCCTGATTACCTATCCAACCAAATGGCCATCGTAAAACCGCCAAAAACTGTCACGACAAGTGGGAGAGTGTACGTAGATTGGTATATCTCCATACCAAACATCGCTCATATCATATGCAGCTGAAACAAGAATACTATGCTGCTTCAGCCATCGCAGGGGGATCTGGGCTCGCGTATTCAGCAGAGAAATGTGCTAATGTCGTAACAGTGGCGGGACAGCTTGTGATGGAAGACCTGATCGAGGTATGTCCGGTTTTCTTCTCGATACAATGATTTATTTAACCATGCACAGACTCAGCCAGAAGCTGTGCAATTTCAGAGAAAGGGTTTTAAATTCTGGGACCGTATGCAACAGTTCGTCCCTCCTGACAAGGTGAGGGGCACTACTGTGCACCATGCCGGAACATTTACTAAGGCATCCGCATCCACATCTTCCAGAAATCCGATGCCGTCCCAGCCAACACTTGTTCCCCCCCATACAACACCACTCATCGCATCAGCCACCAGCTCAATCTCACATGCAGTATCAGCCACCGCCTACACAATCCTCTGTACAATATTCCTTCGTGCAATATCAAATCAAGGCCCCCGATCAGTCTACTCAAAATGTGCGATGCGGACGTGCTGCAAGTTCTCAAACACCATTTGTAATGCCAAATCTTCCACAAGCCTCGTCTGCTATGCCGTCGGTGCCCCTAAGTTTCCCTACCCACCCAGATCCTACCATTTCTCCCTCATCCATCCCTGTCTCACCACCATCTTCTGCAATGACGTCAGTCGACTCTTCGATCAAACCCTCTTCTAGCATATTGTCTCATGGCCAAAAATGCAAGAGCGACACTACTGCTGGACTGGACACCGCATCTGTGGTGACCACCACTAGCTCATGGAAGTGACACACTCAGACAAGTGGTCTCGAAGATGTGGTGCAAGATTTTATGACCACATTCAATGAGAACTCCAACAGGATGATGACAAGACACTTGCCGCACTTGATGATACAAGCAAGGATAGGAGGTTCCATGCAGTACATACAGCTTGTACCCCCAAACTTCACACTGTAGTTGCATGTTGTAGTCAGAACTCTGTGTAGCCAGTTGAAATGTATCCGTTTTTTTTTTTGAGATCACGAAGCATGAAAAACAAATTTGAAAGCGTGCAAGAATTGATAGTACAAAAAAATGTAGCTATGACCTAATTTCGCCTCACATCCGTAGGTGGTTCTGGTAGTCATTCCACATGGCTTCGGCGATAGCGTCACAAAATGCCTTGCTGGACACTTGCGAAGATGGAGTGTCGTCGCTTTCATCTACATCCTCCACTTCCAAAGCCTCGTCCTCACCTACCGGCTCGTCATCATGGCCTTCCCCAACGTTTCCACTTCCTCCATGATCTTCCTGCTCAATGGTGGTAGATAGTTCTTGTGTACTATCATCTGGTGTCTGGCTGTAGGATAATATAATATTGTGGACGACGCAGAGTGCGATGGGAATAAGGGCTTGAATTTCGATAGGATATTCGGGTGGGAGGAGAAGAATTCGAAAACGACGTTTGATGATACCGAAGATCCTCTCGATAACATTCCGTGCGGATGCGTGACGCAGATTGAAGAGCTCCTCTTTGTTTGCGGGCCTGTAAAATGAGAATAAGTTCAGTATATGGTAGAATCAATGAACGCACCTTTGCGATGCCTGGCACCACTCGGCCAAGTGATAACGAGTGTTGCGGTATGGTACGAGAACTTTCGGTGACAGGGGAAAACCAGCATCTCCAAGCAAATACTTTCCTTCAGGTATATCCAGGCTGGACAGGCATGCATCCTGGAACACTCGCGCATCCGAGGCAGACCCCTCCCAACCAGTTAACACATAGGTAAACCTCATACCAAAGTCACAGGCAAACAGGCAATTCTGCGACACAAACCCCTTTCTGTTACAATATGCCGCCCGGTCACGGAGTGGGGGGGAGGCGGGAATATGGGAGCCATCAATGGCTCCAATTGTAACACCAACAATCCGAAGACTGTTATCGGTCACTCCTTGACTGATAGAAGGCTGAGGATGAGGGAACAGAGTTAATGCGCAGAGCACAAATGAACTCGATTGGCGTGTCTACGACAAGAGAGACGGTATTTATACTAACTAGAGTGTTTGTACCGTGGAACCTCGTAGAACAAGCCAAACAAAGAGAGATAAACGCTATTGGCTGCAGTGCTCCACGCTGAGTCAATGCGGCTACGCTGACGAATCAGCTGACTAAGTAAAGCGTCTATGAGCACGTCTAAGTAACCCTAACCAGAGAGTGGATAAATAAGGTAAACTATGCTAAGACTACGCTACAACTAGCAGTGAAAAAGTACGGGCCGTTACACTATCCCCTCCTATGGCTCGACTTCCAGGCGAGACCAGATAGGCTGCACTGCAGTCAAAGGGTCGGGCACAGCGGAGAAAAAGAGACCTTCGGTCGAGAGTAAACGAAGTTTTCGGGGGGCACCGGGGTGGAGCTTGTAAAAGTCGTCTATCGCCTCCTGGGCGTTCTTAAGAGCAGACCTAGGCTCCCAAGTGCGATCCTCCTCTGGGTATCCCCTCCAATGCACGAGAAACTGAAGATTACCTCGCTTCAAGCGGGAATCAACCACCTTCTCAACTTCAAACTCGACATCTCCTTCATCCGTAACCCGTTGTGGGCCGGGCCGAGTAACCGGTTGCCCATCAAGAGCACCGAGATAAGGTTTCACCCGTGAAACGTTCACTACCGGGTGTATGCGCATCGAGCGCGGCAACTTTAATTTAACGGCGTTGGGTAAAACGTCCGAGACCTCGTACGGGCCTATCCACTTTTCGGTCAATTTACGGCTCTGCCGATCCTTCAGCGATAAATGGTCGGTGGCCAGCCAAACCTGCGAGCCTACGGAGTAAGCAGGGGAAGGGGATCGTCGTTTATCTGCCTGAGTCTTTTGACGAGTCCTAGCTTTTCCCAAACTTTCGCGTACTTCCTGGAACACCTGGAACCAGTCTTTAGCGGTCTCCTCCGCTGCTTCTACCTTAGAAGTCGTCGGCTCGACGCCCATCCGTGGTGTATATGAACGGGTAACTTCAAAGGGGCACTTGCCAGTAGAAGAAGACTTGGAGTTGTTGTACGTGAATTGAGCTAGGGGAAGCCAATCCTCCCATCGTTCCTGCTGATGGTTTGCATACATCCGTAGATACTGCTGAATTTCGTGGTTCAACCGCTCTGTTTGACCATCCGTCTGTGGATGAAACGCCGTCGAGAGCTTCTGCTCGACACCCAACATCTTAAATAACTCCTTTGAGAACTGAGACGCGAACTGCGGTCCGCGATCCGAGACGAGAGACTGGGGAAGGCCGTGATGCTTCCAGACGTGAGTTAAATAAAGCCGAGCCGTACTAGCGGCAGTTTCCTTTTCGGTGCAGGGGATGAACTCTGCTTCCTTAGAGAACCGATCAACGACGACTAAGACGTAAGAGTTTCCAGAGGAGCTCCTGACTCCTATATCCATAAAGTCGGTCGTAAGATCCTTCCAAGGCCCATCAGGGACGGGTAAAGACTTGAGTTCGCCTGCCGGCGGCTTGTTACTAGGCTTGCTAGCTTGACACGTCTGACAATGCTTTACGTACTCCTCGACATCGGGCTTCAAGGTAGACCACGTGAACCAGCGTGTGATCAACTCCTGAGTTCCTTTTACGCCTCGATGACCCGCTAGGGGCGAATCGTGAAGAGCAGCGAGAACCTTCTGTCTAAGTGCCTCAGGCACGAAAACTCTATCTCCGTCATACAGCAAACCGTCGCGTCGGTCGAGCGTTCCAGCGTCAACCTCGGCCGTTACACTGCGCAGTTCTTCTATAAAGGGGTTTTCTAAGCGCATAGCGCGCACTTGCTCCGGTTTAATAAATAACGACTCCTCAGATTTAGCGTTCTCGCGATTTTCTACTAAGTCCTCGCGGCGAGAGAGAGGGTCCGGTCGTCCCATCGAAACACCTGGTTTGTGGACGATAACACAGTTGAAACGACTAAAATACTGCGCCCAACGCGCCTGGCGTGGTTGAAGCTTTTGCGACGTCATAAACCACTTAAGGTTGTGGTGATCCGTCCAAATCTCAAACTGGTACGGAGTAGCCTCAAGGTAGTGACGCCATTGCTCTAGAGCGCGGATGATGGCTAGCATCTCTTTGTCGTGAACCGTGTAATTAAGCTCTGCCCCACTAAGCGAGTGACTCGAATAGGCAACTGGTCTCCAGAGACCGTCATCGCATTCCACCAAGAGCACGGCTCCGGTTGCGTAATCCGAGGCATCGGTTTCCAAGCGGAACTTCCGATCCTGATCGGGGAACATAAGAATAGGTGTGGTCGTGAAGGCTTCCTTTAACGTATCAAACGCTACTTGGCACTTGTCGGACCAGAGAAACGGAGTGTCCTTTTTAGTGAGATCATTAAGGGGGCGCGCGACCTGCGCGAAATCCTTTATGAATCGTCGGTAGAAGTTCGCAAGGCCAAGGAAGCCTCGAACTCCACGAACGGAAGTGGGGACCGGCCAATCGCGCACAGCAGCGACTTTAGCGGGATCCATCTTTACTCCATTCGTGCCAACTATCATACCCAGAAAGTCGACCTCTTTTTGCTTAAATAAACACTTCTCTGGTTTAACGAACAAGTCGTTCTCCTTCAACCTTCTAAGTACTTCTAGCACGATCCTGTCATGCTCCTTTTCATCGTCCGTTTTCGTGAATATCATAAGATCGTCAATATATACTACTAGAACGTCCTCCATATCACCGAAGATGTCGTTCATCATGTTCTGGAACGTGGCGGGGGAATTACAAAGCCCAAAGAACATCACCAGCGGTTCGAAGGCTCCACGGTGACAGACGAAAGCGGCTTTCCACTCGTCACCTTCCTTGATCCGGATGTTGTTGTATCCCCACCTAAGGTCCATTTTCGTAAATAATTTACAACCTTTCAACTTGTCAACAAGCTGCGAGATAAGCGGGAGCGGATACGAGTTCTTGACTGTATGCTCGTTTAAATATCGGTAATCCTGTACCATACGCTTCTTTCCATCCTTCTTAGGGACGAAGAACACGGGAGAAGTCTGCGGCGATTTACTAGGCCGAATATAACCCTTCTTGAGTTGTCCATCAATGAAGTTGCTCACTTCGGTTTGCTCATCAGGGCTGAGAGGGATCAACCTTCCCTTTTTCGGCACAAACGACTCCTTTAGTTCTATTGCGTGGTCCCAAGGTTTCCTAAGCGGCATGCGTTCGGATTCCTGGACAGAGAAGACGCTTAAATATTCACGGTATTCCTTCGGAACCAGTTCCTCAGGGGTTTTATCCTTTTTAGGAGCCTCCTGCTTGTCGGCTCTGAATATATTATGCCAGTCTTCGAGGGCCTGGACCTCCTCCTTTTCGATACGTCTAACGAAGGCCGGCTTCGGCGCGAGTTGCCTGCAACTACGAGGGCACCTCTTCATCGAGATTTCACCAGTTTTCCAATTAACTTCCGGGTTGTGAGTGGCAAGCCACGTGTGACCCAAAATCATGTCGTGAGATCCCAGATCCGTGACATCGGCTACTAACTCTTCGAAGTGATCTCCGAACTGAACTCTAAGCGGTACCTGATGCGTAATCCTTCCAGCGGAGTTAAGGGTACCATCGACATTAAATACGTCCACTGCTCGTGGGAGAGACAACTTTGGGAGCTTCTTCCGATCAACGAATTTGGCGTCCACGAAAACACCTGTAGCACCGGAATCCAACAAGGCCTGCACAGCGTGTGCGTCACCCTTCCTAGTGCGAATAATAATAGGTACAGCAACGTGATCCTTTAGGTTGAGCGTGCGAACTCGGGATTTCGGCGGTACTGTCGCCTGGGCATCGCTAACCGACTCGGATCCTTCCGAAACGCTATTTTTGGGAGTTTTATTGCTTGGAGAATTAAGCAGTGCCAGTTTAACGTCCGGTCCCGAGCCCTTTCGGGACCCTCCAACAGACGGTGTAGGTACAAAGTCCGAATCGTCGTCCATATTATCTACAGAGAGAGGAGAAAACCTATTTACAGTAACTATGTCCGAGAACGAAACCTTTTTTTGTGTTTTTGTATTATCTATTTTTGTGTTTTCTTTTAAACTATTTTTAGAAGACGAAACCGAGCGACAACGAGAAGAGAAACTATATGGGAGAAAAGAAACAAGTCCAGTACTAACATTGTCCGAGCCTGCAGGACCCGACTTCACTGCAGCTCCGATTCTTTTAATTTAGAGACGTGAGCAACTATCTGCTCAAACGTCATTCCATCCATGGCGGCCAGCCGCGGGTCAACACCTTCCGAGTGCACCTGGCGCCCTTTGCCTTTGTTCCCGGCCTGCGGGCAGTGCGGACGAATATGGCCTTTCTGGCCGCAAGCGTAGCACTGGTAGTTAGAAAAGTCCTTTTTAGGGCGACATTACCCCGGACGAGGGTCTTGAGAAACCTTGTCCCCATCGAGAGGACGCACCGCCAGTCTTTAACCTAACTGCCTCCAGGGCAGCTCCGAGGCACCTGACCTCGACGTCATATTCAGCCCAGGTAGCCTTTCGGCATCCCTGAACGAAGACTTGCTGAAGAATTTCAGGGCGGATGGCCCTCTCCAGCATGAAGATGGCGTAATCATCGGATACCCCGGATGCGGTCCTAAGAGCGTTGAATTTGGCCAGGAACTCTTCTGTTCTGGCCGAACCTTGCCGAATTTTGCTGAGCTGGTCCTTTGCCCAGTCTTTGTTGTGAAGCGGCCTGAAGCGCGCTTCCACCTCTGCCACCAAGTCGTCATAAGAGGGCCACGTGCCGGTGGGCAGGCACTGGTCGATACGCGCCCGCGCGTACGCTCCGGCGATCGGTCCGGTCATCCGAGTCCAGACCATCAAGGTCCTTGCCCGCGGACTGGTTGACTGGGCTGTGACGATGAAGGCCTTCATTTTGGCCCACCATTCTTCGAATTTACTAATAGACCCATCAAACATGCCTGGGTCTGCGACACCCCATTTCGTGGGGTCAACGTTCTGATTAGCGGTGGCCCCTCCGCCTTGCTGCTGCTGCTGCGCGCCGGCCACCGCGTTGGCGACGTGCTGCGCCACCTGGTTGGCGACCTGTGCCGAGATTAACGCGGTCATTTGCTGCATGAACTGCAGCTGGTCCTGGTTGAATTGGTCCATGACCTGTGAAAGTTACGGGGGTGTGAGGGGGAGGGCGGATGGTTCGTCTGTTCCGTAAGTTGTACGGGACGTGCAGAACGAAACCCAGTAAGTTGGGGTCGGGAGAGGGGGAGCGAAGAGGGAGTGGTGAAAGACGAGGAAGGAGAGGTTCGGGGGTACCGAAAATTTGTTGCTCGAGGGGTGTTACTTCCCGAGCGAACAGGAGCGGGGGAGCGGGCGACTCTTCCTTTTTAAGGTAAGGAGAGAACCTAATACGGGGAGCCAAAGACTCCGATTTCTTGACTTGAGGAATGTTGGCGAGATTTTCCCTGCCCTCAGTGGCGGTACTCTGTCTCAACTATCGTAAGGCTAGTAGGGATACGGTAGTACACTTTCTACCTCCCGTGACGTAGGGGCACTACTGATACGCTATGTGCTTCCACCCCCTAATGTGGGTTGCACCTTCACACTGCCCTTGACGGACAGCGGGACTACTGACTAAGTTTCTTCTTCGACACAACCCCTTGCCGTAAAGGGGACGAGACTAAAAGCGTCGTCTCGTGAAGAAAGAAAAGCGAGAAGATGAAGCTCCTTAACCCTGGAGTCCGGGTATACATTGCCCTATATGCCTGGGCGCAAGCGGAGTGAGGGATAACTGATAGAATCGAGTTCAAGTGTAACACCAACAATCCGAAGACTGTTATCGGTCACTCCTTGACTGATAGAAGGCTGAGGATGAGGGAACGGAGTTAATGTGCAGAGCACAAATGAACTCGATTGGCGTGTCTACGACAAGAGAGACGGTATTTATACTAACTAGAGTGTTTGTACCGTGGAACCTCGTAGAACAAGCCAAACAAAGAGAGATAAACGCTATTGGCTGCAGTGCTCCACGCTGAGTCAATGCGGCTACGCTGACGAATCAGCTGACTAAGTAAAGCGTCTATGAGCACGTCTAAGTAACCCTAACCAGAGAGTGGATAAATAAGGTAAACTACGCTAAGACTACGCTACAACTAGCAGTGAAAAAGTACGGGCCGTTACACCAATGGCATTCTTGAAGTAGCGGTATAATCGGCTGTTGTTAACAAACCATGGGTGGACATTCGTAGCTGAGGATGCAAGCGATATATATTTCGAGTAGAACGGTTCCGACGCGAAGATTGAGGCCATTTTGCGAAAGTACCTGTGCATAGATATGGTATGAATGGAAATGGGATGAGCATATCACAACCTACTTCGAGATTGTGTCGTTCGATCTCTGAAAACGTTCTCCAACATATCCGATAGGCAAGCCAGACATACATGTATACAAAAAAATTGCAAGTTGCTCTTCAAGCGATATGTGCTTTGAGGAATTGTGGCCATAACTCCGGAGTTCGAGAATAACAGCTTTGAAAGTGCCAGCGCCCATGCCTAACTCATGACGAATGCGATCCGGGTGACCAAGGATAAGATCAACAAGCCACAGTTCGCCGGAGAAAGAAGACGTATGATATGGCCATGGACTCCTGGGAATTTCCTCAGAGATCAAATCTACTACCAACCTGAGAAGTGTGTGTGTGATCATTAGGACATGATCTCGTATGAGCTCTTGGAGCTCCCCTTGAGCATTGTCGGCCATGGCCATGGCTGATATGACGACGCCGAGTACCCAAATGATGTTGAAATTCCGACTAGGATTACTAATCACCCATTGGGGATGTAGCAATGAAGCGAGTCTACCCGAGTATTGTCACACGCCTACCGTACCGGCTCTAAAGTTGTCCTGGGTTTGAATTTCGGAATCGGCCGTCGGAATTTGCCCTCACACGAGCAGCAGAGGCATGTAGGAGCCTGGGATTTTCCCCCAAACAAATCGAAACTGCTGTAATTACGTACTGACATTAGGCACACTCGGGAAATGCCGCCTGAGGGCGGCCTTTTACCTTGCTTGCACGGTGGTGTTGCGGTTCATTTTCATATTCTGAAAGTACGAGGCTACAGTATTGTACAAACGGAACGAAAGAAAGCGACATGGAGACTGAGAAAGTACTGTATTGTACAATGGGACAGGAGGCCGGTACGCACACAGAGAGAATGATTGGAGATTCTTACGCTAGTTTATGGAGAGACTTTTTGGGGGGGCGTTGTTAGGAGGGCGAAGATGGTAACGTTATTATGCGTACCTGTACAGATTGGTTCGGACGTGTTGCCGTGGTTCACGTTTACTTCTTTTTCTTTCGGGCAGGTGCCACAGTGGACTCGGGGTCGACGAAAAGGGAGATTTTACGCTTTTGGTGAAAGTCGTTGTTAATGGGAGGAGGAGGGGGAACGAGGACGCGAATGAAGACGATGTCGGCGGTGTAAGAATCGTAAGCTGCCGCACCGGCTTTTGAGGCTATGGGCCAGTGGCAAAGGTTGGAATGAAGTTCGACCACCGCGTTCTCCAGAGATCGTTGGTACGCGGCCGGTGGAATAAGATGGCCATCGACGTCGTAAGCTGGAAGTGGTCGGAGTTTGTGTGTGGTTTCCAATAAATACAGTTCCTCGCGGGTTTCTTCGCGGCTTAGATACCAGTTCTGCGGTAAAAAATCGTAGCATTCTGTTGAGTGGGTTAATGATGCAATCGGGCCAGTGTGACAGATTCGCGTACCGGGGGCATTGGATGATTCCAGAACGTTTTTGTCAGTGTCATCATGTTCGAGTCGCTGTAGGATGTGATGTGTGTGTGGGAGGAATGTAGTGAAGTGTGCGTACCTCGAAGAGTTTGTGACGAACTTTGAACCGGCTGGGGTTCGTGGTAGAATTGTCGTAAAAAAAGAAGCCTCTGCCCTGTTTGTACCCCGGGGTGGCGCATTTCATAATGATAGCACGAAGGTTTTTTGATTACGTTGGCGAAATCGTTGCTCACAGCAGGCGTTGGAGGTTCAGTGATGGTGCATGACGGTTTGACGTCGCAGAGTCTGGAAGTAATGGACGATCCCCTGCGATATCCACCGTCGGATGTCAGCCAATAATCGTTGCTGCTGATGAGGACAATGGCAGATAAAACTGCCGTCTGTCTTTGGGCATCGTCATCGTTCATGGCGAGGAAATCGCATCGACCTTGTTTTATCCATCGGACGTTGTGGACGACGTCATCGTCGCCGAGATAGTATCCGGACGTGGATAGTTGATTCTTGCAGCGTAGTACAGGGCAAGATGTCGCGGGGGATTCCGAGGCGACGTCCTCCATATGGGAAGACGCAGGGGAAGAAGCACGCGAAGGGGTGGCAGTGCATTGAGGGACTTTGGGTTGCATCGTGGCACGACGGAGTGGGATGAGCAAGATCTTGCAGACGCTGTTTTATAGTATGTTTGCAATGACGAAGTTATTTGAAAGAGCGGTGTTTCAGTTGCCGTTGATTGACAAGCAGTGGTCGATCGGTCGTTATTCTGAATTTGCATGGTGCTGTGCGAAGGTGGGGCAAGATTCAACGGAGATGTGTTATGTACTATGCTGATTTGGTTCTCATGCAACACGTTACCAGTATTTTACGAATCAAAATCGGAGGGACGAAGAGTCTCAATGAAGGATAACAACCGATCGGCATCGTCCTTTGTGGCAGCGTACATTGCCCATCGATTAGTCGCAGCGGTGCATATGAGCTCTGAAAGTGGTGTGGGATGGTGATTGGTTTGCTTTGAAAATATGTACCTTTGAGGTTGTGTCCTTCTATCAAGGATTTAGGAACTTGGAAAACGTGATCGCACATCGTTTTGGCTTCGTCGAAGGTTATTTCCCTCACAACTTCGGTTTGGACAACGCGTTGTCGGTGACATTGTACTGTGTGGTATGAGTGTGGATTTCAGAGAATGGCGGGGAAGTTTCGTACCAGCGATGACTACGCCTTCTGTCATTGTGATGGTGGTCAGTGCTGAAGGACGATGAAAAGGATTGGGGGAGGGCTCAGTGTCTTGGATGTGTAATGACGATGGACTGTGTATCAGCATTGTTGCATTATCGATCGGTGAAGATGGAGGAGACGTCATTGATTTTGGAAATGACGGAGCTTGGGTTCGGCGGTGTTGTGTGCGAGAACGAAAAGGTATTCGTATGTGCCACGTTGGCTTGTGGGTGTGTTAACTTTGGGCAGGTGTAAGACAAAAGGTGATCGAGGAAAAGGTGATCGATTGATCGGGCGCATTATGGATACAGGGCAGCTGAGGAAGTTTCAAGTTTGGGAATTGAGAGTGTGCGACGGTTATGACAACGATCGATTGATCGGCCGTGTTAGGGATACAGATCACGGGTGAAGGAGGGACCTTGGAAGCAAGTCAATAGATTCGGAGTCCCTATGCTGTGCACTATGGAGTCCGTACACTGTACACTATGGCGTTTCTGGGAAACCTGTCACGGGTCCACGTCTGAAGGCTTCATGGTGGCAATAGATGATAGGAGGTGCTTGGCGTCACGGTTTGTGAGCGTGTAAAGCAGTAAGCACAGACCCATCGCACATTGCACTATTTCTGCCAGTATCATTGTAGAGTAGGCGTGGGAGTAGGTATAAATTTACTAACCTTTAAGATTTCCTTCCTCTATTATGATTCTGGGAAGGACGACGAGGTCTTTGTGTGAGAGTCTGGCTTCTTCGATTGGAATCCCCCTTTTGACGTCCACCTTTATGCCATTGCGTCTGTGTTTTTCCACTAGTGTTGTCAATTTCAACGGTGTATTTGTGGAAGACGAGCAGTGACGTACCGCAAATCAACACTCCCTTTGTCATTGTACGGTCTGTGAGGTGAAGACTCTGCAACGGGGATGGGAGGGTGTTGAATTCGTAGGGTTTAAGTGTTGCAGACGAGTGACGTACGGACGTGGGCATGTGTTGTATGATCGGTTTTCACCTCCCAGTATGATGTGTTGTATGTTTCATACGGCGTCGTTGAACTGTGCATACCATTGGAAATAATCAGGGGTGAATTTCGGTTTTGATGTGGATGAGACGTTTTTCAAGTTTCTTCCTGTCCGATGTAGCTACAGGGATGTAGGACGACATACTCGTGCTGTCTAACGTAGCAAATCGGTGTTGTAAATGAAGTGGATGGCTTCCACTACTTCGAAAGCATCTCTTCTGTTAGCGGTGAACATAGGCAAACCGGTTGTGATCGCACATGAAACGATGACTTCATGTAATATGAGATCGGAATGTCTTTAAGAATTTGTCACTGACCGTCAAAGCTGTCATCTTCCAGTAGAATGCTGGGTAAGCAGAAGATCATGTCATACGATTGACACATTGTCGCCAGAGTGATGGGAGAGAAAAGGTGGATGTGCAGCGGCCCTCGTAGACGTTCATCGTGGTGTTTGTTTGTCACTGAGAGAGAGTGTGTGTGTGGTAATGGTATGGGAGGGGGTTGCAAACGTACCCATGATCATAACCCCACTTGCGTTGTCCATGTTGACGGAAATTTTGGGGAGGGACGTGAGGGGGGGAATGTAGTCTGTTGTGAACGTGAAGTGTGAAGTGGGAAATGGTTGGTTGTGTTTGAAAATGAAAATGTGTTTGGAAGGGTGTGGTCAGTGACGCACACTTTGAAACATTTGCGCTGCGAGGTACAACTCCGACATGTTCGCAGTATTGACAATTCAGTGCTTTGAAAATGATGTTCTGTGTGCGTTCCTTGTTGTAGTCAGTGCCGTTTGGCTTTGTATGCAACGACTGTTGTGCTGGATTTCTCCGACTGCGTTGCGAATGTCTACATCAGCAGCTACATCCCCTTCTCGTGAGGGTGAGGTTGCAGAATGCAGTTGTGAACGTGGACGTACACAGATCTCGTGCGTGTAGGCTTGGGTTCTTCGTTACAGCAATCGCATTTATTGATGTGAATGGTATCTTTATGTAGTAAGAGGCAGAGGGACGTGCAGGATGAGCTGTCGATGTTACCGTTCAAAACGTTGTTGAGCAGCGCACGGCAAGTTTTGCGTTTAACGCGAACGGAACGCCATTCGAAAGCCGTTTTAATATCGCGTCTAATGAAGGACCTTGGGGAAGAGTGTATTGACGCGTTATGTCGTCTATCTCAATCGTACACGTGCACAGAGGGGGGGCGCCCTCTCAAACGGAGAAAAGCCGAGGAACGTACTGCAGAGGATGGAGATGACCATGCAAGTTTTCTTTGTGCTCCGTCAGATGAAGTGATGAAGACGCGCTATTCACAATTTTACCAAGCTACATCCCAGGCCGCTGTTTGCATGACTGTATGTGCAGTTTGCGCCCGGGAGCGCTTTGTGGTGGCAGACGGCGTGGAAGATCTTTTCTTGGATAGTCTTCCTAATGTCCATCGTCTGCAGCCGAAGAAGGCGCATGTGGCCCATCAACTTTTTGACGGGAAGCTGTTGGATAGCAAGGGTGTTCGATGCGTCGATCACCGATTCCGCGTTTCAGTATGTGGGTCATGTTTAGCGGAATTGAAACGGGGTGTGGACCTACCTCCTCGACATTCCTTGGCGAATAATCTGTGGATCGGAGAGGTTCCTTGGGTTTTGAAGACATTAACTTTTCCGGAACAGCTTCTCGTTTCCCTTGGTTATCCTCGAGTTTTCGTGTTCAAATTGTTTCCGAAACGATCTCAAGGTGTCCGTGACGTATCAGCCCTGCAACGAGGGATGCGCGGAAACGTAACTTCTTATGAACTGGACATTGAGGGAATTGCAAGCATGGTGGAGGGCTGATTGATGCCGCGACCACCAGTGATACTTGCCTCCCTCATTACTGTATCCTTCATTGGAGTGGGTCACTTACCGGAAAGATGGATTCATAATGTTTTCCGTGTCCGACGGCAAGCGGTAGGAAAGGCGCTGCAGTGGTTGAAAGAGAACAATCCGAAGTACTATGGTAACATCGATATTTCCTTGGATCGGTTGCGCTTGTTGCCCGAGGATGAAGTTCCTGCAGAAATCAGTGCTGTCATCTGACAGAATGAGGATGTTGGAGTAGTGGATCAAGAAAGTGAGGGTTACATACCATTGGACCAAAACGAAGGTAGGTTGTGTTGCCGTGTCACATGGCATCATGACTGAAGGTGGGCAATGATACATGTTCAGATGATGGCGGGGATGACGAAGGAGGTATGTGAGCATTGAACGTGTCCGTGAATAATAATGGACAGTTTCACATAGCTCCTGACGTCGTTCCCTTGCAAGTGTCGGGCACGTTGGATACCAACATGACGTCGCTGACTACATCTGAGCTTTCGAAATGGGCATTTAATAATTTATGGAGATGCAAGAGAGGGGGCTTATGCCGTTCGACATGGGACGCAGCCAATGAGCGATTTTGGTTTTCGTCCAAAGTGCAAAAAAGTGTGCACGACTGTTGAAGAAGGAAACTACTTCGAACGAGTTTTTCCGGTTCTGTTCCCGTACGGAGAAGGAGGACTTGAAGTCGTGCGACCAGTTGATATCGATTTCGCGGAGCATGTCAGGTGGTTGTTGGAATATAACGATCGCCGTTTCCGCGTGCACGAGACCTTCAGCTTTGTCTCGTTTGGAATTCTTCAACATCGACAGGTTCTGCGGTCCGCTCGTCTGCAAATGCAGCGAAACACCTTCGACCACGACGCGAGAATATTAATGACAATCACCCCAGAAAAGTTACGCATGGCCGAGCAGGAAGAAGAGGCGAAGAAGGCGATCTCAGATCCAGCTATTTGTTTGCTTCGCAGACATATCCAAGCCACGGCAGCTAGGGTGATGGGATCGGATCAAAGTCGCTATCGCCTTCGCAGTCAAATCTGGTCTACTTCTGTAATGTTCAACCCACCAACGTTGTGGTTGACCATTAATCCATGTGATCTACATGATCCTCTTGCGCAGGTCTTTGTCGGAGAGAAAATTAATATGGACAAGTTGACGTCTATCGTGTGACCATCGAAGGAAATCCGTGCAAGAAACATCGCAAACGATCCGTACGCAGCAGCGAAGTTTTTCCACTTCCTTATTTCGACGATCATCTGTACGCTTTTTGGTATCACTGTGACAGATTATCAAGTTCGCAGCGAGGAGGGCGTCCTAGGAAACGTATCAGCATATTTCGGCATTGTTGAATCGCAAGGCCGAGGCTCACTGCATCTGCATATGTTAATGTGGTTGAAGAACGCGCCTACATATGAAGAAATGGAACGTCTCCTAACGCAAGTGCAATTTCGTGAACGCGTTCGAGCGTTCATCCGTACCAATATCCGCGCATATCTTCCTGGTCTGGAGTCGTCCGAGTCAGTGAAAAATCTTACGAATGACGTGGAAGTTGCTTACAATCGTCCACCCATGCCTGGTGGGTCGGATTACGACGATGAACTTAAGGCATTGGAGAAGAAAGTTTGCAGAGCCAAACAGGTTCATACTTGCGAGTTTCGTCGCTGTCTTGTGCTGGCAAAAAAGGGAGGTTTGAGGTGTAAGAGGCGAGCACCCTTTCCCACATCGGAGAAAGATTTCATAACGGAATCGGGAGAATGGGGGATGAGGCGGCATTACGAGTACATGAACGCATGGTGCCCAGCGATTTCTATTAACGGTCGGTGCAACAACGATATCAAACTGTTGACGAATTCAAAGGCGACGACGAACCTGGCATACTACATAACGACGTATCAAACCAAAAAACAAGGAAGAAACTTTAACATGTCTGCAGTACTGGCGAAGGGTTTCGCATACCATGCGCAGTCTTCCCAATACCTGGATGATCTTCGTAACCGCCAGCGTCTTCTCATTTTTCGATTGGTGAACACCATTAACAGAGAGCAAGAATTATCAGCACCAATGGTTATGACGTACTTGATGGACTGGGGAGATACGTACCGTTCTCATCGATACGCAAACATATACTGGTCATCTTTCGTGAAGCATCTTAAAGACGCCTTTCCGATTTTTGGGCGCCATGAAAATGGTTCGGAGAGACGTTGTTCTGATGGTGTTGGCAGCTCTGAAAGGTATACGAGGTGAGCTTTATCAAGTTAACGTGAAGGCCATACCTTTCACAGTTGCATGCGTGGACAGGGATGAAGAAGGTGTAGATGCAGGTGAAGTAGCCACACTTGAAGTGGACAACTGTGGTCGACTTTTCCCGAGAAATCAAGTAATGGACTATATTTTTCGAGGCGACGCACTGCAGAATCTCAACGTCCTTGAATTCTTTTGCAATACATATGAAGGGGATGTGGGTCACAAAGAGGATGACGAAGCGCAACGACGTGGGGATGGCAGAGGACGACCACGTCACGACCGCGTGCCATACAAAGAAGGTCACCCGAAATGTGGACAAAAGCATCGCATTCTCAGACGGCGAAATCACAACACCCTTCCAAATTTTGTGGGACCGTATTTTCCTCGCAACGATGACCCTGAAATCTACGCATTGTATTGTGCATGTATCCTCCTGCTTCTAAAACCTTGGTGTTGTGTCCTTTCCGACTTGAAGACATCATCGCAAACTTGGCAGGAAGCGGCGCAAGCATTCGAAAGCAGCACAACAAAGTGAAACCGAAATATCATTTCCAGCATTCAATACTTCTACCGATGTGAAAACGCTCGCGAAGATGAGCAATGTGATTTTAAAGGTAAGTGGGACACGTTCTATCAAGAGGAGATGCATGTAACGGCCCGTACTTTTTCACTACTAGTTGTAGCGTAGTCTTAGCGTAGTTTACCATATTTATCCACTCTCTGGTTAGGGTTACTTAGACGCGCTCATAGACGCTTTACTTAGTCAGCTGATTTGTCAGCATGGCCGCATTGACTCAGCATGGAGCGCTGCAGCCAATGGCGTTTGTCTCTCGCTTGTTTGGTTTGTTCTACGACGTTCCACGGTACAAACACTCTAGTTAGTATAAATACCGTCTCTCTTGTCGTAGACACTCCAATCGAGTTCATTTGTGCACTGTCGCATTAACTCTTTCCCAAGTCCTCTACTCTCTATCAGTTAAGGAGTAACCGAGTATAGTCCTTGTGATTATAAGCGTTACAATGCATGCCTAACATGATCCCATGGCGAAGTGGATGCTGTTTCTGCCGAGCAAGAAATGGGCGTGGATGTGGAAATGGACGAACAGGAAATGCAGCAGATCCTACCAGGCAATCGTATCATCGTTACCGAAGAAGCCATCTCATCTTTATTGAAATCTCAAATCCCGTTGCAGGAAGAGATGCATGGCCTCTCTGCGGTGGAAGCTGGGAAGTATGCAAATGTGTTCGTGGATGAGGTGACCTCCGTACCCTCAATGGACCACTGTAATTGTTTGCGCCCAGCCTCAGATACCGACGTCCAAAATTTGCATAACTGGCACAAAGAAATGGAAATGGATGTCGTTCAACAAAACCCGGAAATGCTTAACGCAACACCGCCCCCGCTCCGCGGTGTGGATATTCAATGTGTGACGAATTTGGTGGAGTCGAACATGGCTCCAGTAGTGCAAAACATTTCGGAAGAGAGGGAGGTATCGGAAGCAGCTCTAACGTCTGCAGATCCGTCTTCGTTGAATGAAGATCAAAAGCGTGCCTTCGATATCATGTCGTGGCACGTTAATCAAACACAGCAGGGCCTTCAACCACCTCCTCTACGTATGCTTATTCATGGAGAAGGGGGCACGGGGAAATCGAAGTTAATCCAAACTATCACAGACTATTTTATAGCAAACGGTGATTTTTTGGCACAGTCTACGAGCTTCCAAATTGAGCTGACATGAATGTAGGAGTGAAGCACTGGTTAGTGAAAGCGGCATATACAGGTGTAGCTGCATCTTTAATCGACGGCAAAACTACGCATTCCATCGCCATGATAACGAGGAAAGATAACGATGCACCGAAGGACACCACCAAACAAAAACTACAGAGGCTATGGAAACATCCACGTTACCTTATCATTGACGAGATGTCAATGCTGAGCAAGTCCTTTCTGGCAAAATTATCGCGTAACATTGGAATCGGGAGAATGACGGAGGATCATCCCCCAAGTTCAGACAGTTTCGGCGGTTTAAATGTCATCATGTGCGGCGATTTTCATCAGTTCCCTCCCGTTGCTGTTAGTCCCACAGAAGCTCTATATTATCCGTGTAACGCACAACGAGACTCGACAGACGCGCAAATTGGCCGATCAATTTATGAAGAATTTGTAACGCTTATAATCACAAGGACTATACTCGGTTACTCCTGACTGATATAGAGTAGAGGGCTTTGGGAAAGAGTTAATGCGCAAGAGCACAAATGAACTCGATTGGAGTGTCTACGACAAGAGAGACGGTATTTATACTAACTAGAGTGTTTGTACCGTGGAACGTCGTAGAACAAACCAAACAAAGAGAGATAAACGCCATTGGCTGCAGCAGTACACGCTGAGTCAAGGCGGCAACGCTGACCAAGCAGCTGACTAAGTAAAGCGTCTATGGGCGCGTCTAAGTAACCCTAACCAGAGAGTGGATAAATAAGGAGAAGTACGCTAAGACTACGCTACAACTAGTAGTGAAAAAGTACGGGCCGTTACACTATCCCCTCCTATGGCTCGACTTCCAGGCGAGACCAGATAGGCTGCACAGCAGTCAAAGGGTCGGGTACAGCGGAGAAAAAGAGACCTTCGGTCGAGAGCAAACGAAGCTTCCGGGGGGCACCGGGGTGGAGTTTGTAGAAATCGTCTATCGCCTCCTGGGCATTCTTAAGAGCATACCTAGGCTCCCAAGTGCGATCTTCCTCCGGGTATCCCCTCCAATGGACGAGGAACTGAAGATTACCACGCTTCAAGCGGGAATCAACAACTTTCTCAACCTCAAACTCGACATCTCCTTCATCCGTAACCCGTTGTGGGCCGGGCCGAGTAACCGGTTGCCCATCAAGGGCACCGAGATAAGGTTTCACCCGTGAAACGTTCACTACCGGGTGTATGCGCATCGAGCGCGGTAACTTTAATTTAACGGCGTTGGGTAAAACGGCCGAGACCTCGTATGGGCCTATCCACTTTTCGGTCAACTTTCGGCTCTGCCGATCCTTCAGCGATAAATGGTCGGTAGCCAGCCAAACCTGTGAGCCTACGGAGTAAGCAGGGGAAGGGGATCGTCGTTTATCTGCCTGAGTCTTTTGACGAGTCCTAGCTTTTCCCAAGCTTTCGCGCACTTCCTGGAACACCTGGAACCAGTCTTTAGCGGTCTCCTCCGCTGCTTCTACCTTAGAAGTCGTCGGCTCGACGCCCATTCGTGGTGTGTATGAACGGGTAACTTCAAAGGGGCACTTGCCAGTAGAAGAAGACTTGGAGTTGTTGTACGCGAACTGAGCCAGGGGAAGCCAATCCTCCCATCGTCCCTGCTGATGGTTTGCATACATCCGTAGATACTGCTGAATCTCGCGGTTCAACCGCTCTGTCTGACCATCCGTCTGTGGATGAAACGCCGTCGAGAGCTTCTGCTCGACACCCAACATTTTAAATAGCTCCTTCGAGAACTGAGATGCGAACTGCGGTCCGCGATCCGAGACGAGAGACTGCGGAAGGCCGTGATGCTTCCAGACGTGAGTTAAATAAAGCCGAGCCGTACTAGCGGCAGTTTCCTTTTCGGTGCAGGGAATGAACTCTGCTTCCTTAGAGAAACGATCGACGACGACTAAGACGTAAGACTTTCCAGAGGAGCTCCTGACTCCTATATCCATAAAGTCGGTCGTAAGATCCTTCCAAGGCCCATCAGGGACGGGTAAAGATTTGAGTTCGCCTGCCGGCGGCTTGTTACTAGACTTGCTAGCTTGACACGTCTGACAGTGCTTTACGTACTCCTCGACATCGGGCTTCAAGGTAGACCACGTAAACCAGCGTGTGATCAACTCCTGAGTTCCTTTTACACCTCGATGACCCGCTAGGGGCGAATCGTGAAGAGCAGCTAAAACCTTCTGCCTAAGTGCCTCAGGCACGAAAACTTTGTCTCCATCATACAGCAAACCGTCGCGTCGGTCGAGCGTTCCAGCGTCAACCTTGGCCGTTACACTGCGCAGTTCTTCTATAAAGGGGCTTTCTAAGCGCACAGCGCGTACTTGTTCGGGTCTAATAAATAGCGACTCCTCAGATTTAGCGTTTTCGCGATTTTCTACTAAGTCTTCGCGGCGAGAGAGAGCGTCCGGTCGTCCCATTGAAACTCCTGGTTTGTGGACGATAACACAGTTAAAACGACTAAAATACTGCGCCCAACGCGCCTGGCGTGGTTGAAGCTTCTGCGACGTCATAAACCACTTAAGGTTGTGGTGATCCGTCCAAATTTCAAACTGGTACGGAGTAGCCTCAAGGTAGTGACGCCATTGCTCTAGAGCGCGAATGATGGCTAGCATCTCCTTGTCGTGAACCGTATAATTAAGCTCTGCTCCACTAAGCGAGTGACTCGAATAGGCAACTGGTCTCCAGAGACCGTCATCGCATTCTACCGAGAGCACGGCTCCGGTCGCGTAATCCGAGGCATCGGTTTCTAAACGGAACTTCCGATCCTGATCGGGGAACATAAGAATAGGTGCGGTTGTGAAGGCTTCCTTTAACGTATCAAACGCTACTTGGCACTTGTCGGACCAGAGAAACAGAGTGTCCTTTTTAGTTAGGTCATTAAGGGGACGCGCGACCTGCGCGAAATCCTTTATGAATCGTCGGTAGAAGTTCGCAAGGCCAAGGAAGCCTCGAACTCCACGAACGGAAGTGGGGACCGGCCAATCGCGCACAGCAGCGACTTTAGCGGGGTCCATCTTAACTCCATTCGTGCCAACTATCATACCTAGAAAGTCGACCTCCTTTTGCTTAAATAGACATTTCTCCGGCTTGACGAACAAGTCGTTCTCCTTTAACCTTCTAAGCACCTCTAGCACGATCCTGTCATGCTCCTTTTCATCGTCCGTTTTTGTAAATATCATAAGATCGTCAATATACACTACTAGAACGTCCTCCATATCGCCGAAGATGTCGTTCATCATGTTTTGAAACGTGGCGGGGGAGTTACATAAACCAAAGAACATCACCAGCGGTTCGAAGGCTCCACGGTGACAGACGAAAGCGGCTTTCCACTCGTCACCTTCCTTGATCCGGATGTTATTGTATCCCCACCTAAGGTCCATTTTCGTAAATAATTTACAGCCTTTCAACTTGTCAACAAGCTGCGAGATGAGCGGGAGCGGATACGAGTTCTTGACTGTATGCTCGTTTAAATAACGGTAGTCCTGTACCATGCGCTTCTTTCCATCCTTTTTAGGGACGAAGAACACGGGAGAAGTTTGCGGCGATTTACTAGGCCGAATATAACCCTTTTTAAGCTGTCCATCAACGAAGTTGCTAACTTCGGTTTGTTCATCAGGGCTGAGAGGGATCAACCTTCCCTTTTTCGGAACAAACGACTCCTTTAATTCTATCGCGTGGTCCCAAGGTTTCCTAAGCGGCATGCGTTCGGATTCCTGGACAGAGAAGACGCTTAAATATTCGTGATATTCCTTTGGAACCAGTTCCTCAGGGGTTTTATCCTTTTTAGGAGCCTCTTGCCTGTCGGCTCTGAATATGTTATGCCAGTCTTCGAGGGCCTGGACCTCCTCCTTTTCAACACGTCTAACGAAGGCCGGCTTCGGCGCGAGTTGCCTGCAACTACGAGGACACCTCTTCATTGAGATTTCACCGGTTTTCCAATTGACATCCGGGTTGTGAGTGGCAAGCCACGTGTGACCCAAAATCATGTCATGAGATCCCAGATCTGTGACATCGGCTACTAGCTCTTCAAAGTGATCTCCGAACTGAACTCTAAGCGGTACTTGATGAGTAATCCTTCCAGCGGAGTTAAGAGTACCGTCGACATTAAATACGTCCACAGCTCGTGGGAGAGACAACTTGGGAAGCTTCTTTCGGTCAACGAACTTGGCGTCCACGAAAACACCTGTAGCACCGGAGTCCAACAAGGCTTGCACAGCGTGTGCGTCACCCTTCCTAGTGCGAATAATTATGGGTACAGCAACGTGATCCTTTAAGTTGAGCGTGCGAACTCGGGATTTTGGCGGTACTGTCGCCTGAGCATCGCTAACCGACTCGGATCCTTCCGAAACGCTATTTTTGGGAGTTTTATTGCTTGGAGAATTAAGCGGTGCCAGTTTAACGTCCGGTCCCGAGCCCTTTCGGGACCCTCCAACAGACGGGGTAGGTACAAAGTCCGAACCGTCGTCCATATTATCTACAGAGAGGGGAGAAAACCTATTTACAGTAACTATGTCCGAAAATGAAACCTTTTTTTGTGTTTTTGTATTATCTAATTTTGTGTTTTCTTTACTATTTTTAGACGAAACTGAAACGCAACGAGAAGAGAACCTATAAGGGAGAAAAGAAACTTGTCCAGTACAAACATTGTTCGAGCCTGCAGGACCCGACTTCACTGCAGCTCCGATTCTTTTAACTTAGAAACATGGGCGACAATCTGCTCGAAAGTCATCCCATCCATAGCGGCCAGCCGCGGGTCAACGCCTTCAGAGCGCACCTGGCGCCCTTTGCCTTTGTTCCCGGCCTGTGGGCAGTGCGGTCGAATATGGCCCTTCTGGCCGCAAGCGTAGCACTGGTAATTTGAAAAGTCCTTTTTGGGGCGGCTTCCCGATCCGCCCTGCGCAGCCCCGATATCCATGGGCGCACCTTGCCCTGACGTTACCCCGGGCGAGGGCCTTGAGAAACCTTGTCCCCATCGAGAGGACGAGCCGCCAGTTTTTAACCTAACTGCCTCCAGGGCAGCTCCGAGGCACCTGACCTCAACGTCGTACTCAGCCCAGGTAGCCTTTCGGCGTCCCTGAACGAAGACTTGCTGAAGAATTTCAGGGCGGATGGCCCGCTCCAGCATAAAGATAGCATAATCATCGGATACCCCGGATGCGGTCCTAAGAGCGTTGAACTTGGCCAAGAACTCTTCTGTTCTGGCCGACCCTTGACGTATTTTGGCCAGTTGATCCTTGGCCCAGTCCTTGTTATGAAGCGGCCTAAAGCGCGCCTCGACTTCGGCCACCAAGTCGTCGTAAGATGGCCATGTCCCCGTTGGGAGACATTGATCAATACGCGCCCGCGCGTAAGCTCCAGCGATCGGACCGGTCATCCTGGTCCAGACCATGAGAGTCCTGGCCCGTGGACTAGTTGATTGGGCCGTGACAATGAAGGCCTTCATCCTGGCCCACCATTCTTCGAACTTGCTAATAGACCCGTCGAACATTCCTGGGTCTGCGACGCCCTTTTTCGTAGGGTCCACGTTTTGATTGGGGTTAGCGGCGGCCCCTCCGCCTTGTTGCTGCTGCACGTTCGCCACCGCGCCGGCGACGTGCTGCGCGACCTGGTTGGCGACCTGCGCCGTGATCATCGCGGTCATCTGCTGCATAAACTGCAGCTGGTCTTGGGTAAACTGGTCCATGTTGATACGCTGTTAGGACCACGGGGAGACGGGGAGGGGGGATAACGGTTTGTCTGTTCCGTAAGTTGTACGGTACGTGTAGGACGAAACCTAAAAGATTGGGGTCGGGAGAGGGGGAGCGAAGAGGGAGTGGCGAGAGGCGGGGAAGGAGAGGTTCGGGGGTGCCAAAGATTTGTTGCTCAAGGGGAGTAACTTCCCGAGCGAACAGGAGCGGGGAAGCGGGCGATTCTTCCTTTTTAAGGTAAGGAGAAAACCTGATACGAGGAGCCAAAGACTCCGACTTCTTAACTCGAGGAATCTTGAAGCGAGATTTTCCCTGCCCTCAGTGGCGGTACTCTGTCTCAACTATAGTACGGTGTAACTGGGAATACTGGTAGTACGTTTCTACCTCCCGTGACGTAGGGGCACTACTGTTACGCTATGTGCTTCCACCCCCTAATGTGGGTTGCACCTTCACACTGCCCTTGACGGACAGCGGGACTACTGACTAAGTTTCTTCTTCGACACAACCCCTTGCCGTAAAGGGGACGAGACTAAAAGCGTCGTCTCGTGAAGAAAGAAAAGCGAGAAGATGAAGCTCCTTAACCCTGGAGTCCGGGTATACGTTGCCCTATATGCCTGGGCGCAAGCGGAGTAAGGGAGTATTGGGAATCGAGTTCAAGTGTAACGCTTATAATCACAAGGACTATACTCGGTTACTCCTGACTGATATAGAGTAGAGGGCTTTGGGAAAGAGTTAATGCGCAAGAGCACAAATGAACTCGATTGGAGTGTCTATGACAAGAGAGACGGTATTTATACTAACTAGAGTGTTTGTACCGTGGAACGTCGTAGAACAAACCAAACAAAGAGAGATAAACGCCATTGGCTGCAGCAGTACACGCTGAGTCAAGGCGGCAACGCTGACCAAGCAGCTGACTAAGTAAAGCGTCTATGGGCGCGTCTAAGTAACCCTAACCAGAGAGTGGATAAATAAGGAGAAGTACGCTAAGACTACGCTACAACTAGTAGTGAAAAAGTACGGGCCGTTACAGAATTCGATACCGTTGTAATTCTCAAAGAACAGATGCGCGTTGTCGATGCGGAATGGTTAGACTTCCTACGTCATCTCCGTGTAGGTCAAGTGGGGAACATCACATGGAGATGTTGCGGTCGATGGTGTTAACAAATCCAAGCTGCGATCGTCCCAATTTCCATTGCGCTCCATGGACGAACGTGTGTTTAGTGACCCCACGACATGGTGTCAGACGCGTGTGGAATAATTTCGCTTTGGAAAACCATGCACGTCTGCTGAAAAGCACTGTGGTGACGTGCAATGCTGAAGACACCATCAAAGGTCGATCACTAATGGCTGCTGAACGATATGCCGTCGCATTGCGTATGTCTAACTGTACGGACATGGACAGGCGGTATCTACAACAGCTGCCAAGTCAGATGGACTTATGCTTGGGTATGTGCAAACTCGTTCTGTTACAACTGTCGTTGTTGAAAGGAGCGTTTAGGAATGAAAGTGATGGTGACTGAAAACGTGGAAACGGAGCTCGATATCACTAATGGCGCACAGGGCACAATCGTAGGGATAATATGTCATCCGGAGGAAGAGGAAATTGAAGAAGAAAGTCAAGCGCTCGTTCTGCATCGCCTGCCTTTATACGTTCTGGTGCAGATGGATAGAACTCGCACTTCGCAATTGTCGCATCTTGATCAATCGATCATACCTATCGAACCGGCAACCAGGTCCTTTCGACTGCGAATGAAAGAGAACGGCAAAGACGTGACATGTTCTGTACGCCGTCGTCAGTTTCCCATAACCCCAGCATATGCTTTCACGGACTACAGGTCACAAGGACAAACGCTATCATCTGTCATAATTGACATAGCCACACCTCCATCGGGAACACTCAATCTTTTTAATCTTTACGTGGCATTGTCCAGAAGTCATGGCAGATGCAACATCCGTCTATTGCGGGATTTCGACGAAAAACTTTTCCAGAAAACACATTGTAACGAATTATTGGCGGAGGACGATCGCCTGGAGGAACTGAACTGCCGCACTCAGACGTGGTGGAAGAAGTTTACTTGAAGATGTACCATAGTGAAATTGCTACGTAGTTTACGCATTACAGGGGAATACAGATATGTTCCAAGCCATTTTGTTCACGGAGTTCACATTCAGCATCTTGTCCTTCATGCACAGTACGACACGAGAAAACCCCCCTTGGAAGCTGAGGCAATACACCAACAGCTTATGGTTGTTAGGGGCGAGTCGCCTCGTGGCATGTGTTGGTCATGACGAAGAGGGATGGCGGTGAAGCAGAGGCTGTACCGTTGCATGTCTTTTGGAATGTAAGTACATGCCAAGGTTATCTATCTCTCTCACATGTTACTGAAAAGAAGCGACGTTGACGGGCTTGGGGACAGCGGCTCGGACCTGTGCTGATCGCGCAGCACCTGCACCGGACACTTTGCAGGGCGCACCGATTGGTAGTTCGAAGAAGTCAAGGGCAGTCTGAAGGGAAATAATCATGAATCGTGAGACTACAGCAAATGTAGAAGCCTGCCTTCTCTTCCACCGGAGGAGGACGTTTGTAAACGCGAAGTTGATCTTCGTGCAGTTGCGGCCGATCGTCTCTGTCAGCGACTTCCCAACTATGTGCACCATCATCAGCTTGTTCCACCAGTATCCTGTCAAGGCATGTGAGTCATACTGAATGTCAGCAGTGTTTAATGGAACACGAACTTTTTGCTAGGGTAGCCACTCCTCCAGGAATTTCCGGTTTTTGGCGCAACATCGATCTGTGGAGGCAATGAGCTTTAGTTTTCGATTAAAGACGAAGAAGTGGACGAAGCTCACGAACGCAAACCCAAAAATATCATGATCTGTAGTAAATGCCGGCTGAGTTGCTGGAAGTGCGGATGCCACCGCCTAGCGATTGGTACATTTCCTCGTTAACACGCGTAAGTTACTCCCGACACAGAGGACATACGGAAGATAAGGGATAGGGTATCGAACGCCACCAGGCAGTCGTTTACTTGCCCGTATCGCGACATATCTGCCTTGTCCTGAATACAAATAAGCTTGGTCATGAGGAGGGGAATTATGTACCACTTCTCGTACCCTTTGCGACGCTTCCGGGGTTGTTGAGGACTTCTTTCGCTCGACTCAAGCGATTGACATAACGCACACCATCGTCGTCTTCGACTGAATGCGGTGGTTGTAGAACTGTAGCCTGTGTAAGAAGTGGTTCAGTGACATCCTCATTCCTTGAGTGGATGAAGGCATCAATGTAAACACAGGCTTACATTGTCTAGGAAACGCTTGGCGACCATCCCCCAACCCCCGTGGCATCTCGCCTTGGTGGTCGGCATCTACCGGGACTACGTTCTCACGATTTATGGGTTCGCCAGCCCTTCGTGGTCGGCATCTCCCAGGACTACGTTCTCACGATTTATGGGGTCGCCAGGCCTTCGTGGTCGGCATCTCCCGGGACTACGTTCTCACGATTTATGGGTTCACCAGGCCTTCGTGGTCGGCATCTCCCGGGACTACGTTCTCACAATTTATGGGTTCCCCAGCACTTCGTGATCGGCATCTCCCGGGACTACGTTCTCACGAATATTGGGGTTGGAGAAACCTTGCAAGCAAGGTAATTCAACACAAGACAGACCGATTTAATTGTACTGCTACATATCCGCAAGTTTGTCTGTAGTCCAGCTGGGAATTCGACGACCATTCAACCAAAGGCCAGGTCGCCCACTTCCTTCGGACACCATCTCTGGCGGAAGTTCATCGATCGGTCGGTTTGGTCTTTCCCATCTAATTTCCAAAGGCGCTATGACTTGCACGAGGGGAGGGTTAGGATAAGCAGCGCCTATGTGCGAATGCACCGTGGATGGATCTGACGACGCATCGGGAAATACTTGGGGGAGATAGAGGAGTAAAAACGGAACGGTAGAAGAGAGTGCGCTGCGGAGTGTACTTTTCGTGAACGGACTCTCAGATATCAAAAGAGCCACACATCGATGTGAAGATTCCTCGAATCGTTGTTCGTGAAGTCGTGCGTCCGGTCCCGTATGTGGATGTCCGGCAAGTGTTTGCGGGGATGTAGGGCGCGACGGGGGATAGGCGTGAGTATGCCAAACACCCTCCATTTCTCGGACATAATTAGGACCGAATTTCTTCTTCTCCGCCTTGCATTGTGCAAGGACGCGCAGACGGCGGCGAGGTAAAATGTCACTATCTGGCCACGGTTTCGACGCATTATCTGGAGGCACCACCGCGTCCGCAGAGCAGAGAGGAAGCCACCACCAGCCCAAGAGATCTATTCCGCCATCTGACTTGCCACCGACGCGTCGGAGGAGCATGGAGAAGTGATCCTGTAGGAGCTGCAGCGATCGATATTCAAAAGCATTGCCTTTGTGAACGGCAGAGAGTTGAGAGAACGAACGATAGAACGAGCGCATCTGAGTGAACCCCTTGCCGGTGTATGTTCGTCGCCGAACTACTACGCGACGAGCAAGTACTTGGCTTTCGAGGGGGGTCGACAAGCAAAAGCGGGAGGTCGCTAATACGCGGAACTTCCCGGCTCCGCAACTTTTCCTCTGCAAACCGAACCAAGTTGTTATACACGTCCGTTCGCCACCGTCATGTCCTAGTAAGTGCCCTTATCATTTGCCATGCTCGTCGACGACCGAACCCACCTGTTTAAATAGCGTCATCTTCGGCCGTGCCATCAAAACAGAGTATCTCACCCTTGGTACACTCTTCGCAACCGGTCTTCTCGCCTACTCTTCCATGGGTGGCAAGAAAGCCAGCCCGACCGGGAAGACCATGTCTGAGAGAGTAAACGAGGCCGCCCCCATAAAAGCTGCGTCCAAGTGCGTCCTGTAAACTAACCGTCGTTTCACACACATTGCTCACTTGCGACCGTTCCGGTGTGGTTAATTCGACTGATTTAGGGAGGAGGAAGAATTGTAAGTCGTTTCGCGTTATGCACCTCTCTTCGGTGACCAGAATGTGGGATTTCTGACGGGGTAGGATGGACAGCATCAAGCACTTCGTTGCTGAAGCAGAGAAGGAAGGCGGGGGGTCATCACACCATTGAACGTCATGTCGTGTCTCCGGTAGACTGGAAATGTGATACCGCATAGAAGGATTCGCTTTTCTCTAATTACCTTCACGCCGACGATGACCAAAGCTTCCTTCCACATGGACGAACTTGCAGCCAAACGGGGCGTTCGCTACTGAGGAAGAAACTTTTGCAGAGGACAACGTCTGGTTTCTGAACCACCTAAAGGCTTGATGCCAATTCGCACAAAGATCTTACAGCTTGGCTATTTCTGACTCGGAAGGGAGATAACTGAGACTGTTATGATACAGCGTGGCGTATAAGTTATGGCCCAGGTGCTCCAGGTATGGGTTCAAGACATCGCAGCAATAGGTAATGAGAATTCCCCCGTCACCCTCTCCTCCAAAAACTCCAACACTTCGTGATTGACCACCACCGTTGGCACCTTGATCTGTCCTGCAGCAATATTGTCCTTCCGAACCTTCCACTCTCTGTACTCGCCAAACGTGCCTCGTCGCACTACACGGACCACAGGTGTTCCAATTTTACCAACGAGAGCTTCCGTACGGTAATTGTCATTCTGCTCGAAAAGGGCTGCCTGCACTTGGGCGACGGCGGCACTCGGTGCAGAAGTGGCTTTGTGGAGTAGCTCGTCAGGAATATCTAGGCCCAGAAACGTAGCGCGAGGTACTTACAAGTGCTGCCCTGCAATTCGACAAAGAAGGCATACCGCGGAACAGTCTCCCGGTAATCTGCAGCGACGCAGAACTCGGACACATTTCCAAGCAGCTCAGATGCAGACAGGACCACCTGACGAAATTGATCTTCCGTCGTTGCCTCATTGGCAATTCGTAAGCTACCGCTGGGAAGAAAGAGGATGTGTCAGTACACACATACGTCGGATACAAGGCCAATAAGCCTACCCTCGACGCTAGAAACTTCGGTGAGCGAGCCGACTCATAGAAAAGTACTTCCACACATACCTGGATGTAGTGAATGATGGGCTGTCCATCGCGAGGGTCGAAACCGACGACCTCCACGATATCGTTGAGACGGAACCGCCACAGACCATCTCTAGTCGTTAGAATGACCTCGTATCTTTTCCCAACTTCGACTTTCCACTGTAGCAACGGTGACGGTTAGTATCTAATTTTCCGTGGAGGAGACTCAACGCGTACCGTTTGGATCACATACCGGGACTCCTCGGGCGCGTCCTCGGGCAAAAATTCAATGATTTCGTCAGACCCAACAACCTTGTACAGATTCGGATCCCGTTGATCATACGGGAGAGCCAGAAAGGCTTCACTGCACGTAATTCCGAGAGTATTCAAGGGAATATCTGGTCCGATGTATTTCCGAATCTGCATGAATGATCATCAATACCCAACCAAATCAACCTAAAGCAACAATCAGACCTCGGGGACGGGCATGATGAACTGTCCGCTCGAAATAGCGAAAGCGGTGTGCAAATCAGGCCAGACCTTGGTGAACCATCCTGGGGCATTGGTGTCGATAGTCCGCAGCTCGGCGGCCCGCTCTGGGTCTGCTTTGAAGTAGCGCTGTAGCAGACGTGTAAGCGACACCTTCTCAAGAGACAAGAGCAATACATAGACAGAAACCTTCACCTACCTCGAGGCTTTCCCTTACGTGGTTAATCCCCTCCATATGCGGAATCTTTCCTGACTCGATGCAATCGAGGATTCTGTCCCAATTATTCCCGATGGCATGGCAAAAGTCGCGAAAAACAGTCGAGAACATGGCGTTGATCAACTCAAGCTGGCGCTCCTGCACGGCAAACAATGCGTGCACAAACAGCAACGAGCTGTAATTAGAAATGTACGAGACCGCTAGCGGCGAAGAATTGTTTGGGACTACAGATGGATCAATCAACATGCTGAGGACGAAGACGGGTGCAACCCACGCTTCAACGTTTGGTAAAAGGGATCTCTGTCGACGACCTGGCGAAATGTTCAAAATGTGAAGCTCGAGACTTGCGAGGGGGCACATTTACCATGTCATTGAACATACGGACGGTTCCCGTAGACATAATGCAGACAGGCATACGCCGGTCAACCTGCCCATCAGCATCCAGTGCAGTGACTACCTGGCGGCTGACAAGGGAATACACTATGCAGTTTTTCCCGCCGTTCTTGCTAACAGGGTTGGACGCCTTCATAACATGTGATGTGGAAGTGGACATGTGCTCTGGGTGACGATACTTGGGGTAGCTCTTAGGCGTTGCGCCCGATGTGCAGGCGGAGTGAACAATGAAAAAGGGCATGCCTGGAGCCATGAGATTCTCGACGGCGGACGTCTTGCATGGCTCTTCAAAGAAACGAGAAATGAACGGCTGGTAATCGCTGTAATCGGACAGCGAGACTGAGTTGTGGTAGGCCCCGAACAATTCATCGGGTTTAGACAATAGTTCACTGTCTAGCTGCCCTTGGCTCGTCAAGCCGAGTACATCCCGGAAGGCCGAGAGAGAAGTCGCATCTTTGAAGTACGTTGAAATAGAGTTGGTCTTGACGAGGTAAGAAAGCACTTCCTGCGTGCGCTCTTTGAGACTCCCCACAAGCTCTGCAGTGAGGGAGGAGATCGGCCGTGGAGGAAGCTCGTCAAAGGTGGACATAATAGCGATCAACGCTTGATGAAGAAGGAAGGGGAGCTTGGATATGGTTTGCCGTGCCGCGAGTCTGCATTTATAGAGATAATCGACATTGGAAGAAGCACAGGTTCACTGATGCCCAGGGAAGTGAGCGTAGGCACGATCTGCAGGTCGAGTGGTCCATAGCACTGCCATTGATTAATCCGGTGTTTCATCATATGGCAAATGCTTCCCTCTCCGACGCAAAGAAAACAACCTACCAATCATCCTACTCTGCTGGATGGATTCATGATGCATGATGAACCATTGTGCTGCGAGTTCTGCAAGACGTCTACAAAAGTGCAGGCTCTGGCCCCACAGAAGGAATCTTGATTCGCTTTGCTTGGTACGGGCGGATTGACATGCATTGCCCTGATCAATGATAGAATTTTGGAGGGAGCTGTGGGGGCTATGTATGACCTCAGTAGTGAGGTAGGAACTGACATGAGAAAAAAAGCGCCTACAGCAGTGGACACATAAGATTAATGGGCCCGCGATGAACGCTGTGCACCGATGCTACGCGACCGCACAGTTCGCAAGCTGGGGCCGCTCCTGAGCAGATCATTGCTCCCCTCGACGGGGCGATGAGCTGTGTCGCTGCTGTTCACCATGCAAAGTTGCTGATCACGTAGGCAAGTCTGAGGAAGGTAGTAGCTAGTCACGCCGTTGCAACGAGTCTCGTCGCTACTCGCGCGACTCGGAGGCTTCGGATGCGTTGCTGGCAGTTGCCAACCGCAGTTCGGTCGGTAACCACCAACACACTAACATCCTGGTTCAAGTCCATGATCGCTGTCAGTCTTGTCTACTTCGGTAGTGAGCACGAGGCTGCGACAAGCGAATCATTTCGTTAGAGTACTAGTTGCAGTGTCCCTTCCGTTGACCCCCGTCCTTCCACCACTCCAAAATTTCTACTACTGTAGTTCGACGACGACGTCCATGACTGTGCCTCCGACGACAGCCACTCATTCATCTACAGAGACATCCGACGTACGCTCCGTTCTTCCGTCCCCACCAACTTCGCCGGTCTCTACTGCTGGAAACCTCGCGGCGACGCGTATACGACTGAAGGCAACCAGAACACCAAGAGCCGCGCGGAATTCTTCGGTTGACTCTGTCTCGGTACTGAGCGAGTGCTGGGAAGAATCGCGGTATACATCTCCTGCACCTCAAACGACACGAAATAGTTATGGAACCGTCACCCCTGCGTGTATAAAAGCTAAGAGGAGACAGTCTTCCATAGCGTACTTTACGCCCTCTTCACCTTCACCTTGGGAGAGGGACGGGCAAAGACATCGACCAAGTTCAAGCCGAGCTGGACCGAACTCGACGTCTAGTCCATCCAGTGGCAGTGAATTGCTCGAGGGCGAAGGTGGAGATGGGAAGAGGGTGAGCCTTCCGATGAACGGTTACTCGCATGTCAACGGAGACAGTGTAAGCTCGTTGGAAGGGGTTGATACAAAAGAGAGGGAACCACTGACGCTCGCCGAGAAGTGAGTTTTTCTGGGGCTACTGTAATAAAAGCGCGCATCTGTGGCTTCACAACTCACACCTTCATTTGAACCAGACATGCTGATTTGTTACACTTCATCGCGCAAAAAGAACGCAAATGTCTAGAACTACGTGAACAGCTGGCTATTCACGAAAATGAACTTACAGAACGTGGGTGTCCTGCTGTCTCATTGTAGCGTAAGCTACCACCAGAACTAAACTAAAATCACGCGAACGGATCACTAATACCATCTCCACCCAGTGAAACGCAAGTGGGAACGAATCATCAACCGCACTTTGCCAACGGGAGGATGTGAGAACCTCGTTTCCACGTCCAGTACGAACGCGGTTCTTGGAAGCACCACCCTGGACGGAATCAAAGAGGGTGTTCGCAGGATCACCCTTGGGCTTAGTGATCTAGGGGGAGGTACCAGCATGGAACACTCACAACCCGGTGCCGCGCACTCTCAGAACGAAAGCGGTTCCTCCGTGCCCTCCACTGCGGGTGGTGCCCACGCATTCGACAGTAGCCGCTTCTCGACAAATTCGATGTCCTCATCTTGTGAGGCTGAAGCTGCGCGTGGGAGCACCCACGCTGAGGGGTCCGTGGATGCCGTGTGCTCGAGCAGCACTGACGTGATCCCTTCTATCCGACGAAGTGGCAGCCTGCACAGACGACCCACTCGACCTCTTTCGAAAGACCCTCCGTCACCTGTCACTCTATCGACTGGTATCGGGCTGGGACATGGATTCCCGGGAACAACCGTATTGCAAACTGCACCATCCGAGGTTCATTCGAAGCCTGCTGCTCCCACGCTGAAGCAGCAGGCTACCATGTCACCTTCAGTGTCCATGAATACAATGGTCGGTAAACAGTCGCGGCGCACTACGTTGGCATCCGCGCTCCCACCCCCGTCATCAGTTCCTGGGTTGGGTTCGCTCACGATGGGTGCAAGTGTGGGAAGTCCAGTCTCTTCATGGATGGGAAGCATGGGGAAGAAACTTGGGGGAATTCAAAGCGCTGATACGTGAGTCTTCTCTCGTTTGGGGTATCCAGTCTTCTGCCTTCCAAATGATGTAAAATTGACTTGACCTTTCTCTCTACCGCAAAAGCAGGCTCACCAAGGGCCAAAAACGC
The DNA here is from genome assembly GCA_024613165.1 of Pisolithus albus. Classification (NCBI taxonomy): domain Eukaryota; kingdom Fungi; phylum Basidiomycota; class Agaricomycetes; order Boletales; family Pisolithaceae; genus Pisolithus; species Pisolithus albus. The sequence continues at coordinate 516,324 of JANFAB010000001.1, read as the reverse complement.
GCATCCGTCCTGCTGGCAGACGTCTCGCATTCTATCATATCTGCACTCTCTCCATCCCCATCTACAGCATCCACTGTTCTCTCGCCGATGTCGAATTCAATATCCTCTCTTTCATCGGATGTATCGTCCCCGCGCACTCCTTTCTCTAACTCGGGTGCGAATAAGAATATGGGGACTCGAATGACCAACAGCCTCCTTGATGAAGATGACGAGGGTGACACAGTTCGCATCGGACGCGTGATGGTACCTGACTCTGTCAATGCCAACACAGCAGCGGGATCAGAAGCCCAGACCCAGAAAGCCGCCGTCTCTTCCTCTTTCCACGATGACGACGATGACAACTGGAATTGGAACTGGTAAGTAATCCAGTATTTCCCAGGTGACAAAGGGATGTATATGTGATATAAATATGCGTGTAATTTTGGCCTACGATACTTCCGTGCACGACCGCCACGACACTGAGATGTATCGTTTGTTTTCATTATTCCTTATTCAGTACCAGTATCCACATACTACATATCAGATACCCGGTCACAATGATACGCTGACGTTTGAAACAATCCCCTTGATGCCATAGCCACGGCGAGCTGAGCTTTCATGCGTTTTTAGCCACGCCCAAAGTTAGATGTGCTCATAAGCGCTTGGGAGGGTGTTCCCCGGTCACTGACACTTGAGACATCCGTGATGAAGGAGGCCTGATATTGACGACACTACTCAACTAGGCGCCTGCGGGAACGTAAACTGACTGGCTCTAACTTGTTACGCTCCGCACTCAAAAGCTTGAGCTCGAGGACGAGAATGGCTCTTCCCCGTCACATCTTTGAGAATGAAATTTCAACCCTACCAGTAGCCTACTAGATCACCGTCCAAGCATGTGCAACCTGGTCGACGATTATAACGGGGGAGTATTGCTCCGCGACCGGCCTTGTGGCGACGAGGTGGCAACGTGGCCAAGTGAAGACATGAGGTACGTAGTACCGTCCCGTACACAACAAGAAATCCCCTCCCTGGTAATCAGCGTGATGAGGATTTCGCTTGCTATTCGATGATGCTATTGCTTTAGGCGTTCTTTCTCGAAGACGTACTCTGATCACATACCAGTCCCTGTCATACGCACTGTCACCTTGGTCATATCCCGAGGGACGGGGGGCACCAAAAGGTCTAGATCATCACAGCGTGTACCACCACCCGGCGTGATTATAATATTGGAGGTGTTCGCTGGTGTCACATCTAAAGAAGCACTACAGCTGCGCGTTTCACTCGTGAAGATTCTGCGACTAGCCTCGCGACACGAGGTGGCAACATGGTAAGTGAAGATATGAAGCACGTCCCGTACACGGCAAGGAACCCTCACCCTAGTACTTCGAGGTGTTTTGCGAGTAGGACGCACTGCTTCTTCTTTTCTGCTGCCAGTAGATTCTGGATTCGTGAAAAACCGCGAGAGACAAGTATAAATGGCTTCCTCAGGAAACGAAGTTCGGATTGCGTGCGTACACAACCATCCTTACAATCGACCAGACTCACCTCTTCCATCCATACAGCGTCATGGGCGTCACGGGCAGTGGTAAAACCACCGTAAGCACTCTCCCCCATCATCCTTCCCCCATCCACAGAAACGCTCACCTGCGTCGTCGCGAACGTGTTGCAACTACTACCAGTTCATCAACTGCGCGAGCGAGTCGGATCTTCCTGTGGGAAGGGGACTCGAAAGCTGTACAGTTGACGTGCAAATGTCAAAGCCATTTTACCTGAATCAACGTATGGTAACGCTGATCGACACGCCCGGTTTTGACGACACCAATCGCAAAGAGAGAGACATCCTAACACACATATCTGCGTACCTCGCCAACACGTGAGTCACGTCGTTTGTTAATAATGCATACGTCCCGGTACCAGGGCCACGAGCTCGGACCGAAAACTCCCTTTCTCGTTCGCAGGTACGAACAGGGTGTCAAGCTCACCGGAATCATCTATATGCATCGTATTTCCGACACGCGTATGACGGGTACGTCGAGACGCAATTTCCGCCTCTTTCGCGAACTGTGTGGGGAAGACGCATTCCAAAACATTCTCATCGTCACTAACATGGGGAGAGACGACGACTTGGAAGCGTGCAGCGACAAAGAGAGGCAGTTGGCGACCGATGACAAGTACTACAAGCCCATGCTCGACGGGGGTGCGCGGATGGTTCGTCATGATGGTACGCCGGCCTCTGCGAAAGCTATCGTTGGCCAGTTGAACGGTAAAGGCGAGGTCACACTCGTTGGACAGAGGGAGATCGTCGACGAACATAAGGACTTTTCGGGGACGGCGGTGGGTAAGGAGCTCACGCGAGTTCTGAAGGAACAAGCGGACGAATATGATACCGAACTTCGAGAGCTCCGCGCGGGTTTGGAGGATTCGACGCGCGACAAGGACGAACGGCAGCGACGGGTCGGCCAAGACGATATGGAGAAGAAGCGAGAGGAGATCGAAAGTATCAAGAGTCGTATCGAAAACATGGAGCAGACCTTTAGGACAGAAAAGGTCCGACTTCTGGCTATCATTGCGGCTATGGAGGCAGAGAAGTCGGTGCACGTGGAACACATACGGGTTTTGGAGGAACAGCAGAAGGCACGGCTCGAACACGAGAAAGAAGAGAGGCTTTTGTTCCAGCAACAGATTTTCAGCGCGATGCAGAAAAGTAGTAGCTGGACGGCGGAGACGCCACTTGTCGTGCAGCGGGGGGAACCAAGCACAGTTGCACATGAGAAAAGATTCGTGTTTGGGGAAGAACTTCAGCGCGAGCGAACGCGCAGACAAGTGGAGCAGGCACTCTGGTGGGGTCAAACGCTCCTCCAAGTCCGCAAGTGGGCAGCAGAGTCGTTCATCCAAGCATACGAAGCGCTGGTGTGCACGATACTCGCCGCACGAAAAGCGCGAATGGCAAAACGGCTTTGCGAAGCGACAAAGGTGTTGGAGCGCCTACAAGCTGAAGTGGACAGGTGGAAGGAAGAAATCGAACGACTGGTCAAACGAAAAGAGAAAACGGAGGAGGAAGAACTGCGTCGGGAGAGAGAACGCAGGATGGGATTGGAACAGGCTCGCAAGTCAGGAGCGCTCGAGAGCAGCGTACGAATACACACTGGTATTTGGATCTGCCACACGCTTGCAGCGATAATGACCGTCGTCCTCATTATCTGGTCCTAGTCTGTCTTTGAAACATGGCATGTACTGTAACTGATCACGCGTATTGATTCTGTCAAGAACTAGTCATACGTCCGGTACAGAGTTCGAGTCAAATGATGCCAAGGAAAATGATAAACATGTCGCGGTGACATCATCATCATCGACAAGAATTGTAAGGTACAAGAATGGCTGAGAAGAGTTGTGAGAATAGAAACAGTGAAAAAAAAGGAATATTTGGAGATAGGTAATCGTCGTTACGAAGTTCCTCGAATCCCGTATTGCACTCAAGTGCCCCTGTTCAACAAGCCCGGGACACCACCCCTCTGTCCTCCATCAGCGGAAGGACGTGACTGCGACGAGGACCGGATATTTCCAGCACCGCCGCGTCCCGAAGACAGGTACTCCCCTTGATGGGCATGGTGATGTGTAGGTTCGACCTCCGGTTCATGTGCATTCGTCATGTTTGCTGCGCCCCCACGTCCAGTGGAGTGTCTGTCAATCGGTGTTCCGGGGAACTACGTTTAGCCGGTGTGACTCAGAGAGGGAGCGATTGACACTTACATTCCCTCTGGGTGATGATGCCTCTTCCTTTCTTCTTGGTCGAGGGTGTCACTGCTCCGTCCGTCGCCGAATAACATGTTCCCGGCACCACCCCGTCCGGTGGAGTGAAGCGCAAGCCCGGGACCGCGGGACCTCGAGCGGGATCTGGTGATATTGCCCGCACCACCTCGGCCGGAAGAGTGCTGTTAGATATATTGATAAGTTTTGAAACGAGCACGTATATGCGCCGTACGCACCACGACCTCAGAAGCTGCGTGCTCCCTCAAGATACGCTGCTCATACTCGGATTCGGCGATGACGTCTTGATGGACAGGTCTCACCGAGCCAGGGTCGCGAGACGGCGAACGAATGTTTCCTGCGCCACCTCTCCCTACGGAGTAAGCCTAGATCGAATTGTGGTCATGAGTACGACCGCACCACCCACGGGTTTCGGAACGATATTAAAAAAAACGTACCCGATCGGGATGCACAGCAGGCTCACGTCCGCGGGTGTGGGAAAAGTCATCTGGACCATCGAATGCACGGGGTTCGCGAGATTGAGAGGAACGTCTGATGTTGCCTGCTCCGCCTCTCCCAGAGGATTGCTGTCGGTGTGAGGATGATATCAGATATACAAAATCCTTGCACTTTCAATATGAGGACTCACGAAGGTATCTCTTCCACGGGAGAGAGATCGATGATCGCCGGCAGGTGAGTCTGTCATGGCTACAAGTAGTGATCAGTCGTGGAATGACAACGAGTCGAGAGTGAGGATGTGGAAGACAAAGGCAGTGGGGATAGATATGGGGACACTCCGTGGTCCCTTAAGTATGATAGCAAGATCCGTCACCGCTGTCAAACCGTTGGAAAGCAGTGGTGTCTGCCCTGAGGCCACGAAAAAGGAACGTCCCGAGTATGATGACGGTGTGGGCCATACAGCGTCGGACAGCGTCGGAGTGCCCTGGGCAAAGATATGCATGGGAGAAGAAAGATAGGCGAGACGAGGAAAAAGCGCCCGTGTGGTGGAGTGGCTTATCGCATGAGAGATAGCGATTAGTGTCAACTGGGCTTATCAGCGAGCTCAGTCAGGTTCAGTTGCTTATCTTTCTCTCTCTGTCTCTCTGTCCGATGTCACGTCGAGGGAGAGATAAACGACACGCATATATATATAAAAGAGAAAATGAGTGGCTCGAGCGATACTTACATCCATCTTTTACCAATGTCGAGTTGCTTAACGTCGAACCTGCATCGAACCTGTCGCCGCCGTCGCCACCTTCTCCAGTGACGACGCGTCCTAGTCTTGCTGCGAGAGCAGATACCTGCTGAGAGAACGATCGTCTGCCCTCCCTCCTTGGGCTGGGAGTCCCGGTCGGACTTGCCTTGCTGAATGCCATCGGTGAGCTGCTGTTTTTTGGGGTAGTGGCGGTGGTAGCGTCGGGTGTAGGAACGTTGTCCTGCAGAGCGTTGGACATGGCCGATTGCGTGGGGTTCATATACCACTGGCGGCGGCGAGGCTAATAGGTTAACGGTAAGGTGGGTGAGTTCCCCAGTCGAGTCTTGGTGGAAACGTGCGTTGGCGAAATTGTTTGGGTGGTCGTGCGTGATCGGATGAATACCATCCGATCAGGGCGAAAGTCGACTTGACATGTCACATTGGACCTACGGTAAAAGTCACCACATTGGCATATTATCGCTCGCAATTCCCTCCGCTTCTCTCTGACTCTTGCAGACAAAGAGCTTCCGAGTCGGAGCAGCGCGTTTCAAGCTCGCATTATGCCATGGGGAGCTGGGCAGGTCGGCATCTGACGCCATCGTGCAAGGCAAACCCATATATGGACTACACAATAAGGTTGCAGCCAAAACCTTCCACTGTCTGGTTTCGTCGCAGCCTTGTGTGGTCAACTGAATTCGAATTCATCAAGCCATTCACCAAAAGACATATCATCCGAATCAGAGCAATGGCGCAATGGAATAGAGCTAGTGACAATTCGAAATGACGCGAGTACCGCCCAGGTAAGGGAGGGAAGGAGACGAAACAGTCAGGGGGACATAACCACTTTGACAAATTCACAGCCCCCATGCCAACCAAACCTTGCAGCTCTTCTCCTCATCACCACACCCAAAAAACGAGGGACACACGTCACAGGGCTACCCTCCTCCACAGCTGCTAGTAGTCATCTGCCGCTCGAGATCCTTCAGATGATCCATCCCACATGCGCCCTTCATCCAATCCTTGACGAGCCGATACTTCCGAGCGTGTCCACACCCGCTCACGTCACAGATCGGAATCGTTGCCGGAGGCATCCTCACCTGACCTACCTGGGCCTGGACGTGTTCCGCAGGGAGGGCGCACACAGGAACGGAGAACGTCAGCCTCATTTTTACTTCCGTTCCGCCGCCATTCATCGCAACGTCGTCGTCACATGCACTCGTCGTCGACAACACCGCGACTGCAGGTGGCTTGATGGTCGAAATCCATCGGTATGAGGTAGGAACCATTTCCACCGGTTCTGGCATCTCTGCTTCGAGTGGTGGCTGAGATCCGTCGCGTGTGGACGAGACCACAGCAGGCGTGACAGACACCGGCGTGCGATCATCTGCCGTTGACAGAACATTACGTTTGGTTTTTGACTTGGACTGTTTCTTCAAGAGGCGATTGATAGTTTCCATCTGGGTATATTAACGGGCGTGGATAGAGGGGCAGCCAATGGTGATCAGGTGTGGTGTTGTGTCAGGATCCTGCTAGACCTTTCGGAGGACGGACACAAATCGAGAGAAAGACGGACCTTTTCGTCTTCTAGCTTTTTCTCAGAAAGGTTTCTCCGCTTACGAGCCGTCTCTTCTCGACGAAGAGCAATTTCCTCCTCTGTTAGCTGTTTCTTCTTTCTCGACGATTCCGCTGCATATACATGTACCGCGTCAGTTCGTCGTCCTCGTCATCTGAAATGGAATGTGGTTCGGCGTACACAGAGATACGTGAGACGAGTCGACGACGCTCGCCAGCACGGCTTGACGGGAAGTCATGGGGCGAGCAGAGCTCCCAATCGCCCCGTCATCGTCTTCTTCGTCCCCATCTTCTGACTCCACGTCATCTATCCGTCCTTAGCAAGGATTTAGAAAAATCGCGGTCATAGAGGCCGCACCTTTGGATACCCCGCGGCGAGACGGCAGTTGGCTAGGTCCTTCTCCGCTAGGAATAGACGTAGCCCTGCTCGAAGGTTCGTTCGAACTGGGCACCTGCGGTAGCTTTAGCTTGATCTTGAGTCGCGGTTTGGACGCAGGCGAAGGCGGAGGGGAGAGTTCCTCCGACTCCACGTCCAAAGCTTCCTGTATGTTTTAGCGTTGACAAATGAGAACCGCGAGCGCACGGTGGGATACAGTTGTGAGAAGTGACGCACGTCCTCGGCGTTGTCGTCGTCGTCGACGTCTGGCTCGTCGGGTTCGACCGTCATGTCGACGTCCGAGTCATACTCTGATAGTGCCATGTATGTGGGTCACGGCGACTGCAATGGTTCCCCCGCTGAAAAGTCAGAGACGTACCGCTGGCAACGCTGGTCCTGTCACCATCTGACAAGTCTTCGTCCTCAGACATCAACGATCTGGGCACAACACTCACTACTCACTCATTTCAAACTCCGACGGCGTTCCACCATGTCGACCACCAAGTACCATCGCCTGCCCCATTCCGACGACGACAACGACAACAACGATGACGGTGGGGACGACACCCGACCGCAGGCGACGAGTGGCCCATCTCAAAGCACACCTCGTCGTCTGACAGATCCCCGTTTCAACCCACCACCACCCCCAATTTGGAAACGCGTCGCACTCATTGCACTCATCATCTTCCTCTTCTGGCTCTCATACTCCCTCAGAAGAACGAAGAAAAACGCCCAGCAAGATATCATATACGCTTCTCGGTGCGTCTCTACCATCTCCACATTTGCTGCTTCGCCCCTTGTGACGAACTATCGACGCGAACGCGCTTGTTGTGACACAGGTACTCGAAAGAGTTCAAGTACAGACCTGCAGCGAGTCCCATTATCACTGAACGACTCAAAGATGGCCGTGTTAGACTGAGAGGAGCGTACCCGACGGGATGACCGATGGTGGTATTATATTCGAGGGTCGTGATTCCGTCGCGCATATATAATCTCCGCCTGATAGGTATGTGCGTCGGTCCGCCATCAAATATCGTTAGTTATCCTCATATGCTATGTAGGGGGTCTATTGTGGTCTGTCGTGAAAGGCGGAAGAGGTAAAGGGCCGTACATGGTGATGCATATACACTTGTGGCTCCGCTGTCATCGTCCATGACCGTTCGATCTCTCATTTACTCGTGCGTTCGCTCATACGTATTTTTTTTATAATGGACTGTTTTCAGCAATCAACTTGGTCAATAGTACGTCTTGCCTTTGAGAAGGAGGATACGCAGAGGTAGCGAGATTCGATGAGTGAGTGTGCGGGGAATCGCGAAAAATCGATCATCGATTTCGTCGACGGCGACGAAAAACAAAGAGAGAGACCTACTAAATCTATGCAGGAGCGACCTTCTCGACCGCGCTCTCTGACAGTAGTGGTGCCCTTGCCACCTCTGGCATCGAACCGCAGATCCGCTCGGGCCTGCAGACGCGTTGGTTCATGCACGCGAGACCATTAAAAGATCTCCAGCAAGCATGGTATGCATGCCATTCTTGCGCCCAGATTGTGTGCGGATAGCTGTACGTCATCGTGTTTGACTATCTGTTGCTTCTAGCAGTGTCTTGACGCATCTTCTCCGCTCAACAGGTGGAACTGGGACGCACGCGCACATCTCCGTTCGTTCGACTACCGGACCGGCTTAACGAGACATCCGCCCTCCGTCTTCGCAGTCATCCCGCCCTCTTGCCCAATCATATGCACGCATGAAAGACGAATTTGGTACGGCGGAACGTGGATATGTTGGGGAGACGAGCACAGGGATGTTACCCGTGCGACTCACCAACGCGCGCACTCCCCACAGACGAGGAACTATGAGGTGAAGACAGTCGATGGTACTGCAAACCCGCATCTGGTTCTAGCGGGATTAATCAGTGCGGGTATCTTCGGCATCAGGGACCAGTTGGAGTTAACGGTAGTGGGTTTTGGAGAAAGGTCAGGAGCTGGGTTGAGCGAGGTGGAAGGCTTCCATTGGATATGGAGAGCGCAAGGCGGTATCTGCTGGAAGACCAGAATATACAAGTGATCAGGGAGGAGGTGGCGAGGAAGTACGTAAGGCATGTCCACCTCAGAAGCTTACAGTCGACTTTTACTGATTGAGTACGATCATGTTCCAGACACTTGGGAGACTGATCGTGTAACAACTGAATAGAGTGTGAAGGTGCAGCTACTGTCCGTCGTAGAGCCAGGCATTTGACTATTACATAAACATTACAGTGTCACGGTGTGATGTGGTGGCTGCCCCTAACGAGCAGTCTTGCTGGTGGGTGTTGCGGTTGGTCGACCCTTCGCGTCTGTCCACTGATCATGTCCACGCTCGGTCTCAACTACTACATACTTGGTTATGACGCGTCAAAAATTCTCATGGTCGAGATTCCAGAGACTGCCACTGTCGGCGCCCTCAAAGTTTCAATCGCGACCATCAATCATATCCCAGCCATGGAGCTCACCGTCTGGAAGGTGTCCCTCCCTTTCGACGCCATTACTCCAGGGCTCACAGTCGATGATGCTCACGCTCAAGAATTGCTCCCTATGAGGAAGATGTCCTCGGTTTTCAGTGAACCCCCGGTGCATGATAACGTCCACATTTTGGTACAAGCATCGCGACTCGTCTCCCTCAACTGCGTCCTCCTCCCAGGGAATCGGCCCTTCATCGCCGGGATTTCGAAAGTTGACTCTTCAAGACTCTTCACTGTCAAGATTCTGAACACAGAAAATGTCAGCACCCTCAAAAGCATGATCAAGGCCGAAGAGTCCCCGTCCCTCGATCATGTCCCAGCCTTGGCGCTGAACCTCTGGAAGGTGTCTCTCCCTGTGGACGTGAATGCGCAGAAAGTACAGTCAATAATGCTCAAACATTGCACGCTGTGGAGGAGATCTCTTCGATTTTCAGTGAATCTCCAGTGAAGGCTTACATTCACATTTTGGTAGAAGCGCCCCATGGTATGCTCTATCGACGCCTTCTTAACCCAAGTTGACGTTCTCTTCTCAAAGTAGTCATTTCACGGAAACGTGGACTTCCTACGTCAGATGATCTTTACGAGCGTGCCAAACGTTCTAAAATTGTCAAACACCCGCCGGCAATTGTAGGGCAACCAGAATTTTTCGAGTTTCTTCAGAAGGATCCGTCTGAGAAGATCCTGGACGATTGCCCCAACCGGATCCCGACGTTGCACCCACCCCCCTTCTTTACGAAGGCTTTGGACACTTCTTAGACATCATGGATGGTCGTCTTGATGTTCCTGGGTTGGCTGATATTGACAACACGAAGTTGGTTAGCGAGGTGGACGAATTTGCCGGCAAGATGAATGAAGACTATGCCAATGAAGATCTCCGGAGGGAGGCAGTTTTACCCCACCTCGACCGTATTTTCGAAGCACGTCGAGGTATCGAGATTCCCCCGCTTCAAGTGTCTGCCATTGGTTCTGTCAGAAGCGATGGCCATAATGATGCGCCTCATGGCGCAGGGACAATGGTTGTAGTGTTTAAAAATGGGCTTGTAGGGATCGGTGCAATTCCTGAGGTGGAGCTTACAGGTTACGTCGCCTGTCTGAATGTGAAGGGAATGGAGGTCCATCGGGAACTCTATCTAGGATGGAGAGTGCCATGTCTCGGATTAATCATTGTTGGTGAGTTGGAAGTTTCTGCGTTTCATGGTTTTCTGATGCCATCCGAACATTTCTAGGACACATGTTACAGTTCTATGCTGTCAATGCGGTCGGTCATCGCTTCAAGCTCGTTAGTCTGACATCAATGTACTCATGCATCGAAACGGCTTTTGATGGGCGTGACCGCAAATCACTCTATTTGGCCTTTACCGCTGCATCAGTTCTTCAAGCTCAGCTTCTCCACGATATCGAGAAACTCTTCAATAATCCGCCCTCTGAACTCCCGATCCGCAAGCGTGGTTTCCCGGCAGTCTCTAAATTATGCAAATATCCACCCTCCGACGACCATTTCCATTTTGAAATTCAGTCTTTCTTCGAAGACAGACAATCTTACCGCTTATTATATGTCGCAGAGACGCAGCAAGGGCAATCCGTCCTCATCAAGTTCACTCGACGGTATTCCATCCTGTTGCATGAAACGTGCGCCCGACTAGGTCATGCACCACAAATCCTTGCTTTTGAACGACTTCCTGGCGGGTGGTATGCTATTGCAATGGAATATATCGAGTCTGGGGTCTCAATTAATCAGTCTACCCAACTTGTTGCTCACGAGACCGTTCACAGTAGTGGACTATTTTGTTGGTCTCCGTATTCTTGTCTTTGGACTCCGAGTCACCTGGTATGAGATTGGTACTTTTGTATTTTGCTGATGCTACTTGGGATTGGTGTCTACAATCATAGGTGCAACTCCAATCCAGAGTATGTTTTCTTCCCTCCGTTTGCAATGTTTACATTGATGTCTTCTAGTTCAAAAAAGGAGAAGCTTGAAGGCAAGAGTCCAGTGCCATCCATCATGGATCGTTGTTGCTCCTGGAAAGGCTGCTTTGCTTGCTGCAGGGTTCGCACCACCTTCTGTCTCTGGAACGGAAGCGAGCACTCAGTTCGGCACCACTCCAGTCTTATCTTCGTCACTTGGTCCGTCATCTGGTTACGGTTGACCTATATTTTTGCGTGTTAGAGTTACGGATACCGCCGACGCCGGCCGTGTCTCGACGACCATACCTGTGTAGGTTTTCCCGTGGATCGCGTCTCCCAGATGTAGTGCTAAAACCACCCTCGTGCATTTCTGACAGTTCTGTGGGTATGTACATGCAAGAAGCCCTCGAACTCGTTTGCCGGAAACGCAAGCCGGCGCTCAATGACTTAAATATCCTTATCTACCTCGACGGACCGTACCATCGCGTCGTTGGAAGGGAAAGGTGAGACGACCCTGGTCAAGAGATCGATGCTCCCACAGCTAGGCATTGAACCCGAGACTCGTGGTACACGGACGACCGACCCGAATGGTCTGCAGAGTCCCCTTTCTTGTCTTTCGGTTTGAAAATATTGACGCTTGGTTCCCCAGCGTCGATTTTCAAGCGGATATTTGATGTACCTGAGATGCTGCTGGGTGCAGCTGCCGACTATACGACGGCATACAAGGTGAGGGTTATTCGACGCCGCGAATGCGTTGACTAAAGGATGTATCCTTTGTAGCGATACATATTCATACAAAAACAACGAATGATAGGACAAATACAGAACATCAAGATGAGATAGCAACTGGGGAGAAACAACGATTGGGAAAGTAGAGCAGGGACGGAGAAAACTAATTGCGATATGTGAACGTGATGCGAGCCACTAGACACGGACGACGAAATTGGAGATGACGATTGCGCAGTCGACACGCTTAGGGAGCCCGAACCCAGACTTTCTATCTCCAAGTTAGCTAGAGCGTTACACGGAAAGCAAATAAAATTTTACTCACTTGGCGTAGGTCGCGGAAGCTCACACGTCACAACTTAGGCCACTCGTCTAATTTTCGACGAACACCTTTTCCATATCTTTGGTTCGAGTTAGCTGCGCTGCATATCCCTACGTTAGGCGCGAATTGACGTACCGAAACTCGGGTCACCTACCATCTGCAGGCAGGAAGCGATCGCAGCCATCGAGGTCAGTTTTGAACTGCGCGACAGGCCCAAGGAGGCAGCGATATCCGAAGGCAGCGTATAAGCTACGAACGACTCGGGCAACAGCCCTACCTGATTGAAATCCATTAAAACAGTCCTCCCATTTTCGTCAACGCCGAAGTTGGAGTCGTGCATGTCAGCTTGGGTGAACATGAGGCGATCACCGTTAACACTGACAGGAGGATACTTCTTCCAGGCTCCTCTTGGGAGCAAGCGGTGTGCCTGGCCCAGATAACATGTTAGCAGTGGTGGATGCTAGAGAAACAAACGCTAGACGCACTCTCTTCATATACAAATCCAGCATGGCAATGTCCGAGAATTGGAAAGGCGCTTCATGGTCCTTAAAGAACCTGTGGCGTATGAAGCCGCCCCCTACTGGGCCCAGCTTGGAGTTGGGAGGAGGTGGAACGTTGGCCAGCCATTCCACAGCTCCTTGGATCCTCTTTGCGAGGTCTGGAGGAGATACCTGAAGCTCGATGCGTTCCATGACCAAGTACATGGTATGTTGATGTATAAAGTGATGTACGATTTTAGCAATACGTGGTGGTTCTGGCGTCTGAGGCTGCTGTGCATATTGGTAGAAATATTCCTGGGTTGCGCGCTCCGGCTCAAGATCCATCGCGTTCCCATACTTTACGAAGTAGTCCGCCCCGACGAGAATGCAGGGTCTGTAGTCAAAGTTGCGCCGGTTTGTTTCCCTGTGCGTTTTGCATGCGGCTATCACCACGGCCTGCAATTCTTCCCACATTGTAAGGTGTCCTAATGCGACGTAAGGTGGGGAAGGGTGGGCTGCAAGTTGAGACGCAGGAGTGGACTAGGACGACGGAAACCACAGCACAGTGCCTGAGTCGAGGGCATGAGAAAGGCCAGACTCAGGGAAGAAACGCACGGTACGCACGTGGCAGAGGGTCTGAGGAGATTTTCTCGAGTGGATCAGGTGGGCACGACGAGGAAGACGCCCTATGCTCATCGTTACCTTGCTTGGTTTCTCCTATCCCTGGGTGGTAAGATCACGACAACGACTCGACGAACAAACAAAGACAAACTACCTCGGCCAGTAACATTCAAAAGTCGCCGACATCTCAAAAATTCCTCTACCAGTTATTACCATCACTTCGACTTTCGTGTGTTGTGTATTCTAATTCGTTTCACCACGTTCATCTAGGGTTTTGCGAACACCTGAGGTTCCCACTTAATGGCTTTTATTAGAACTACAGTCGTGATGGGTGTGTCAGTCTAATTTGGCCAGTTTGCCTTCATTCTCTGCCAGTACGAATAAATATGGAAAAACCCAGTACCTAGTATGAATAAATATGAGAAAAATATAGGTAAAACACATTGTCGTCAGTGTTATGCATCCAGTACGAATAATCCCCAGTTATTACTGTGCCTTGACATGTTAACTGCTGCCGGCAATGTGGCTGTGTGCCTTTCCGCCATCCCTGCCCCCTATAGTACAAATAAATATAGATAATTGAGCACGTCCCGCCCTTTGGATTAGTAATACTTGTAGGCTAAACAGGTCCAGTATGAATAATTGACAATATCGCGTGACATCGGGTGGCTGTGTGCCCTCCCACCATCCCTGCCCCCTATCCCGCCCTGTAGTACAAATAAATCTAGATAATTGAGCACGTCCTGCCCTTCGGATTAGTAATACTAGTAGGCTAAACAGGTCCAGCATGAATAATTGTCAATATTGTGTGACATCAGCGTGGCTGTGTGCCCTCGGGCCATCCCTATAGTACCAGATAATTACATAATTACGTCCCGCCATCCCGCTTCGGTGTAGTACTATAAGCTAATTATATCCAGTACCCGTGACGTTGGCGTGGCTGTGTGCCATCCCGCCATTCCCATACTGCTATCCCACCCTATAGTACGAATAAATCTAGATAATTGATCACGTCCTGCACTTTGGATGTAATACTCCATTCACTAATAATACATACTTAGGGTCCAGTGCGCCTATAGTACGAATAAATCTAGATAATCAATTACATCCCGCCCTTCGCATGTAATTAATAATACTCTATTCACCCGGCGGCCAATTAGATTCAGTGCAAATAATGCGCGTAATCTCATGACGTCGGCATGGCTGTGTTCACTCCCTGTGCCTTTCTATCACGAAGAAATGTAGAAGATACTCACACATCACAGTCACATGACACGTCACATGAACGATTTCAAAGCTATGAAGACATTCGAGATACAGATAACATGTGCATACGCTGGTAGTCGTTTACCATGAGACAGAGAAACTGGGGATTTGTAGTCAGTCACATGCGCTCCCACCATCCGAATCCTCATCCGATGTTGTAATGATCTCCCAGCTCTTCGCTGTGCTCTGCTTTCGACCTCTGCGGGATTTCTTAGATGCTTGTGGAGGGTTCTCATTGCTAGGGGCCTTGCGCTTCTTTCCCTTGTCAGAGCGGCCCTGACGGGGTACACCGACCGTCTCGCCAGCCTCGCGCCTTGCATCCACCTGTTTGCGATATTCATGGTGCCGGCTAGATGACATTCTCACCCATCGGAAGGAGTTGTCCCTTATTGCATCGCGCAAGCGGCGGATCTCGTCTATAGTTTGTATCTTGTAGGGGCTGCAAAAAGGAATCCCGTCAGGCCAGCCTTCGTAGTCAATCCCAAACTTGTACTTGATCTGCTCGAAGTTCGCAAATCGAAGACGGATGGCCTTCTCTTGACGGAGGTGCTTGGTGATGGAACCTATGGTCACAGCTTAACCAACATTTCATATAGCTCATGCGTGTCGGACATACTAAAGCCCGAGTCCAGCCCAATCTTTGCTTGCTTCTGCATGTTCTCGAGGGAGTCACGCGCTTCAATATCTAGATAATGGTTACTAACATCTTAAGGGTGGAGTGTATTAGAACAAAATAACTCACTCTTTTCTTCGTTGCACGCCCACAGCTCAAGTTGTTTGATGATGTAGTCGGGGCTAAGGTGCATCCGATCCTCCCAGAAGTCCATGATATTGTCCGTTCCGAACCAAGTTGCGGCGTGCGTGTCATAGACATGACCACGAGTGACGAACAAGGATGCATAAATACCGGTACGATACGCGAGCGCCTGAAGCTATGGTCATCATCAGCATGCCAGTAGGGCAAGAGTATGTGCGTGGTCAACGTACCTCTCCATAAACCTTCTTCAAGGTGGCCTGGACGTCATGAGATGCCGCGGTATTGGTACTTCGAATGCCTACGGCCTTGAGAGAACAAGATTCCTTGAGCTCACCGAGATATTTCCGCTTCGTCTCTTCATCAAGGTTCTGCATGTCCGGGTCATCTGCAACCATCTTCTGCAGTTCCTTCAATTGGAATTTTTGACCGGATGGACGATCTGAGAGCATGTAGGTAGCTACCGAAGAATTATAGCTATTCGACTTACCTGCATTTACTTGACGCGCCTTGATGCGGACAAGAGCGTTTGCTAGCGATTCTTCATGCCTGTTCCTGTAATGAGTCTCCCCGGTGATCAAAAGTTTGACTTTCTCTGGTAGAACGCTGTGGGCCTTCGCAATTTCATTGATGCATGTTTCTTGTTCCTCCAGGAGCTCCGCTACCACATCAGTTATGGCCTGCTGCTTCACTCGCCTCTGCTTGGCAGCGACTTTCCTTGCTGCCCTTTGAGCGGCATCCAGCTTCTCCGAACTACGAGGAGGGATAACAGGCATCTCAGGGTTCCAAGACTTCCAGCTTGCATCATTGAGAGCCTGAGGTGGGCGTCCAGCTCCAGTAGATGAACGACATGGTTGAGTACTAGCTTCGTCCGCATTCGTGGTTTGTTCACGTAAAGGTACTTCAGGGCAGTTTTCAGAACTAGCCATGCACGAAGGGTCAGCACGGGTCGCCGCCGCCGTCGCCAGAGTCTCGAGAACACCTTCCGTTCACACCGTTGGAAAGGAAGTACCCGTTGACCCTTGCAAGTCTAAGCCTCCTTCGCCTGTCGAAGGGGGAAGGCTGTAACGGCCCGTACTTTTTCACTACTTGTTGTAGCGTAGTCTTAGCGTACTTCTCCTTATTTATCCACTCTCTGGTTAGGGTTACTTAGACACGCTCATAGACGCTTTACTTAGTCAGCTGCTTGGTCAGCACTGCCGCCTTGACTCAGTGTGTACTGCTGCAGCCAATGGCATTTGTCCCTCTTTGTTTGGTTTGTTCTACGACGTTCCACGGTACAAACACTCTAGTTAGTATAAATACCGTCTCTCTTGTCGTAGACACTCCAATCGAGTTCATTTGTGCATCGCGCATTAACTCTGTTCCCTTCATCCTCATCCTTCTATCAGTCAAGGAGTGACCGATAACAGTCTTCGGATTGATAGTGTTACACTTGAACTCGATTCCCAAAGTTATCCCTCACTCCACTTGCGCCCAGGCATTTAGGGCAACGATACCCAGACTCCAGGGTTAAGGAGCTTTGCTTTCTTGTTTTCCTTTCTTCATGAGACGACGTCTTTAGTCTCGTCCCCTTTACGGCAAGGGGTTGCGTTGAAGAAGAACCATAGTTAGTAGTCCCGCTATCCGTCAAGGGTAGTGCGAAGGCATAACCCACATTAGGGGGTGGAAACGCATAGCGTAACAGTAGTTCCCCTACGTCACGGGAGGTAGAAAGCGTACTACCAGTATCCCTAGTCACTGTACTATAGTTGAGACAGAGTACCGCCGCTGAGGGCAGGGAAAATCTCGTCATCATTCCTCGAGTCAAGAAGTCGGAGTCTTTGGCTCCCCGTATTAGGTTTTCTCCTTACCTTAAAAAGGAAGAGCTGCCTGCTCCCCCGCTCCTGTTCGCTCGGGAAGTAACACCCCTCGAGCAACAAATTTTCGGCACCCCCGAACCTCTCCTTCCTCGCCTCTCGCCTCTCCCTCTTCGCTCCCCCTCTCCCGACCCCAACTTACTGGGTTTCGTTCTGCACGTCCCATACAACTTACGGAACAGACGAATCATCCGACCTCCCCCCCGCGCTCCTGTAACTTTCGTCGGTCATGGACCAATTCACCCAGGACCAGCTGCAGTTCATGCAGCAAATGACTACGTTAATCACGGCGCAGGTCGCCAACCAGGTGGCCCAGCACGTCGCCAACGCTGTGGCAGGAATGCAACAGCAGCAGCCAGCAGGCGGAGGGGCCGCCACCAACCCCAACCAGAACGTTGACCCCACGAAACGGGGCGTCGCTGACCCAGGAATGTTCGATGGGTCAATTAGCAAGTTTGAAGAATGGTGGGCCAAGATGAAGGCCTTTATCATCACGGCCCAGTCAACTAGTCCTCGGGCAAGGACCCTAATGGTCTGGTCCAGAATGACGGGCCCAGTTGCCGGAGCATACGCGCGGGCGCGTATTGATCAATGCCTCCCAACCGGCACGTGGCCAACCTATGATGAGTTGGTAGCAGAAGTTGAGGCGCGCTTCAGGCCGCTTCACAACAAAGACTGGGCTCGGGAGCAGCTCAGCAAAATTCGCCAGGGACAAGCTAGGACAGAGGAGTTCCTGGCTAAGTTCAATGCGTTAAGGACCACGTCCGGGGTATCCGACGATTACGCAATTTTCATGCTGGAGAGGGCTATCCGCCCCGAAATACTTCAGCAAATCTTCGTTCAGGGACGCCGCAAGGAAACCTGGGCGGAGTACGACGTCGAGGTTAGAGGCCTCGGTGCTGCCCTGGAGGCAGTAAGAATCAAGACTGGCGGAGCGTCCTCTCGATGGGGACAAAACTTCTCACGACCCTCGCCCGGGGTTATGTCAGGGCAAGGCGCACCCATGGATATTGGGGCTGCGCAGGGCGGTTCTGGAAGCCATCCCAAAAAGGACTTTTCTAACTACCAATGCTACGCTTGCGGCCAGAAGGGCCACATTCGTCCGCATTGCGTGCAGGGCGGGAACAAAGGCAAAGGGCGCCAGGTGCGCTCTGAAGGTGTTGATCCGCGGCTCGCCGCAATGGATGGGATGACTTTCGAACAGATTGTCGCCCATGTTGGTAAATTAAAAGAATCGGAGCTGCAGTGAAGTCGGGTCCTGCAGGCTTGGACAATGTTTGTACTGGACAAGTTTCTTTTCTCGCTTTTAGTTTCTCTTCTCGTTATCGCTCGATTTCATCTTCTAAAAATAGCACAAAAGAAAACACAAAAATAGATAATACAAAAGCACAAAAAAAGGTTTCATTCTCGGACATAGTAACTGTAAATAGGTTCTCTTCTCTCTCGGTAGATAATATGGACAACGATTCGGACTTTGTACCTAAACCGTCTGCTGAAGGGTCCCAAAAGGGCTCGGGACCGGACGTAAAACTGGCTCCGCTTAATTCTTCGGCGTATAAAACCCCACAAAACAACGTTTCGGAAGGATCCGAGTCGGTTAGCGATGCTCAGGCGACAGTACCGCCAAAATCCCGAGTTCGCACGCTCAACTTAAAGGATCACGTATCAGTTCCTATTATTATTCGCACTAGGAAGGGTGATGCACATGCTGTGCAGGCCTTGTTGGATTCCGGTGCTACAGGTGTTTTCGTGGACGCCAAATTCGTTGATCGAAAGAAGCTTCCCAAGTTGTCTCTCCCACGCGCTGTGGAGGTATTTAATGTTGATGGTACTCTTAACTCCGCTGGAAGGATTACACATCAAGTACCGCTTAGAGTTCAGTTCGGAGATCACTTCGAAGAGTTAGTAGCCGATGTCACGGATCTGGGATCTCACGACATGATTTTGGGGCACACGTGGCTTGCCACCCACAACCCGGAAGTCAACTGGAAGACCGGTGAAATCTCGATGAAAAGATGTCCTCGGAGTTGCAGGCAACTCGCACCGAAGCCGGCCTTCGTTAGACGTGTCGAAAAGGAGGAGATCCAGGCCCTCGAAGACTGGCATAATATATTCAGAGCCGACAAGCAGGAGGCTCCTAAAAAGGACAAAACCCCTGAGGAACTGGTTCCGAAGGAATACCACGAATATTTAAGCGTCTTCTCTGTCCAGGAATCCGAACGCATGCCACTTAGGAAACCTTGGGACCACGCGATAGAACTAAAGGAGTCGTTTGTTCCGAAAAAGGGAAGGTTGATCCCTCTCAGCCCTGATGAGCAAACCGAAGTTAGCAACTTCGTTGACGGACAGCTCAAAAAGGGTTATATTCGGCCTAGTAAATCACCGCAAACTTCTCCCGTGTTCTTCGTCCCTAAGAAGGATGGCAAGAAGCATATGGTACAGGATTACCGCTATTTAAACGAGCATACAGTCAAGAACTCGTATCCGCTCCCGCTCATCTCGCAGCTTGTTGACAAGTTGAAAGGCTGTAAATTATTTACGAAAATGGACCTTAGGTGGGGGTACAACAACATTCGGATCAAGGAAGGTGACGAGTGGAAAGCCGCTTTCGTCTGTCACCGTGGAGCCTTCGAACCGCTGGTTATGTTCTTTGGATTATGTAATTCCCCCGCCACGTTCCAGAATATGATGAACGACATCTTCGGTGATATGGAGGACGTTCTAGTTGTATATATAGACGATCTTATGATATTTACGAAAACGGACGATGAAAAGGAGCACAACAGGATTGTGCTAGAGGTGCTTAGAAGGTTGAAGGAGAACGACTTGTTCGTTAAACCGGAGAAATGTTTATTTAAGCAAAAAGTGGTCGACTTTCTGGGTATGATAGTTGGCACGAATGGGGTTAAGATGGATCCCGCTAAAGTCGCTGCTGTGCGTGATTGGCCGGTCCCCACTTCTGTTCGTGGAGTTCGAGGCTTCCTTGGCCTTGCGAACTTTTACCGACGGTTCATAAAGGATTTCGCGCAAGTCGCGCGCCCCCTTAACGACCTGACTAAAAAGGACACTCCGTTTCTCTGGTCCGACAAGTGCCAAGTAGCGTTTGACACGCTTAAGGAAGCCTTCACAACTGCGCCTATACTTATGTTCCCCGATCAGGATCGGAAGTTCCGTTTAGAAACCGATGCCTCGGATTACGCAACCGGAGCCGTGCTCTCGGTGGAATGCGATGACGGTCTCTGGAGACCAGTTGCCTATTCGAGTCACTTGCTTAGTGGAGCAGAGCTTAATTATACGGTTCACGACAAAGAGATGCTAGCCATCATCCGCGCTCTAGAGCAATGGCGTCACT
Source organism: Pisolithus albus (assembly GCA_024613165.1). NCBI lineage: Eukaryota > Fungi > Basidiomycota > Agaricomycetes > Boletales > Pisolithaceae > Pisolithus > Pisolithus albus. The sequence goes on along the minus strand of JANFAB010000001.1, from coordinate 495,675 downwards.
ACCTTGAGGCTGCTCCGTACCAGTTTGAGATTTGGATGGATCACCACAACCTTAAATGGTTTATGACGTCGCAAAAGCTTCAACCATGCCAGGCGCGTTGGGTGCAGTACTTCAGTCGTTTCAACTGTGTTATCGTCCACAAACCAGGTGTTTCGATGGGGTGACCAGATGCTCTCTCTCGCCACGAAGACTTAGTAGAAAATCATGAAAATGCCAAATCTGAGGAATCGTTATTTATTAAACCCGAACAAGTGTGCGCTGTGCGCCTAGAGAGTCCCTTCATGGAAGAACTACGCAGTGTAACGGCCGAGGTTGACGCTGGAACGCTCGACCGATGCGACGGTTTACTGTATGACGGAGACGAAGTTTTCGTGCCTGAGGCACTTAGACAGAAGGTGCTCGCCGCTCTTCACGATTCGCCCCTAGCGGGTCATCGAGGCGTAAAAGGAACTCAGGAGTTGATCACACGCTGGTTCACGTGGTCTACCTTGAAGCCTGATGTCGAGGAGTACATAAAGCATTGTCAGACGTGTCAAGCTAGCAAGCCTAGTAACAAGCTGCTGGCAGGTGAACTCAAATCTTTACCCGTCCCCGATGGGCCTTGGAAAGATCTTACGACCGACTTTATGGATATAGGAGTCAGGAGCTCCTCTGGAAAGTCTTACATCCTAGTCGTAGTCGATCGGTTCTCTAAGGAAGCAGAGTTTATCCCCTGCACTGAAAAGGAAACTGCCGCTAGTACGGCACGGCTTTATTTAACTCACGTCTGGAAGCATCATGGCCTTCCGCAGTCTCTTGTCTCGGATCGCGGACCGCAGTTCACATCTCAGTTCTCGAAGGAGTTATTTAAAATGTTGGGTGTCGAGCAGAAGCTCTCGACGGCGTTTCATCCACAGACGGATGGTCAAACAGAGCAGTTGAACCACGAAATTCAGCAGTATTTATGGATGTATGCAAACCATCAGCAGGAACGATGGGAGGATTGGCTTCCCCTAGCTCAGTTCGCGTACAACAACTCCAGGTCTTCTTCTACTGGCAAGTGCCCCTTTGAAGTTACTCGTTCGTATACACCACAGATGGGCATCGAGCCGACGACTTCTAAGGTAGAAGCAGCGGAGGAGACCACTAAAGACTGGTTCCAGGTGTTCCAGGAAGTGCGCGAAAGTTTGGGAAAAGCTAGGACTCGTCAAAAGACTCAGGCAGATAAACGACGATCCCCTTCCCCCGCTTACTCCGTAGGCTCACAGGTTTGGCTGGCTACCGACCATTTATCGCTGAAGGATCGGCAGAGCCGAAAGTTGACCGAAAAGTGGATAGGCCCATACGAGGTCTCAGACGTTTTACCCAACGCTGTTAAGTTAAAGTTACCGCGCTCGATGTGCATACACCCAGTAGTGAACGTTTCAGGAGTGAAACCTTATCTCGGTGCTCTTGATGGGCAACCAGTTACTCGGCCCAGCCCACAACGGGTTACGGATGAAGGAGATGTTGAGTATGAAGTTGAGAAGGTTGTCGATTCCCACTTGAAGCGTGGTAATCTTCAGTTCCTCGTTCATTGGAGGGGATACCCAGAGGAGGATCGCACTTGGGAGCCTAGATCCGCTCTTAAGAATGCCCAGGAGGCAATAGACGATTTCTACAAACTCCACCCCGGTGCCCCCTGGAAACTTCGTGCGCTCTCGACCGAGGGTCTCTTTTTCTCCGCTGTACCCGACCCTTTGACTGCTGTGCAGCCTATCTGGTCTCGCCTGGAAGTCGAGCCATAGGAGGGGATAGTGTAATGGCCCGTACTTTTTCACTACTTGTTGTAGCGTAGTCTTAGCGTACTTCTCCTTATTTATCCACTCTCTGGTTAGGGTTACTTAGATGCGCTCATAGACACTTTACTTAGTCAGCTGCTTGGTCAGCACTGCCGCCTTGACTCAGCGTGTCCTGCTGCAGCCAATGGCGTTTGTCCCTCTTTGTTTGGTTTGTTCTACGACGTTCCACGGTACAAACACTCTAGTTAGTATAAATACCGTCTCTCTTGTCGTAGACACTCCAATTGAGTTCATTTGTGCATCGCGCATTAACTCTGTTCCCTTCATCCTCATCCTTCTATCAGTCAAGGAGTGACCGATAACAGTCTTCGGATTGATAGTGTTACAAAGGCGAATATCTTCTAGCCCGGTGGGACCGCCATAAACATCACCGGGACTCCTGAGAAGATCCATGAAGGATCCGGGGCGAACGTTGTAGGAGGGCTCCCAGGACAGATCATTGAAATTGGCAATACCAGATAACCCAGTGGCGACAGAGTGATCAACAAGGGGGTAAGGAGGATCTGGACAAGCACCAGGAGTGGGAGGAAAGTAGAACCTCGGTGTCGGCTGTAGTGGGCACGGATTTTTATCTAGGTAAACATGAGTTAGTGGGTGGCTCGTCTCCGACGCGATGGATTTACCTTGGTGGTGTGAAATGTCAGTCCCTCGTAAAGTAAGCTCTTCCATTTGCATGGAACGACTTTGCGGGAGCACGAGAAGAGTCGACTGGGGTGCAGTGAGAGCGCGGTTCAAACACCAAGGCGCGAAGCTAGCAAAAAAAATAAGTGACACGACAGATGACAGCGGAGACATACACGCATGAGGGCGTGATGTCAATCTGCCAGGTTTCTACACGGTACATTTGCGATAATTAGTTTAGAGAAAACAAGGAAATAATCAAGCCAATATTCACCTTACTAATCACTTGCGATGACATCCTGTTTGACAAGCCCGAGCAGAATACGTCCAATAGCTCCTATGTACGAGGATTAGCAGAATCATCCCTGCTGAATGGATCATGACTAACGCTCTGTATGGACAATTCATCGGAAGACTGTGAGCGAGAAAAATGCGTATTAGTGCCATGGAACCATAGTGGTACAATCGAGAAACATACCCTACACACGTTGAGCCCTAAATCGTCGCCCAGAAGTATGGTCGAAAACGTACCGGCGCAGACACCACATATCATCTCCATCGACTCGCAGCATCTCGCAGCGTAAGAGGGCTGGCTCCTCATGCATTTCACAGTACCCTGAAAAGCTGACCCGTTCTCTCCTGGTGCGGGTACCCACTCCCGTAATGGTGTGGTCGAATCCCTTGTGATCGATGTGGCGTGGTGGCCTCGTCATGGCCCACAGTAAAAGCTACACTTTAACTGCCAATGGCACCAGGATGCACCTCGCCTTCCTGATTATGTAAGTGAAGATAAGGTCACATGATGGATACACACCGAAGTCCTCACTAGAAACGAACTCCCATCGCATTGTAAGTATATCTTCAGTGCAGCATTCTATCCCTCATGTTTTCTTTGTAAACGAGGTCTATCTATCTTCGATGGTGCTGTCACTTCGCAAAGCTTCAAAACAACGTGAAGCCACGACACGATGGCTTAATAAACCTGGGTTTGTTTTCGTCGTTGCGTCCGTTGTGCACATAATCTGAATCTACGTAGCGTCTTAGAAGCGCAACGGGAGAAGGCGCGTCTATGCGCGGCTCGGTAAGACCTTATTTGTGAATAACGAAGCTTCGTACCACCAACCTGCCCAACTGCGGGCAAACTAGGAACCGTGAAAGGTAGGTGTTCAAATATTGTATTGATGTCGTTGCTCATCTCGCTTTTTGGAACCTCTCAGGAAGAAGGCTGAATGCCTTGCCGGAGTCAGCTCTCGTACGGTTGGAGCTATCGAAGGTGCATCAGATCAGTGCGACCTAGACGACGACGCGGAACCGATAATGTCTTCTCTTCATTCGAGTACGGCCGGCCCGATCCCAACCCTTCCAGAACTGCAGCTATCGGTTGATGAATGGAAGTCTGACTGGGGGCCAGAAAGTGTATGGCTGAAGAAATTCGATGAGTCTCTTCGCAACGCACAGGAGAAGGGGTTGGCGAGTATAGACCGTTTCTTTACAGAGTGCGAGGTTCACGTGCGTGAAGGGCGTCGCATTCTACACCTTTTACGACAGGTTGCTAGTACTACGCGCAGCATACAACGGGGACGTCAACTAGATACCTATTTGCAGATCTTCGACTTGCTAGAAGTCGTCTTATCGGAGGTTAAGTTTTTTGAGATAAAACTAGATGAATATGCACCTGCCGTACCCTACAGCCACGTTTCCGATGCTAGATACTACAACGGAATGTAGCCTTCCCGATTTTAAACATAACTGTTGTTCCTAATAACGAAGTGTAATAGCGAAGTGTAATAGCGAACCGTTCGCTATCACATATGAGATTGCTCCGGCATTGACGATGAGAGCACTAGGGCGGTTGTAAATTGATACAGGGTGTCCCTCGTTGATATAGAGCTCGCTGGTAACCGACCGAGACGTAGTCATACGGTTGTGCTAGTCTGAGGATACATGATGCATCAACCATATCGTACACTGCGCGAGTTGATTGATCATGAAATCCGGCATAAACACTACACTTCAAGCTTCATGTGCTTTACCTACATAATACATACACAACATCCTCAATTTTGTATTTCTTTTCTGTGAAAGCCTAATGGGTAGATCACACTGCAACGAAGATCTTACTCCCTTTCTTGGGTAAGGACATAGGATGCAATCGAGACATGACATTGTTCAAGCTACTACGCAACACGGACATTACTCATTTCCTCAGATAAATCGTCCACATGCCTCCAATACTCCAGATCGGACGCCGACTCTTCGCAGGGTGTAATACGAGAGGAACTAGACACATCCAACGTACCCTGAGTGAGAAAGCGCGTGCCCAGGTTCGGCACACATCTAACCTCATTGGAATAATATGCGTTTCTATAACGTTGCAATGCTTCTTGGAAAGTCGCACATTTGAAGTGGATATTCTTGGAGACACCAAGGACTCTTGCGGCCGCGTCGTTCCTGCACAGCGAGAAGTAATCAGAGCATGTATACAACAGAGGGATAACACTTACCAGCTGTAGAAAATTCCCGGCTCTTGGCCAACGATAACGACGAAGAATTCATTAACGGGGGTGGCGGGCAGTTCGATGTCGTCGGGGTGAATGGGTCACACTGGGAGATGCTTAGGCGTGCGTGGGGAACGGGCTGGAACTGCCACTGGGCTAGCAGTTCGGAGGGAATTCTTATTAGTGGGCGCACGAGACTTTCTGGGTGTCGACTGAGAGGATTTGACTAAGGGGGGGGCTGTTGCTCGGTCACGAACTGAAGGAACAGGAGAAGAGTCGGATTCCCGGTTTTGCCCGCTTGGTAGCGATAGAGCTGGGGAATAGTTGTGGACATGGGCAGATGAGGGCAGTAAGGTGGGTTGCTGTGAAGTCGTCTCCGTGACTTTTGTAGTGCGTGTGCGAAGCTTCGTAACGGTAACATTTACTGTCTCTGTACCGGAGGACGTTGTCGTCGTGGTGGTGGTCTCCTCATTGATCGTCTCTGTTTCAACTGTCTCCGTGGTATGGGATGATGCTCCTGCAACTTATAAGACCAATCAAAAGCCAGTAGCATGGTGTATGATATCCGACTCACCACCAAGAGGCATATCAAGAGGTATATCAGCGTTGTTTGACATCGAAATCGTAAGCAGATTATCGACGCTGCAGCATGTATCACGTGCACAAATGAGCAATACGCACCGAGACTCAGTCGTGAGTTAATAAACCCAAAATGCCCATAGGCACCAGCTGTGCACGGGGGAGCAAGAAGGCTAAGCTTTCCACAAGTCGAGTCCATCATGTTCTTGTTTCTCGTAAGTTTTCCGGGGGGGTTGCTCGGACGGTCAATGAGATTCTTGGGCCAAAAAAGTTGGAGACAAGGGCAATGGAGGCGAGGGAGCGTCAAAAGGCACGACTCGAAGGTTATTTCACAGATGATAATTAACGCCAGACTCACTGATACCCGGAACTGTGTATAGCAATGACTCCCCAGGAGCGACACGCTCTTGAAGCACTCCATGACGGGGACGAGAATTTCCCCCAACCAGAGACAGACGATGTGTACGACGTCACAAGCATTTTGGATGGATCGAAGAGTATCGACTTCAGTCATGGTGGTGGCGAGCTCTGTGACCTTGCGAGGGACCTGTTCAATGACACGAAGAATATGTGAGTAAAATACTATATGAGAATGCGGAATTGATAACATACAATATCACAGAGAAGATGAGGGCTGGCAGAAGCACCGCATGGACTATCAAACCCGTCGCGACCGTGCACGGTGTCGGACTGATGCATTTGCGAGGGAGATGCCAGAGTTGGTGCGGGCATATCTGGAGTGGAGTGCGAAGAGCGCTGGTAAGTTTTGTAGCGAAACCGGTTGGTGCAGGAACACCCGACCATCGACGGACTCGAATGATGGACAAGTGCAGCTTTACATGCTTGGTATCTTTTGTGGGTCCTTATTTACTCAATAAGCCTTGCCCACGCTGAATCCTGCCCAATTAGGCGCTGAGAAACACGTTCTGCACATTAAGACTGAGGATTTCTCAGTCTCTTCCACACTTGTCTGCCAGGGGGTTGTTCCGTGCGCCCCACTGCGTCCTCATACTGCTGTCATGATTGACGCTTTGGAGCTTTATCGTGTAGCCCGAAATCGCAGCCCGCATCTTTCCATACAGGCATTTGTCAAGACCATATCAGATCTTCAAGGCGTAACGTATCTCGCTAGAAAGCGAAGCTGGCACAAACGACGGTGAGCATAGCCATGGAAGGCTGGAACAAGGGACGTATAGTTAAGGGCTTGTGCTCGTGGCCCGACCACGCTGCGATTAAGAGTCGCCCCGAACTTACAACCTATGTCGTAGCCACCTGCGAGATTGTCTCCAAACATGTCCAATAGTTTGGAGACAACAGCGAGCGGGTACTTCGCCCTGATTTTCTGTGAGGCTAAGCAATATGTACATATGGTATAGGGGACTCACTGTTCACCGCTCTGTACTATATCCGCAATCACGAGCGAGAAGCCATGCCTGCAGATGGCCATGAATATACCGGCTTCGTCAAATATACCCCACATTCTAGAGGTAACATCCTCTTTCATGTTTTTCCACCTTCCAGTGCACGGGTTGTCGCTATCAGCCTATGGGGAGGCAGGATGGCATATTGATACTAAAAGAAAATCAACGGGAACATACCGTTGGTTCTGTCAAAGATGCATCGCTGCCCCCTGCTCCAAATTGGTCGACAAAAGACCGAGACAAGTAGCGGTCGTCGCCTACAAACCGTTCTCCAATATCCTTTGCAGTAGATTTGTAACCGCCAATTGCTGCCCTTGAGATGCGTTTCAATGAGTCGTTACCGTCCATCGCAAACAATAATTTGAACTTCAAATCTGGCTCGTCCTTGAGAGTATACGTGCAGGCAGGGCAAGAGTTCTGGAGTCGCCAATCTGGTGCATCGCGGCAAAGGACTTTGAGGACAAGATCGTTGACTACGAGGTGCATCTGAAGGTAGACGTCGAGAGCGATGCTGAATAAGCGAGTGAGGTAGGGACGATATTGAACCTAGGACAACGTAAACGAGCTATCCAGTAGTAGAATGCAAGAAACATGATGGCCTAGGACTCGAAGACCTCGAAGGTTGTGAGCGGACGTTTTCGAAGACAAATGGGCTGGCGTCAGCTGTACGTTATGCAAGTGCATTCCATCGCTGTCAGGCGATCGTGGGATACGTAGCACACAATGACGAATACGAGGTTTATCAGAATCTCAGTAAGTTGTTTTACCTACAAATACGCTAGGCTCACACATTTCAGCTACAATGATTCTCAACAACTACAAGCAGGCCATTCGCATTATTCAAGAAGGAAAGAATGCCCTCCCGCGCCTCATGGATGAGCTCGGCATCACAGATGTGTCCGTATTCAGCTTGTGGCTCTTAGAGGAGAAGGAGTACCTGACTGCTCGTTCACGCGAACCTGAAGAGGAAACGTTGCAAATGGAGTACTGGCAGAAGCTCGTCAATTTGGACACAAGCAGGTAAGTCGGTCTTTGAGGCCGAAAGCATTGCTCACACTATCCTAGGAAACATCTCAGCGACCTCGCCTGGACCATGGCCACTCCTTCTTCTGCTTCAACCTCGTCATTTGTCCAGAAGGATATAGCGGCTATGACATGAAAGGAGACGATGCGCCGTCATGCTATGGAGAACTTCGAGAAGGATCTCAAAATGGCCCAGGAACTCGAAATCAAGCTCGGTATCACAAAACGTTGGGTGCCTGAAGATGAAGAGTGGCAGACCGCCGGCCGCTTAGTCGCGAATCGCAAGTATCAGTGCTGTCTCGATCAACTTGAGTCCCTTGTCGTCGCCTGGATTTTTGAGTTGTCGAAGATGAACCAGGCAGGCACAGGTAAGTTTACTACTTGTTATGTTCCACAAATTCAACTTGCATCTACTAGGATACAAACTGCGTAAGCATATCGCAAAGGCTCTCAAGGCACGCTCAGCTGCTATTCGCACCGCGCTCGATCGATTCAACACAGCCGCTCGCGCTTGTTCTCCCCCGCACCGTCAGCTCACTTTTGAGGAAGTCGTGGAGTATACGTTCCTCGCCGATTTTGACCTCCTTTGTAATTCTACCCATGAAGACATCTCTCAGCGACCATGGGCTTCCCCTGCTGCACGTGCGGCCATGGACCAGTACTTTAAGGTTTGTCGTGCAGAGGAGGAAATCAAGCGTCTCAACGTTGAGATCCGTCGTATCATCACATATCTACGTGATGAAGATCGCTACATGGAAGCTTGTATTGCTCAGCTTCAAGTTAGTCATCCCACGCTTGCTTATCAAGTCCAAGTCCATTACAACATTCGAGCAAGATTCACCAATCATCATTTGCGTCTGCTCACTGAAATTGCCCATCTCCATGGGTTCACGGGTACTACTGTTGCTGGAGAATCGACGAAGACAAACCCCGGAGATAGTGCAGGAGAGCCCGCGACCGTAATTCCCTCAGCCTCCTCCATTGCTGCCGTTCCCACTTTCCCTCCCGCAGTCTGTCACTCTGGCGACGATAGCAGCGACCTCGATGAGCCTGACACAGACGACGATGAGTATGGGGACGACAGCAGCACGCTCACTCTACAAGAAATCATTCGTATATCATCGGATGGGTATGGGGTGCAGGAGTAACACCAGCCTAGCTTAGCCTAGCTATATTAGTAGTTGCGTAGATGTAACTACTTATCGATTTCTGTAAGTCAACAACAGCGGTGTTTTCATTGTGTCATGTGACACGTATTTTCAATAATTATTCGTGATGTAAGGCGGGATGGGAGTGTGGGGAATGCACACCAGTGTGCCGATGTTACGGGATATCGAGAGTTATTCATGCTGGACTTCGGCCTATGGGAGAAAAGGGTGTGAGGCAATTAATTATCCAATTTATCTGTAACATAGGGCGGGATGGTGGATAGGGCGTGCACAGCCACGCCCCGGTGTCATTTACAATGTGCGGCGGGAATGAACACAGCCATGCCGACGTCACGCAATGGGAGAATGGGGTGGGACACAAATAATTATCTAGCTTTATTTGTGCCATTGAGCGGGATGTAAGATAAGCTGTGACTAGGCGTGCACAGCCATGCCACCGGTGGCATTTAGACAGTACGGTAATTGGTGATTATTGGTACTGGACTGATGGGATGGCGGAAAGGCACACAGCCACATTGCCGGCAGCAGTTAACATGTCAAGGCACAGTAATAACTGGGGATTATTCGTACTGGATGCATAACACTGACGACAATGTGTTTTACCTATATTTTTCTCATATTGATTCATACTAGGTACTGGGTTTTTCCATATTTATTCGTACTGGCAGAGAATGAAGGCAAACTGGCTAAATTAGACTGACACACCCATCACGACTGTAGTTCTAATAAAAGCCATTAAGTGGGAACCTCAGGTGTTCACGAAGATTTCATCGTACTACCGCATCTCGCCAGTTATGTACATTATGTAATAGCATATTGTATTCTTGGCGCTACCTTCGATGACGCTGTCTGCCTCTTCTGCAAGTGGCCCCTTGTAACGGCCCGTACTTTTTCACTACTAGTTGTAGCGTAGTCTTAGCGTAGTCTACCTTATTTATCCACTCTCTGGTTAGGGTTACTTAGATGTGCTCAAAGACGCTTTGCTTAGTCAGCTGCTTGGTCAGCATTGCTGCCTTGACTCAGCGTGTCCTGCTGCAGCCAATGGCGTTTATCTCTCTTTGTTTGGTTTGTTCTACGACGTTCCACGGTACAAACACTCTAGTTAGTATAAATACCGTCTCTCTTGTCGTAGACACTCCAATCGAGTTCATTTGTGCATTGCGCATTAACTCCGTTCCTCATCCTCAGCCTTCCTATCAGTCAAGGAGTGACCGATAACAGTCTTCGGATTGTTAGTGTTACACTTGAACTCGATTCTACTAGTTATCCCTCACTCCGCTTGCGCCCAGGCATATAGGGCAACTATACCCAGACTCCAGGGTTAAGGAGCTTCATCTTCTCGCCTTTCTTTCTTCACGAGACGACGCTTTTAGTCTCGTCCCCTTTACGGCAAGGGGTTGTGTTGAAGAAGAAACCGTAGTTAGTAGTCCCGCTGTCCGTCAAGGGCAGTGTGAAGGCGTAACCCACATTAGGGGGTGGAAACGCATAGCGTAACAGTAGTTCCCCTACGTCATGGGAGGTAGAAAGCGTACTACCAGTATCCCTAGTTACCGCACTGTAGTTGAGACAGAGTACCGCCACTGAGGGCAGGGAAAATCTCGTCATCATTCCTCGCGTCAAGAAGTCAGAGTCTTTGGCTCCTCGTGTTAGGTTTTCTCCTTACCTAAAAAAGGAAGAATCGCCCGTTCCCCCGCTCCTGTTCGCTCAGGAAGTAACACCCCTCGAGCAACAAATCTTCGGTACTCCCAAACCACTTCTCCCTCGCCTCTCCCCGCTTCCTCTTCGCTCCCCCTCTCCCGACCCAAATCTTCTAGGTTTCGTCCTACACGTACCATACAACTTACGGAACAGACAAACGGTCATCCCGCCCCCTCGTCTTCCCATGGTCCTAACCGATTTCCGTCGAGATGGACCAGTTCACCCAAGACCAGCTGCAGTTCATGCAGCAAATGACTACTTTAATCACCGCGCAGGTCGCCAACCAGGTGGCCCAGCACGTCGCCAACGTGGTGGCAGGCATGCAACAGCAGCAGCCAGCAGGCGGAGGGGCCGCCGTTAACCCCAATCAAAACGTTGACCCCACGAAACGGGGTGTCGCTGACCCAGGCATGTTCGACGGGTCAATAAGCAAGTTCGAGGAGTGGTGGGCCAAGATGAAGGCCTTTATCATCACGGCTCAGTCGACCAGCCCGAGGGCGAGGACACTCATGGTTTGGTCTAGGATGACTGGACCAATCGCTGGAGCATACGCGCGGGCGCGTATCGATCAATGTCTCCCGACAGGGACGTGGCCCACCTACGACGAATTGGTGGCAGAAGTAGAAGCGCGGTTTAGGCTGCTTCATAATAAAGACTGGGCAAAGGAACAGCTCAGCAAAGTTCGTCAAGGATCGGCTAGGACAGAAGAGTTCCTGGCCAAGTTTAACGCTCTAAGGACCGCATCCGGGGTATCCGATGATTACGCGATCTTTATGTTGGAAAGGGCACTCCGCCCAGAGATCGTTCAGCAAATCTTCGTTCAGGGTCGTCGCAAGGACACCTGGGCGGAATACGATGTCGAGGCCAGATGCCTCGGTGCTGCCCTGGAGGCAGTTAGGATTAAAACTGGCGGTGCATCCTCTCGATGGGGACAAGGTTTCTCACGACCCTCGCCCGGGGTTATGTCAGGGCAAGGCGCACCCATGGATATTGGGGCTGCGCAGGGTGGTTCTGGAAGCCACCCCCAAAAGGACTTTTCTAACTACCAGTGCTACGCATGCGGCCAGAAGGGCCATATTCGTCTGCACTGCCCGCAGGCCGGGAACAAGGGGAAAGGGCGCCAGGTGCGCTCTGAGGGTGTTGACCCGTGGCTGGCCGCCATGGACGGGATGACTTTCGAGCAGATTGTCGCCCATGTTTCTAAGTTAAAAGAGTCGGAGCTGCAGTGAAGTCGGGTCCTGCAGGCTCGGACAATGTTTGTACTGGACAAGTTTCTTTTCTCCCTTTTAGTTTCTCTTCTCGTTGTGCCTCGGTTTCGTCTAAAAATAGTACAAAAGAAAACACAAAAATAGAAAATACAAAAGCACAAAAAAAGGTTTCGTTTTCGGACATAGTTACTGTAAATAGGTTTTCTTCTCTCTCTGTAGATAGTATGGACGACAATTCGGACTTTGTACCTACATCGTCTGTTGGAGGGTCCCGAAAGGGCTCGGGACCAGACGTTAAACTGGCACCGCTTAATTCTCCAAGCAATAAAACCTCTAAAAATAGCGTTTCGGAAGGATCCGAGTCGGTTAGCGATGCTCAGGCGACAGTACCGCCAAAATCCCGAGTTCGCACGCTCAACTTAAAGGATCACGTATCAGTTCCTATTATTATTCGCACTAGGAAGGGTGATGCACATGCTGTGCAGGCCTTGTTGGATTCCGGTGCTACTGGTGTTTTCGTGGACGCCAAATTCGTTGATCGAAAGAAGCTTCCCAAGTTGTCTCTCCCACACGCTGTGGACGTATTTAATGTTGATGGTACTCTTAACTCCGCTGGAAGGATTACGCATCAAGTACCGCTTAGAGTTCAGTTCGGAGATCACTTCGAAGAGTTAGTAGCCGATGTCACGGATCTGGGATCTCACAACATGATTTTGGGTCATACGTGGCTTGCCACCCACAACCCAGAAGTCAATTGGAAAACCGGTGAAATCTCGATGAAGAGGTGTCCTCGTAGTTGCAGGCAACTCGTGCCGAAGCCAGCCTTCGTTAGACGTATCGAAAAGGAGGAGGTCCAGGCCCTCGAAGACTGGCATAATATATTCAGAGCCGACAAGCAGGAGGCTCCTAAAAAGGACAAAACCCCTGAGGAACTGGTTCCGAAGGAATACCACGAATATTTAAGCGTCTTCTCTGTCCAGGAATCCGAACGCATGCCACTTAGGAAACCTTGGGACCACGCGATAGAACTAAAGGAGTCGTTTGTTCCGAAAAAGGGAAGGTTGATCCCTCTCAGCCCTGATGAGCAAACCGAAGTTAGCAACTTCGTTGACGGACAGCTCAAAAAGGGTTATATTCGGCCTAGTAAATCACCGCAAACTTCTCCCGTGTTCTTCGTCCCTAAGAAGGATGGCAAGAAGCATATGGTACAGGATTACCGCTATTTAAACGAGCATACAGTCAAGAACTCGTATCCGCTCCCGCTCATCTCGCAGCTTGTTGACAAGTTGAAAGGCTGTAAATTATTCATGAAAATGGACCTTAGGTGGGGATACAATAACATCCGGATCAAGGAAGGTGACGAGTGGAAGGCTGCTTTCGTCTGTCATCGTGGTGCCTTCGAACCGCTGGTGATGTTCTTTGGACTTTGTAATTCCCCCGCCACGTTTCAAAACATGATGAACGACATCTTCGGTGATATGGAGGACGTTCTAGTAGTATATATTGACGATCTTATGATATTCACGAAAACGGACGATGAAAAGGAGCACGACAGGATCGTGTTAGAGGTGCTTAGAAGGTTGAAGGAGAACGACTTGTTCGTTAAACCGGAGAAATGTCTATTTAAGCAAAAAGTGGTCGACTTTCTGGGTATGATAGTTGGCACGAATGGGGTTAAGATGGACCCCGCTAAAGTCGCTGCTGTGCGCGATTGGCCGGTCCCTACTTCTGTTCGTGGAGTTCGAGGCTTCCTTGGCCTTGCGAACTTCTACCAATGCTTCATAAAGGATTTCGCGCAGGTCGCGCGCCCCCTTAATGACCTAACTAAAAAGGACACTCCATTTCTCTGGTCCGACAAGTGCCAAATAGCATTTGACACGCTTAAAGAAGCCTTCACGACCGCACCTATTCTTATGTTCCCCGATCAGGATCGGAAGTTCCGTTTAGAAACCGATGCCTCGGATTACGCAACCGGAGCCGTGCTCTCGGTAGAATGCGATGACGGTCTCTGGAGACCCGTTGCCTATTCGAGTCACTTGCTTAGTGGAGCAGAGCTTAATTATACGGTTCACGACAAAGAGATGCTAGCCATCATTCGCGCTCTGGAGCAATGGCGCCACTACCTTGAGGCTACTCCGTACCAGTTTGAGATTTGGACGGATCACCACAACCTTAAGTGGTTTATGACGTCGCAAAAGCTTCAACCACGCCAGGCGCGTTGGGCGCAGTATTTTAGTCGTTTCAACTGTGTTATCATCCACAAACCAGGTGTTTCGATGGGACGACCGGACGCTCTCTCTCGCCGCGAAGACTTAGTAGAAAATCGCGAAAATGCTAAATCGGAGGAATCGTTATTTATTAAACCCGAGCAAGTGCGCGCTGTGCGCTTAGAAAGCCCCTTCATAGAAGAACTGCGCAGTGTAACGGCCGAGGTTGATGCTGGAACGCTCGACCGACGTGACGGTTTGCTGTATGACGGAGGTAAAGTTTTCGTGCCCGAGGCACTTAGACAGAAGGTGCTTGCTGCTCTTCACGATTCGCCCCTAGCGGGTCATCGAGGTGTAAAAGGAACTCAGGAGTTGATCACACGCTGGTTCACGTGGTCTACCTTGAAGCCCGATGTCGAGGAGTACGTAAAGCATTGTCAGACGTGTCAAGCTAGCAAGCCTAGTAACAAGCCGCCAGCAGGCGAACTCAAGTCTTTACCTATCCCTGATGGGCCTTGGAAGGATCTTACGACCGACTTTATGGATATAGGAGTCAGGAGCTCCTCTGGAAAATCTTACGTCTTAGTTGTCGTCGATCGGTTCTCTAAGGAAGCAGAATTCATCCCCTGCACTAAAAAGGAAACCGCTGCTAGTACGGCACGGCTTTATTTAACTCACGTCTGGAAGCATCACGGCCTTCCGCAGTCTCTCGTCTCGGATCGCGGACCGCAGTTCGCATCTCAGTTCTCGAAGGAATTATTTAAAATGTTGGGTGTCGAGCAGAAGCTCTCGACGGCATTTCATCCACAAACGGATGGTCAAACAGAGCGGTTGAACCGCGAAATTCAGCAGTATCTACGGATGTACGCAAACCATCAGCAGGAACGATGGGAGGATTGGCTTCCCCTAGCTCAATTCGCGTATAACAACTCCAAGTCTTCTTCTACTGGCAAGTGCCCCTTTGAAGTTACTCGATCGTATATGCCACAAATGGGCGTCGAACCGACGACTTCTAAGGTAGAGGCAGCGGAGGACACCGCTAAAGACTGGTTCCAGGTGTTCCAGGATGTACGCGAAAGTTTGGGAAAAGCTAGGACTCGTCAAAAGACTCAGGCAGATAAACGGCGATCCCCTTCCCCTGCCTACTCCGTGGGTTCACAGGTTTGGCTGGCTACCGACCATTTATCGCTGAAGGATCGGCAGAGCCGAAAGTTGACCGAAAAGTGGATAGGCCCGTACGAGGTCTCAGACGTTTTACCCAACGCCGTTAAATTAAAGTTGCCGTGCTCGATGCGCATACACCCGGTAGTGAATGTTTCACGGGTGAAAC
This sequence comes from Pisolithus albus, assembly GCA_024613165.1. Lineage (NCBI taxonomy): Eukaryota > Fungi > Basidiomycota > Agaricomycetes > Boletales > Pisolithaceae > Pisolithus > Pisolithus albus. Next base: position 480,101 of record JANFAB010000001.1, on the reverse strand, counting down.
CTTATCTCGGTGCTCTTGATGGGCAACCAGTTACTCGGCCCGGCCCACAACGGGTTACGGATGAAGGAGATGTCGAGTTTGAAGTTGAAAAGGTTGTTGATTCCCGCTTGAAGCGTGGTAATCTTCAGTTCCTCGTTCATTGGAGGGGATACCCGGAAGAAGATCGCACTTGGGAGCCTAGATCTGCTCTTAAGAATGCCCAGGAGGCAATAGACGATTTTTACAAACTCCACCCCGGTGCCCCCCGCAAACTTCGTTTACTCTCGACCGAAGGTCTCTTTTTCTCTGCTGTACCCGACCCTTTGACTGCTGTGCAGCCTATCTGGTCTCGCCTGGAAGTCGAGCCATAGGAGGGGATAGTGTAATGGCCCGTACTTTTTCACTACTAGTTGTAGCGTAGTCTTAGCGTAGTCTACCTTATTTATCCACTCTCTGGTTAGGGTTACTTAGACGCGCTCAAAGACGCTTTGCTTAGTCAGCTGCTTGGTCAGCATTGCCGCCTTGACTCAGCGTGTCCTGCTGCAGCCAATGGCGTTTATCTCTCTTTGTTTGGTTTGTTCTACGACGTTCCACGGTACAAACACTCTAGTTAGTATAAATACCGTCTCTCTTGTCGTAGACACTCCAATCGAGTTCATTTGTGCATTGCGCATTAACTCCGTTCCTCATCCTCAGCCTTCCTATCAGTCAAGGAGTGACCGATAACAGTCTTCGGATTGTTAGTGTTACACCCCTAGGTGATGGTTCTGCCAACTAATAATCAATTATGTCTATCCGCGCAGAACGTTATATGGCGATAGGTACAACAGCAACAACCAGGTCGAATGGCTGCGGGTGAACTTCTGTCCCAACTCAAATGCAGCTAAGTTTCGATCCCCATCGTGACCACGCTGCATCATGCCCTTGGTCCAGAAAGTGCGAGGGTCTGGCGCTCGCGCCATCAAATGCTTCGTGACGCAGAAGACAGGCATAATACTGGCTTGAAATTGGCCATTCGGTGGAGTTCGCCCTTATCATCTACTTACTCTGTGGCTCACCACTGTGCGAGGCTCGATCACAGGCGGGCACGGTACGGCCTAATACTACAACCCCATGGTGGAAACAATTCCTGATTCTGGTGAACTCCCCGGACGATTCGGTCAGTCCACAACGTGTTGATTGGATGACGGACCAGTGCGTGCCGAAGAGCCAGTTCAGGAAAGCGTCAAGGGGCGCCACTACAACTATGATGCTTGTCGGCACGCTGAAGAAACCTTGTGATTGAAAGTACCGCCTGGAAAGGGTTACGCGACGGAGATAGCCTTGCAGATAACGCACCTGTTGAGCAACGGTGCATGGCACAGAGGCCAGCTCCACTGGACTCACCTTAGGTTTGAGTAGAACGAGTTGAGGCGAAATTATGAGGGCAAAAGCGATTGTGTTTTGGGGCGCCGTAGGCTGCCTTTATATACTACAGGGTGAGTGTGACGTGACATGTGACAACTACCTAAATAGTCGTAGCTATTGTCTACCGTATTTGGTCTAAGTGTTGTTCTACCTATGTAGTAACTACTTCTCACGCTGCACTGAGTAGGCGCGTGTTCAACACTCCCCCTTGCTAAGTCGCTGGTTAAAGCGCGCAAGCATAGGATGGCGCTACAATTAAGTGCAGCCAGTTTTAGTCGTCAGCCTGATAGATTTCAAGCCCGAGTTGTGCCCTGAATTTCTCAAATTTTTCTCGACCCAAGTTCTTGGTAAACATATCCGCAGGGTTCTCTGCACCATCGATGAAGAATAGGGCGACTTTACTGTCAGCCACAGCTTCGCGTACATAGTGGTAGCGAATGTCGATGTGCTTGGACCTTTTCTCGGTCACAGGGTTTGAAGCCATAAACAAGGCTCCCTGGTTGTCACCGCAAATCGGAATGGGTTTCAACCTATATCCCAATTCCTCGAGCAGGTTTCGAATCCAGATTACTTGGCGGCTACAGTCACTGAGCGCCATGTATTCTGCTTCAGTGGACGACAGGGCTACTGTCTTTTGGGCATGTGATGTCCAACTGAAGATGCCATCAGCAAGTTTCAGGAAGAATCCTGTCTGCGATCGGCGGGTGGAAGGGTCAGAGGCCCAGTCTGAATCTGTACATGCAGTGATGCCTAGGCCAGAATCACCATTGAAAACGAGGGAATAATTTCTTGTCCCAAGTAGATAGCGGCAGATATACAGCGCTTTGTCTAGGTGTTCTTTGGACAGATTCGCGGAGTGTCGCGATAGAGCCGTCACGGCATATGCAATGTCAGGACGGGTGCCTAACATGATATAGAGCAGTGACCCAATCACTGTCTGGAAACGAGTTCTGAGCTCTGGGTCGGCAGGCTCGTCGTTCGGTAGGGCGTAGTACCCAGTGGGTAGTGGAGTCTTTGCCGGTTTGGCATTTTGGAGTCCACAGCGTTCAACGATTTTGTCGAGATAGGCGCATTGATCAAGATAGATCTTGCGGCCTTGGCGCTTGATGGACATCCGGAGGAACTCTCTAGGTTCTCCAAGATCTCTGCATTCCCACTTGCGCATGAACAGCGCTTTGACCTCATCGACTACAGTCTTGCTAGGGCCACAGAAGAGGGCGTCATCCACATATATAATGGTGACGACTGTATTTTTCCTCTTGTAGAGGAAGAGTCCAGCATCGGACTTGAGGCGCTCAAAACCTAGTTCCTTTAGGGATTTATCTAGTGTTCGCCACCAGGCCAGGCCAGCCTGCTTCAGGCCATAGAGGGCACGCTTTAAGCGGAGCACTTTCTGCTCTTCCCCAGGCACTGCAAAGCCTTCAGGTTGCTCCATGTAAATTTCTTCTTCAAGTTCGCCATATAGATAGGTGCTCCTGACATCGAGAGCTGAGATGTACCAGTTTTCAAGCGCAGCAAGCGCGAACATAAGGCGCACGGTTTCGTAGCGCACTACTGGTGAGAAGATTTGGTCAAAGTCTAAACCTTCGACCTGGGAGTACCCTTTGGCGACAAGCCTAGCTTTCTTCCGGCCATCGGACTTTACGTCGAATACCCAACGGTTTTTTATCACCTTTCTCCCCCTTGGGCGGCTTACGAGGTCAAAGACCTTCCGCTTACGGAGCATGTCCAGCTCCTCACGACATGCAGTTTCCCACTGCTGCTGCTCAGCCTTGGGTAGGCGAGCAATGTCACGGTAAGACCATTCCCGCACATTAAGTTTGGGAGGCTCACTAGAGGGGACCGCTTTGGCGAGGAGGAAATTTGCCAGTTCTGCTCCCCCTTCCCGGCATATCCGCTCGACGTCATCCTCACTACTGGGGGACGGAGCAGGGGGTGGTTCCGGGAATCCTCCTGGCACAGGGCGAGATCCTGACGATTCGCCAACTGTTTCTCTCCATCGGCGCTCATTTTCAATATCCCTGAACTGTTCGACAGGGTGGCGCCGTTCGCCATAGATATTTCCTGGGCGAACTGGAGGTCTGCGCTCCCTTTGGGGGCGCACTGGTGCTGGAGGCACAGGGGGCCTGCGCTCCTTACGAGGGCGGCGAGGTTCCTGGGGTGGTGGTGGGTTTCGAGCCGGAGAAGGTGTTCTCGGCGGCGGAGGAACAGGTTCCTGCTCCACTGGAGTCTCAGCACGCTGTCTACCCTGAGTGGGGCACGAAGGACGAGGAGGGTCATCCTCAGGTGGTGCAGGGACCTCATGAGTGGGCTCATGATCATCGCGGACTGGTTGTCTGACGCGAGATCTAGTCGAGGAGCAGCGGGGGAACGCGCTCTCATCGAAAGTTGCATGTGCCGCAGTGAATATGGCATTGGAGGGGCGCATAAAAAGGTAGTTGCGCTCATTCCCTGGAGCAACACCAATGTAGGTCATTAATTCAGACTTCGCAGCCATTTTGTTGGCGCGAGCCTCGGCAGGCAAATATACATATGCGCCGCATCCAAAAACCCGAAGGTGGTCGATGGATGGTTCCTCCCCATTAATCAACTGATAAGGGGTGCGCCAGTTAACACGGCGCATCGGTGACCTATTGTAGACATGGGTCGCATGGGAGAAAGAGAACTCCCACCAGGAGTCAGGGAGGCAAGCCTCGATTCTCATAGACTCGGCCTTGTCCATGAGGGTGCGCATGATTCTTTCTGCGCGACCATTTTGCATAGGGGTGCGAGGCGCACTTTGGAATATACGAATTCCCTTCTCCTGTAAAACTCGATCGAAGGCTTCAGATTTATACTCTCCCCCTGCATCGGACATCCAGCCTTTGACGTAGGCATTATATTGAACGCGGACCATCTGCAGAAAATTTTTGGTCGCGGAAATCGCAGCATCTTTAGTGCGCAGATTTACTGTCCATGCGTGTGATGAATAGTCGTCTAAGAAGACAATCACATATTTAAATTTGCGGTAAGACGCAATGGGGAAGGACTTCAGATCGGAGTGTATCAATTCGAATGGCTGCGAAGCTCTGCGCTCATTCGGTGGGAAGGCTCTGTTAGGCATCTTGCCCAGAGCACAACCAGGACATATCTCGTCCTTGGTGGGTAACTCAATCTCAGGGAAATCCCTGGTATGTTTCTGCGCTTGGCGCAGGACGTCTTTAGAGGGGTGTCCCAGACGTCGATGCATAGTATCATAGGTTACCATGCAAAGTGTTGCTTCAGTCAGCACAGCAGGCGACTTCAGCACGAAAATAGTGTCCTTATTTTCCCTGGGGACGCATGTGGTTTGCGACGGGAGTTCCTTTGCTCCCAACTTAGAGTGGCGGCACGCACCACCCCATCCGGTTTCAGCGTTTTGATGTTCTCGGCATCACTGCCCGCTTGGTTAAGTAGCTGAGCTACAACCTCCATAGTTGGAGGGAGCTTGGCCAGAACGATCATAGCCTGGACGGGGGCGGAGAGCTCAAAGCCGGCGTCGGCGAGCTTGGCAAAGTGCGCCATGATCTTCGTCAGGGCAGGAGCGGGGTGCTGGTCACCCGGGACGTTGGTCTCGATTAAGGTCTTGAAGTCGGCATAGGCCGCGGCAATGCCGGGCTTGCCATACTCAGCCTGTAGGGCGTCCCAAGTAGCCTTGGCAGTCGAATGGGTCGACACCTGAATGCGCACTGGAGGCGCAAGGCGAAGACGGATGTTCCCAAGAGCCTGGGAGTTGCTGTCGTCCCAGTCACCAGCATCGTCATCGCTGGCAGGGCGGGTCTTGTTAAGAACCCACCACTGACCTTGAGACATCAAGAAGGCCTCCATTGCTGGAGACCATTCCTGCCAGTTGGCACCGGTGAAGACGGGGACGAGGTTGGTCAATGCGCTAGACATGGTATCTGCAAGCAAAGACGAAGTCAGCACTGTGTGGTGCGACGACAAAGGATGAAAAGCTTGACCCAGCGAACAGGACGTTCAGCTGTAGGCCATTGCCTATGAGCAGCCATGAAGGCGCTCAACGTTCTCAACGAGGCAGCCAATGAAGGCGCCACTAAGGCGAGCCAGAGTGCTCCTCAACGCTGCCAGAAATGGCGCTGGAGAGGGCTGCTCATCGGGGCTCATAACCTGTTGAGCAACGGTGCATGGCACAGAGGCCAGCTCCACTGGACTCACCTTAGGTTTGAGTAGAACGAGTTGAGGCGAAATTATGAGGGCAAAAGCGATTGTGTTTTGGGGCGCCGTAGGCTGCCTTTATATACTACAGGGTGAGTGTGACGTGACGTGTGACAACTACCTAAATAGTCGTAGCTATTGTCTACCGTATTTGGTCTAAGTGTTGTTCTACCTATGTAGTAACTACTTCTCACGCTGCACTGAGTAGGCGCGTGTTCAACAGCACCTGGATATGCAATTAAAGGCATATGCAGGAAGGCCTATGATGCACACTTCAGGTAAATACTAGCGAGGTGTGCTACCTCGGGGTCTTGCTTGAGCAGTAGGAGAATTGGCTCAACGTTGAACCAGATAACGAGTATGGGCTTGAATCAGGGTGAGTGATCACACGTAAGGGTGGGGAAACTGATACGCATGACGAGCGCAATTGAAGTCATCTGAACTATGATAATGGGTTAATGCAATAAAACCAGGGGTGACCAGAATTAACGCCTTACCCATTCGCTGAGTCTGAAGACTGACCGTGTGTGGGGTGTCAGATATCCACGCAGGGGGCGTCTGTAACTCCTTTCATGTCCTCATACTTAGTCACCGTGCTGCTACAGCATGCAGCCTTGATACCCTACTGAAACCTCGGCCTCAGTTTCGTGCTAGGTCACTTTGACCACAACTAATCAGCAACAAAAATGTTCAAAGGGACCCGGAGAGCTGGAAAACTTGCAACCTCCCGGGTGTATATGGTACTCGTCGAACATGAAAGATTCCTCCACATCAGTTCGAATAATGAGGGATTAGAACAATTGACGGAAAGTTATACTATGGCTGACACTCTCCTTCGTCCTATCTCCCCTCATTTGCTGTTAATCCTTCTATCTCACGCAGCCTCGAAGGTGAACACCGATTAATCTCGAGGATGTTCATTAAATTTAACTCACCCTCAGCTGTTGCCGTAATCCAGCTACCGCAGTTGCAGTGTCTGGTTCCGTTGCAAAGCAAGCCTCGACGAGGGGGGGGGGGTACTTAATCTTGTTGCCATTGGACTGGAACACCCCAACCCAGTAACGCCGGTAACCAGTGCTCTCACGGCGACTCCCAGCCTTCAGCCCGCCAAGTTGCGATGTTCTGCATCCTTGGCCTTTCATATAATTCAGCCCCCAAACAAAGGTGAGTGTTCTCCTCTCCATCTCATTGAGAATGCTCTCTATCCACTGCTTCCATTGCTTCTGCAGTGTACGGAGGTCAGAACATGTTACACCGTCGTTTCCCTTTCCTGCCTTCTTGGGCAGTCACCCCTGTCTATGCCTCACCGGTGTCATCTTTCCTCTTTTACCTGTGGTTCTTACTTGCCTTTGTTCTCCTTCTTAGTGTTCCTTTCGCCTTGTACCATAGCCTTAGCGGCAGTCACATGCCCAGTCTCGTGTAAGTAGTTGTGTCTCGTGTCTTACTTTACCCCTGTACACCGCAACGACTCTTTCTGTTTCTGCAGTCGTGGCTGTTTCTGTTGCCATCGCTGCCTCTTGGGCTGATGGTTCCCTTTATGTTTTCCTTTCTTCTTCTTCCACCTTACTGCAGTCCTGACTATACAGGAGTACCAGCCAATGTGCTGTGTTGCTGTGCTTGTGTCGCAGGGAGGCATCTGTGTCTCATGTTCGCCATCGGGCCTCCTGCTATAGGTCAGTGATCATTGCTACTGTACAGACTGTGCTGCGCATCTTGGCAATGACTCGTTTGCAAGTCATTTACTTACTTCAGTATACTTTTTGCTTGCCAGCCTTAGAGTGCAGTAGAGGTATTTAGACTGGGCTGTGGATCATCTGTGATCCTCAGCTTTTAGCTACCTTGCAACTAGCCTCCTTCTTCTCATTCCTCTGGGTCTGAGCCACTCTCGATCATCATCTCGAGTGAGGGTTAGCCAAGTCTTGCTCAAAGTATCATTGCAAGAGAGGTCTTCCCTAACTCTTGTCTTCGAGGGTTTTCTCTTCGGCATCGACTCTCGCGACTACCTCTTAAAGGCTACTCGCTCGTCGCTGCCTAACAGAACATAGAGAAAGCTAACAAGGGAACAGTTGACACTCAGGTTGGGCGACATGGTTGGTGAGTCTCATCAGCAAATCCTGAGTTTACTTAACAGTGCTTAGCTTACTTAGCAGTACCTGTCAAGCACGTAAGTAACATAAGTATGTCAAGCATATGGATTCCCAAGCACACAAGACAGTTCAGTATATTCCAAGTAGCTAAGAACAAAAAGCAGGGCAAGCAGGTAAGGGAGTACATCGTTAGTACGAATCCGACAAAAGAGAAAATGCATGATGATCGATGAATTTATTTATGTAAAAGGTGGTGAAGGAATCATAAGAGTGATGCGGCTTCAAGTTTCGGGAGACTGGATGGGTGGCATACAATGGAATGAGTTGTGCTGCACGATATAGGGTGTCCATATGTATGACACTGACACACTGGCAGCACTGTGCAGTAAATGCCGGGCACACAATCCACATGCCTGTGTCAGTATCTGGTTTGTCCCCGACACGGTCAAACCACCACAGCACCACACATGGGTAGCACTTGCTTTGAGAAACGAAAGAAAAAAATGTGAGGATGTGCACAACATCCAAACCGTACATTCCCTTGAGCCCCAAGTCAGTGTTCACAAATGCACAGTCATACCAGGGAGCCCCATTCTGCCATGAATGACATGAGCGGATATACTCACGCTGCATGCCACCAATACCACTAATGTCACTTGGCACATAGAATAGCGCAGCTGTGGCATTAATGACAGTAATCTTGTTGCCATAGGTGGGCCACTCGGGTAGGTCGGAATCACAATTGTCATAGGCATCCAGCTGTTGAAGCAGGAATTCTTCGAGGGTGGTGGGAAGATGCTGTAAATTGAGTTCTGCTGCGAGATCTGTCACGGTTCTGGCTCACTTTGTTTCTGAAGATGAGATCAGTTACACATAGGACAACTACTCAAGTTGAAAAGATACGTACAGGGGGTGCATGCAAGTTCAACATGCACCTCTATGGATGTTGGGCAGTCCACCGCCTCGTCAGTGTCTTCATTACAGCGATCAGAACCTGGGGCTTCTGATGTATTGCCATGCCCTCTGCCATCTGTTTATTCGTGTCAATACAATGAGAATCAATGAATGATTAAGGACTAACCTCGAGTTGAAAGGAGCTGCATAGTTGCTGTTAGGCAACTTCCCTCTAGCATCCCCCACCTACTGAAATCCCTTCTAGAGGCTGCCAATTTATCTAAGTGCTGATTGATGATGAGTATCTGGCCAAGTGGCTTGTTACGATTGGTCTGCCAGTATGGATCTTTCACCGCATCAATATGCTTTGATTTGGTGATTGATGTGCAAAGCCCATTGGGCGCCCCGAATAAGTGGATGAGATCTGGGTAATGTTTCATGGCATGCTGACGAGGTAGGGAAAATGTTTGAATGGTGCCTGATTGGCGGAATATCTCCCTGTGCTTGTGGAAGCGGTTGATGGCATCTTCGATCCCAACCAAAATTTCTTCAGTGATGACATTGTGACAGATGAGGTAGGTGAACTCCAGCAAAGCATGGAATGTCCACACAATCTTGGCCGGTACATGCCCCTCGATAGCAGGAAGATACACCTATGGTACCAACGTCAACACTGACTGGTACAATTACAATAATTTTGAGCCAACCTTCATCAGCGCCTTCGAGTCATTGCTGGTCCACTGTTTGAAATGACGCCCTTCAGGGAAGCGACAGAGGCCTGTGAAAGGCACAACAGCTGCTATTCTAAAGTATCCAGTGTCAGAGTTTGAGAAAGGCATATAAAAAAGTGGGCACACTGCCGGTCAATATCATCGAGGATTGCATTTGCCTTTGCTGTGCCGTGCATGACCATCAGATAGCTCTCAACCCACTCAACCAAATGATCCTTGTTGAGCAACAGTGCATGGCACAGAGGCCAGCTCCACTGGACTCACCTTAGGTTGAGAGTTAACAAGTTGAGTACAAGTTGAGGGGGCAAAAGCGATTGTCGAAAGACTCGCAAATGCATGGTATTGAAGATTCAGAGGGAAGCCTAGCGCAACAGTGTTCTCAGTCATGGTGGGTCGTGGCAGTCGCAGTTGGCATCTGCAACGTTGGTGGTCATGCAGTCACACTTGTTGATGGCTTGCTGAGTCATGCAGTGCCACTGATGACTTCGTGACTTTGGAGCGGCAATCTTTATGACTTGGAGTGGCAATCTTTATGACCTGGAGCCCGAAATCTTCAAGCTCCAAACCCACTTGTTAAGAAATCAAAACCTCTCTATTCCCAGCTAACCTTCTACAGTTTCTCCAACTCCTTCTCAAACCCTTGAGTAAAGTGATGGATGGGTCAGACATAGTATTTTATGTCTGTGGCTCTGTGGTCACCAATCCCCAAAGTTTCAGTGGGGTGAAGGAAGCTGCGCACCAGTGAGTTCTATCATTTCCTCATTACTCATCCTTCACAATTGCCAGTTTTACTCCCAGTCCATGCTATTATTTGATGCCAAGCACCTGCAGCTGTGTTGGTGTAGGGAGCCCATACTCCCTAGGGCTGAACATCATAACTGTATACCAATTTCCCTATCACCCTAGCCAGTTCCTGCAGCTCCACCGTCCCTCGGAAATGTCACCGCCACCTCACCATCGATTACCTCGGTTAAGGCGACCATTTCTCTCGCTTGCCAACGCCACTGCCGCCCAATCAGGAAGTATCCCCTATCACCGACATTCACCACTGCCGCAAGTCACCGCTAGCCCCTGTCCCTGACCCCTAATCGTTGCCAGCCCCCTATCTGTGTCGGCCTTGGCCCTTTGCATGTCTATCAAGTGCTACTGTCTGTCGGTGGCCCACTCCGTCACTTGTGACGTCAGCTACTCGGTACCTATAGGCCCCACTCGAGACACCGACCCTCACCGCCACCAGTAGCACCGCCGCACCGTTCCAGACCGCCCCAAAGAGCTCCCGCAGCGTCAGCCAGTAGTCCGGACACCTTAGGCATGTTCCTCTCGTCACTCTGCCCTTTCTTTCGACTTTTCTCTGCTTTCTTTTGCCTACTTTTCGTACCTACAGCCTGTAGTGCCATCCTTCGGCACCTTTCTGTCACTTTTTTTTCTGACACATGGCAGCTCCAAATTTCGCTGAAATATTCCTTTGTGACAGCCGCCTCTACGATACAAAACACCGCTGTACTTAGGAAAAATATACCCACTTTTCTGGCATCACCATCTGAGTGTCTGAGAGTCCCCTTGAGTCCCCAGAGCCATTTCCTTGCGTATCTTCAAGTCTTTTGAGCCCCCTTTGCATCCACAGAGTTCCCCACTGAGTTCTACCACCATATTCGTGACCGCTTCGAGTTATAAAATTTTTCTGCTGCCGTCAGAGTCATCCAGTCGAGTCTACGAGTTCTCCGACAGCCTACAAGAGTCCTACATCGCCGCCTATCAAGTTCTAAGCCTCCCCGACCACTCAACCGCTGACACTAGCCCCCTTCTGCCTCCCTGTGGCGGCAAATCGAGTTCTACCCTGCCAGTACCCTTCCGACGCAGGGAAACCTTCCCTTTCGCCACCTAGTCACTCCCTCCACTTCCTTTCCGACTCACGACCCCTCGGGACGAGCCTAGGCCTAGCCTACAGCTTTCCCCCCCTTTCCCTTTGCGCTCTCACAAGAAGAATTGCCCACATTGGAAAAACCATTTATGGATTCCCACCACTTGCAAGCGGTTGCAAGGTCGCAATTTGCCGCTGGCGTTCCAATTAAATTGTAACTATACCCAAAAATAATCATAATGTCATTACAAGGCACGTTCCAAGACAGTTCCAAGAGCATCTGAATTTGGTAAGCTTGCCTTCCATATGTTGTGATAATGTTGCAATTGGATTACAAGCGGTTCCCAACATGTCTAAATATGGCATAATTGGAACCCGGGTTCAGAAGTTTCCAACATGGCTTTCACAGTCCCCTACCTCCAAAGCCTCCTGGACAACACTATCATCCAAGGCTTTCCTGTTTCCAGTGCAGCAAGGGTGGCTCTCAATGACTGTGGTATGCTGGGTAGGCATTCAAACATCATTGGAGGAGGAAGCTCTGGTGGTGGAAAAGTTTCTCTGGACTGACAAGCATCTCAGACCCTGGGGTCACCTCTTACCAGTCCAATGTCCTCAATGTGGGACAATTCAAAAGTGGGTAGGAGGTTCTGCAGGGAAGACTATTTCCTTTGAGTGCAAATGTTCTAACTGTGGAAAAAACATGGGGGCTGATGGGGTGTCCCTCCCACCCAAAACATTTACCTTCTCTATTCCTGAAAATGCTACTCAGCTTTCACAAGGAAAGAGAGGGACATCCTCTTGGCTTCACATTACCCTGTAGCTACATGTAGAAAAAAAGGATATCTATAAGTTGTATATACCAATCATGTTACAAGCAATAGGGTCTGCATTGTTGAAAATTAACTGTCTGGTCAATGAATAAGTAATATTTTCACTGTCTACCTGGGAATCCCACTTTCAGGGAGGTGGGTCATCCCTCAGTCATGTCAGCCTATCCCCCTTTCAGGGAGGTGGGCCATCGCCCAGCCACATCAGCCTATCCCCCTTTCAGGGAGGTGGGCCATCTCCTAGCCATGTTGGCCATCCCACTTTCAGGAGGGGGCATGCCTCAGCTGTGTCAGCCAAACCCATGTCAGGGCTGGTTGGCCGACATCAGCTAGTCCCACCTTTAGGTGAAAATGTACATGTTGGCATGGGCAACTCTTGTGAGAGCGCAAAGGGAAAGGGGGGAAAGCTGTAGGCTAGGCCTAGGCTCGTCCCAAGGGGTCGTGAGTCGGAAAGGAACATCAGAAAAACAACCTTTGTCTGTGGAATTCTGTAGCCTCTGCACAGCACTCTGTACAGAAAGGTAGTGAGAACTACAGACACTACAGAGAGTGACATTTTGCTGATGAAGTGGAGGGAGTGACTGGCGGCGAAAGGGAAGGTTTCCCTGGGCTGGAAGGGTACTGGCAGTGTAGAACTCGAATTGCCACTGCAGGGAGGCAGAAGGGGGCTAGTGTCGGCAGTTGAGTGGTCGGTGAGGCTCAGAACTCGATGGGCAGCGATGTAGGACTCTTGTGGGCTGTTGGGGAACTCGTAGGCTCGACTGGATGACTCTGACGGCAGCAGAAAAATTTTATAACTTGAAGCGGTCATGAATATGGCAGTGGAACTCAGCAGGGACTCTCTGGACGCAAAGGGGGAGTTCAAAAGACTTGAACATATGCAAGAAAATGACTCTGGGGACTCAAGGGGACTCTCAGACACACAGATGGTGACGCCAGAAAAGTGGGTATATTTTTCCTAAGTACAGCGGTGTTTTGTATCATAGAGGTGGCTGTCACAAGGGAATATTTTGGCGAATTTCGGAGAAGTCATATGTCAGACAAAAGAGTGACAGAAAGGTGCCACAGTAAGGCACTACAGGTTGTAGGTATGAAAGGTAGGTAAAAGAAGGCAAAGAAAAGGTAACAAAAGGGTAAAGTGGTGAGGGGAGACGTGCCTAAGGTGTCTGGACTACTGCCTGATGCTGCTTGGACTCTTCGGGGTGGTCTGGGGCGGAGCGGCGGTACTACTGGCAGCGGTGGGTGTCAGTGTCTCGAGTTGGGCTATAGGTACCGAGTAGCCGACATCACAAGTGGCAGAGTAGACTCCTGACGGTCGGTAGATGCTTGATAGGCATACAAAGGGCCGAAGGCCGATGCAGATAGGGGTGGACAGTGATTAGGTGACAAGGATAGGGGTAGGCGGTGACTTGTAGCAGCGATGGGTGTCAGTGACAGGGGTTACTTCCCGAATAGGTGGTGGCGGCGATGGTAAGCAAGGGAAGTGCTTGTAGAAGCCGAGTTAGCCAACAGTGGAGCGGCAGCGATGTTTCCGAAGGACAGTAGACCTGTGGAGAGTGGCTAGGGCGATAGGAGAAATGGTAGACTGTGATGGTATTTGGCCCTAGGGAGTATGGACTCCCTACATTGGGTATCCCAGTTTCAGGACTATGGTTGACTGAAATATGTGGTCCAGGTGAGGTGCAGCACTGACTAGGGCTGCAAGAAAGACATGCTGAACCTGTTTGTGATCAGTGCCAGTCCACTGCTTCACTTTAGAGATGCCCTCCTTAAAATGGCACAGCCCAGAAAACTCAGGCATGGCACAAAACCGAGCATCAAAGTCCTGTTTGCCCACAAGTGCCATGCACCATTTCTTGAAATGGTCCTTGAAGATGCCCTGGTGCAGTTGGTGCAAAATGTCAGAAGTTATCATGGTGAAGATGTCAGCATGTGGGAAATCAGCCCAGAATGGGGAGAATATAGGTTGAAGGCCTTGGGCGATGAATTTGGGTGGGTATTGGCCAGTAGCTTGTGCATGGAGTGTGCATGTCATTTGTGTTTGATCACATGGTGGAAATCGTGTGTTTATGCCCCGTTCCTTTGCTGGTACCAAACACTTTGGACACCAGTTCTCAGCACAGCATGCAACGAGGCACTGCTCAGCATGATCTCCAATGTAGGTGGCCAGGATAGGGAAGACTCTCCAAATCTGCCTGTCTGCACAAACCATCTCCACTCCATTTCAACCTGTGTCTACATCAGTAAATTTACAAAAGTCTTATTTGCACTTATTTGCACTTATCCGAGCTTATTCTATCTGGCCTGGCTAATTCAACTCACACCACATCACAAATATCAGCATGAAGGTTACCACTATACCCTATCCTGATGAAATCAGAACAGATAATTGATTCTCAAGTATCCTTTTTACTACTGGTGCTGCAGGAGGTAATTTGTGGTTGAATTTGAGTTGACTATGACAAATAAGCTCAAATAAGACTTTTGTCAATTTACTGATGTACCAAGGGTTGGAGTATTCTCCTCATGCAATAGTGGAATGGATGCTGTCAGCCAATTGAGTTGTCATCAAATGACTCGAGTTTGTATACAGGTAAGTAACCAAGTAAAATTGATGCATGATGACTTGGCTGACAGCGCTCTTCCTTAGACAGATTTCCGCCACTCAGATACACTTGTAATGGATCGAGGATTCGCCCCTATCTTTTCATCTTATCTTGTCACTGATTAGATAACCGATTAGATCTTCCAGATCTTATCTAGGGCTTTTCTTCATGGGGCTGCGTACCTAGCCCTTATCCAGCCACGATCCAGACTCCCCATTACAGATCCCCTTTCCCCTTTTACCGTTTGAGCGCTATTTATACTTACAGTCTAGAACCTAGGCCTAGTACTTGATGAGGTCATACTGACATCATCCTGATGTCACCACTGACATCATACCCAGTGCCCATGCCTTGAGGTTTCCTCATGGCCTTTACTTAGAGAGTATATATAGTAGGCACAACCCTGTACTAGGTCCTTAGTTCTATTCATTTCGTGTTTGGGCATATTCCCTCTTGTCTCTGATTGAGTGACTGTTCTGCTAGCCTCGTCTAGGCTTTGCTGTCGTCTTCATCAAGATCTGTGCGTCCATCCTGCGTCTACCCCACTGTTGTTCATCCTTGCCTTTGTTGGTAGTTGGTTTGTTTCATTCTGTGTTCCTCCATTGGTCGCTGTCTTTCATCGACTAGTCTTGCCTGACTCGTCACTCAAGCACGACTTGTAACAACACTGGTGATGCATTTTTGTCACCCCTGAAACGAGACAATGCAGTCTTGTCAGATGCAAGCATGACAGGTGTGACAGTCCCTCCTGATGGCAAGCAATGCTGAATTTTTGATTGTCAATTTGGCAGTAGGTAGAGTTTTGAGTTCATGTGCTTACTTGTGTCTCCCACCACCAATCTCCTGTCCACATTTCATCATACCATCGAGTGGTTCCGTGGCAGTCAGTGTACACTTTCTCAGGTGCATAAGCGATATTGCCATTAAATGCAGGGTTTCCAATTAGCTCCCTGATGCAGGTGACAGGATTGCACACCCAAAGTTCCATTTCCTTGCCATTTATGGTATGTCCTTCATCGTCCCCCTGATCATGCCTGATGTCTTTGACATCTCCATTGGTGTACACTAGCTCACATCTCCATTCGGGACTGGTCATTAGGCTGTCGACGATCTTCATGAACGTATGATTACTTTGATAACTTGGTCGCATGCATGTCCTGGTCTTGAAACTCATGGTAAGTAACCTTCAATGACCCTTGACCAATATCAATGATCACCTATGACTGCAACTTTAGGAACTCATCTGTAGCTCGCTGATTGACATTGTTGATCAGCCACTGAGCCAGCTCCCACTCTTCACAATCTTCAAAAGGTGAATCTGTGCAACCAGGAAGCTACCGAGAAGGCCAAGAGATGTGAGCTCTTGATGCGTAGGCATGAGCAAGCCAGCCAAGCAGCAATAACAGACCTGCATGTACCTGTGGGCACAGGTATGCAAGTAGACAAAGTTTCCATGGGCCTGCCAGGCCAATTGCTGGTCCAACCAGACAGTGCCATACCACAACCCCCCCTGCATTAATGTTTTAGACATGGATTCTAATCATTTTCTGTAGTTTACTGCTAGAATGGTTGAAACCCCCTACACTATTCATGACAATCCTCATGGGGCTCTTACATCACCGCTCATCCTGTGAAGGGGAAATGTGCTGCCCATAGTGGGTAAGGCACCTGTTAGACCTATGGTAAGTCACCCCTACATTTACTAACGACATAATCTTCTGCACTTTCAGGCAGTGCTCCCCATGTGTGCCCACCCACTCACTCGTACTCCATCCATGTACAATGTTTTAGAGGCTGATGGTCATAGTGATGATGAGGACACCACCCTGAACCCTGCCATTGGCTGTAAAAGGATGCAAGAATGTGAACTTATGCCTTTCCCCCAGTAAGTCTGCCATTGTACCCTTATTATCATGACTATCACAGAATTCTATGTACCTCCAGTCACAATGTTGATGAGCAAACAGTATGATGACCATGACAATCAACTCTATGACCATTGCCCCCCATGGGCCTCATTTGCAATGGATGAACCAACTGATGAGCAAACCAACAACCAGCCGAGGAAGCACACATGCCATGGCATGGTCTTCTATGACAAGGAAGAGACATCTGAGGGTGCTGACAAGTCGTCTGCCTGCAGTATGGATGGTGTGGATCACCATCCTCGAGTCCAGATGTCCTTGTGACCGCATGTGACTCTGGTACAACTCTCGAGTTGGACTCAGTAGCCAAGTGGGAAGACAAGAATAGCAGTGATGATGTGAAGCCTCCTCTTGTCAATACTACGAGCAAGGGTTAGCCAAAGGCATCTAACTATGAGTCAGATGTCCGAGCCATTCTTGAAACAGCCATCAAGATTTATTGTGCAATGTTACTCACAGAGAATCCATTTCCTACCAGTGTCCAAGAATTCAGTTGGGCAAAGAAGGCATGGACTCAAGCATGCCATCCCCACAACAATAAGCTTTCCTATGATGGAGGCATTCTAAAATTGGTGAGGCTTTGTGATCTTTGGGGCTGGTTTGACTCAACTATGGGGCAGACCATGGCACAGAGCACACATATACATGTGGAATGCCATAAACTGGCACTCAAAAAGTTTTTCAGGCACTCAAGCAGTTTCTTCCCTAACATTAAGGATGGTTCTTGTGTGACAGATGACTGCTGGCCATATCAGTCATTCTTCACATTAGGGCTAGGCTTCTCTGTTCTTCATCATTCAGCTTCTGAGTCCATGCTCACATCACCAAACACTTATGGTGCGTGACACCAGGCCTCGCATACAAATTAATTGTGGAACCATCTGCTGCAAATACTCCATTTCTCCATGCACAGCAAGTCTGAGACTCAGTAAATGCCTGTGCATGCTGTGTCTCTTCTGAGTGGATGCCTGGGATGTATACAAATTTGTCATGTTGATCGAAGAGGGCAGCAATAACATGGTGGGTACAGTTCACTACCATTCTGATGCTGACACTGGCCCATTGGTCTACATCCTCTGGTAAGCACGCATTCCCATAGTGGCCCATGTGGAACAGGAAGATAACAAGTTGTATAGAGATAGGGAGTTGCTGAATGTGGTTTTGACATTGATCTTACCTGATGTCTAGTTTCATTTTCAATGTATCAGTTGTTGCTTGTCACAGATATTCATCCATTGAATGTCCTTCAGTTCTAGCCCTGAACTTGACAGATCTGTCCCAGCCTGTCCAGTTGTATTGTGAATAATTAGCCCAACACTGTCTCTAGACTAGTCCAGTCTGCAAATACCATAGGACAGGCTAAGGGGCCTTGTCTAGTTCAAGGCAGTTGGGTACCTTGCTGTCAAGGTGCCAAGTCTGTCTAGAGGGGGGCTGGTTTTCTGATGCACACTCACTGCCATACTATGGTTTGATGGCTGGAGGATAGGACCAAAGTTTCTTGGGTTGGGCATTTTGCCCAAGAAAACTTTGGTGAAGGGCAGACCTTTATGCCCTGGTGAGTGTGGTAGTATGTGTTGGAGTTTTGTGACTTCTGAGTACAGTGAGCACCACTTATGTAATATGCCATACTTGTAGCTTCATCTTTTTTCCCTTACACCTCAGACTTTGTCCTAACTCAAAGACTGATGTAATGTTCCTTCTTCTATACTATAGCCTATTTTCACTTATCCTTTGGGTAGTTCACACTCTTTAGACTCAAGGTCCCCCTCTGTGAACATCTGTCAATAGTAAGTAGTGTAGCTTCTTGATTAGAGGTGGTAAATGAAATGACTACTCCGAAATCATTGATGGAGAGTGATTCTGTCTTCAACAGAGCATACTGGTCTAGATTAAAAATATGATTTGGGAGTTAAAAAATGTGCATGCTACACAACACATTGAAGAACCTTTTCAGTAAACATTTGATGAACTATTAATAATCCTTGGGTCATTTTTCAATGAACACAGCTGTGGTGATCTAGCAGTACCCTTTGATAAATCCTTAATAAAACTTCAGTGAACCATTGATCATTAAACCATTAATAATGGCATATTAGTGAGCCATTTTTCACTAATTAACACACATTTTTGGTAGTCAAAAATGCGAACATTACACAGCACATTACAACCCCACACTTTTGGCAGTCAAAACTGTGAACCCTACACAACAACCTAGTTAGGACTACACTGTTGTTTATCACAAACCACAAACATGACACTATGCATTTGGCAGTCAAGAATGTGAACCCCACATTGCAACACATTAGTTAATCAACATCTGTTGACTACCAAAAGTGTAGTGTTGATTAGCAATCAATGTCACCTTATCCCATAGCAATGAGCTCGGGGTGGGGGGTCTCAAAAAAAACACCACAGAAGGTACTATGGTACATGGGCAGAATGTTCAAGCAGATATGCATGGAATCATGCAGGGACGTTGCACAAGGTCCACAATGGCATTCAGAGGCATTTGATAAAAATAGAGTACTGCATCATGCACCACATGCCATGCCTCATGAGGGAGTTCTGCTGCAAAAATGATATAAATATTGATTACTCAAAGCCAGGACACTGTCATCACCTTATCACAGGCAGGAACAAGAATCCAACTTTCTATGGACTGACAGAGAGCAGTTTTTTGTGGAATGGGCACTAGGCATTTATGAGCTCCAGGATCAGGTAAGTCAACTTGCCCATGTTGAGAACATAGAGTATGAGTGAAATGAGCTATTACCACCCTCTGCCCCTCATTCCAATCTTTGATCTGATGTCTGACTACCCTTCCCCTAAAAAATATGACATCACTGGGTTCCAGCCTAACGACTAGGCCCAGCTGTGGGCAGTGTAGATAGCTGCCACTGAATTCACCCAGGGCTAGGGGGGTTACCAATGCCAGTTGAGGGTCTTGTCTGTCCACATGAGGACCAGACTTCCAGTTAAAGATGATCTCCCTTCCTTCAAAAAGGAGAGGGTCTTGATCATTAAGTACTTTCATGCTGGGAACTTCTGGTTCACCACCTCCCTGAGGTGAGTAAGTTTTTCATGAAATTCAGGGTCAATGACATGGAGTGCCCTATCGATGGCATGGGACAAGAGCTCTGTGTCTTGGAGATAGTCCACAAATTCAAAGAGTCTGCTCCCAGTCTTCACAATATCATGAGCAGGAACTGGATGAGCCTAAGAAAGTTTGAGCATGGGATTGTAAGTAGAGATAATTGAAACATACTTTCTCTTTGGATTTCCCAATTGCATGCCAATATCTGGCCAAGAAAAGCATGCCTGCCATTTTCCCTTCTCTCCCATTGTACTGCCCATTGGCAGAAGTGCCTGTAGCAGAACCATAGATGGTTTGGCTGCTTTGCAGTACTTGGTCACAGTCTTGTAGTATTCATTCTGTCAAAGGGTTAGACTTGGTTTCACAATAAAGGGCTTGTACTTACTGCAAGTTGGTGGTTGAGAAACTTGTGCAAGTAGTGAAGGAGGGAAGTTCCATCACTGCTCACAGCAGAACAGGGATGTTATCTGACCAGACACAGCAAAACTGTTGGTCAGTGCACCTATTGTGGCATTGAGGAAGTTGAAATCTGGAAATGCAAATGGAATCAGAAAGAGGCAGCTTTTAACTGGAATGGGCTTGTCTCTGTTAATGAATGAAGCAAAACTTTTCTTGGTTATGCTTCTGAGGAAGCTCATCTTATATTTTTTTTGTCTTTTTTCTGGGCCTGGGTTCCTCCTGCAATATAAGTATAAGTGACTTACTCTACCAGCAGTGGAACCTACACCCTGTGCTTCCTGTAGTGTCTTAATGAAAAGTCCAAATGTAAAAAGCAAGGGAGCCTTACCTTGGTTGGTTGCCCTTAGTGTCTTCACACTCTGATAACTCCCCTTCAAAGAAGGCAGAATCTACAGCTACTCTGCCTTCTGGAGTTAAGTTATCTAGAGTACTGTAGGGATAGGGTAAGGCTTACATAAACCAATGATAGTGAGACTTACTTTCTGACCCCATCAGGCAAATAGCCAGTAACCCTGCACATAGCTCTGCTCCTTCTACCCTGAAGGCATCAAAAAAGTGGACAGCTATATCTACATGCCAATCAGAGACATGTCCCCATAAGTATTTGAAACATCATACCTTGCCCTGCTCTAATAGCTGTGTCATAAAGGCAAAGCTTTGAGATTCAGAATGGAGATGGGAGCCTGATGGTTTTTGTATCCAGTGGGATGCCTACTCAGTTGAAGAACAAGCCTCTGCAGAGCTTTTTGGCTGCATTCAATGGGGCCCCTATGCTAGGCAATTGATACAGCCAATGAAGAACACCAAGCTTTTCCATGTATGCACTATGCCATCCACAACATTATGGAGTCTCAGTGAGTCTTCAATTTGTATTCACTATATATGCTGATCACTGTTGATGGGTGTGGATGCTCCCACAGGTTATCATGGACCTTTTGAACTAAAAGGAAAACAAACCAATCACACCCAGATGGTGCCCTCTATGTCAGATATGACATTTCAGCATGAGGAGGAATATCATAAGTGAAGGAGTCTTTGAATGTGTTACATTGATCTCAGAAAATTTCCCTTGACTCTGAATGACATCAACTTCTACAGCTGCAGAGCTACCTCCCTCAAGAGTATGACATCTTAATGGAGCTTGCTGATGCAATTCTCAAGGGCTACCAGCCCCCAGTCCTGCCATTCCTCTCTCTCACAGTCAATATGAATATCCACACTGAGGCTCACCAAGATTTCATGGATAAGAGTATTTGCTTGGTGATTCCTATTGGAAACTTCAAACACATGTCTCTGGTTTTGGTTGAGCAGGGTCTGGTGCTGGGGTCAGCAGTGGTGATGTGGTGGTATTCAGGTCAAGTGAATCTACACATTTTTATATAGACTATCATGGCACTAGATCCTTTGTGCTTCACACAGACAAAGGAATGGATCCCTGGAAAAGGGACCATAACCAGTGGGGAGGAAACTGTTACTTCAACTAATAGCATGTATACATAGCTTTGTTCTTACTTTCAAGATGCAGCAAGAACAGACCCAACATGAGTTGATGATTCCATGGACTCCAGGTTCCCAACTTCACAGGACCATCATCCCCTTTCCTGAATTCTTTCTTTAGCCAAGAATCCAACCATGAACTACTCCCATCCCCACTGTTTACTCCCCCACCATCACCTTCCCTTGAAGGGCTATGATCATCATCATTGCTCACCTCAGGGGACTCCTCCCCCACATCATTCTCAGATGAGAAGGTAATATCTTCATTAATCTTCCCCCTCCTAGCTCTACTCACCATATAAACAGTTGTTTCCATCTGATGTGAATGCAGATGATGAAGGTGGCAATTTTGAGATTTCAGAGTATGAACCATGGTCAAATGAACATTCCAAGCATGAGCCTGGGTCAGCTGATGGAGATTATAATTCACTGCTAGAATCCCTGGGGGTTGCTCTACAAAGTAAGCAGGTACAGAAAGGTTGCAAAGCTCAATGGGCACCACCCCCCAAGAAAATCTGGATGCATGCCCCTAAGGGAAGTTGCAGCTACCCAACTCATGCCCACACTGCTCCAACCAGGCACTTGGGAGTCCTTGTTCCATATTGCACAGAGAAATCCCATGTTGATGAATTCAGAGGGTGGCCATCAACCCCTATTACAAAGTGCACCATTCTCCACAAACTGCAGATGTATTTTGGTCCCTATGGCTTCATATGTGAAAAATGCAGCCAAATTTACCCCCCATCCTATCTGTGACACCATATCACTACAAAACATAAAAAGGACTTAACTGGAACCAGAAAGCAAAGGAAACAACTCTACCAGCTGGTCATCCAACACCTCCTCACAGCTCACATGGTTCTAGAAGATGTTGTCACCTTTGATCCTCCCAAACATGTCTCCAACACAATCCCAGGACCAATGCTGGTTCTAGTATCATACTGATGTGCTGCTTGTCAGCAAGCACAGTGGTTTTGTTGGAAGCCTTTGCTCTCACATTATCATAAACAGCACCAGGGGATCCAATGTCCACAGAAACAAGACATCAACACTGGCTACATCATGAGGCCTTACAAAACCTTGATGGACTAGGTGGTCATTCTGAACTCAGCAACACAGTCATACTACCTCCCTGACACTGGAGCCTGACTAATTCTAGATCATGAATCAATGAGGTAGTTGTTCTCCAAGATTGACCACTTATCCCTGCAAATGCTCCACTTTTGGTTGCCATTGGTTGGCTGGAGTACTTGGAAGGTCTAATGGGCACAGACATCAAGTGGTTGATCAAGTTAGTTGAGATGCCAAAAGAAAAGGTCACAGGGTCTTTCCCACCCAAGCAAGCTGCTCTGGAGAGGGGAATGTTGCAGGTAGATGCACTGTTGGTGCAGTATCAAGTCCATTACATATTTCTGGGTGAGTATTTAACCTGCTTGCCATGTCTCAGACTGCAGCTCAATGCCTCTGTTTAGCACAAGAGCTCACTATCACAGATTGACTAAGCAAACATACATTCAGTATCATGTGGTGATAACAAAAACACTGTGCATGCTTCTTCATGTTGAATACTTTTCTTGACTAAAGGATCAATTGCATATGAAATGCCTGGGTAACTTCTCCATTGCATCATTGTCAGCTACAAGGACTCTATATAATCATCTCATTTCAGCTGATGGCGAGTACAGTGACAATTTTGTCATTTGCTTGCCTACTCTGATTCATGATTTGCTCATTTCCCTCATCCAACACATGATCCATGGCACCTGGAAGATGGAGTGCCCAACTGACCAGTCCCTATTTCTTCTCTCAATAAGGTTTTCACCCACAGGAACCTTGCTGTTTCAGACCACCAATCAACTCACACATGAATGTGCAACAATGCAGTACTGTTTTTCACAACTGTTGTTCACATTGCTTGCTGGAAACCATCAGCAATTTGTTTTTTTTAGCAATGGATGTGAAGAAGAGCTTCTGGGAAACTCCAACAATGTAGCAGCCATGATTTTTGAGGTAGACATGAGCAATGGCAGTGAAACCAAGGAAGAGGAGGAGGAGGAGGAGGAGGAGGAGGGAGGGAGTGTGTGTGGAGAAGAAGGGGAGGAGCATGATGAAGGCACAGGGGAAGGTTCAGTAATAAATATTTTCAGGTATAGGACCCCCTGTGTTTATGCTTAGCCAAGTAATTGAATGTGAAGAAAGCCACATCTGGGACCACTCTGTGGGTGAAGTCTTCACTCAAGCAGACATGCATGACTTCTGGTATAATGGACAAAGTTTGAATTCTGTAAACATTCATTTGCTCATATCTCGCCCAAAAAAGGAGATACTGCAAAGGTAAGCATATTCCCATGGTCCTGTGATTGTGGGCTACAACTTTCATTATGAAATTGTGGCTGTACAATTACTCCATATAGTAGTCTTTTCAACTTCTGAGTTTACACCAATGCACTGTGGCAAATTCAAACTCCGATTGAAATTTTTGTGGGGGTGTATATAAACCCATTCACTCCAGCAAACACAACTCTTTCCTCTACCACCTCCATCTCCCTTTGCCTTTCTCATTGTTTTCCCTGTTGGCGATTGGTGGTTTTACCTTAGACTTGACAGTGCACAGCCTTACATAATCATACTCATACATATGTTGATTCTTTTTTCCAAGTCACACCTCAGACTGTTTCTTCTGACTCTGAGGTGATTATTCTTTCCCTTTGTGTCCCTACACTGTTTAGAGCCAGTTTGGTATGTGGAAAAAGTAGTTAGCCGAGATAGTAGGTAGCTGCTATTCCAGCTAGAGTACTAAGTGGGTTGAAACTGAGATCAATCTCTGCCAGAAAGTGTGGCAAGCCTGATCTGGACACTGATAGGGGGGAAATGACAGATGACCCTCCTTGCCATGATCAATCTATGACCAGAGCAGCAACAACGTCTCATCTGCCATATGGCACTGCTCCTCAGTATAATCATCTGCACATTCTCCAGTGCAATTTTTGCAGTCTCCACTCCCCAGAAAATGCCAGAACCATACCATACATTGATCCTCTCTGGTGAAGGATGGGTCATTGAACTACTCACTGACCACCTGGAGCACATCCACAATGAACTTGGGATGCATGCTGTAATGGATCGAGGATTCGCCCCTATCTTTTCATCTTATCTAATCACTGATTAGATATCCGATTAGATCGTCTTGATCTTGTCTAGGGCTTTTCTTCCTTGGGCTTCGTACCTAGCCCTTATCCAGCGCCGATCCAGACTCCCGATTACAGATCCCTTTTCCCCTTCTACCATTTGAGAGTTATTTATACTTACAGTCTAGAACCTAGGTCTAGTACCTGGTGATATCATTCTGATGTCATCATGTCATCATAGTGATGTCATCCTGACGTCACCACTAACGTCATACCCTGTGCCCCTAGCCTTGAGGTCTCCTCATGGCCCTACTTAGTGAGTATATAAAGTAGGCACATCACTGTACTATTCTCTAGTTCTATTCATTTTCGTGATTGGGCATTTCCCTCTTGTCTCTGATTGAGTGACTGTGCTCTTAGCCTCGTCTAGGCTTCGCCGTCGTCTTCATCAAGATCTGCGTGTCCTCCCTCCATCTATCCCGCCGTCGCTCGTCCTTGCCTTTGGTTCTTGTTGGTTTGTTTTGTTTAGTGTTCCTCTTTTGGTCGCTGCTCTCGTCGACTAGTCTGGCCTGACTTTGTCACTCAAGCACGAGTCGTAACACATGCACACGTATTTGACCAACTCATCTCGATTCTACGACAACATGGCCATGCAAGCTCCAATTTCATTTCACTAGAAGAACAACTTGCAATTTTCTTGTACACAAGCATTACAGGTCTTTCTGTAAGACCCATCAGTGAGCAGTTTCAATGTTCAAATGAAATGATATCATGGTACGTCCCCCGCTGTCCTTCAGCTGCTCAACTCAATTTTCCAACCAGATACTTCTGCAACATGGTCATCAATTTTTCATCTCCACCAATCTCAACCAGCCTCATCACTCCGCTCGATCCTGACATGATCTCATTGAAGATACAATCTAACCCAAAATTCTGGCCATATTTCAAGGATGCAGTTGGCACCATAGATGGTAGTCACATTGCAGTTTCCCCCCCTTGGCTATGCATCTGCTGCATTTTGAAACTGCAAGGGATTCTTGTTGCAGAATTGCCTTTTCATATGTGACTTCAACCTTGTGTTCAAGTATGTGCTCACAGAATGGGAGGGATTGGCTTCAGATGCGAGGGTGTATGATAATGCACTTGGATGCAGTCTGGACATACCCAAGGGCAAGTACCTCCTTGCTGACCTTGGGTACCTGTCCAAGACCGGTGTAGGGAGGGAGTCCTCCCTACCATGGTAATTATTATATTTCCTTGTTTCTACTTATAGTTTTGTTTTTATCTTTACCTTACCTCTTTTTTTTACTTAGTATTTGGACGCATTTTGGCTTATGTAAGCCAACCCTTGCACTTACTGTACATTGTACTTGCTTAGTAACATAACAAGACTTGATCCCAGACGAAGCAGGATGGAATTTGAAGGCCAGAGCCCTCGGTTTAATATTTCTCCACTATCAGACTTCCGTTAGATGATATCTCGACCCTCCTTTAGACTTCTGGGTGCGTATCTACTCCTTTCACCACTCCCTGACTCTCCTACCAGGCAGCTCCAGTCCCCTTGGGTCGAACTGACCCCAATTCCAACGGGAGACCCCTCTGGTCACTCCCCCCACCATCTCTTATTATAACTCTTCATCTGGAGCCCACCGCGAGGGGGCTGTTTTGCTTGGTAACCCTCTCCTCCTCCTACCTTCGTGCTCGAGCACGCGATATCTCAACAACCGACGCGCCTTACCTCTCGCTTTTCGAGGTCCTGATTCTACTCGACGAGAGCTTTCGGGCGATACCTTTTTCGACGCGTTCACTCCTGCGGTTCCGGAGATATTCCGCATTTTCTGGAGAAAGGCTCTGTGGGACGGATTTTGGCATAACTCGGGATTGGGTGCGCGGATTCTTTCGTTCATCCCAAACTTTGGTGGCATTCCACCCAGTGGTCCTTCATCAACGCGCCATTGTTCTCCCACCCTCCCAGCTGCACACGCCTTTTCTCGAGAGCCGACACGCCTCTCTTCTCGCAAACTTCGGGCATAGTAGATCCTGTCGAGAGCTTCCAGAAGGTACCTTTCTCGTCACGCCCGCGCTGTTACTTCTGGAGATATTGCCCATTTTGTGCTGAAGGGCTGTATTGGACGATTTCGCAAATATCTCAGGATTGGGTGATCTGTTTCTCGTATTCCCTCGTTCTCCCACTTCCTGTAGGTCCCGGCTACAAGGTCCGGAAGTTTCGTAGCGTTTCGCCCAGCGGTTCTCCTCCAACGAGCTGCCATCCTCCCCTCCTGCCACAGCTGAGCTCCCTGGCACCTCCTATTGCATTTGTGAGCCATTTCGAGTCGTAGGAACCCACCCCCCCTTTGTTTAGAGTCAGTGGAGAGCCCCCTTCGAGACCCTCAGTCGCTTCGAGACCCGACAGACATTCGAGACCCTACAGATGAGTACCGAGACCCCCTTCGAGACGCTTTCGAAACATAGACGCTCCTTTAGACACGCCTGCTGTGGGCAACTCTTCTTGTGAGAGTGCAAGGGGAAAGGGGGGGAAAGCTGTAGGCAAAGCCTAGGCTCGTCCCAAGGGGTTGTGAGTCGGAAGGGGACGTCAGAAAGGCTATGGGAGACAAGGGAAAAGATCCCCTGAGGCCTGGGGGTAGTTGGCGATGAAGAACTCGAATTACCGCCACCAGGCGGGCAAATATGGTGGGTCTGAAGGGCTACAAAGGCTAGTAGGTGCTGGGACTTGAATGGCGGTGGCTTAGACTCTATAAATCGGCAGGAATCGCTCCAAAACACTGCGGAACTTTGAAGTGGTGGAAGGACTCGAAGGGCGGCGGTTTCTCAAAGGGGATGGCTCTGGGAACTTGAAATGGACTCTGGAACTCGAAATGGACTCTCTGGACTCATAGAGGGCTCTGTAGACTCGAAGGGACTCTGTGGACTCAGCGAAAACTCATAGGACTTGAAAATACTCAAGGGACTCGACTCTGGGGACTCTGGGATGCTCAGAAACACAGATGGTGACCGCAAAAAGGTGGGTTTTTTTTTCTAAGTGAAGCGGTTATACTTGTAACATAGAGGCGGCAGTAGCTATGTGAAAATCGGCGGTTTTTGGAGCTGTCAAATGTCGAAAAAAAGTGACAGAAAAGGGCCGACATATGGTAAATCACATGCATCCCACTAAGGGAAAGGAAAGCGAAGTAAAACTGACCAGAAAAATATGTAAGGTAAAGAGAGAGGGTATGGACGACATGCCTGGACAGCAAGGAAGTGCAGGGAAAGCTGCAGAAACTTTGGGAGATGAAACATGGGGTCTGGAAGTGGAATGGCGGCGGAATGTGCGTCGGAGTGGGCGGTGGGTCACAGGATTGACACATGGCACTTCGGAAAGGGTTTCCGACAGCCAACGGACAGGTTTCACATGTCCAGGGGCTGAGGCAGTCGGAAGGCACATGGTTAGGCCCTCAGAACGGAACCTGGAAGCGAAGCAGCATTTTTGTGGCGGTGATAGGGGCTTGTGAGGCGGTTGGAAGGCACAAGGGTGGGTGGAGCTATTTTTAGATGGCGGAGGCGGTCATTCTGGCTGTATCGGCAGCCGAAAGGCAGCGGAATCCCATAGACAACAGTGGGGATGATTACAGGAGTCGTAGCGGTCAGGAATTGCCGCGTTATGGCGGTCTGAGGCCCTGAGGACTGTCGGAGCATTGTGGCAGTGAAGGAATGCCGAAAAGTGGCGGGTTTCAGCCCTAGGGAGAGTACACTCCCTACACCGCATGACAGTGCACAAATGAACTCAATTGGAGTGTCTATGACAAGAGAGGTGGTATTTATACTACTACGAGTGTTTGTACCGAGGAACATCGTAGAACAAACCAAACAAGCGAGAGATAAACGCTATTGGCTCCAGCGCTCCACGCTGAGTCAATGCGGCTACGCTGACGAATCAGCTGACTAAGTAGAGCATCTATGAGGGTGTTTAAGTAACCCTAACCAGAGAGTGGATAAATAAGGAAAACTACGCTAAGAGTACGCTACAACTAGCAGTGAAAAAGTACGGGCCGTTACACTATCCCCTCCTATGGTTCGACTTCCAGGCGAGACCAGATAGGCTGCACCGCAGTCAAAGGGTTGGGTACAGCGGAGAAAAAGAGACCTTCGGTCGAGAGTAAGCGAAGTTTCCGGGGGGCACCGGGGTGGAGTTTGTAGAAATCGTCTATTGCCTCCTGGGCATTCTTAAGAGCGGATCTAGGCTCCCAAGTGCGATCTTCCTCCGGGTATCCCCTCCAATGCACGAGGAACTGAAGATTTCCACGCTTCAAGCGGGAATCAACAACCTTTTCGACTTCGTACTCGACATCTCCTTCATCCATAACCCGTTGTGGACCAGGCCGAGTAACCGGTTGCCCATCAAGAGCACCAAGATAAGGTTTCACCCATGAAACGTTCACTACCGGGTGTATGTGCATCGAACGCGGCAATTTTAATTTAACGGCGTTGGGCAAAACGTCCGAGACCTCATACGGGCCTATCCACTTTTCGGTCAACTCTCGGCTCTGCCGATCTTTCAGCGACAGATGGTCGGTAGCCAGCCAAACCTGCGAGCCTACGGAGTAAGCAGGGGAAGGGGATCGTCGTTTATCTGCCTGAGTCTTTTGACGAGTCCTAGCTTTTCCCAAACTTTCGCGTACTTCCTGGAACACCTGGAACCAGTCTTTAGCGGTCTCCTCCGCTGCTTCTACCTTAGAAGTCGTCGGCTCGACGCCCATTCGTGGTGTATACGAACGAGTAACTTCAAAGGGGCACTTGCCAGTAGAAGAAGACTTGGAGTTGTTGTACGCGAATTGAGCTAGGGGAAGCCAATCCTCCCATCGTTCCTGCTGATGGTTTGCATACATCCGTAGATAATGCTGGATTTCGTGGTTCAACCGTTCTGTTTGACCATCCGTTTGTGGATGAAACGCTGTCGAGAGCTTCTGCTCGACACTCAACATTTTAAATAGCTCCTTCGAGAACTGAGACGCAAACTGCGGCCTGCGATCCGAGACGAGAGACTGGGGAAGGCCGTGATGCTTCCAGACGTGAGTTAAATAAAGCCGTGCCATACTAGCGGCAGTTTCCTTCTCAGTGCAGGGGATGAACTCTGCTTCCTTAGAGAACCGATCGACGACGACTAAGACGTAAGACCTTCCAGAGGAGCTCCTGACTCCTATATCCATAAAGTCAGTCGTAAGATCCTTCCAAGGGCCATCAGGGACAGGTAAAGATTTGAGTTCGCCTGCCGGCGGCTTATTACTAGGCTTGCTAGCTTGACATGTCTGACAGTGCTTTACGTACTCCTCGACATCGGGCTTCAAGGTAGACCATGTGAACCAGCGTGTGATCAACTCCTGAGTTCCTTTTACGCCACGATGACCCGCTAGGGGCGAATCATGAAGAGCAGCGAGAACCTTCTGTCTCAGTGCCTCAGGCACGAAAACTTCGTCTCCATCATACAGCAAACCGTCGCATCGGTCGAGCGTTCCAGTGTCAACCTCGGCTGTTACACCACGCAGTTCTTCTATAAAGGGATTTTCTAAGCGCACAGCGCGCACTTGCTCGGGTTTAATAAATAGCGATTCCTCCGATTTAGCATTCTCGCGATTTTCTACCAAGTCTTCGCGGCGAGAGAGAGCGTCCGGTCGTCCCATTGAAACTCCTGGTTTGTGGACGATAACACAGTTAAAACGACTAAAGTACTGCGCCCAACGCGCCTGGCATGGTTGAAGCTTTTGCGACGTCATAAACCATTTGAGGTTGTGGTGATCCGTCCAAATCTCAAACTGGTACGGAGTAGCCTCAAGGTAGTGACGCCATTGCTCTAGAGCGCGAATGATGGCTAGCATCTCTTTGTCGTGAACCGTGCAATTTAGCTCTGCTCCACCAAGCGAATGACTCGAATAGGCAATGGGTCTCCAGAGACTGTCATCGCATTCTACCGAGAGCACGGCTCCGGTTGCGTAATCTGAGGCATCGGTTTCTAAGCGGAACCTCCGATCCTGATCGGGAAACATAAGTATAGGCGCGGTCGTGAAGGCTTCTTTAAGCGTGTCAAACGCTACTTGGCACTTGTCGGACCAGAGAAACGGAGTGTCCTTTTTAGTTAGGTCATTAAGGGGGCACGTGACCTGCGCGAAATCCTTTATGAACCGTCGGTAAAAGTTCGCAAGGCCAAGGAAGCCTCGAACTCCGCGAACAGAAGTAGGGACCGGCCAATCGTGCACAGCAGCGACTTTAGCGGGGTCCATTTTAACTCCATTCGTGCCAACTATCATACCCAGAAAGTCGACCTCTTCTTGTTTAAATAAACACTTCTCCGGTTTAATGAACAAGTCATTCTCCTTCAACCTTCTAAGCACCTCTAGTACGATCCTGTCGTGCTCCTTTTCATCGTCCGTTTTTGTAAATATCATAAGATCGTCTATATACACCACTAGAACGTCCTCCATATCACCGAAGATGTCGTTCATCATGTTTTGGAACATGGCGGGGGAATTACATAATCCAAAGAACATAACCAGCGGTTCGAAGGCTCCACGGTGACAGACGAAAGCGGCTTTCCACTCGTCACCTTCCTTGATCCGGATGTTGTTGTATCCCCACCTAAGGTCCATTTTCGTAAATAATTTACAGCCTTTCAACTTGTCAACAAGCTGCGAGATGAGTGGGAGCGGATACGAGTTCTTGACTGTATGCTCGTTTAAATAGCGGTAATCCTGTACCATACGCTTCTTTCCATCCTTCTTAGGGACGAAGAACACGGGAGAAGTTTGCGGCGATTTACTAGGCCGAATATAACCCTTCTTGAGTTGTCCATCAACGAAGTTACTAACTTCGGTTTGCTCATCAGGGCTGAGAGGGATCAACCTTCCCTTTTTCGGAACAAACGACTCCTTTAGTTCTATCGTGTGGTCCCAAGGTTTCCTAAGCGGCATGTGTTCGGACTCCTGGACGGAGAAGACGCTTAAATATTCGTGGTATTCCTTCGGAACCAGTTCCTCAGGGGTTTTATCCTTTTTAGGAGCCTCCTGCTTGTCGGCTCTGAATATGTTATGCCAGTCTTCGAGGGCCTGGACCTCCTCCTTTTCGATTCGTCTAACGAAGGCCGGCTTCGGCGCGAGTTGCCTGCAACTACGAGGACACCTCTTCATTGAGATTTCACCGGTTTTCCAATTGACTTCCGGGTTGTGGGTGGCAAGCCATGTGTGACCCAAAATCATGTCGTGAGATCCCAGATCCATGACATCGGCTACTAACTCTTCAAAGTGATCTCCGAACTGAACTCTAAGTGGTACCTGATGCGTAATTCTTCCGGCGGAGTTAAGGGTACCATCGACATTAAATACGTCTACAGCGCGTGGGAGAGACAACTTGGGGAGCTTCTTTCGATCAACGAATTTGGCATCCACGAAGACACCTGTAGCACTGGAATCCAACAAGGCTTGCACAGCGTGTGCGTCACCCTTCCTAGTGCGAATAATAATAGGTACAGCAACGTGATCCTTTAAGTTGAGCGTGCGAACTCGGGATTTTGGCGGTACTGTCGCCTGAGCATCGCTAACCAACTCGGATCCTTCCGAAACATTGTTTTGAGGGGTTTTATATGCCGAAGAATTAAGCGGAGCCAGTTTTACGTCCGGTCCCGAGCCCTTTCGGGACCCTTCAGCAGATGGGGTAGGTACAAAGTTCGAATCATCATCCATTTCGTCCACAGAGAGAGGAGAAAACCTATTTACAGTAACTATGTCCGAGAATGAAACCTTTTTTTGTGTATTTGTATTTTCTATTTTTGTATTTTCTTTTGAGCTATTTTTAGAAGACGAAACCGAGACACAACGAGAAGAAAAACTAAAAGGAGAAAAAGAAACTAGTCCAGTACAAGAATTGTCCGAGCCTGCAGGACCCGACTTCACTGCAGCTCCGATTCTTTTAACTTAGAAACATGGGCGACGATCTGTTCGAAAGTCATCCCATCCATGGCGGCCAGCCACGGGTCAACACCCTCAGAGCGCACCTGGCACCCTTTCCCTTTGTTCCCGGCCTGTGGGCAATGTGGTCGTATATGGCCCTTCTGGCCGCACGCGTAGCATTGGTAATTTGAGAAATCCTTTTTAGGGCGGTTTCCCGATCCGCCTTGCGCAGCCCCGATGTCCATGGGTGCGCCTTGCCCTGATGGTACCCCGGGCGAGGGCCTTGAGAAGTTTTGTCCCCATCGAGAGGACGCGCCACCAGTTTTGATTCTGACTGCCTCCAGGGCAGCACTGAGGCCTCTAACCTCGACATCGTATTCGGCCCAGGTTTCCTTGCGGCGTCCCTGGATGAAGATTTGCTGAAGTATTTCAGGGCGGATGGCCCTTTCCAGCATGAAGATTGCGTAATCATCGGATACCCCGGATGCGGTCCTAAGAGCATTAAACTTGGCCAGGAACTCCTTGGTTCTGGCCGTGCCTTGTCGAATTTTGCTGAGCTGCTCCCTAGCCCAGTCTTTGTTGTGAAGCGGCCTGAAGCGCGCTTCGACTTCTGCCACCAGTTCGTCGTAGGTAGGCCACGTGCCGGTCGGGAGACATTGATCAATACGCGCCCGCGCGTACGCTCCGGCAACTGGGCCCGTCATTCTGGACCAGACCATCAGGGTCCTAGCCCGAGGACTAGTTGACTGGGCTGTGATGATAAAGGCCTTCATCTTGGCCCACCATTCTTCGAACTTGCTTATCAACCCGTCAAACATTCCTGGGTCAGCCACGCCCCGTTTCGTGGGGTCGACGTTCTGATTGGGGTTAGCGGCAGCCCCTCTGCCTTGCGGTTGCTGCTGCTGCACGCCCGCCACCGCGTTGGCGAGGTGCTGTGCCACCTGGTTGGCGACCTGCGCCATGATTAAAGTAGTCATTTGCTGCATGAACTGCAGCTGGTCTTGGGTAAACTGGTCCATCCTGACGGAAGTCGGTTAAGACCACGGGAAGGTGGGGAGGCAGGATGACGGTTCATCTGTTCTGTAGGTTGTACAGTACGTGCAGAACGAAGCCCAGTAAGTTGGGGTCGGGGGAGGGAGAGCGAAGAGGAAGCGGGGAGAGGCGAGGGAGAAGAGGTTCGGGGGTTCCAAAGATTTGCTGCTCGAGGGGAGTAACTTCCCGAGCGAACAGGAGCGGGCGAGCGGGCGATTCTTCCTTTTTCAGGTAAGGAGAAAACCTAATACGAGGAGCCAAAGACTCCGACTTCTTGACACGAGGAATTTTGACGAGATTTTCCCTGCCCTCAGTGGCGGTACTCTGTCTCAACTATCGTAAGGTAACTAGGGATACTGGTAGTACGCTTTCTACCTCCCGTGACGTAGGGGAACTACTGATATGCTATGTGCTTCCACCCCCTA
Source organism: Pisolithus albus (assembly GCA_024613165.1). NCBI lineage: Eukaryota > Fungi > Basidiomycota > Agaricomycetes > Boletales > Pisolithaceae > Pisolithus > Pisolithus albus. The sequence continues at coordinate 446,021 of JANFAB010000001.1, read as the reverse complement.
ATGTGGGTTGCACCTTCACACTACCCTTGATGGATAGCGGGACTACTAACTATGGTTCTTCTTCAACACAACCACCAGCCGATAGGTGGACGGGACTAAAGGCGTCACCCCATAAACGAAGTGAAACGAAGAAGACAAAGCTCCTTAACCCTGGAGTCCAGGTATACGTTGCCCTATATGCTTGGGTGCAAGCGGAGTAAGGGAGTATGTGATAATCGAGTTCAAGTGTAACGCTTATAATCCAAGGACTATACTCGGTTACTCCTTGACTGATAGAGAGTAGAGGACAGAGGAATGAGTTAATGCGACAGTGCACAAATGAACTCGATTGGAGTGTCTACGACAAGAGAGGCGGTATTTATACTACTACGAGTGTTTGTACCGAGGAATGTCGTAGAACAAACCAAACAAGCGAGAGATAAACGCTATTGGCTGCAGCGCTCCACGCTGAGTCAATGCGGCTACGCTGACGAATCAGCTGACTAAGTAGAGCGTCTATGAGCGCGTTTAAGTAACCCTAACCAGAGAGTGGATAAATAAGGTAAACTACGCTAAGAGTACGCTACAACTAGCAGTGAAAAAGTATGGGCCGTTACACCAATCAACTCACACATGAATGTGCAACAATGCAGTACTGTTTTTCACAACTGCTGTTCACATTGCTTGCTGGAAACCATCAGCAATTTGTTTTTTTTAGCAATGGATGTGAAGAAGAGCTTCTGGGAAACTCCAACAATGTAGCAGCCATGATTTTTGAGGTAGACATGAGCAATGGCAGTGAAGCCAAGGAAGAGGAGGAGGAGGAGGAGGAGGAGGGAGGGAGAGTGTGTGGAGAAGAAGGGGAGGAGCATGATGAAGGCACAGGGGAAGGTTCAGTAATAAATATTTTCAGGTATAGGGCCCCCTGTGTTTAAGCACAATCTGTCATTCAGATGCCCATCGACATCTGAAGAAGCATCAATATGAAGGATGCCAATGGTGGAGTATCAATGCTCACTGGTCTAATCAAAGATGTACCGCTCTTCTGTGGTGCTGCTAGGACCTGGACCAATCTATTTGTTGCCCCTGATGTTGATGCAGGCTTTGGGTATCCTTCTTCTTGTGGTTGTTCAGAAGCTGCTTGAGGCTGGGCCACACCGCAAAAGAGCATCATAGGTGCGCTTGTACCACTCAAGCGATCTAGGTGACCTGTAGATAGGCTTAGGTCAATGCTATTAGATACATTAAATATGGACTTACAGTTTTGAGAGAGCCCTTTCTCTTGCAGCTGCACTGTCCTCGTCCTCTGACAAATCTCCATTCACAACCAGTTGTTCTTGCTGGAGGAGGAGCCCAATGTCGAGAAGCCTGCTGACTTCACAAAAGACATCATGATATCTCACGATGGTTCATGTGGCTGATGCATATTCTGCCATTTCTTGTGTTATGACCCTAGACTCGAAGTCACGGGCTCGCTACACCGAAGCTAGACGAGAATGAAGATGAAGGCAAAGATGAGAGGATAGAGGGCAGAGGAGGGTTTAGAAGCAAGTAGGTACGAAACCCAAATGAACTAGCTTGGGGCTAGCTGGGCTATTGTGCTGGGTATATATACTATTGTACATGAGGTAGAGGTGAGGCATACATGAGGAAGACATAAGGCATGACATCACAGTGACATCACTATGACATTGTGGTCTGGACCAGCCTAGGCCTGAGCCATATGGCAAGCACATGGCCAAGGTCTGGGTGAGTCCATAGATAAGAGGAGAGATAAGACAAGATAAGATCTGATAAGATCTTAAGATAAGATAAAGAGAGATTAGATAAGATGAAAAAAAAGGGAAAGAAAAAAAGAAAAGAGTACGGATCATAACATCTTGTGGATCCATTTGCAAGGCCTGCTTATTCTTTTCCTTATTTTCAGTCCTGACCATGATCAGCTTACCTATCTGCAAGTATGATCGAATGGTCTTACCATTTGCCAGACCCCTTCTTTGGCTTCTTCCGAGGTGGAGGAGACTCACATAAAGAAGCACTGCCACTATCAGATGGTAATTGTTTGGATGACTTGGTCCTGTGGCAACACATCATGGTGGTGAGAGATAACAAGGAGCAGCGAAAGACTTATGTAGGTAGATTGCAGGGTCTGAGCCGTGAGAAAATATTTGGCAATCACTGTAACACACAAATATGTTAATACCATCTTTGGTTCTGTACTAAGTACCCAACCATCATAGGCTCAAGTTTGCACTGCTGCTTCATTGTGCCCCAATATCTAGGATGGATCCATGGTGAGCACACCTACATTTCTTTGAATTGAGTCCCTGCTAGATATAACCTACTTCCCAGATGATTTTTCACTCTAGCATTATTCAATACCTTGGCATATATTAGATACCAAGTCATCACCGCAATGAAACATTCGATGCCCTCTCAATTTCGTGCTGCACTGCCTGACTATAAGAAAAATGGATTCAGACTTGAGCTGTATCGGCTGTGGGAAAGCATTCACCCAAAGTGTCTACACAGAGGTAGCAAAGCAACTTGGGCCCGATGGTTTGTTTTCCTTTTAGTTCAAAAGGTCCATGATAACCTGTGGGAGCATCCACACCCATCAACAGTGATCAGCATATATAGTGAATACAAATTGAAGACTCACTGAGACTCCATAATGTTGTGGATGGCATAGTGCATACATGGAAAAGCTTGGTGTTCTTCATTGGCTGTATCAATTGCCTAGCATAGGGGCCCCATTGAATGCAGCCAAAAAGCTCTGCAGAGGCTTGTTCTTCAACTGAGTAGGCATCCCACTGGATACAAAAACCATCAGGCTCCCATCTCCATTCTGAATCTCAAAGCTTTGCCTTTATGACACAGCTATTAGAGCAGGGCAAGGTATGATGTTTCAAATACTTATGGGGACATGTCTCTGATTGGCATGTAGATATAGCTGTCCACTTTTTTGATGCCTTCAGGGTAGAAGGAGCAGAGCTATGTGCAGGGTTACTGGCTATTTGCCTGATGGGGTCAGAAAGTAAGTCTCACTATCATTGGTTTATGTAAGCCTTACCCTATCCCTACAGTACTCTAGATAACTTAACTCCAGAAGGCAGAGTAGCTGTAGATTCTGCCTTCTTTGAAGGGGAGTTATCAGAGTGTGAAGACACTAAGGGCAACCAACCAAGGTAAGGCTCCCTTGCTTTTTACATTTGGACTTTTCATTAAGACACTACAGGAAGCACAGGGTGTAGGTTCCACTGCTGGTAGAGTAAGTCACTTATACTTATATTGCAGGAGGAACCCAGGCCCAGAAAAAAGACAAAAAAAATATAAGATGAGCTTCCTCAGAAGCATAACCAAGAAAAGTTTTGCTTCATTCATTAACAGAGACAAGCCCATTCCAGTTAAAAGCTGCCTCTTTCTGATTCCATTTGCATTTCCAGATTTCAACTTCCTCAATGCCACAATAGGTGCACTGACCAACAGTTTTGCTGTGTCTGGTCAGATAACATCCCTGTTCTGCTGTGAGCAGTGATGGAACTTCCCTCCTTCACTACTTGCACAAGTTTCTCAACCACCAACTTGCAGTAAGTACAAGCCCTTTATTGTGAAACCAAGTCTAACCCTTTGACAGAATGAATACTACAAGACTGTGACCAAGTACTGCAAAGCAGCCAAACCATCTATGGTTCTGCTACAGGCACTTCTGCCAATGGGCAGTACAATGGGAGAGAAGGGAAAATGGCAGGCATGCTTTTCTTGGCCAGATATTGGCATGCAATTGGGAAATCCAAAGAGAAAGTATGTTTCAATTATCTCTACTTACAATCCCATGCTCAAACTTTCTTAGGCTCATCCAGTTCCTGCTCATGATATTGTGAAGACTGGGAGCAGACTCTTTGAATTTGTGGACTATCTCCAAGACACAGAGCTCTTGTCCCATGCCATCGATAGGGCACTCCATGTCATTGACCCTGAATTTCATGAAAAACTTACTCACCTCAGGGAGGTGGTGAACCAGAAGTTCCCAGCATGAAAGTACTTAATGATCAAGACCCTCTCCTTTTTGAAGGAAGGGAGATCATCTTTAACTGGAAGTCTGGTCCTCATGTGGACAGACAAGACCCTCAACTGGCATTGGTAACCCCCCTAGCCCTGGGTGAATTCAGTGGCAGCTATCTACACTGCCCACAGCTGGGCCTAGTCGTTAGGCTGGAACCCAGTGATGTCATATTTTTTAGGGGAAGGGTAGTCAGACATCAGATCAAAGATTGGAATGAGGGGCAGAGGGTGGTAATAGCTCATTTCACTCATACTCTATGTTCTCAACATGGGCAAGTTGACTTACCTGATCCTGGAGCTCATAAATGCCTAGTGCCCATTCCACAAAAAACTGCTCTCTGTCAGTCCATAGAAAGTTGGATTCTTGTTCCTGCCTGTGATAAGGTGATGACAGTGTCCTGGCTTTGAGTAATCAATATTTATATCATTTTTGCAGCAGAACTCCCTCATGAGGCATGGCATGTGGTGCATGATGCAGTACTCTATTTTTATCAAATGCCTCTGAATGCCATTGTGGACCTTGTGCAACGTCCCTGCATGATTCCATGCATATCTGCTTGAACATTCTGCCCATGTACCATAGTACCTTCTGTGGTGTTTTTTTTGAGACCCCCCACCCCGAGCTCATTGCTATGGGATAAGGTGACATTGATTGCTAATCAACACTACACTTTTGGTAGTCAACAGATGTTGATTAACTAATGTGTTGCAATGTGGGGTTCACATTCTTGACTGCCAAATGCATAGTGTCATGTTTGTGGTTTGTGATAAACAACAGTGTAGTCCTAACTAGGTTGTTGTGTAGGGTTCACAGTTTTGACTGCCAAAAGTGTGGGGTTGTAATGTGCTGTGTAATGTTCGCATTTTTGACTACCAAAAATGTGTGTTAATTAGTGAAAAATGGCTCACTAATATGCCATTATTAATGGTTTAATGATCAATGGTTCACTGAAGTTTTATTAAGGATTTATCAAAGGGTACTGCTAGATCACCACAGCTGTGTTCATTGAAAAATGACCCAAGGATTATTAATAGTTCATCAAATGTTTACTGAAAAGGTTCTTCAATGTGTTGTGTAGCATGCACATTTTTTAACTCCCAAATCATATTTTTAATCTAGACCAGTATGCTCTGTTGAAGACAGAATCACTCTCCATCAATGATTTCGGAGTAGTCATTTCATTTACCACCTCTAATCAAGAAGCTACACTACTTACTATTGACAGATGTTCACAGAGGGGGACCTTGAGTCTAAAGAGTGTGAACTACCCAAAGGATAAGTGAAAATAGGCTATAGTATAGAAGAAGGAACATTACATCAGTCTTTGAGTTAGGACAAAGTCTGAGGTGTAAGGGAAAAAAGATGAAGCTACAAGTATGGCATATTACATAAGTGGTGCTCACTGTACTCAGAAGTCACAAAACTCCAACACATACTACCACACTCACCAGGGCATAAAGGTCTGCCCTTCACCAAAGTTTTCTTGGGCAAAATGCCCAACCCAAGAAACTTTGGTCCTATCCTCCAGCCATCAAACCATAGTATGGCAGTGAGTGTGCATCAGAAAACCAGCCCCCCTCTAGACAGACTTGGCACCTTGACAGCAAGGTACCCAACTGCCTTGAACTAGACAAGGCCCCTTAGCCTGTCCTATGGTATTTGCAGACTGGACTAGTCTAGAGACAGTGTTGGGCTAATTATTCACAATACAACTGGACAGGCTGGGACAGATCTGTCAAGTTCAGGGCTAGAACTGAAGGACATTCAATGGATGAATATCTGTGACAAGCAACAACTGATACATTGAAAATGAAACTAGACATCAGGTAAGATCAATGTCAAAACCACATTCAGCAACTCCCTATCTCTATACAACTTGTTATCTTCCTGTTCCACATGGGCCACTATGGGAATGCGTGCTTACCAGAGGATGTAGACCAATGGGCCAGTGTCAGCATCAGAATGGTAGTGAACTGTACCCACCATGTTATTGCTGCCCTCTTCGATCAACATGACAAATTTGTATACATCCCAGGCATCCACTCAGAAGAGACACAGCATGCACAGGCATTTACTGAGTCTCAGACTTGCTGTGCATGGAGAAATGGAGTATTTGCAGCAGATGGTTCCACAATTAATTTGTATGCGAGGCCTGGTGTCACGCACCATAAGTGTTTGGTGATGTGAGCATGGACTCAGAAGCTGAATGATGAAGAACAGAGAAGCCTAGCCCTAATGTGAAGAATGACTGATATGGCCAGCAGTCATCTGTCACACAAGAACCATCCTTAGAGTCCGTACGGTAGCCTCGGGTAGCAAGTCTACCCGACAACTTCCTCGGCAGAGACTTCTGGGTGATTAGTAATATTAGTCGGAGCTTGGAATATCGAGTGCCCGCCACTACCCCCGTATCAGTGCTGATTATCCCCACATATCAGCCATGGACGTAGGAGAGCTCCATCGAGAACTCATACGAGAAAGGGCCCTAGTTCTCGTTCATATCTTGGTCAAGCTGGTAGTTGATCTCGTCTCTGAGGAGATCCCTAAAGATCCGCAGCCATACCATACCTCTGCCCTCTCTGGTGAGGCGTGGCTGGTGGAACTCATTCTTGGTCACCCGAGCCGTATACGTTGCGAGTTGGGTATGAGCGTACGTGTCTTCAAAAAAATCACTCTCGATCTCCGCAGTCATGGCCACCGAGCCTCAAAGCACGTCTCGCTTGAAGAACAGCTTGCAATCTTTCTGTACACTTGTGTCACGGGATTACCTATCAGACATGTAGGAGAACGTTTCCAGAGATCCAACGATACGATCTCCAGGTACGTGGCATGTTCCTGTCTCTAGTTTATGTCTGACACACCCGTACTTATTACTTAGATACTTTCGCAAAATGGTGGCAGTCTTTGCGTCGGAACCCTTCTATTCAAAGTACATATCGCTTCCGTTCACCTCCTCAGCCACCACGCCGCACCCAAGTATCCGCAAGAATTATCGATTCTGGCCCTACTTCAAAGACGCCATTGGCGCCATTGACGGTAGCCACATACCTGCTGCCCCCCCGTTCCGTGAGCGTGCCGCATACCGTAACCGAAAGGGCACCATATCGCAAAATTGTTTGTTTGCATGTGACTTCGGAATGAAGTTCAGCTACGTGCTAACTGGCTGGGAGGGTTCAGCCACAGATGCAAGGATGTTCCAAGAAGCACGTGCATCGACTCTGGATATTCCGCATGGTAAGTACTTCCTTGGCGATGCTGGTTTCCCCTCATCACCGGGAGTACTCGTGCCGTACCGTCGCACACGCTATCACCTGGCGGAGTGGCGCCAGGCATCGTTAAGGTACGCATCTATCATGCAATACATATCTTCTACTCAACCCCACTTTATAGGCCTGCGAATAAAGAAGAGCTCTTCAACTTGCGTCATGCGTCTGCACGGAACGTTATCGAGCGAATCTTTGGTGTCATCAAGCGGCGTTTTAGAATTCTTCTCCTGCCTGTGGAGTATCCCATCGATATTCAAGCACTCATTCCCGTCGCGCTCTGTGTCATCTATAATATAATTAGGACACTCGACCAGGACTTGGAACCTGACACCGAAACGGAAGATTCGGTTTCTTCCATCGTACAGGATGATGACGGAGGTGATCGAGGTACCACATTTGATGACAGGGATGACGAGGATGAACTAGAAGATGCCTTGCTGTTAGGAGACGAGAATCTTGGAGGCGTCGATCAAGAAAACTCGGGTAGGGCCATCCGAGATTCAATTGCTGAAGAGATGTGGCGTGATTATCAGAGGTACTTACAGAACTCGGGCTAACATTTTTACTTTTTCTGCACTGTCGTATACTCTCGTTGTCGTAGCCAAAGCGAATCAATGTCATTTGCAGGGGTGATCAGAATGCGATACAAGACTACGTGATACAGCGACTACAACGTGAAATCATCTGGTACAAGTTTCAAGTTACGGAGACAAGTTTGGATCCAGCTTCTACGAAGACACCTGTTTTTCGTCATTAGATACAGATCGACTGTGCCCGCGTCCATCCGAAATGCTTCCATCAGGGCCGCCTGAGCTGCTACAGGGAGGTCAGAATCTTGCTCTTCGAGCAGCTGCAAAGCGGTGTGCATATGCTCAGCACGCCTACGCTGAGCAGTGGCTGGAGACGAAGTGTCGATTACAGACCCAAGATATGTAAGCGAACCTTGCACGCCAACGAGTACAGCAGGTGTGGACTGCTCTTTATTCTTCTTGGACCTCTTCGACGAGCGTTCGGTGTCCTCCCTGAGTGAAAGAGACTGAAGAGCCGCCTCTGCTGATGGGAATTGCGGCACCCCTGTTTGAATACCCGTGTTGTCTGCTGGGTAAGCGCGCTTCCTACTCGATGATATTGAGCTCGTAGTCGAGGGCAGCGCCTGAGAAGTAAGGAATGCCGTGGTGGAAGGTGGGGCCGGCACTGCGGGATGGGATGGGGAAATTTGATGTGAAAACATGGGGGGCTGCATAGGGGTTATTTCCTTCTCGATAGGCGTTCCGTCAATCAAATCACCCGTGTTGACACTGGGAGAAGCATCAGGCCAAGCGGCTGTGAAATGCAGGGGAGTAGAAGGAGGGGGCGTAGCGACCGGATCGCTGGAGGTAGTGCTGGAGGGATTTGCAGACAAGCTTGGCCCGGGGGCGTTCTTGGCGGTAGAGGGATGATACACGCGCATACCACGAGCTTGGTCGTTCGGAAATAATACCTCCATTCCTTCCAGGAGGGACCACCCACTATTTTTGAACAGGCGCATAGAATTTCCAGGTCGACTCTGTTGTTGGCAGTCGTCAGCATTGAAGTACTTACATGAGAGACGTACATACCCCCATCCAGTCCTGAAAATCTTTTTCCTCATCCTCCGTAGCAATATTCGCCCCATTTGAATTGTCCCAATGCTTTCCAGAACGAGCACGCCACAGATTAATATCTCTCAACACTGCTTTGAGCTATATCGACGACGATCGATGAGCATATGCGTCCGATAGAGATGAATGAATACTCACACTAGTGACCTTGCCTTTACACATCTCAGCAGTCTTCATTGGTCCCTTTTGATTCGGAAACCTCTCAGATAGGTGGGTAGCGGCGGCATTCCAGATGGCCGTCTTGAAGGACCCATCACCCATCTTACCGCTGATCTTCTGCTCAACAAGAAACGAGATGAGGGCCTCTTTCTCCTCGTCAGTCCAGTGTGCTCGATCCTTATCGGCAGGCATGTCTTCAAGAGCTAATTCGATGCAGGCCTGGCCAATGACTGTGGCTAGTCCTGCGATAATCGGGAGGAAGGGTTCTAATGGATCAGTATCCATCGTCGTCGGAGCAGTTCAAAATCCAAACTCCGTCGCCCGGCATGAGCCGTGGATTACTAGGAGCACAAATAAAACAAAACACTGTGGCCGGCAAGTGGCCGGCTAGTGTCTACGCGAAGTTACCGTACGGACTCTTAATGTTAGGGAAGAAACTGCTTGAGTGCCTGAAAAACTTTTTGAGTGCCAGTTTATGGCATTCCAATTTTTCAAATATCCCAGTCATTTCTAAAGATATAGACATCATTCCCACACTCACAGAAAGCTCTTGACCACTCCATCCTGCCTTCCAAATTTGGTGATGATCTGCACACTGCACAATTTTCTGCATCATTTCTACAAACGAATGCCCATTTCACCAATCTTTATCATAATGGCCACCTCCTCGACCATCTCTTCACTTGTGCCCTTTTCCAGGGAGAATAACTATGAGTACCTGCCAGGAATCCCCACCAGCTCTCACCCTGAAACCTCCTGGTTCATCCCTCCCTTGTCCATGACCTCCCATCCTATCACTTTGGGACAGCAAGTTCTCCTTGTCAGTCTGACATTGACGAGGACATTCTTTGGTTGCCTCCCATCTGTTGTCAGGCTTGAAAAGTCTTATGTGGTTGTTTTGGTCTCTCCAGTCAAAAATGATTATGTATTCTTCATTCCTGTCAAATTTGGGCCTCACTCTGAGGGTTCTCAGGGGTGAAAGGGTCCCGAAAGGGTACTAGAGGGTAGACTGACATCAGAGATTGAAAGTCCGACGCTAGTCCGATTGGTAGGTGTTGAGGTGGAGGCCTTCCGAAGGAGGCCAATGGATTCTGACTAGCAGAGGTTCGGGGCGGAGCGGGGGGAATGGCTGAAGGGGCTGACAGAGGTTCTGGCTAGCGGAGCAGAGCAGAGGTCGGAGGAGGGCATCAGGTTCAGCTCGTGTGCTGCCCCCTTGTACAAGCTCGGCCCTCGTATTTCAGAGGCGGGCTAAGTATGGAGAGGTTGGAGGGACTCAGGGGAGAGGGACAGAGACTCGGAATGGGGAACTTATGTTGATATTGGTACTGAGGGGACATCGGGGTACTGCATGGGTATTTATACACTACAGCGGAGCTGAGGCAGTACAGTATCGGGATGTTGGAACTAACATACAGAGGTACGGAAATTTTCAAGGGGAAGTAAGTGTCAGAAAACTTCACGACAGAATGAAGGCTAACAGCGGAGGAATGGAAAAGATAAAGGACATATCTACAAGCGGATAAGATCATGACGGAGCGCTCACCAACAGCCAATCACAGGCCAGGCCGAAATCCCGGAAAGTGGTGCGACCCTTCGGAGTGCCACGCAGTGCAGGCACTGTGCTGTGCCTAATCGGCCTGGTGGCCCCAAATGGATAAAGCCCCCTGAGATGATCACATGACCCACAGGGGGTCAACCCAATATAGACGAATGGTGATTACAAGTCAAGACCGACAGTGGCCGACAGCGGCAATCGCTTGGATGCAGCGGCAGAGTGGTCGGCAAGCTTATTAAGCATCGGACTTGGTCGGAAATGGGTCGGAGGGTGTCGGAGAGGTGGGCGGAGGTGTCAGAAAGGGTGCGGAGGCGTGGGAAATGGTCAGGCATGGCATGGTCATGACAATTCCTGCACCCTGCAATGTCTTTCTCCCAATCTCATCTTTTGTTCTCCCAAAATTGCAACAGCAGCAGTACCAATTACTCTCATCTACACTATCTGATCACATTCACAATGAATTTGAGGCAGTTCTCCCTGCTCTCATGGGAGAAGATGGCCCTTCCTCCTCCTCAATCCCTCAGAACACTAGCTGCACCTGATACAGGTCACTTTGCAGAGGGGAAGAGAGGGGGAATGTTGCAAAATCCTAGGCCCTGACAAATCTGGAGACCCCAAAAATTAGCCCCTGGTAGAAATTCCCACAGTTCTTCATTTGGATGTGCAGCAAATTACCCCAATGCATCTGGATCTCAGATCTAGGAGTCAGAATGACTCATTTGAAGTCATATCCCTTACAGTAGGGGGCAGGGATGTCACATTGACCATTATTCATGCAGGAACTAATTAACCTACCAGTATTACACCTGAAGGGTGGGACATGCTCAATTATCCAGATTTATTCATACCTAGGGTGGGATAAGGGGGTGGGGATGGCAGGAGGGAACACAGCCACACTGCCCATGGCAGTTATCACACCAGGGACAGTATAATAATTGGGGATCATTCAGGCTCCACCCTTAATGTGGTCAAATCGAGTATAGCTCAATCTGTCATTCAGATGCCCATCAACATCTCAAGAAGCATCAATATGAAGGATGCCAATGGTGGAGTATCAATGCTCACTGGTCTAATCAAGGATGTACCACTCTTCTGTGGTGCTGCTAGGACCTGGACCAATCTATTTGTTGCCCCTGATGTCGATGCAGGCTTTGATTTGCTTCTAGGCCACCCCTGGGCACATGGGAATGCTGTTAGCATTGTTAAGAGAGGCTCTGGTACCTTTGTAGTCTTTGGATCAGACAAAGATCATCCCCTCAAGCTCTGTGTCACTGAAGGGATTGCTGAACTGACTGCTACTGCCCTCATGGTGACTCTCCAGCCTACTAGCTTCAAAGAAGACTCTGGGACTCTTGCAGATGATGAGGCTTCAACTGATTCCTCTGCTACTGGATTGCCTATTACCTTTGCACCACCTTCCCCACCTTCTGAGACTCCCACTTTGACTCTTCTCTATCCAAACTCGACTCCAGATGGCATAGATGGCACCTTTGAACTTCCAGAGTTCCATCCTATCCCCATCATCACTGTGGAGCCACTGTCTAGCCACCTTTGAATCTTCTTTGTTCACTTACTGAGGAGTTGCAGGCCACTGAGTTGAATGGATTGGAGGATGACCCCTTCGTTGCTGTGATGTGTCATCAGATTAGGTGTTACAATATGTACTCTTTTCTTTTCTTTTCATCTTATCTAATCTCTCTTATCTTATCTTGAGATCTTATCAGATCTTATCTCGTCTTATCTCTCCCCTTATCTATGGACTCACCCAGACCTTGGCCATGTGCTTGCCATGTGGCTCAGGCCTAGGCCAGTCCGGACCATGATGTCATGGTGATGTCACTGTGATGTCATGCCTTATGTCTTCCTCATGTATGCCTCACCTCTACCTCATGTGCAGTAGTATATATACCCAACACAATAGCCCAGCTAGCCCCAAGCTAGTTCATTTGGGTTTCGTCCCTACTTGCTTCTAAACCCTCTCTGCCCTCTATCCTCTCGTCTCTGCCTTTGTCTTCGTTCTCATCTAGCTTCGGTGTAGCGAGCCTGTGACTTCGAGTCTAGGGTTGTAACACTTGAACTAGCTTCTACACCATCACCCGCTCACTGAGCAAACCCAGACTCCAGGGTCAAGGAGAGTGTCACAGCCGGACTCCAGGCTTTAAGGAGGATTATTCACCATTCCATGCCACGCCTCGTTCTACTGCGAAGGATTGATCTACCGACCTTTGCCCCCTCGAAACACACCACCCTCGCCCACCCCTGAACTCGTGTACCCATCTCGAACCCCGTCCGAAGACCCCAACCTCGGCGACTTCCCACCCCTTCCTGACAACTTCGGTCTCCCCGACGAAGAACAAGCTCGCATATTTGCACACCCCCTGATCCTGCCCCATAACCGACTCTACCAGGACATCTTCAATCCTGCACCCGTCCCTCACCCTGATGACCAACTCTACGAAGATATCTTCAGTCACCCCACCCCCCTGCCTCGCCGCTACAACCTCTGTCCCCGCCACCTCATAAACAAACCATACTGCTGCCCCGTCATACTCTCTCGATATGGACCAAGGTGGTAACCAACAACAACAACCCCCGCCCAACCCTCTCCTCATGGACCCCGACATCCAGGCGCTCATTGGCGCCATCACCGCCCATGTCACTACCTCTGTGGCCCAGAGTCTAATCCAGCCAATGCACGTGCTGCCTGGGGCGATCCGGCAAAGAAAGGGGCGTCTGACCCTGGAAAATATGACGGCTCCATCTCGAAGTTCGAGGAATGGTGGAGCAAGATGAAGGTGTACCTCCAGATAGCAGATTTTCTGTCGGCCTCTCGCAGGACTGCCTGGCGGTGTGGACCTGACTCGAAGGGCCAGTAGCAGGGGCATATGCCCGAGCAAGGATCGATGCCTGCAAGGCAGCAAACACGTACCCCAACATGGTGGCCCTCGAGGCCGAGATCGAGGCCAAGTTTAGGCCGATCAACAACAAGGACTGGGCGAAGGCCCAACTACAGAAGATACGACAAGGAAGCATGCGAACCGAAGACTTCGTGGCTAAGTTCGGTGCGCTAGCCATGTCTGCAGGGGCATCTGACGACTATGCCATATTCATGCTCGAGCGGGCCATGTGCCCTGACATACTACAGCAGATCTTCGTGCAGGGGAAGAGGAAGGCCACCCTCGCCGAGTATGTAGTCAAACTCTGGACCTTGGGTGGTGCCATCGAAGCTGCTCGTATGCATACCTCCTCACGTTTCGCTTTCCCATCCTCGACCTCTCGCCCCTCCTCCTCATCAGTTGGCACCTTCAGAGGCTTGGGTATCCCGATGGAAATCAGTGCTGCCTCGACTTCTCGCCCCGTCCCCTCGCACATCAAGTGCTTCTCATGTGGGGGTAGTCATTTTAAACGAGACTGTACGTCTCGATCTCAGCAACACCCTCCTCCCCGTTTCCCCATTCCCCCTCATACCCCTTTCTCGCCCCAGCCTGCTGCTCGATAGGCAGCACCCCAAGATGACCCTCAGCTTCGCCAACTGCAGGGGATGACCTTCGAAGAAATGCAGGCGTTCTTTTATGATAAGCATACGAACGAGATGAAAGCGCAGGGAAAACAGTTCGGTCAGTAGAGGTTTGGGTACCTACTGGCCAGGCATGTAATCGGTTCTCGGTCTTGGACACTTATGACACACAGGAGTTATTTAATGTGTCTACTTCGTGTGCAGAGGAGTCCACTACTGGCTTGGCCCTGCACGTTAAAAATGGAGTGCTTAATTCCTCGAGCTACAAAAATATAAAAAAATGTGACCAACCGAAACCGGAAACCCCGAAGGATGCTAAAGTTAGGACCATGGGCTGCAAGCCCAAATTGGAACTAGAAGTAACGTTGGAAGGGAGAAGTAAAAAGTGGCAGACGAGAGCATTGGTGGACTTGGGGGCAACCGACACATTCCAGGACAGGAAGTGGGTTGATGAAAACGAGATACCCCTCCTCCCTCTCGAGAAGACGGTTCCAGTCTACAACGTTGACAGCACAAAGAACCAAGATGGGGACATCACCCATGTAGCGCCTCTCGTGATGAACTGTGATGGACACAGAGAGCACATCTGGGCACAGGTCACTACCCTCGGTTCTCACCCCCTCGTCCTCGGCTATACATGGCTCCGACGACACAACCCTGTGGTTTCGTGGGCTGACAAAACTGTCAATTTCGTGGGCTGACAAAACTGTCAAGATGACTCGTTGCCCTCGTGAGTGCCACGACCTTGCCCCATTGACTAAGCAGGAGAAGAAGGAGGCAAACGACATGGAGTACCTACACCTGAAACTCCGCTCGACATGGTCTCGATCTGGCACTGTCGAAGAACTCGTCCCAAAGGAGTACCATTGGTACCTAGACGTGTTCTCGAAAGAATCGTCAGAGCGCATGCCGCTGAGGAAGCCCTGGGATCATGCCATTGATCTCAAGGATACCTTTGTTCCTAAGCGGGGCCACCTCATCCCCCTCTCTGTCGATGAACAAAGGGAGGTCTTGGACTTTATTGATGACCAGACCAAGAAGGGTTATATCTGGCCTTCGAAGTCTCCCCAGACGTCCCCCGTCTTCTTCGTTCCCAAGAAGGATGGTCGAAAACGCATGGTCCAGGACTACCGTTACCTCAACGAGCATACCGTAAAGAATGCGTATCCCCTTCCACTAATATCACAGCTAGTCGATAAACTCAAGGGGTGCAAGCTCTTCACGAAGATGGACCTACGGTGGGGCTACAACAATGTTCGAATCAAGGAAGGTGATGAGTGGAAGGCAGCCTTCGTCACCCATGCAACTCTCCTTTGACCTTCCAAAATATGATGAATGATATCTTCAGAGACATGGAGGATGTCGTGGTCGTCTACATCAACGACATCATGATCTTCACAAAAACAGACAATGAAGAGGGACATGATTGGATCGTGGTGGAGGTACTTCAATGCCTCGAAGAGAATGACCTCTGTAACACTAACAATCCGAAGACTGTTATCGGTCACTCCTTGACTGATAGAAGGATGAGGATTAAGGGAACTGAGTTAATGCGCAATGCACAAATGAACTCAATTGGAGTGTCTACGACAAGAGAGACGGTATTTATACTACTACGAGTGTTTGTACCGAGGAACGTTGTAGAACAAACCAAACAAGCGAGAGATAAATGCTATTGGCTGCAGCGCTCCACGCTGAGTCAATGCGGCTATGCTGACAAATCAGCTGACTAAGTAAAGCGTCTATGTGCGCGTCTAAGCAACCCTAACCAGAGAGTGGATAAATAAGGAAAACTATGCTAAGAGTATGCTACAACTAGTAGTGAAAAAGTACGGGCCATTACACTATCCCCTCCTATGGCTCGACTTCCAGGCGAGACCAGATAGGTTGCACAGCAGTCAAAGGGTCAGGTGCAGCGGAGAAAAAGAGACCTTCGGTCGAGAGTGTGCGAAGTTTCTGGGGGGCACCGGGGTGGAGTTTGTAAAAATCGTCTATCGCCTCCTGGGCGTTCTTAAGAGCAGATCTAGGCTCCCAAGTGCGATCTTCTTCTGGGTATCCCCTCCAATGGACGAGGAACTGAAGATTACCACGCTTCAAGCGAGAATCAACAACCTTCTCAACTTCATATTCAACGTCTCCTTCATCCGTAACCCGTTGTGGGCTGGGCCGAGTAACCGGTTGCCCATCAAGAGCACCGAGGTAAGGTTTCACCCGTGAAACGTTCACTACCAGGTGTATGCGCATCGAGCGCGGCAATTTTAACTTAATGGCGTTGGGTAAAACATCCGAGACCTCATATGGGCCTATCCACTTTTCGGTCAGCTCTCAGCTCTGCCGATCCTTCAGCGATAAATGGTCGGTAGCCAGCCAAACTGCGAGCCTATGGAGTCAGCAGGGGAAGGGGATCGTCGCTTATCTGCCTGAGTCTTTTGACGAGTCCTAGCTTTTCCCAAACTTTCGCGTACTTCCTGGAACACCTGGAACCAGTCTTTAGTGGTCTCCTCCACTGCTTCTACCTTAGAAGTCGTCGGCTCGATGCCCATTCGTGGTGTATACGAACGAGTAACATCAAAGGGGCACTTGCCAGTAGTGTTACGAGTCGTGCTTGAGTGACAAAGTCAGGCTAGACTAGTCGACGAAGGCAGTGACCGAAGAAGGAACACTAGACAAACAAAACAAACCAACAACCAAGGCAGACAAGGACGAACGACGACGGGGCAGTCGGAGAGCGGACGCACAGACCGAAGAAGATGACGACGAAGCCTAAACGAGGCTAAGCAGCTATCACTCAAACAGTGACAAGAGGGATACGCCCAAAGATGCAAATGAATAGAACTAAGGAATTAATACAGGGGAGTGCCTACTTTATATACTCTCTAAGTAGTAGCCATGAGGATACCTCAAGGCATGGGCACTGGGTATGACGTCAGTGGTGACATCAGTATGACATCAACGAGTACTAGACCTAGGTTCTAGGCTGTAAGTATAAATAGCGCTCAAAGTGTGAAAAGGGGAAAGAGGATCTGTAATCGGAGGTCTGGATCGGGCCTGGATAAGGGCTAGGTACGCAGCCCAACGAAGAAAAGCCCTAGATAAGATCAAGATGATCTAATCGGTTATCTAATCAGTGATTAGATAAGATGAAAAGATAGGGGCGATCTTCGATCCATTACAAGTAGAAGAAGACTTGGAGTTGTTGTACGTGAATTGAGCCAGGGGGAGCCAATCCTCCCATCATTCCTGCTGATGGTTTGCATACATCCGTAGATACTGCTGAATTTCACGGTTCAACCGCTCTGTCTGACCATCCATCTGTGGATGAAATGCCGTTGAGAGCTTCTGCTCGACACCCAACATTTTAAATAATTCCTTCGAAAACTGGGATGTGAACTGCAGTCCGCGATCCGAGACGAGAGACTGGGGAAGGCTGTGATGCTTCCAGACGTGAGTTAAATAAAGCCGAGCCGTACTAGCGGCAGTTTCCTTTTCAGTGCAGGGGATGAACTCTGCTTCCTTAGAGAACCGATCGACGATGACCAAAACATAAGACTTTCCAGAGGAGCTCCTGACTCCTATATCCATAAAGTTGGTCGTAAGATCCTTCCAAGGCCCATCAGGGACAGGTAAAGATTTGAGTTCGCCTGCCGGCAGCTTGTTACTAGGCTTGCTAGCTTGGCACGTCTGACAATGCTTTACGTACTCCTCGACATCGGGCTTCAAGGTAGACCACGTGAACCAGCGTGTGATCAACTCCTGAGTTCCTTTTACGCCACGATGACCCGCTAGGGGCGAATCATGAAGAGCAGCGAGAACCTTCTGTCTCAGGGCCTCAGGTATGAAAACTTTGTCTCCAGGGCACTTCAGGTCATTGATGCTGAATTTCATGAAAACTTACTCACCTCAGGGAGATGGTGAACCAGAAGTTCCCAGCAGTGAGAGTATTCAATGATCAAGACCCTCTCCTTTTTGAAGGAAGGGAGATCATCTTTAACCAGAAGTCTGGTCCTCATGTGGACAGACAAGATCCTCAACTGACATTGGTAGCCCCCCTAGCCCTGGGTGAATTCAGTGGAGGCTATCTACACTGCCCACAGCTGGGCCTAGATGTTAGGCTGGGACCCAGCGATGTCATATTTTTTAGGGGAAGGGTAGTCAGACATCAGATGAAAGATTGGAATGAGGGGAAGAGGGTGGTAATATGTAGCTCATTTCACTCATACTCTACATTCTCAACATGGGCAAGTTGACTTACCTGATCCTGGAGCTCATAAATGCCTAGTACCCATTCCACTGAGTGTTGCTATCTGTCAGTCCATAGAAAGTTGGATTCTTGTCCCTGCCTGTGATAAGGTGATGACAGTGTCCTGGCTTTGAGCAATCAATATTTATATCATTTTTGCAGCAGAACTCCCTCATGAGGCATGGCATGTGGTGCATGATGTGGTACTCTATTTTTACCAAATACCTTTGAATGCAATTGTGGACCTTGTGCAATGTCCCTGCATGATTTGCATATCTGCTTGAACATTCTGCCCATGTACCATAGTACCTGCTTTGGAGTGTCTTTGAGACCTTCTTCTACCCTGCACTCATTGCTATGGGATAAGGTGACATGGATTCCTAATCAACACTACAATTTGATAGTCAACAGATGTAGATTAATTAATGTGTTGCATGGGGTTCACATTCTTGACTGCCAAATGTGTAGTGTCATGTTTATGGTTTGTGATTAACAAAAGCATAGTCCTAACTAGGTTGTTATGTAGGGTTTGCATTTTTGACTGCCAAAAGTGCGGTGTTGTAATGTGCTGTGTAATGTTCACATTTTTGACTACCAAAATGTGTGTTAATTAGTGAAAAATGGCTCACTAATATGCCATTATTAATGGTTTATCATCAGCAAATCACTTATTTATGTACTGTGCAGGGCTGTACAGTGACCTACAGTGACCACAGTGCCACAGATAGGTCCCCCACTGTACGGTGAACAAAAAATTGTGAAATACCATGAAGAGTACAACTTTTCTCATCAGAACCTCTTTGGCTAAGCAATAAGTCTATGTCATTAATACAGTAGTATATGCCCTAATTAAAGTGCTATGTAGCCTGTAAGTTTGCACAGTGCTGTTGTGTGACACTGTAGCCACTGTCATGCTGTCCCAAAAAGGATGGTTTGCTGATGATCAATGGTTCACTGAAGTTTCATTAGAGCCAGTACGGTAGGCGTGTGACAATACTCGGGTAGACTCGCTTCATTGCTACATCCGCAATGGGTGATTAGTAATCCTAGTCGGAATTTCAACATCATTTGGGTACTCGGCGTCGTCATATCAGCCATGGCCATGGCCGACAATGCTCAAGGGGAGCTCCAAGAGCTCATACGAGATCATGTCCTAATGATCACACATACCCTTCTCAGGTTGGTAGTAGATTTGATCTCTGAGGAAATTCCCAGGAGTCCATGGCCGTATCATACGTCTTCTTTCTCTGGCGAACTGTGGCTTGTCGATCTTATCCTTGGTCACCCGGATCGCATTCGTCATGAGTTACAGTGACTCCAAAAACCCTTTCCATGTTTGTCCTCACAGCAGTATTTGAAGTATACCGCCAGACACATGAAAAATTACACTAGGCTTTGGTGGAGTCATAAATAGTACATACTCTTGGCTACAAGATTGCCCTATAGGTCATGTGATTTAATTCACACAGTCCTGAGATATGGCCATTTTAAAATAGCAAGTCCATGGAAAGGGTTTTTTCACTTTTGAATTTACAAGGGTATTAGGGTATTATCAGTACTTGGTATAGCCACCTTTTGCTCTAATCACTGCCTCAACCCTTCTAGGCATACGTTATTCTCGAACTCCGGAGTTATGGCCACAATTCCTTGAAGCATGTATCGCTTGAAGAGCAACTTGCAATTTTTTGGTATACATGTATGTCTGGCTTGCCTATCGGATACGTCGGAGAACGTTTTCAGAGATCGAACGACACAATCACGAAGTAGGTTGTGATATGGTCATCCCATTTCCATTCATACCATATCTATGCACAGGTACTTTCGCAAAATGGCCTCAATCTTCGCGTCAGAACCGTTCTACTCGAAATATATATCGCTTGCATCCTCAGCTACCAACGTCCACCCACAGTTCGTTAACAACAGCCGATTATACCGCTACTTCAAGAATGCCATTGGAGCCATTGATGGCTCCCATATTCCCACCTCCCCCCCACTCCATGACCGGTGTAGGGAGGGAGTCCCCCCTACTAGGTATTTTCTTTTATTTCATTGTTTTTACCTTTCAATTTTGTGTCTACACCTTACCTTATAGTTTTACTTAGTGTTTGGACGCTTTTTGGCTTATGTAAGCCATACTTCATACCTACTGTACTTTGTACTTGATTAGTAACACAACATAGACTGCTGCCTCAGACGATCTCTTCATATTCTGACTGAATGAATTCGATGATGTCTTCCGGTCGCCTCTGACAAAAGGCTTGTAATGACTCAATCCCGATGCGAGTGCTATACTTCAATACCAGCCTATTGCACAGTGAGACCCAACCATGCACACCGAACTCTCCAAATAATACAGCCAGCGGGGCTGCAACAAGGCCTTAGAGGAATGCACGCGGCAGGCCCGGACAAAATGACTTACTGGGATGATTGCTTGCAAACTGCAAGGCAATGGCATCTACTCCCACTTCTGGGTCAGGATCACTGGCACTGACTGTCGGCAAAGCATCGTCCACTGCAGGAATGGATTCAGTTGGGGGGATGTTGAGTTCTTGTAGCGTGTTGAGCATTGAAGGTAGATTGCCAACTATTTCTTCAAATATCTCCGCCATCGTAGAAGCATTCATGGGCGTAGAATGCAGAACCGAAGGCGTGGATGCGTACAGGTCGCCAACATCGGTGTCAGACGGGTGAAAAGCTAGAAAGTAATCATCGGACTCCATGGAATGAGAAACGGTGTGGTTTGCGTCAGAAATGATGTACTTACTGTGTTTTATACCGTGGCGACTCCGTGAATAACTCTCTCCTCTCATTATATTGGTTCAAGGAGTTAGGGCACACTTACAGTGAAGAAACGGATGCCATACATAAATTTGAGGGCGACAACCGGTGTACCATATGCAATGGATGCATAGCAGCCTCAGTGACGGGATCATGACCTCGTAATTTTGATCGTGTCGACGCAGGACAACCTGCACGAGCATAATGTCAGCGAACCACGACATTGAGGAACTGACAGACCCACTTCTTTATCTTCCAAATCAGTTAAGTATCACTCCCACGGTGTCACGACCATGAGGACGTGTTAGCTAATACACTCGTTATCCTATTGGCCATGTCATTCTGCGATCAGAAGTATCACATACTTGTACGTTGTGTAGATATTCTATACGTATCCTCGGTGGGCTTTTCCCTGATGGGTCAAAGTGCGTGTAGCTACACAATTCCCCATACGACTGATTACAGGCTTCAGTGTGGAAGTATACGAACGGTAAGTGTGTGATCACGCAGGGTGGAGTTAACAAATGTATAATGTGCATAAAAACTGTGTCAGTTTATTCTGGAAAATACTTACATTGACATACACAGGCCCTCCGGGCAGCCCAGGATGCGAGGAGCTCAGAATGTTACGATTCATTTGAGGGCGTTGAACTTATACTACTCTGAATCATCAGCAAACCACCCTTTTTGGGACAGTGTGACAGTGGCCACAGTGTCACACAGCAGCACAGTGCAAACTTACAGGCCACACAGCACTTTAATTAGGGCTTATACTGCTGTACTAATGACATAGACTGATTGCTTAGCCAAAGTAGATCCTAATTGAAAAAAAATTGTACTCTAAATCATGGTATTTCACAACTTTTTGGTCACTGTACAGTGGGGGACCTATCTGTGACACTGTGGCCACTGTGGGTGGCTGTACAGCCCTGCACAGTAAATAAGTGATTTGCTGATGATAACTTGATCATACTTCTCTCGGACAGTGATGTATAAAAAAGCTCGTTTCTGCAGTTAAAGGAGATGTTAGTTTTTTATTTATTAACTGTGGGTGCGTTAATTGTAAGCGTAGACGAGGTG
The DNA here is from genome assembly GCA_024613165.1 of Pisolithus albus. Lineage (NCBI taxonomy): Eukaryota > Fungi > Basidiomycota > Agaricomycetes > Boletales > Pisolithaceae > Pisolithus > Pisolithus albus. Next base: position 423,741 of record JANFAB010000001.1, on the reverse strand, counting down.
CTTTGGTGCTGACTGACCTGCACGGATTGTATACGAATGAATGCGGCGAGACGTAAGGAGGCGTTCCGTCACAAATAGAACCTCCTAGGCGCCACTTTATGGTTGGGACAGACGTATTTTTGATGGAAAGGTCAGAATTAGGGGGGGAACATTTGAACCATAGAGAGATGGAATCGTCCACGCTGCGAAGGGAGGCTTGCCAGCAGGGATTGTTTTGGTGTAGCTGCCCACACGATACATATTTTATTCCCTGATGGTGATATTTGAGCAGAGCCTGCAAGGTGGAGCGTTTGAGAGCTTGTCCGTAAACAGTGAAGGGGTTGGCTAGCAATTCTCTTCGTAACATTAATTTGGGATAAGCGCAGAAGACGGCATCCGCGGTTAAGAAGTTAAAGAGAACCGCACTGTGGTACTGGAAGATTGGTGGAATAGTGATGGACGTTTTGGAAATGACGATGTCAATTTTCGACGTCCCGCAACGAAGAATGAACACTGATTGAATGTGGGAGTATGGATAGGGGGCATCGTTGTTGTCCTTCTTGGCTGTGTTACGGTATCCATAGTGGCATAGCTTTCGGTTGCGCATCTTTCTCGGAGACATATCCCCACCTGCAGGGACGCCTAAAACGAGCCTATACACAGATCTTGTATTCAGCACATCCCCTCCGGGATCTAATGCCTTACCACACTTGGTGGGCTGTGAGGAACACTCACCACTTGCTGATTCTGCCATGAAATTTCTGTATGGTGTGTAAGACGATCACAAGAAGGACAACTCACAGCAAAGGTATAGAGCACGCCATCTTCATGACTAACGTTACCAAATCGAGGCGGCACAGCTCCAACCCGAGACGGACCGCCGGGCCTGTCACGGGAGGTTGACATCAAATCTTCACCCAGACCAGGACTGCTTATGCATCCTGGAATGCAAATTGAGAGGTCAATAAAGAGAAATGTGGAACGAGATCATTATGTGAAGATCGGGTTGGGTGGTGCTAAAGTGGGCACACTTACCGTACGTCAAAATGAAAGAACTTCGCACATAAATGTATGGGCATCGTTACCGGGCCTCTGGCCTACGAAGTGACGCTGCGTGGATGATGAGGCAACAGGGTGATGATTGAAATGCGAAACAACCTACCGTTATTACATTCGTGTGGACTACATGCTACAGAGCGACGAGGGCCGAGAGGGTTGCGATGGTAAGGTTAATATACGAACCCGCACACAGATTTGCAGGCGTCGTTGCGGAAGCTTGGGTTGGTGAGGCGATAGTGGGGGCCAGTAGATGAAGCACAAAAATACTAACTACGCACCGTCGCGACCATTTCTGCCCTTCTGTGTACTGCAGTAAAAGTGGCAAGGAGGGAAAGATGCGGCGGTAGAGTTTTGAGAGCTCGCCTCGATTCAGGTTGGCAGAGCGATCTCGTCCTTTAAAGGTTGTTGGGGATGCGGCAGGCTGGAAAACCAATTCAATTACTACTGTGCTCGTACAACTGGCAATAACGTTCTATTTCGTGACCTTCGACACAGCATAACAAAGGTGAGATGACTTAGCAGCGAGTGATGGGATGGGGTCATATGCAGCGGTAACATCGGATGATGCAAATCAATCAAACCAGACCTTTCTATACTCCCGTCTGCTTAATCCACCCCTTCGCCTCATTATCCTTGACTCTAGTTTTGATGATCTCGTAGGGAGCTTGAGGTTGATACGAGAAATATTTAAATCCACATGCCGGAGACCGACACATGCTGATGCGCCCAGGCACGCCAGATTGGTCTTCACTTGACTTTGACGGTGACCACGAGCGGATAGAGCTGCACTTTGGACAGCTCATTGGGAGCGGAGTCCCCCACGGACGGCGATGGGAATGGAACCACGAATAGCGGGTACCACATACATGGAGAGCATTATTGGAGTCGCCAGAGGTAGTTTGTTCTATCACTTGGAATATATATGCATCGGTATGCATGGGGAGTTCGACGGAAACATCCAGCAGGTCTTTGAAAACCTCTCCAAAATCGTGACCTTGAATGACGACTCGAACGCCGAATGCAATTATGAAGGACTTGATAACCGCACTGATAAAACGCTTCGCACCAAAAGCGATTGTATATGCAGGTCTCAGCCTATTGGTAAGTCACAGATGGGTCATCACCACCGCATAAAAAATATTGCGTACTCGAGTAATGCTTCCTTCAAGCTAGATATGGATTCCAGGAATGCGACAAGTGGGCCACATGACAACATAAAAACAGTAGCTCCACAGATAAGGGGCTGGAGGCCTCCAGAAAACAAGTAATTCATGAACTGAATGAATGAGACTCAGTCGACGAACAGGCGAATATAATGCGCTCACCTCCTTTGGCGATACCGCCACATCACTCCCTTGTTCGTCCTTCCCTGCGAACAAATCACCACGTGTGACTTCACTGTGTACAGAGACAAAAAAGATCTTCTGCTGAAAGATATCCACGCCAATAGTAGCTGCCAAGCTCTCGGCTTCGGTCAGCCAACGACGAAGTTTATGATGTGTACCAAAGTCGAAGAAAACCTCCAGGTAGCATAATGTTTGTTCCGAGTGGTACTCCTCCAATGCCATGTTGAGGACACGGGGGACACTCCCCCTCGCATTCAACCCCATGAAAATGAAGTGAACGATGAGGATAGGTCCCCCACATACCTGAGACTTGGAAGCTCTTTTGCACACACCACTGATAAATGTTGGCTCGTTGCATGCGAGAATTGAATTCCCCTGCACAGTCCGTGTCAATGCCTGCAAGAACATTAGCGCCAGCTTAGAATATGAGAGTAGACATACGAAGTATGGCATGGGTTGTGAGCGGGCTGCACGCTCCTCCTTCTCATGGCATGCAGGGCACTTGAAAGAAATTTCCGACGAACTTATGTTGTCTGAGATGGACTCCGGAATGTCGATGCAGACATCGCACACAATGCGGGGACACCCTGTTGTGACATGGTCCCCTGACCTGTCTTTGTTTGCACCGGTAATATCTTACATAATATTTTCCGTATGGTTCAACTGTTTATACCTAACTCCATACTGGTTCCTACCATCACCTTCTATCAAATAGAAGCTTCCTTACTCGTTCATCTCTCAACAGGTTATGAGCCCCGTCGAGCTCTAACTTCTAATTGATATTCCGTAACTCACTCGACTACTTTTATTTGATATGTCAAACTCGCCTCAGTCCGTGTCTGTGGGACGACCTGGTCCCTCAGCAGCTACCTCATCAAGTGTTTCATCTGTGAACAGGGTCGCAGCACCCTCGAGTCGCCTATACGACATACCATCTCTTGCAGATGATGGTTCGAACTACCAGATGTGGAAGTTCCGAGTCACGAAAGTACTAGGTATTCGAGGACTCTGGGAGGTTGTGGGTGGAAGCAATACTACACCTCCGGATGCGGCCACCCACCCAGATGAACATGCTGAGTGGGTGATGAAAGACAATGAGGCCTGTGCCCAAATTACCCTGACACTCAAGGACGAGCCTTTGAGTGGAGTTATGTATGCCTCGTCTGCGGCCGAGACTTGGAAGAAGCTCGGCGAACGCTACAAAGGTAAGGGGAAACAGACAATTGCATATCTTATAGGAGAACTGTTTCGTGGCACCTTGGTAGAAGATACCCCAATGGAGACGCAACTGAATGCGATGCGGCAGAAGTCGCTCATTCTGAGCTCACTCGGACAGCCTCTCGACGAGAGTCTGGTCGCGATAGCCATGGTCATCTCACTACCACAATCGTACTCAACCCTTCGGACCATCCTCATGTCAACGAATGACAAGTTGACAATCGATGCGGTGATTTCTCAGGTCCTCATTGAGGAGAGAACTCGCCAGGGCTCGCAAGCACATAGTGCGCTTGCAGCAACGACTTCGAGTGCGAAGTCAAAGTTGAAAGGGAAAGGGAAGGATAAGTCGAAGATTAAGTGCTACAAGTGCAAGGAAGTCGGGCATACGAAGGACAAGTGTCCACAGAAGGCAGCTGGCGAGGCAAAGGCCTCGTCAGATGGGAAGGAGGACAAGGAGAAGTCCAGAGACAAGGGCAACCTGACAGCTAAGGTTGCGCAGGTGCAGGAAGTCGGGGAACAGTCATTTCAACTGTTCATGGCTCAAAAAGGTCCAGTAACGAGTCCAACCGAATGGGTGGTGGACTCGGGTGCTTCGGCACACATGTGCTGTCAGCGGAGGTGGTTTGCCTCGTTTAGGGTCTTGGAACCATCGGAGCCGGTAGTCATCGGTGATGGAAGATCCATAATGGCAGTCGGGAAGGGCCAAGTGGAGCTCGACATGCAGGGAACCTGCAGCGGAGGTAGACAGACCATGCTACGGGATGTCTACTATGTACCAGACCTGGATACGAATCTGGTCTCGGTACCTTGTCTCACTTCGAAGGGTCTGCAGGTGACATTCGAGAAAAATGCCTGCAGGATACTGGCTGGCAACACGGTTGCAGCAGTGGCAGAGAAACGGAGGTCGCTCTATGTACTAGATGCGACAGTTGTCTCTGGGAGCCACTCAGCCTATGTGGTATCGGATCCCGCTCAGATGAATGCATCTGAACCCCTCACGGCTCTCGCAACCCGTGTAGGGACCTCGAAGGCACCTTTGGCCATTTGGCATCGGCGTCTTGGTCATGCGAACGCAAGGCATGTCCTGAAGCTCGAAGAGCAGGACATGGTTACCGGCATGGAGATAGTTGGGTCACGGAGTCATAGTACTCATGACTGCAGGGGCTGCCTCGAGGGGAAGCAGCAGTGGAACCCCATATCTCAGAAGTCGGGTGTGGAGAACCCACGACTTCTGCATCGGACGTACTCAGATGTCTGTGGTCCAATGGAGACACTCGCCCGTACTGGCCACAGGTACTTCGTTACATTTATTGATGGGCAGTCGCACCACCTAGTGGTGAAACTACTGAAGACGAAGGACGAGGTCCTCGCTGCAACAAAGGAGTATTTTGCACGAGCAGAGGCTGAAACCGGAGAGAAGGCTAACTACCTTTGAACGGACGGAGGGGGCGAGTACTGCTCTCGAGAGTTCGAGCAGTACCTGAAGTCGAAAGGGGTACACCATGAGAAGACGAACGCATACACTCCACAGGAAAATGGAGTGTCGGAGCGGATGAACCGCACTCTCATGGAGAGTGCAAGAGCTATGTTAAGTGATGCGGGTCTCCCCAACAAGTATTGGGGAGACGCTATACTACATGCGGCTCATCTACAAAATCGTCTACCGACAAGGGCCCTCGAACGGCATGAGACTCCGTACGAGGCATATACCAGCAACAAACCTTCACTCTCACACCTGAGGATTTTCGGGTGTGAGGCTCATGTCCATATCCCTGAAGAAAAACGTCAGAAACTTGATGTGAAATCACTGGAGTGTACTCATCTTGGTTTTGCGGAGAATCGCAAGGCATACATATGCCTACACCAAGCCAGTGGGAGGATCTTCGAGTCTCGTGATGTTGTATTCAATGAAGGGGGTGGGGGACGACCTACCCGAGTTGTAGTTGACAGGACGGAACTGGTTACTCAAAGCACGAAACAACCAGAGGGACAGGGAAACCCGTTAGGAGGGCAGGTGCCACCAGAAGAGCAGGAGGCGAAGAACGACTCGGACGGAGCTGAGTTCTCGTCGGATCAAGCTGAAATTTGGACGGCAGGTACTCCTGGGCAGCCCGAAGCTGCCGAGACCTTAAGCGTTGCGACAACTGGTCTCAATCTCGAGGAATCAGTTGAGGAAGCCACTGGAGCAGGGAATGACAAAGTTGGGCAAAATGCGCCAACTCTGAAGGAGGAAACCACTGGGAAGGACCCAGGAACATCGCAGGGGGTCCCTAGAATGTCCTCATGACGCACTGCAGCGTCGCGAGGCCCGCCGGTTCCTTATCCACAGCCAGTGCCCACACTGGCTGTGAGGAGGTCATCCAGGGCTAAAAAGCCACCAATTAGCGATGATGACCCAAGATATTTTGTCAATGCTTACCAGAGGGGCACCTTGATGCAAAGGAAGGTCGACGAGAGGCCCGACAACGAGCAGCAACGAGGTAGTAGTGGTGTGGGGGGAGATGCGACTGCGAGCGAGTCAAACACGTCACGCTGTGACAGTGACACGAGTGAGCCACAACACCAAGCTTACAAAGCAAGCTCTGCATGCGACTACGAGCCAACAACCTTCGAGGAGGCTGTTAGCCACACGGATGGCGATCGCTGGTACTCAGCGATGGCTGAGGAGCTCTCAATGTTCGAGAGGCTGGAGTTGTACGAGGCCGTTGAGCGTCCTCGTGGTAGAAAAGTCATAGATTCGAAGTGGGTATACAAAATTAAGAGGGGACCAACAGGCGAGATAGAGAAGTACAAAGCTCGTCTTGTTGCGAAGGGATTCACCCAGGTGCACGGGGTGGATTATACTGATACTTTTGCCCCTGTGGCGAAATTTACTACCATTCGAATCTTACTAGCACTCGCTGCGAAGTATGATCTCGAGTTACATCAAATGGATGTCAAGTCTGCATTTCTCAATGGCAGGCTCGACGAGGAGATCTATCTACGACCACCCCCTGGCTTCCGGGACTCGCCAGACATTGTCTGGAGGCTGCACCGAGCTCTCTATGGACTGAAGCAAGCCCCAAAGGCTTGGTACACTCGTCTTAGAGAGGTTTTTGAATCTCTCGGGTTCACTCGGAGTGAGGCTGATCACAGCCTGTTCTACAAGGTAGAGGACGGTGTCCTAATTATTGTGGCCGTCTATGTAGATGACAAGTTGATCTTGTCGAGGAGTCGAGAGGCTATCGAGCGACTCAAAGCTCAGCTCTCAGCAGAGTACGAACTCTCGGATCTCGGAGAGGCTCACTGGGTTCTGGGGATGGAGATTATCCGGGACCGTGACAAGGGCTTTATCGAGCTCTCGCAGAAACGGTACATCGAGACCATTCTGCAGCGCTTCGGCATGCAGGATGGGCGTTCAGTGGGTACTCCGATCGAGCAGAGTCTTAAGCTCGAGAAACTAGATAAACCAGAGTCTGATCTCGAACAGTATCAGAGTGCTCTTGGGGCGCTGATGTATGCTATGCTAGCTACTCGTCCCGACATTGCCTTTGCAGTGGGTGCCTTGAGTAGACATGCTGCTGCTCCAGGCGAAAAACATATGATAGCCCTTAAACAGGTCTATCGATACCTTCGTGGTACTGTAGACCTTCGTCTCAGGTATACCACTGCATCTGAGACTACCCCTATTGGGTATGTAGATGCGGACTGGGCGGCCGACATTAATGATCGTCGCTCTATTACTGGCTACGTATTCACTCTTTGTGGTGGTGCAGTAAGTTGGTCTTTGAAGAAGCAATCTTCAGTAGCTCTTTCGAGTACTGAAGCTGAGTATATGGCCATCTCTGCTGCTGCAAAAGAGGCTGTTTGGATCCGCACTTTGCTCGGAGAAATTGACTCGGTCACACGAAAGGATCCTATCTCTCTTCGTGTGGATAATCAATCTGCAATCTCCCTTGCAAGTAATGCTATGTTTCATGATCGTACGAAACATATTTCCATTCGCCATCACTTCATTCGAGAGAAGATCGAGTCGGGTGATGTTTCTGTGACCTACTTGTCTACCAATGAGCAAGTAGCGGATATCCTTACTAAGGGACTCTCTAGGGAGAAACATATTCGGTTTTCTATGGGTATGGGTATTTTTTCTAGTTGAGATATTCACCATTGAGGGGGCGTGTTGTGACATGGTCCCCTGACCTGTCTTTGTTTGCACCGGTAATATCTTACATAATATTTTCCGTATGGTTCAACTGTTTATACCTAACTCCGTACTGGTTCCTACCATCACCTTCTATCAAATAGAAGCTTCCTTACTCGTTCATCTCTCAACACACCCGCTGTTAGAACATGCCATGGCACGTCCGCCATCATGGCAAAGATAACAGAACTGCGGGGCCACGTGACAGGTTGGCTCGAAGAACTGTACGAGATCATAACATACCCTATTTGATTCCCTGGAAATCGTTGCGGCCGAAGTTCCGGGGAGGGTGGGCAGGAGGACAGAGGACTCAGTGAGGTCGGTGTGAGGCTTGTGATCGAAGATGTCCGAGGTCTCTTGTTACCTGCAAGTTGCGCAGGCTTAGCACGACCCGATGCGCACTTCCTGGCAGTCTGTTTTGTCCAGGCCATACTTCTGAAACTAAAAATCACGATGCGATGCGACGCGTATGTGAGCATAACGATCACGTGACCGTGGGTTTTGGGCCACGTATTGCTCTCTCTCTCAAATTTTCTTCCCCGCTGTAGGGAGAGTAACCTCCCTAGTAGGTGATTTCATTTATTTCATTGTTTCTACTTTAGTTTTTCTTTTATCTTTACTCTACCTCTTCTGCTACTTAGTATTTGCACGAGTTTGGCTTATGTAAGCCAGACTCGCACTTAGAGGAGTGTTGTACATACTTAGCAACAATAACAGCCGCTTTAGGGACGAAATAAGACGGAAATCCAAGGCCGGAAGCCTCGGATTATCATTCTCCCTCATCTGGCTCTCTCTATAGACGTTATCTCAGCTATCTATTGGGTTTTAGGGCGCGTTTGGAGTCTTTTTCCTCTTCTCTCTTGACTCTACCAGGCAACTCCAGTCCCCTTGGGTCGAACTGACCCCCTTCTTTCACTCAGGGAGACCTCAGGCAAACTCCAGGCCTCCCATCATCCCACTCTACATCTGGAGCCCACCGCGAGGGGGCTGATTTGCTTGGTACCCTACTTCTCCTCCTACCTCCGAGCTCGTGCACGCGATCTCTCGACAACCGACGCGCCTACCCTCTCGCTTTTCGAGAATCCAGTCCTACTCGACGAGAGCTTTCGAAAGACGCCATTTTCGTCGCGTTAGGTTCAGTGGTTCCAGAGATACCTCACTTCTTGTGGAGAAAGGCACTGTAGGACGAATTTTGGCATAACTTGGGATTGGGTGCGCCGATCCTCTCATTTCTTCGATCTCCCAGCGCCCCCAGACTCCCTCTACCACGTCCTGGAGTTTGGTGGCATTCCACCCAGCGGTTCCTTGTCAACATGCCACTGTTCCCCACCCCCCCAGACTGCACATGCACTTTCTCGTGAACCGACACGCTGCTCCTCTCGTAAACATCAGGTATAGTAGAGCCTGTCGAGACCTCCCTGGAGGTGTCCTTTTCGTCGCGTCTGCATCGCTACTTCCGGAGATATCGCGCATTTCGTGCCAAAGGGCTCTATTGGACCATTTTGCGAATATCTCGAGACTGGGTTTGCGGATCTTCGTAATTATTCATTCTCCCACTTTCTATAGGTCCCTGCTACCAGGCCCTGAAGTTTCGTAGTGCTTTGCCCAGTGGTTCCTCCCCAACGAGCTACCAGGTTCGAGAGCGACCAAACCCCCTTCGACCCAGCCCCCAGCCACCTGTCGAGACCGACCCGGGATTATCAAGGGTCAGAGTATGAGTGTGAAGGTAACCCATCCCCCTCCGAGCACCTCCGAGCACCTCGAGCTCAATCGAGAGGCGAAACTCGCCTTCGAGACCCTTCAAGTCACCTTCAAAACCCTCTGAGTCGCCTTCGAAGCCCTTCGAGCTACCTTCGAGCAACATTCGAGACCCTTTGGATAGCTTCGAGTTGCTGGTAAACCACTTCCCCTCCTCCAGCTCGCTTCGAACCCCCTTCGAGCCCTTCGAGGTAACCTTGGATCACTTCAAGCTGGGTCCCCCCTCTCTCGGTTTTGAGGATAATGGTGCATATACCACTGTGGGTGGCAGCTGAGTAGTCCTTTTATTTTTTTATGTGGTTTCTCTTGTTCGAGTTCGCGTTTTTTTGCTTTTTTTCACTTAGAGCTTCGTTTCGAGGGTTGATACCCCACCTTGTCTTATGGTACAGCTAGGTATGAGATGACTGGGGACAGTCAACATCCAAAGCCCCCCTCGGATGTAGGGAGAGTAACCTCCCTAGTAGGTGATTTCATTTATTTCATTGTTTCTACTTTAGTTTTTCTTTTATCTTTACTCTACCTCTTCTGCTACTTAGTATTTGCACGAGTTTGGCTTATGTAAGCCAGACTCGCACTTAGAGGAGTGTTGTACATACTTAGCAACAATAACAGCCGCTTTAGGGACGAAATAAGACGGAAATCCAAGGCCGGAAGCCTCGGATTATCATTCTCCCTCATCTGGCTCTCTCTATAGACGTTATCTCAGCTATCTATTGGGTTTTAGGGCGCGTTTGGAGTCTTTTTCCTCTTCTCTCTTGACTCTACCAGGCAACTCCAGTCCCCTTGGGTCGAACTGACCCCCTTCTTTCACTCAGGGAGACCTCAGGCAAACTCCAGGCCTCCCATCATCCCACTCTACACCGCTTCATCCTTTGTCCATTGGTTGCCATTGCCGTGTTGATCATAGTCCGTCACGTTGGTGGACTCTTGTTGCCCGTGCTGACTTTGGTCTCTGCTGTTGGTGTGTATGAATCAAGTCTGTCATGTTGGCGGACACCTGCTGCCCATGCTGGCGTGATTCTGCAATCACGTTGGTGGACATCAGTCGCCTGTGTTGACACACTTTGCATTCATCGCCGTTGAAAGGTTGATAGAGAGAGGCCTGGGGATCTACCTGTAGTCTCCCTGGGTTGAGAATTGGGTCAGTTCGACCCAAGGGGGCTTGAGGTGCTTGGTAGAGAGTCAAAGAGAGCAGGGAAAAGGCTAGAAATGCGCCCTGAAACCCAAACAAAGTCAAGATAACGTCTTTTGGCTGTCTGATAAGGGAGGAATAATAATCCGAAGGCTCCGGCCTTGGATTTCCGTCTTCTTTCATCTCTGGTAATGCGGCTATTATTATTCTGCTAAGTACAAAGTATCCTAAGTGCGAGTCTAGCTTATGTAAGCCAAAACTCGTCCAAACAGTAAGTAAAAGGGTAACATAAAAATATAAAAACAAAACAGTAAGTAGAAACAATGGAATAAAAGAAATCACCTAGTAGGGAGATTGCTCTCCCTACACCGTGCACGCTGAAATTTCACCCCATCCACTAAAGCACCACTTACGTCGTTTGACTATTAGTCAACTCGCTATCTGCTCCAATATCTGATTCTAGTGCCCTTGTACAGTCGGTCCAGGTATACTTTTACCCTCATCCACTTCCCCTCACTCTGCCAGAAACCCGATTGCCAATGTAGATGCTTTCCCTCTAATCCAGCGAAGCCCGCCACACCCACTTCAAATCCATCACCTGTCCTCGGACCTTGCTCTTCTTCCATCCTACTCTCTTACCCTGGGTCTGAACCATCAGAGTCGGTGCAGCCAACGGTCCTTCCCTCTCGGATTTCGACCCTCAAATTGTCAGGGGTCTTGCCTTCGACACCTCTGCTATTGTGCACGTCTCCTCTTCTTCGCTGCCACCGCACTGGCCCATGTGCACCAACTGCCCATCACTCCACCCGTCTTCCCACCCTACCCCACAAACGAGACAGGGACTTCTTCGGATTGACACCCAAAGCTCGTCGAAGAGAAAACGAGAAGGACAAATGCCAACGCAAGAAACACCCTCCTCCCAACTCATCCACCTCGTCCAAGCTCCATCACTTTCACTCTCTGCCTACTAACCCCTGACATCAGCGAGACTACCTCCCGATCCCGGTCTGTCCCTTTCCTCTCCACTGCTACTCCATGCCCATCTGTCCAAAAAGTATGGCAAGTGGGAACGTGTCTTGGGCCCAGGTGAACGCCGAACCATGTGTCTCATCCGTGGCCGTGTATGCAGTCAAACAGTTCAGACCACGTCATACAGGCAAGTCAGAACGAGAATACGAGAAGAAAGTTCGTGCAGAATTCTCCATCGGTGCATGTTCGAGACAGAGATGGTCGACATCATCTGCGACCACGGGGATTACTACGAGGTGCATGGCACCTCTATCCATTCACCCTCCTCTTACCCTCATCCTCACTTCTTCCATCAGGTCAGGGATTACGCTCCCTACGACCCCCTCGCTGTCGTCATGTCTGCCAAAATTGAGGTCTACTGCATCTTCCGTCAATATGCGACAGCGTCGGGGCCCTGGATTATGTCCTCAAGCTCAGAGACCAGATGGAATGTTTAATCAACAATCACAGGCATGTATTCCTTCTGTCTCCAAACCACTTTACGCACTGCATCTGTCGGGCCATCTTCGTTGCACGACTGACCTCTCCTTACTGAAAGTCTACACCCGAGCCAACCTTGTGGCGTAGTCAGCTAATACAGTCTTGTCCCATGCCAACGGTATCCGCCTTCGTAGTCCTACAAGTTGTTGCATTGGGATTACCTTGCTTCACCTGAACGACAACACAATTTCTGGTGCACTATACCACCGAGTAGCAATGTATTCAGTGAGCTAGTTGCTGATATGCTCGTCTGGCATGGAATCAAATCCTCGGCTCAAACCAAAGCCAAACCTCCAGTTCGCTGTCTGAGTTCACCAATAAGCTTCCAGGTTCGAGATCTCGGTGAATGACAAAATCGGAGCACACGTACTTCATCCTCGAAGGATTTGATAAAGAAAGTATTGAACGTGCTCATTGGTAAGAGTGACCAGACTTGATTATCTGGTGCAAATCCACTGTGAGATCCTGGTGAAATAGGACCCGAGCACAGGAAAGAAAGAGCGAACCTTCCATAAGCCGCAGCACTTAATATCAGCCGAGCCTCTCCACAACGCAGATGTCAGTAGCCCGTCTCCCCTTCCTGTTCTTTCGAGGCCTTAGTGATGTCAAATAGCGGCGAGGGCGATTCAAGTCGGACGGCGACTGGCCAGAAGCGCATTTATCCCAGTGCGCTAGAGCTTGGACCAAGGAAAAAGCCATACATCCTTCATCCAACAAAGTTATAAATGCCCTCACTGATGATAATTTAGGACAACTCAAGATCCTCTAGTTCATCGCGGTCGCCATTTTGGACGAGCTGTACATGCTTTCTGCAATGTACCCACATTACTCACCAATGGCATTGTCTTGTTGTCTGAAGGAGGCGGTGACACACTGGAGTCACTCACTGTGGAGTACGTCTTACCTTTTGCTTTCTTGACGTTTATTAGAAAATCCCCTTTCAGTGAAAGGAAGGAATTTGCGGCCTTTCGGGAGTTTCTGAGAGCGGTCCCGGGACTGGAATCACGGCTTCTGGCCTCCTCCTCCGAGGAGGTTGTCGAGATAGGTGAATTAGTGAGCTCATCCAGTTCTCCAAGTGTTTTCGCCGTCGAATTTGTTCACAGATACAGAAAGGTATCAATGGGGCTCGTGCAGACGACACCAAAGGAATCAAAGGTGCTATTATCGACTGGATTACCCCAAAGGGTCAGTCATTGAGCCTGCATATCCCACGCAATGTGAAGTCGGGAAGAGGGTTCAACCATGAGTGCACTGGTGCTCTTTTGTGCCCTGCAGGTTTGGATTGGACAAATATCCAGTGAGCAATTCCGCCGGCAGCATTTCTGTCTCTGATGTTGTGCCTCTAAAACAGGACTCGAACGAAACTCATGAATGGGGAAATCCAGGTTCCAGGGGACCAGTGGCCGGTATTCTTGTATGCAGACTATTCCTATGATCCAGAAGACCCGTGGAATGGTCTACTCTGTAGTGGCCTTCTGGTGGCTGTGAGTAACATGCATTCATTCACCATTATGTTCATAGCATGAATGGTATTTAGGCCTACAAACATATTTTTACTTCACCTAGCTCCGTAGATCAGGAACCAAAGGCCACTCGTTCTGGGAATGCGCGCATACATGGAATGCGTTGCATGACCAAGGCGTCCATTGCATATGTTGCTATGCAGGTTTGTATCTATTATTTGGTACCCAAAATCACGAGTGACCGTTTTGCATCTGTGCAGACTCGCTTCAGTCTTACCTCCGCTCAAGTCTTTTCCCGCACAGACCTCATCACTGACTCTGAACGATTCTATTCCAGCATCATGGAACTATTAGACGACCCCGACGAGTCCGATGAAGTGGATCAGCTCATCACTTGGTGGAACAGGTTTGGTTCGATTCACAACAATAGGGTCTGTGCTGATACCCTCAAGCAGGCAGATCTTCCCGCTATACACCACAACGGAATGACTACCATCCAAAAACAGTGCATTAGCGAGAATTTGCCAGAAAAGAGCGGCATACAAGGAACTTCATGACACTCATAGAGACTCGTAAATTACTGCTGTGCACTACCACTACACGATGTGTTTAGTGAAATACATCATATTGCCCTTGAACTCATGTGCGATGAAAGTAAATTTATCTATTGAACATTTACTACTCAAATGATCCTGAGTGTATTTTATCGAGGGTGGCAGCGCGCTGATATGGACCATCCGACGCCATTCTGAAAGCCAGGACTTAGGAGCGTCCGTTGGATAGTTGCACCGTATCACTTACTACTTACTGGAAAACCTGGTATCATGTGGGAGGACCACTGGGAGCGTTCTTATTCTTCAGAATGGATCGAGTTATCGTTAAAGATGGAAGCATACCGATGGGTCGTCTGACATCACTTTGAAAATCATCTCTCCTGAGCGCCGGAGAGTTGTGATGTATCATGTATCACCTGCCAGGAAGCCTGGTAATATGTGGAAGACATCAAGAAGTGTTCTTATTGTTCACAATGAATCGGATTTTCGTTGTTGTCGGGAGTACGTTGATGTATCATCCGAGACCATTCTGGGAGCCACTGTTCGTGAGCGTCGCGGAGCTGTAACGTATCATTTATCGCTTACTGGGAAACGTGGTAATATGTAGAAGCCCGCGAGGGCTGTTCTTATTGTTCAGAATGAATCGAGTTTTCTTCATTGTCAGGAGTGTGTTGATGGATCATTCGAGACCATTCTGGAAGCCACTGCTCATGAGCATCGGGAAGCTGTAACGTACCGTTTATCACTTTCCAGGAAACATAGTAATATGCAGACTTCCGCGAGAGGTGTTCTTACTGTTCGGAATGAGACGGGTTTTCATCGATGTCGGAAGTACGTAGATGGATCGTCTGACATTGTTCTTGAAGCCATCGCTCGTGAGCGACAGAGAGCTGCAATATTTCGTTTACCACTTACCGGGAAGCCTGGGTATTATGTAGAAGACCACGACGGCTGTTCATATTGTTCGGAATGAATCGGGATTTCGTCGAAGCCAGAAGTATGCGGATGGATCATCTGACATCATGCTGGCAGCCATGCTGGTGAGTCTCAGAGAGCTGCAACGTACCACTTACCACTTCCAGGGAAACGTAGTGATGTGTGGAGGTCCGCGAGAGGTGTTCTTCTTGTTAAGGATGGATCGGGTTTTCGTCGAAGCCGGAAGTACGTAGACAGATCGTCTGACATTATTCTTGAAGCCATTACACGTAAGCGACAGAGAGCTGCGATGCATCGTTTACCACTTACTGGGTCGCCTGGGTAATATGTAGCCAACCGCTTGGGGTGTTCTTGTTAATCAGAATGAATCGGGTCGTCATCAAAGACAAAGGCAGGCTGGTGGATCGTCCGACATCAGAGAGTTGTAATGTGTCATCTAGCATCGAGCTTGCCAAGTAACACAGTGCTTGTATGGGTAGATAGTCTTGGTCCTAGCCAAATCACAGGTAGACATGATCAAAGTGACCATGGTTGTAGAGGGGATGGGTGGAGGCATAGCCTATGGAGACGTTGGGTATCGGAGTGTACTGAGGATGTCTGTGGACAGCTTACCTTGTTTGTTGATTCATCATGAGCTGGTCCATCGGGGGCATCAGGTGTAATTGGAGGCATCTCCTTTCGAAAAAATCAGTGGGGAACATGAGGATGTTAGCATGGGTAACATACCTTGTCTACCTCGTCATCTGGTGGGCTGGGGCCAGTCTCGGGCTGATCTGACTCATGTGTGCATGTATCCTAAGATAATATCAGTACTGCTTGGTGAGATAAAGAGTGGCTCACAATGTCTGGGCCACGAGCACGCTTCCGATGCCCAACATGCTGTTGGGCATCCTCAACCATTTCATTGCATCTCTTTGCCATGGCCTGAAGGATGGCTGCATGGCGACTGACAGTTTGGGCAGATTGTTTGCCCAAGTCAAATCCTTCCCGAGTTTTGGTAGCTTGTAAGCGTTCCTTTTCTTCGTCAGTGTCTGCCTTGTTGATATGTCGGTAAAAAGTGGCCTTGGAAACTGGGTGAGGCCAGCCGAAGTTGTACTTGCTGCAGGTGCATATGTATCGGGTTGTGGATTCGAGTTTGTCTGCACCGGAAGCCATGGGGAGGAGGAGAAGACGGCATAGCTGAGCTGTGCATGCACTGTGCAGATGTGCTGTGCTGAGGATGCAGTGAATGCTACGAATCGCTGAACGTAACACTACATAGCAGTCCAAAAAAGGAAAGTTTCATAAACATTTTCGACCACATAATATTTTTCATATCGGTGTCATATCTAGTCAGCTAGAGTCACATGGTGTCATAACCAGTTTTCACTGGGGTTCATCAAAGGTTTACTGAAGGTTCTTCAATGTGTTGTGTAGTGTGCACATTTTTTGACTCAGTGCACAGTCAGGTACAGTGTGTCAATTGTGTGACATGGTAATGTCACACAGCCCACAGTCCCCCACAGGCTCCCACAGAGTGACAGGCCTACAGACACACAGTGCTACAGAGATAGGGGCTTCCCACAGATGTCACTGTACAGCCACAATGTCATAATGAGAGTTGTGGGGCTGGATCACAGGATTGTGGGAACATGCTTATCTCATCAATATGCCCAAAAATGGGTGAGAAAAATGCAAACTACTGGAAAAATTGGATGTCTCAAAAATTAAATTTCAAAGATGTCATAATGAAAGTTGTAGTGCATGACTAGAGGACCCCAGAGGTATGCTTATGTCATCCATCCATGCAAAAATGGTTGAGATATAGGCAATATACAATTAGTATCACCCATGCTGTCTGCATTGCACTGGGCCATTCCCTTCATGCACTTTGTCTTGGCATACTTCAGGACAAACCAGTGCCAAAGAGTGAATGCAGTATCTAGAGGGTACACTGCAAAAGAGCACAAACTTCAGCAACTCTCAAAGGACTGTCCTAAGCAAAAATATTGAATTGTGGGAATGGGTAAACAGTTACCTGTGACAATCTAAGTTGATGCATGGCCCTGGTTGGTGGTTGCAACATGCTGACAACTGAAGATGGCCCAGGAAAATACATACATGCAGGTGTTATAGGCAGGTATCATGAGCATAGATAGGTAAACAACAATGTTGGAGGTGGTGAGTCATTTAGATCATTCCTGAGACCAGAGTCCTCTATGGAAACAGGGCATGAGTGAGTGCACATAGCCACCTCTATGTACTCAAAGCTGTAGTAAATACTAATTATAAAGTTTCTGCAAATCTGAAATCACTCTTGGAAAGCCCTTAAATGCATGCTTAGAGGTCTTGTCACTGTGATGCTCTCATTGCAACTCATCTGGTTCAGGTCACAGGTAAAGTGGTTTTGCCATTGGCCTGTTCCACCTGACTACTTGGTCTTTACACTGAGTACATCCAGGTACTTCTCATCCAGGACCTCTGCTGGTGGGTTGTTGGCATTGTAATCTTTGACTCATGTTTGTACCTCCACTAAGTATTTGAGCAGCTGGGGATGCTTGCTGATGAAGAAGTCCCCAATCTGTTTTTGTGGACATGGTTCAGCATTCCTGTGCCCCAATCCCAAATAGGCAACTGGTTACCTATTTCCAAGCCACTCACCTGAGGGATCAACCCAACACAACTTCCACACTTGGTTACATTGTTGGTCAATACACATACATGGTCTCTCCATACTCTTTCTCCTCTTTGCATGGCAGCCAAGACTGCAAATGGCTCTGCCCAACTGACCACCTTGACTGCATGTGTTAGAGGCAGCCAGTACCAGTCATGAATGAAAGATGACAAAAAACTCACCTCCTTGATTGCTGGAGACAAGTCCAGCTTGGGCACACTCATGGCATCTCTGTACAATCATTGTATGTTATTGAACATGAGCTGGTTGCCTAATGGTAAGCTGGCAAAGGCCCTGGGGTGCCAGTGGCCAGCAAGTATCCCTTTCTGACCCATTCCAACTTGTTCTTCAGGGTTACATGGAAATTGTCATTGGCAGACATGTCTGGAGTGAGCTGGATTTCATGCTCCAGTCCTACAGAGTCACGGAGGAGCTAGCACCAGCACTTGCTGATCAGTTTGTTCCAAGGCCCTTGGATGCTTCATCCTTGAGACCCCACAGGTGCCATGGGTGGTTGTGGTTGCTAATCCTGGTCACATCAGCCCAGATGCCCAGGCATTTCTTGGTAAATTCATTGATTATGTCCCAAGCAAAGGTTGAGGCATCCTTGGCCTCATGAATCATGTCATGGGCAACCTGTCTACACCTTTTAGCCACATCCTCCTCCTCATCTTCTTTCATGACCAAGTTCAACACTTGCACATCTAAAGGAGCTGCCAGAAAGTGGAACACCTCCATGGAGATGTATTCACAAAGTAAAATTTGTACCTGCCATTATGGAGCATCAGATTGGCTCTGAGCCAAAAAAAAGTCTTACTCCTCCAATGGAGGGTACCCAACTCTCCAGCTGCCTTGCAGTGAAACCAGCATTGACAGGCCCTTTACCCCTCCTTCAGAAGTGCTGCAAGTGGAGGAGATTCATCACTGCTGTGTAGAGGTCCTTGTCCATCAAGATTTGGGCAAGGTGACTTTGTCAGGTTCTGCCCTCATGGCATTGCTTTTCTTCCAAGTATCTAGCCTTCTCCTTGTCATTGAGCATTTCCAGGATATTCAGGACCTGGTACAGCCTGTCATTATCATTGTCAGCCAGAGCTGTCACTGGCACATTGCTGGTGAACTGGTGCACAGGCCATGAATGATCTGGGTGCTTATCCAGTTTTTGTTTTGAAGCACAGTTTCAGCAGTAGTATTTTTTAAAAAAATAAAAATAAATTGGTGACTGGTCACCTATCTGCTACTCACCCCTGTCAACAAACTGTACCAACCAAGACCCATTCTTGTCCAATTCCTTGGTCAATGCTTTGATGGCTTCATCCAAAAGATATTTTTCATGCTTGCTAAGCCTCTGGCTTCTCTCCCTCTCCTGTAAGGCCCTTTTGAATTGAATATATGTTGACCATATGATCAGCCTCAAGACCTCTCTGCAAAGGTTTCCATTTGTGAATGTGGCTTCCAACTTGCCAGCTTCTGATGTCCACTTGACTGTGTCGTCATATGTGCCATAAAGCCCCTGAGGTGGCACTGATCCCTTCCAAAAGGACATTGGTTGCTGTGGATGGTGAAAGATCTGCACCTCCCAAGTTGCCCAGGATGGTAAACATCTTACAATGAAGTGAAAGGGTAACAAGGGGAAAAAAGGAAAGCATTTCCCCTGTGGGGGGAGCCAGTTTTTGGACTAGCCTCCTTTAATGCTGAGGTGCATAGTATGTACAGCATCCCATGTGCATGGTTGATTGCCACTATGGTAATCTCTCATTGTGCACCTCAGCATGAATGTCACTCTTTTTGCAATGGTTCAGCTACTAATCCAGAGATTGTAAAAATGTACATAATTCCTAATTTAGATGAATGGCTGGCCTAAGCTAAGACCCACACTTTGATAAAAATAGAGTGCCACATCATGCACCACATGCCATGCCTCATGAGGGAGTTCTGCTGCAAAAATGATATAAATATTGATTGCTCAAAGCCAGGACACAATCATCACCTTCTCACAGGCAGGGACAAGAATCCAACTTCTATGGACTTATGGAATGAGTCATGAAAGGAGTGGATGAATAATGCCAAACAAGAATGAGTAAGCACACTGGTCACTGCTGATTAAGGGATATGCCTGCAAATGAGTCATTCTGACTCCTAGACCTGAGACCTAGATGATTTGCTGCATGTCCAAATGAAGAACTGTGGGGATTTCTGCTAGGGGCCAATTTTGGGGGTCTCCAGGGTAGTCAGGGCCTATGATTTCACAACATTCCCCCTCTCTTCCTCCCTGAAAAGCAACCTGCATCAGCTCCAGCTAGTGTGCTGGAGGGATTGAGGAGGATGAGGAGCCATCTTCTCCCATGAGAGCTGGGAGAATTGCCTCAAATTCATCATGAATGTGATCAGATACTAAGAGTAGATGATAGTAATTGGTGCTGAAGCTGTCTCAATTTTGGGAGAATGAAAGACAAGATTGAGAGATAGATGTTGCAGAGTGCAGAGTGAAGAATCCATAATCCTTTTCAACTGGAGAAACTGAAACAACCATGTAAGACTTTTCAAGCCTGACAACAGACCTGAGGCAACCATAATATGTCCTCCTTGATGTCAGACTGACGGATGAGGAGAACTTGCTGTCCCAAAGTGATAGGATGGGAGGTCATGGACAAGAGAGGGATGAACCAGGAGGCTTCAGGGTGAGAGCTAGTGGGAATTCCTAGTAGTTATTCTCCCTCACAAAGGGTACAAGTGAAGAGACAGTCAAGGAGGTGGCCATTACAATAAATATCAGTGAAATGGGCATTCATTGTTAGAAATGATGCAGAAAATCATGGAGTCCAAGGATCACCCCCAAATTTGGGAGGCAGGATGGCATGTTTGAGTGCCTTCCATGAGCATTGGAATGATGCTGATAACTTTGGAAATGACTGAGATATTTGAACAATTGGAATGCTATAAACTGATGCTCAAAAGGTTTTTTTGGCACTTGATGTTATGGATGGTTCCTGTGTGAAGGATGACTGCCAGCCATATCAGTCATTCTGCCCATTACAGCTAGGCTTCTCCATTCTTCATCATTCAGCTTCTGGGTCCATGCTCATGTTCATGTCACCAAACACCTTTGGTGTGCAACACTGTCCATGTTGCCTCCCCTCCCCCCAGGCTTTTTTCCTTGATTCCCTCCCTTCAGCCATGGATCTTGCCATCCAGTCCAGCTTGAGCTCCCTCTGTCCCAAGTAACCCTCCTGCTCTCAGCAGCCCAACTCCTGCCTCCCTCCCCAAAGTCTTACAGCCTTGTGAGGTTGCTAGAAGACGTAGTAACTCAGGCTGGAAGTCAATTTCCAAGTTCCCCCTCCCACTGCCCTGCCTTATCTGCTGACTTGGAAGATGACATTGATAGGGAACACTTGGCTTTATCAGGCTTCAACAGTTGTGCTCCTAGTCATGAAGCCCCCAAGAAGAGGGGAAATAACTCCTGTTCCAGGGATGGGACTCATCTGCAGAAAAGGCAAAAGGTTAAAGGGGCTCTAGCCCCATTTAATGACAAAGGTTCAACAACCAACTCTGGATTTGAACCTCAGGGGGACAAACAAAGGTGGGAACATGTCCTTCAAGTGGCACTTTGTGGGAACCACTCTGCACTCTCTTTCATAGCTTTGCTTGTGGGTGCCAGCACAGGCAGGGTTTCAACTGCTGTAGAGGAATTCAAGTCCTTTTTGTGTAACACTAAGCATGTCCAACGCAGTTTGCTGGATGCTTTGGTTCAAAGCTGCCAATGATATGTGGGGAACAACATTCACTGCAAGCATTTCACAATTTTTCATGCTGGAGTATGTTGAAAACATTGAAAGAAGAGATACTCTGTTATTTGGGCTGTTTTCAAAGAAAAAAAGCAAACATAATACTTTGTTTGTCTTTTCTGTGGAAAAACATGAATTGATGGTAGTACTGATTACCTTCTATGCTAATGGGTATTACCATCAATCAGTCTTTTGTGGCAAGTCATGCAAAGAAAAGAAAATATAATTTTTGCCTTTTCTCTTTGAAAACACCTGTCAAAAAAGAGTATCACTTTCTTCATTTTTTTCAGCATGTTTTCTGAAGAAAAAATGTGAAATTCTTGCAGTGATTGCTAGCAACTTCCTCCTCATGCTTAGTTATACTCAACTAGCTGTGAAATGTCAAAGGTAAGTACTACTCAACTTGGCAGTAAATTGTACTAAGCTATCTGTACCTTTGTTAGTGAGATGGATGGCTGTCCACCCTGAGCAGTGTCCACAGTTGTACAAGGAGAAAATTCAGAATCTCCCAGTCAAGCCTCAGCCTTCTCATACTTCTTTCTACAGGTGGCATGCTGTTGGCCACAAGTTTTCTCAGCTTGCAAAGGGGGGGGGTCCTCTATATATCCTCTTCTTGATAGCTGCACTTGATCTTAGATGGGCTGCCTCTGAGTTACAAGCACAGGTTCCTTAGGATATTGGGAAGATGCTATGACAGCCCAGCACCTATGGTAAGTTTAATCGATGCTCATCATCACTGCTTCACCCCCTTGAGTCAAACAGGTACTTCTAGCCTCATCACCACAGTCACTTGCTGTGATGGAACCTAACCAACTACCAACAACATCATAGGTCACTCAGCCACCAGAACAGCAAGAGCAAAGAGGGGACAGACAAAAAGAGGGACAAGAAAAGAGGGGACAAGCCAGACAGTTAGGAACTGGTATTCCCAAGTGAACTAGCTTGGGGGCTAGCTGGGCTATTGGCAGTCCTTATATACCTACATACATGAGGCCAACATGAGTCATTCATGAGGTACACATGAAGCATGACATCATAATGACATCACTATGACATCATAGCTGTCCAGACAAGGCTAGACAGAAACCACATGGCTGCCACATGGCCAGGGTCCAGGCCAGTCTAGAACAGTCCATAGATAAGAGAGATAAGATAAAAGATTAGACAAGAAAGGATAAGATAAAGATAAAAGGAGACAAGATAATACATATACGAAGAAAGAAAACCCACACCCTGATCTGAGGCTCCAGTGCATTCCATAACACTTGCCTCCATCACCTGCAACCCTTCCAGCTGCCTGTGGACATGTTCTGCACCAATTTCATCTGCTCCAGTGGTCTCCCAATGACAGATTTGGATGGAACAGATCTGGAAGCCATGGATCAGCTTTTCAGTGCCCTTAGAACTGAGTACATTCCTCTCTGGAATGTCTTTTGCAAACCTCAGTTCTCATAGATTGACAGGAATTTTGCATTGCCAGAGAGAGACAAGGAGGCCTGGCTCACTTGTTGTCAAGTTCAGGCCCTGTTACGAGTCGTGCTTGAGTGACACAGTCAGGCTAGACTAGTCGACGAGAGCAGCGACCTAAAGAGGAACACTAAACGAAACAAACCAACAATAACCAAGGCAAGGACGAGCGACGGCGGGATAGACGGAGGGAGGACACGCAGATCTTTGACGAAGACGACAGCGAAGCCTAGACGAGGCTAAGAGGACAGTCACTCAATCAGAGACAAGTGGGAAACGCCCAATCACGAAAATGAATAGAACTAAGGGAATAGTACAGTGAGGTGCCTACTTTATATACTCACTAAGTAGGGGCCATGAGGAGACCTCAAGGCAGAGGCACAGGGTATGATGTCAGTGGTGACGTCAGGATGACATCACTATGACATCAACAAGTACTAGGCCTAAGATCTAGACTGTAAGTATAAATAGCTCTCAAACAGTGAAAAGGAAAAGGGGGATCTGTAATCGGAGGTCTGGATCGTGGCTGGATAAGGGCTAGGTACGCAGCCCCACGAAGAAAAGCCCTAGATAAGATCAAGATGATCTAATCGGATATCTAATCAGTGATTAGATAAGATGAAAAGATAGGGGCAAATCTGCGATCCATTACAGGCCCCACTCCAAGGGTTCACAGGGGCAAGAGGGTCCTGAGAGGGATTAAGACAGAATTCTGAGACTGAGGGCTCGGAATAATTATTCTCCCTTCATTAGATGTTCACTAGATGAATCTCGACCTTTGTTTGGACTTTTAGGGCGCATTTGCACTCTTTTCTCATATCCTTTTGACTCCACCAGGCAACTCTTGCCCCCTCAGGTCAAACTGACCCACCCAAATCCAAAGGGAGATCCATAGGACTCTCCCCTCTTCCTTTGTTAAATATCTTCAGCAGGGGATGGCCAAAAGGGGCTGACAGAGGTTCTGACTAGTGGAGCAGAGGTCAGAGGAGGGCATTGTAGGGAGCCCATACTCCCTAGCACCAAATATCATATCAATCTACCATTCTCCCTATCACCCTAGCCAGTCCCTGCGGGTCTGCCATCCCTCAGAAACATCACTGCCACTCCACTGTTGGCTAACTCGGCTACTACGAGTGCTTCCCTGGCTTACTAATGCCACCACCACCTAATCAGGAAGTAACCCCTGTCACCGATGTTCATCGCAGCTACAAGTCGCCGCCTGCCCCTATCCTCGACCCCTATACACTGTCTGCCCCCCTATCTGTGTCGGCCTTCAGCCCTTCATGCACTTATCAAGTGTCTACTGACCATCAGCAGTCCACTCCATCACTTGTGACATCGGCTGCTCAGTACCTATAGGCCCCACTCAAGACACTGACACCCACCACTGCCAGTAGCACTGCCACACTACCACAGACCATCTGGAAGAGTCCCCACAGCATTGGCCAGCAGTCCAGACTCCCTAGGCATGTTCCTCTCGCTGCTTTGCCCTTTCTTTAGGTTTTTCTCACCTCCTTTTACCTACCTTTCATGCTGTAGTGCCTTACCTTGGTGCTTGTCCTTCAAGTGTTTTTCTGACATATGACACTTCCAAAATTCACTGAAATATTCCTTTGTGACAGCTACCTCTATGATACAAAACACCACTGTTCTTAGGAAAAATATACCCACCTTTCTGGCATCACAATCTGTGTGTCTGAGTGT
This sequence comes from Pisolithus albus, assembly GCA_024613165.1. NCBI lineage: Eukaryota > Fungi > Basidiomycota > Agaricomycetes > Boletales > Pisolithaceae > Pisolithus > Pisolithus albus. The sequence continues at coordinate 399,001 of JANFAB010000001.1, read as the reverse complement.
CCCCTTGAGTCCCCAGAGTCGTTTTCCTGTGTATCTTTGAGTCTTTTGAGTCCCCCTTGTGTCTACAGAATCCCCCCACTGAGTTCTACTGCCAAATTCAAGTCCCCCCCACATTATAAAAATTTTCTGCTGCCTTCGGAGTCATCCCTCCGATTTTACGAGTCCTTCTACCCCCTACAAGAGTCCTGTATCACTACCTCTCGAGTCCCCAGCTTCCGAGACCTTCTAGCAGCCCATACTGACTTCCTCCAGCCTTCTGGTGGTGGCATTTCGAGTTCTACACTGCCTGTTCCCTTCCAACCCCAGGGAAGTTTCCCCTTTGCTGCCCAGTCACTCCCTACACTTCCTTTCTGACTCACAACCCCCTTGGAATGAGCCTAGGCTTAGCCTACAGCTTTCCCCAACTTTTCCCTTGTGCTCCCACAAGAAGAGTTGCCCACATCATTTTGGAGCCCACCACAAGGGGTCTTCAGATCTGGAAAGGAGATCTCTCTGACCTACTTGTCAAAGAACTGAACTTCTGATTTGTTTGTGCCATCTACTGATACCAGAGGAATCTAATTTAGTTGCTGGTGTGTTCCTGGGGGATTTCTGCCATGTTTTGGTCCAGTGGGCTTTGGAGGTTTCATGTTGGGCATGCTTTGCTGCTGAGATGCTTTGGGGTAGGCCTTCCCGACACAGGTAATGTGGTAAGCATCCCTGGCGGCTGCTCTTCTGTGGTCCTGTGGCTGCAATTTTGGCATGCTTGTTGGCTAGCTCATTGCCTGGTATGCCTTCATGACCTGGGATCCATTGTAGGGTTAGTTTCCACTGGTGGGGCTGTGTCACATTTTTTAGGGCGCTGATGGATCTGTGGAATTTTCTGATGATGTGGTGGCTGGATTTGGCTAGCAGATTCTCACCGGATTGTACTACAGCTTGATTGTCTATGAAAATGGTTGCAGGGTAGGTGAGGTCCAGTTCTGTGTGCAGGAGCTGGGCAGCCAGGGTGAGGCTGACAGCCTCTGCCTCATATATGGTGTGGGACTTGGGTGGGCCCAGGTGGTACCTTAGGGTGCGAGAGGGGTGAACACCATGGTATAGGATGGCTGCAGCACCTACTCCCTCTTCTGTACTTGATCCGTTGCTGTAAACCCTTATGCAGTCTGTCACTTGATCATGAGCTGCCTTTGCTTCTTGTTTGGATTTGGGGATTAGGGAGAGGATGGGTGGGATGGCATGGGAATTGAGGTTGGCTGTGTCCAGCTTCTCTATGAGGTTGGGTATGATGTTGTAGGCATGCATGAGGTAATGTAGCAGGGTTTTGTGTCTTTTGACCAAGCATGCAGCTGTGATGCAGGTGTGAGCATGCAGTGGGTGTGAGGGTGGGTGCAAGGCGATGTGGACTGCTGCTTGGTGGCAGAGGTTCTGGATGCGATGTTCTAGGGGGAGGGTGTGGCCGTATACCTCTAGCATGTCGGTGGCCATGGTGCAGTAGGTGCCAGTGATGGCAAGCAGTGCTTGATGCTGTACATGGCTTATTTTGGTGATAACACCTAGGGAGCCCCTCGTCTTCTTGCTGCTACTGGGGGAGTAAGGCGGGATGCACCAGATGTCGACTGCATACAGCATCTTAGGGCACTACTGCAAGGTAGAGGCATCTGACGAGGGAAGCTGGGAGTCCCTTGTTTCTGAAGAGATGTGGCTGATCTGCATGACGTATGCTGTCCCCTTAGCTAGTGCATGGGCAGTGTGCACATTCCAGCATAGCAACTGATCTATGACCACTCCGAGGAATTTGTGCAAGTGCGATGGGAGGATTAGGGTATTGCGGAGTTTGAGAGGGGGGCATTCGGTGCTGTTGTTGTGATGAAAGTCGAGTAGGGCGAACTTTGAGAGTTCGAACTTGGAGTTGTGGTCTTCTGACCAGGCGATGTTACGAGTCGTGCTTGAGTGACACAGTCAGGCTAGACTAGTCGACGAAAGACAGCGACCGAAGGAGGAACACTAGACAAAACAAACCAAACCTACAACCAGCAAGGCGAGGACGACGACGACAGGGGTTAGTCAGGGGATGGATGCGCAGAACCGATGAAGACAGCGACAAAGCCTAAACGAGGCTAGACGGCAATCACTCAAACAGTGACAAGAGGGTAAGACGCCCAAATACGAAAATGAATAGAACTAAGGACTTAGTACAGGGTTGTGCCTACTATATATACTCTCTAGGTAAAGGCCATGAGGGAACCTCAAGGCATGGGCACTGGGTATGATGTCAGTGGTGACGTCAGGATGACATCACTATGACATCAGGATGATGTCAGTATGACATCAACGAGTACTAGGCCTAAGATCTAGACTGTAAGTATAAATAGCTCGCAAACGACAAAAGGGGAAAGGGGATCTGTAACCGGGATTCTGGATCGTGTCTGGATAAGGGCTGGGTACACAGCCCAACGAAGAAGTGCCCAAGATAAGATCAAGATGATCTAATCGGGTATCTAATCAGTGATTAGATAAGATAAAAGAAAGGGGCAAATCTGCGATCCATTACAGGCGAAGGCACCTTTTCTTCTTCCATCATTCGTCATATGCTGTTGTGTGTGTTAGCAAAGGTTTTACCAATGGAGATGTATACCATGTCATCTATGAATGCCAGAGCTAGCTCGTGTTTGCTGTTGGGTGCTGGTACTTCTGCCAGGTCAGCACTGTAAAAGACATACAGTAACATGGACAGGGGGTCGCCCTGCCCTATGCCATTGTTGATGAGGATCCAGTCGGAAGTGTATCCATCAAACTTGAGTTTGGTCCATCTGTTTGTCAGCAAGCATTCTACAAAAAGGACTAGGATTGTTGGGACTTGTCTTTTGCGCAGGTTGTGCAGCAGGCAGTTAGTGACAGCATTGGGGAAGGCTCCTTCGATGGCGAGGAAGAGAACCAATGCTACTTTGCCTGCCCTCCAGGCATTCTTTACTGTGGTTGTCAGGAGGTGGAGGGAGCCAGTCGTAGATCTGCAGGGGCGGCCACCAAAGTGAGTGGGAGGGAGAAGGTTGTTGGACTCAGCTATGTGGGGGAGTTGCTCTGTGACTATCACTGTGAGAAGTTTGCTTGTCGTGTTGAGCAGCACTATTGGTCTGTAAGATTTGGTTAGTGAGTAGTCGGACTTGCCCAGCTTGCATAGGACCACTGTGGTGAACTCCCTCCAGGGGTCATAAAAGGTGCGCAGTGTGAAGACTGCCCTGTCGATTGGTAAAAGATATGGGACCAAGATATCTTTGCAGAAAATTAGCATGCTGTTGCTGATTCCGTCTGGGCCTGGTGCTTTGAATGGGCTGAGTCGTGAGATGTTGCAGTGGATAGTTTCCTCCGTGATGGACTCTGGGGTGTCCACTGGGGGTGGGTAATCAAAGCTGGATGGGGTGGTGTGTGTGAGGGGGGGTGGGGGAAAGAAAGTTTCAGCCAGGGCTTGGCTCTTTCATCATTTGTTGTGAGGTGTAGAGTTGCCTCTCCTGCCTTCTTGACGAGCATTGGGATCTTGGCACAGCCCCCATCACCTTGGTCTGGGGAGAGGTATCTGTTGGCTGTCCAGATTTCATTGCCATCTAATGACTCTAGCCACTCCATCCAGTGGGTGGCTTTAGTCTTCTTGATGGTTTCCGAGTACTTGTTATGTGTGCATCTGAGTTCCTCATGTACTGGGTAGAGGCTGTTGCGCTGTTGCTTGTATGCCTCGTGGGAAAGCTTTGCCACTTCTGAGCACAGGGCAGAGAGCTCCTGGTTCCACCAATGTTTTGCATAGGGGGGCAGTTTGCAGACCAGTACCTCCTGACTTCAGACCCTTCAGTCACCTCTAGTCCTGAAACTGGGACACCCGATGTGAGTCGACATGTGGATCTATGGCGAAAACACCAAAAAAACCCAACACAAAGACAATTGCCAAGTCAGTGGTTTACCTCTGTGGACTTTGGCTTGAGGGATCAGTTACAGCAAAATGGGGGAGGGGTTCTGCACACCTAGAGGACTAGGGCAGAAGGGAACAGTGCTCCTGATGAGAGGGGAGCAGGGGGAGACTGAGAAAAGTGAAGATTTATAGGCTACTTGGAGCCAAAAAGTGACATAAAGATGATGAAGATTACAGTAAATAGACCCTGAATGGAGCCTCAGATACTGCAGCAGTGAATGACAAATAATAAGGGCTTCAGAGCAATGATGATAAGGCTTAATGATGAAGATAATGATTGGGCAATAGTCTCTCTACAAAGGGGATGGTATCCTATGCAGGGGGGATACTTGCTTGCTTCTGGATTGCTGCGACATATTGGTACTTATATACAAAAGGGTAGCGTAGCCTGAAGTAAACACTTTGTAAGGGGTTTGTAAGCGATTGGTAAGAGGATTGGTAAAGGATTGGTAAGGCTGAGCAAGGCTGAGTAAGGACAGTAAGCAATTGGTAAGTAAAATCAGGCAGCATGACGGAGAATATCACAAATCATTTGAAATAGAATGAGTCATTAAGGAACAGATGAATAATGTGACAGAAAGGGGGATGAGTAAGCACACTGGTCACTGCTGAATAAGGGGTATGACTGCAAATGAGTCACTCTGACTCCTAGATCTGAGATCCAGATGCATTGGGGTGATTTGCTGTGCATCTGAAAGAAGAACTGTGGGGATTTCTGCCAGGGGCAAATTTTGGGGGTCTCCAGGGTAGTCAGGGCTTAGGATTTCGCAACTTTCCCCCCTCTCTCCTCTCTGCAAAGTAACCTGTATCAGGTGCAACTAGAGTTCTGGAGGGCATGAGGAGGAGGAGGGGCCATCTTCTCCAATGAGGGCAGGGAGAACTGCCTCAAATTCATCATGAATGCTATCAGATAGTGTAGATGAGAGTAATTGGTACTGCAGCTGTCGCAATTTTGGGAGAACAAAAGATGAGATTGAGAGATAGATGTTGCAGGGGGCAGGAAGGAAAAATCCATAATCCTTTTTGACTGGAGAGACCAAAACAACCACATAAGACCTTTCAAGCCTGATGACAGACTTGAGGCAACCAAAGAACAGCTTCCTTGATGTCAGACTGACAAGGAGAATGTGCTGTCCCAGAGCGATAGGATGGGAGGTCATGGATGAGGGAGGGACGAACCAGGAGGCTTCAGGGTGAGAGCTAGTGGGGATTCCTGGCGAGTACTCGTAGTTATTCTCCCTGGCAAAGGACACAAGCAAAGAGGCAGTTGGCCATTACAATAAATATTCGAAAAATGGGCGTTCAATGGTAGAAATGATGCAGAAAATCGTGGAGTGCGCGGATCATTCCCAAATTTGGTAGGAAGGATGGCGTTGTCGAGAGCTTCCTGTGAGCGTGGGAATGGTGTCGATATCTTTAGAATTGATGGAGATATTCGAAAAATCGGAATGCCGTAAATTAGCGCTCAAAAAGGTTTTTTGGGCACTCAAGCGGTTTCTTCCCTAATGTTAAGGACTGTTCTCATGTGATGGATGACTGCTGGCCATATCAGTCATTCTTCACATTAGGGCTAGGCTTCTCCATTCTTCATCATTCAGCTTCTGAGTCCATGCTCATGTCGCCAAACACCTTTGGTGCGTGACACCGTGGGTGGTGTACAAAATGCTACTACTGTGAAATTTTCTGTGGCCCACTGGTCATATCAATTGACTTGTGTTCCCTATCAAGCTGTTGTGAGCATCTGTGTTCATGTACTTGCTGTGATGCTACTGGGTGTGTAACAGTATGGCATTGTATTACTGTACATGTATGTACCCGATCTGGAGAACCATCACACTGTAACAGTATGGCAATGTATTACTGGATATGTATGTACCTGATGTGGAGGCCTTGTCACACTGTAATGGTATGGCAATGTATTACTGTATATGTATGTACCTGATCTGGGGAAGCATGTTGTGCTGTAATGTTATGTCCCAAAATGGCTGTTTTGCTGATGATGTATGGAGCAGAGATTTGCAATGAGGAGGCTGACAGGGCAACATCTGACATTGACTCCCAGTTTGGTCAGGGGTCTGCTATTCACCCTTGGTTGGCTGGCATGAACCTTGATGCACCAGTTGCAGGCATTCACCCTGCCCAGTGTCTATCCCCAGATGGCACAAGCCTACTGTAACACCCCAAATGCTTTGCACCCCAAACACTATTGAAGGACTTGACTTTGTCCAAGCCAGTCATTCACTCACCTGCAATGGTCCCTTCTGTCATTGGGTCCCTTGACAAGTGTAACACTTATAATCCAAAGACTATACTCGGTCACTCCAAGAACTGATAAGAGTTAGAGGCTGAGGGAATGAGTTAATGCGATGATGCACAAATGAACTCGATTGGAGTGTCTATGACAAGAGAGATGGTATTTATACTACTACGAGTGTTTGTACCGAGGAACGTCGTAGAACAAACCAAACAAGCGAGAGATAAACACTATTGGCTGCAGCGCTCCACGCTGAGTCAATGCGGCTACGCTGATGAATCAGCTGACTAAGTAAAGCGTCTATGAGCGCATCTAAGTAACCCTAACCAGAGAGTGGATAAATAAGGTAAACTACGCTACAACAAGTAGTGAAAAAGTACGGGCCGTTACAACAAGGAGCCTAACACAGCTAGCAAACCTCATCCATCCATGCCACCACTGGGCTTTCCAAACCCACCCCAACTTCCCCTAGCATCATTGAACAGTCAGGGTCATTCCCATCCACCAATAAAAGATCACATGGGCACCAGGTGCCTGTCTCCCCTGATGGGAAACCTGTTGGGGTTCAGTGTAAGAATGGACTGATCAAAGCAAGACCCTTTATTTGGCCATATCCCAGTTGTGTGAAGACATATTCTTGCAATGAGCATGTAAAGAGGCACATCAGATTTTTACATGCTGATGAAGCAGGTGCACAATTGTTTTAGTGTTGTGCACACCATTTCACTAAATGGAGTACTTGAAGGTTGGGTCTGCCAGTATAGTGGTGACACATTGTAGGAGGGAAGCCTCCCTACCAGGTAGATTGTTTGATTTCATTGTTTTTACTTACCTTTTTGTTTTCATACCTTTATTCTACCTTTACTTAGTATTTGCATGCATTGTGGCTTATGTAAGCCCTCATGTGACTTAGAGCACACTGGCTACTTATCTAAAATAAAGGGACTTGGGATAATTATTTCTCCTTCCTCTTGGGTCAAACTGACCACTCTTCTCTCGCCAGAAGACCTCTACCATATCCGCAGGTTCCCATCATCCGAGGGGAGAGGCCAGATGGTCCCCCTTCGGACGCTTCGGTCAGTTCGACCCAAGGGGACTGAAAGTGGTGCAGAGTCAAAAGAGAAGGAGAAAAGATTGAAAATGCACCTTAAAGTCCCATGAAAGTCAAGATAACTGTCTAATGAGTGTCTGAGGAAGGAGAAATAATTATCCCAAGTCCCTTTATTTTAGATAAGTAGCCAGTGTACTCTAAGTCACATGAGGGCTTACATAAGCACAATGCATGCAAATACTAAGTAAAGGTACATACTAGTTAGCAACCTGCATTTTTATCTGTGAAAGCCATGGAAACTGTGCATTAAAATCATCTGACTCTTCCTCCTCCTCTTCTTTAAGGAGGTCCTTCCAACACCTTACATTGCTACTGGTCCCACCCCTTACTCCAAAGCCAGGCTGTTGATATGCTGGAGTGTTGGGTTGTTGGTCCCTTTGTCCAATAGGGTTGTTGGTGACTGTGAAGAAGATCTTGAGGAAGTGCATCCAACAGCAGAACTTGACCCTGCCACCCTATGATGTCTAGACCCATCAGATTGTTGCCATCCTCTTTGTCCAAAAGGTTTGTTGGTGATCTTAAGATTGATCTTGCAGGCAATGATCAAGAAACAGTGCTTGACCTTGCTGCACCATTGATTCTGAATGCATTGGATATTGGTTGTCCCATTTGACTGTCATCTTCTGAGTTTGAACTCAGCTCTATCACTTCTGTATGAGGGGCCTCTGAAGATCTTCTCTGCTGCTGCTGGTGCCATCTACCCCTGATTGTTTCATCATCCATTGAATGGCCTCTGCTAGGGGCTGCCCACTCATTGTGTCCTTCATTGAGCACATTATCCCAATCATCATGGTCTTGCCCCTGCATCTCATCATCATGGGCACCAGCTCCTTCTTCTGCCTCTGGATCTCCACCAAGGATAGGTGCTACTGGAGCAGGATGCAAATGGGGACAGGGCAACCCTTGATGCCTAAATTGTGGATTGAAGGCAATGTGTGGTCCAGCAGGAGTTGTCCCTCTGGAAGCATGAACCATCCCCTTGAGACTGCTTGTCTTGTGGACCATATCCTGCCTGACCCAGCATAAGGAATCCAGGTGAGAGTGTTGAACTTGCTCCAGCATGGATCCTGGAGGATGATTGTTGTGTAACAGATGCAAGGATCTTCAGCCATGAGCTGTAGTGGGTGCACTTGCCATAGTGTTGGCCCAGAGATCATCAAGGTGCTCTTGGGAACAGTTGATCAGAATGCAGTTGCCACTGTTCTGGTGTGCTGTATGTGTATTGTGCTGCAAAGAATGGAAGGGCTGAGGATTGGTAGATTTGCTCTATGGCTTCATGAATTCAGATCCTTTTGGGAATGTTTGTCCATGCAGCTTCAGTTGCAGCTTTCTTGTTAGCAGATTCCTCAAGTAAATCATAGAAGAATTGTTCCATGAGGATTTTGATCCTAGTGACAATGTTTTCATCTGCATCTGGGTATTCTTCATTCACAATATGTGCCTCCTGATTCCCTCCACCATGTTGATTAAATGAACAACAATGTAGAGTGTATGCTGTTTCCCACAATTGAAGGTGTGTTTGGGGTGTGAGACAGTTTTAGAGATGCCACACCCATGATTTCCCCTACATCATCCAATGATAGGTTGAACACTTCCATGATGGCTCTGTCAGAGATGGCTTTATGGAATGGAAGCCAATATGTTTTGCTATCATCTGTGACAATATCACAGAAAAAGTAGAGGCCAGCATAGAACATGAGAGGGACAACTGCATCTGGATCATCCATGTCCAAGTCTGCATTGAAGTCATCATAATTTGCTGGAACATGTTGGCACACTTCCTTGGCCAGGGTCAAAAAGTGGTCATCAGTTTGGTGATAGAGACCATTGGGGATCGAGATGATTATCACTCCATGGCCAATGGCACAGTCTGATCTCCTGTCTCTGACTTCACTGTGATATAGATTCTTGATGATCATATGTACTGCAGCCAACAGTACCATTTGAACAGCCTGGCCCAAATAGTCAATTATGAATGATCTCTCTGACTGATGGACTGATCCAACTTACCACCAAATTTTAGATGGGATTGCTACCAGGCAACATCTCAAGAGATGATTAGGGATCATGGTAAGTACTGTGGATGCCTCAGACAGTTGGATGCAAACTTTAATGCAAGCACAGCTCTCCTGGGCATAGTTGCCAGCATCTCCAGTGCACTCAAATGATGCTGCTCATTTTCTTGACCTTTTTCATGACATCCTGAAGATTTTCTGTTGTCAGGAGACACTTTGGGTCTATTGATGTGAAGAGCCCTTGATGAATTTTGATAAGACATTAATCCCTCCATGGTGTAGGCTTGTATATGGTGACTTTGTCATATTTGCCTCTAGCACCAGGGGAGAAGTGGAATCCAGTGAGGTTGGAGAGATGCATTGCATGGTCAATAGAGAAGGATGGGCATTCCACAAGAGTATCAACAACATCATCCTCCAGGTATGGAAGGCAATTTTTCATCTTCACTTGATGGATCATGTACTGTGGCTGCTTTCCAACCATGCCCTTCATGCACAAAATATGCATCCTGGAAGTAGGGTCTTAAGTGACTTGTAGCTACTCTAGTTACAGTTAGCAATTGCTTTTGCACTTTTTCATTGTTCAGGCTGAGCCCTCATATAGGGCCTGGCTTGGCTCAGGGCTCAGCTTCAAATATCTCAGGCTGTGAGCTCCCCAAAGCCAGGCCTGGGCAACACTCCCTTGGAAGTGGCAGCATTCCCATAATGCCCAGCAGCATTCAGAAAAATGGCCAGCTGGATTGGGACAGGGAGCTGGGGGTTATTAGAATTGTTGTGGAAAATAGGATGTGCATCAATCTTGTTCACAATGGAAGAAAAAACTTCTGGGGAAACTCTGAGTTTGCACCAAGAGAGATGGGGGTGATACATACCTGGTGAGTGACTGTGACTGCCAATCTGTGAATAGTTAAAAAATTGAAATGCATGCAAACCATGAAACATGGGAGGAGTAAAACTGAGAAAGTTCAGACACAAACCACTGACTGGAAAAGCATGTCATACTAGTGATATAGTAGTAAAGTAATAGTAACAATAATAGTAATACCATACCATAAACATACTAACTAGTCAGTTTATAAGTGGATGCTAAGGAAATTGGCAATCTCTTGCCATCACTCATCAACAGTCATGTTGTGACATGGCAATGGGATGTCCAAATGATGAGCCAGTGTGTTGAACTGGTTTGCTGTGTCATTCAACATTGATATTAGAATATATTCACTGGGATAGATATTTGAGCTCACTGTTGGCTGCATGTAACAGGTTGAGAATGTTTGGGAGCTCATTGGGAATGTGCCCATCATGACCATCCAGGATATCATCATCACCACAGGATCAGTTATAAATCCTCATCAGAAGCAAGTTGAACCTATTGCATGGCATGAGCTCACAAAACAAGTGAAAGTAATTAAATACCACACCATCAGTACATTTCTTGACAATGCAAGTCAAGTGCATTGCATGGCATGAGCTTGCAAAACAAGTGAAAGCAATTAAATACCACACTGTTGGTACATTTCTTGATGATCAACATTAATAGTATCCTGCACTTGGTGGTGCTGTTAAAATAGCCTGTCCAATTGAGCATTGATGGCCTCCATACCACCAGGTGCAGGAACATTTCTATTTCCCACTGGATGGCAGTCTGTAGAGCACCCGCAAGCTCCTGCATATGTGGTTGGGCCATCAGAGTGTCTCAAAGTTAACCTCATAATACAAAATGTTGACATGCATGTGAGGTTGAGTTTGGGATTTCAGCATGGCATGGCCAAGGCACCAATTAAAAAGTTAAAACTCCATTTTCTCCAAAAAAGGTAACTGTTGGACGTCCTTCGACAAGCTAGAGAGCCACTTTGGTTTGCTGCAATATGGGATTAGGGGGTGCCTTGGACACTTTCTAAATCCTCCCTCCTGAGAATGCTTTTCCTTCATTCTGGAACATCATTCCATGTGAGTGAGGGGTGGGCTAACACCTCTGAAGGTTCTCTTTGCCAATGGTTTTGGCTGATCACTATCATAACATTAGTCAACCAGCGGGTGGTGTTCCATGACTTGAGGGCAGCACACTGAGCATCCACAGCCAACTTGGGTTCACTGATGTCCAGCCCACCCCAGTTCTTAGGATCAACTCCTTTGTTCTTTATAGGTTTAACATCTTTCTTGGACTCTCATACATCTGCCATGTAAACACAGAGATCCATTGACATGGACCACTGCATTCTTTCCCATTCATCTGGGGTCAGGTGATGTTCAGACTCTCAAATGGCTTGCACCTGACTGGGTCCAAGCTTTCTCTGGGTGCATTTCTCATGCAATTTCTTCCAGTTTCACACCACCATGCTTCATGGTTGTGTGCCATCATGCTCAACTGTCACATCTGTGACACGTGCCTACACTCTGGTGTGAGTCGACATGTGGATCTATGGCAAAAACACCAAAAACCCAACACAAAGACAATTGCCAAGTCAGTGGTTTACCTGCATGGACTTTGGCTCGAGGGATTGGTTACAATGAAATGGGGGAGGGGTTCTGCACACTAGAAGACTAGGGCAGAAGGGAAAGGTGCTCCTGATGAGAGGGGAGCAGGGAGAGGTCAGAAAAACAAAGATATTTAGGCTATAATGGAGCCTCAAATACTGCAGCAGTGAATGATGAATAATAAGAGCTTCAGAGCGACGATGATAAGGCAGATAATGATGATAATGAGTGGGCAGTAGTCTCACTACAAAGGGGATGGTATCCTATGCAGGGGGGCTACTTGCTTGCTGCTTGCTGCGACATATTGGTACTTATATACAAAAGGTAGCATAGCCTGAAGTAAACACTTTGTAAGGGGTTTGTAAGCGATTGGTAAGAGGATTGGTAAAGGATTGGTAAGGCTGAGCAAGGCTGAGTAAGGACAGTAAGCAATTGGTAAGTAAAATCAGGCAGCATGACGGAGAATATCACAAATCATTTGAAATAGAATGAGTCATTAAGGAACAGATGAATAATGTGACAGAAAGGGGGATGAGTAAGCACACTGGTCACTGCTGAATAAGGGGTATGACTGCAAATGAGTCACTCTGACTCCTAGATCTGAGATCCAGATGCATTGGGGTGATTTGCTGTGCATCTGACAGAAGAACTGTGGGGATTTCTGCCAGGGGCAAATTTTGGGGGTCTCCAGGGTAGTCAGGGCTTAGGATTTCGCAACTTTCCCCCCTCTCTCCTCTCTGCAAAGTAACCTGTATCAGGTGCAACTAGAGTTCTGGAGGGCATGAGGAGGAGGAGGGGCTGTCTTCTCCAATGAGGGCAGGGAGAACTGCCTCAAATTCATCATGAATGCGATCAGATAGTGTAGATGAGAGTAATTGGTACTGCAGCTGTCGCAATTTTGGGAGAATGAAAGATGAGATTGAGAGATAGATGTTGCAGGGGGCAGGAAGGCAAAATCCATAATCCTTTTTGACTGGAGAGACCAAAACAACCACATAAGACCTTTCAAGCCTGATGACAGGCTTGAGGCGACCAAAGAACATCTTCCTTCATATCAGACTGATGAGAAGGGGGTTGACTGAAGTGGTTTATGGTCAGTAACATATGCAACTGGTGGCTCATCATCTCATTTTGTCTTGCCAGCAATTGACCTGTGAGTCTGAATGGCACACGACAAGGCTTGCTGCACCTAAACATGATGTGAGAGACACCCATGAGACAGTGAAAATTCCAGAGATGTATGGCATCAAGTTACCACCCAAGGCCACAATGCTGCAATATGATGAATGTTGGGGAGGTCAAGAGGGTAAAGCCTTGGAGGCATTCAGACATGTCAGGACTTTCATCACTGCTGTGTAGAGGTCCTTGTCCATCAAGATTTGGGCAAGGCAACTTTGTCAGGTGCTGCCCTCATGATGTTGCACTTCTTCCGAGTATCTAGCCTTCTCCATGTCATTGAGCATTTCCAGGATATTCAGGACCTGGTACAGCCTGTCATTATCATTGTCAGCCAGAGCTGTCACTGGCACATTGCTGGTGAACTGGTGCACAAGCAATGAATGATCTGGGTGCTTATCCAGTTTTTCTTTTGAGGCAGTGTCAGCAGTAGTATTTTTTTTAAAATAAAAATAAAAATGGTGACTGGTCACCTATTTGCTACTCACCCCTGTCAACAAACTGTACCAACCAAGACCCATTTTTGTCCAATTCCTTGGTCAATGCTTCAATGGCTTTGTCCAAAAGATTTTTCATGCTTGCTAAGCCTCTGGCTTCTCTCCCTCTCCTGTAAGGCCCTTTTGAATTGAATGTGTGTTGATTGTGTGTTCATCAGCTTCAAGACCCCTCTGCAATGGTTTCCATTCATGAAGTGGGCTTCCAACTTGCCAGCTTCTGATGTCCACTTGACTTTGTTGTCATATGTGCCCAATTGAATCAGCTGGAGGGAATCCTTGTCAATGGCACTTGGGTGGACTGCCACTATCATTGCATTCCAGATGACCTTGTTTTGCAGACCCCTCATTGCAATGCTCTTTCTAAACTGAGCAAGGTATTTCTGATTGATGGGACAAGAGTTGTGTTCCCACAGTCAGAGAGTGGAGCCACACCCCAGGTCACAACTATTCCTATGCTCATCATGTATGACAGTCATGAGGGCATAGCCCAATGTGACCTCTGCAATGGCCTTGTCCACTGCCACCAACAGCTTGTCTGCCTCAGTAGGCTCAGCAGTTTCGACATTGGGCACCTGGGGCACGTATTAGGTTCAAGATGCTCAATGCATCTTCTCTCTGTGTGTGACAATTTCCCCAGGAAGGAGTACTCACCATGTCATCAGTCTTGAGCAACATTCCACATCTTCTCTTGGGCTTGCTCTATCAGAGAGTAAGCAGTTGGTCACCACTGTAGCCTCCAGCTCCCTCTCCAGCTTGGTGCTGGTCAGTTTTGAAACCACCACTAAACATCTCACTTGCATTTCTTGGGACTGCAACAAGAAATAGGCTTGAGCTGGCTTGCAAACCAAGCCAAGCAATTATGTAAGTTGAACTGTGGGAAAATAAACCTTTATTTTAAGTCCTGTAACAGAGCCTAAACTTAGATAGTTTGAACTGAACCACAGCTGCAAGCTCAGCTCCAGCCATGTTGTGCATCACAAGAACTTGATGCAGCATAACAACCTCTGGCACTTCCTTGCAATTCTATGAGATCACAATAGTATCTACTTGTCATCCTTTCACAGTCCTCAGCCAAGGATGACTCATTATTCATTCAGCACCAGGTGACCCTTCAAGCAAGGCACAGAATGCAGCAGAAGCACTAGATGGAAAGTGTATGTGATGCACTCTGAACAGTAAATATACATTTCAATCAAGATTTGGATGAAGTATTGAACACACCTGGGAACTTCTGAATGTACCAGTGACAACTTTGCTTGTCATTTCATGTGAACTGATGGAGGAATGAGATTATTCACCTGATTCAAAAATGCATCTATGACAATGGGGACAAACACAATCATAACCTAGCTGGTTTTCAGATTGATTAGATTGTGGAGATTGGACTGAGTGATTCACTGCATCCTCTGGTGAGTTAAACCCCTGACAATTATCCCATATCTTATATTTCACATACCCCCACACTTTGGGCAGTGGATCACAGTTGGCTGCAATTAAGATTAAATGTTTACTGTCATTTTCAGTGAGGTTGTCACTGGGAAATTTCATTGAACCCTTCCACCCTCAGTAAGTTTTTCTTCATCTTGTCCACATCCTCAGGTGCACCCCTTGTCACAGGCTCCCCTGGTCCATGGCACTCAATGAGCTTGTATCTGGCAATCATCAATCCATCATCAAGAAATGCTGCATTGAAGGCTCATTTTTTTTTTTTTTTTTTTTTTTCCTACTCTTTTTGTGTGACTGATACAACCATTAGGCTTTCAAATGGTCCTCGCTATTTTTTGCTCAACCCCTACTCCCCCAACTATACCCTTCATTCAATATGAGATGCACATCATGATGGATCCAGCCAAACCCCATATGCCTCTAATGTTACCACTGTCACCATCTCAAGGATGACTCAATCTCTGGCTATGACAGCATCTCAGCAGTGTGGTGATATTTGCTCTGGAGGGTTGACTGTGACCCTGTCCCCAAAAGGACTGGGTATTTCCTCCCCCAACCCTCCTTTTACCAAACTCTTCACCAGTTGCTCATATTTTCTTCTTGCCACTGACATCTCTCTTCCAGACAAGTTGGCCAGCCACCAACAAAGAATGTGGCTGCTGGACCAGCTACCCAGCAATGCCCCAATGATTGCATTGCCAGATAATGACAATGACAAACTTCACCAGGTACTCAATATCCTATCCACACTAGATGAAGAGCAACAAGCAGAGTACCTGAAAGAAGTATGTTGTCATCGGGGGGGGAGTTGAGAGAGTCATCTCACACACATACTGAGGGATAAGGACCTGTACTCAGCAGTTATGAAGCTCCTCCACCTGGATCACTTGCATGGGAGGGGCAAAGGAAAGGTGGATGCTGGATTTACAGCCAGACAACTGGAAAGTTGGCTGCCTTCTTTGGGAGGGGCAAGTCTCATCTCTCTCTGCCTCTTGAGTCTTTCACTCTGAGTATCCTTTGGCTGACAGAAACAATTACTTCTCTGAACACACATCCTAGATTTATCACCATTTAGCAGCCCTATGAAAGTCAAAATCCTGGTTTTGACAGTTGATGCAGCAAAAAAGGAGAAGGATGTAGAGATGCAAGAACTACATACCTATGGTAAGTGGGCACAGCCTCACAGAGGGCCCACCCCCCTCCATCTGCCACCCCCCCTCTGGTGGATCATCAGAGGGAGGGATGATGACAACAATGAGGGAAGATGGTGGTGGTAGAGGAAAGAGTTGTGCTGCTGGTGTGAGTCCTCCCTACTAGGATAATTGGTATATTTCACTGTTTCTACTTACAGTTTGGTATTTTCTTTACTTTACCTTTTCTTTTACTTATTATTTGGACAAGTTTTGGCTTATGTAAGCCAAACTCGCACTTAGACTGTACTGTACTTACTTGGTAACATAACATAGACTGCCACTAGAGACAGAAAGACAGAAATCCAAGCCCAAGGGACTCAGAGAATTATTTCTCCCTTATCAGACAATCATTAGATGAATCTCAGCCATTCTTTGGATCTTAGGGCATGTTTTGACTGTTTTTTCCCACTCTCTCACCTCTACCAGGCAAACTCCAGTCCCCTTGGGTCAAACTGACCCCCAAATCCAACAGGAGACCACTAGGCCACTCCCCCCACCTTCCTTTTATCTTTTCTCTTCACTGGAGTGAGTGGGTCAGGTTTATATACATCCCCCACAAAAACTTCAATCAGAGTGTGAAATTGCCACAGTGCATCAGTGCAGACACTGAAGTTGAAAAATCTACTATATGGAGTAATTGTACAGCCACAATGTCATAATGAAAGTTGTAGCCTATAATCACAGGACCATGGGAATATGCTTACCTTAGCAATATCTCTTTTTTTGGCCAAGATATGGGCAAGTGAATGTTTACAATTTTCAAACTCCAATTGAAATTGCCACAGCACATCTGTGTAGACTTGGAGACTCATTGTACAGCCACAATGTCATAATGAGAGTTGAAGGCTATGATCACAGGATCCTGGGAATATGCTTACCTTAGTAATATCTCCTTTTTTGGGTGAGATATGGGCAAATGAATGATGACATCTGTGGATCTGTAGGTCTGTAGGTCTGTGGGTCTGTAGGGTCTGCACTGGTCTGTACTTGGTCTGTGGAAAATCTGTACCATCTATGGGTCTGCGGGTCTGTACCAAACCCAGGGTTTTGCTGATGTAGAATCAAAGAGTAGAGAAAAAGACTTGGAATGCACCCTAGTAGTTCCAAGAATGACCAAGATAAAGTCTAATGGCTGTCTGATGCTGGATAAATAATGATCTGAAGCCTCTGGGGTTGGAATTCCATCTTCTCATCTCTGGTAAAGTGGCTCTTGTTATTCTAAGTATGTACAGTACATTCTACATGTGAGTTTGGCTTACATAAGCCAAACTCGTCCAAGTACTGAGTAAAAAATGGTAGAGAAAAGGTATAGAAACAAAAAGTAAGGTAGAAACAAAGAAATATAATACATCCCCTGGTAGGGAGGAAGCCCTCCCTACAGCATGAATGTCACTCTTTTTGCAATGGTTCAGCTACTCATCCAGATATTGTAAAAATGTAATTCCTAAATTAGATGAATGGTGAAGGGCAGGCCTTTGCACCCTGGTGAGTGTGGTAGTAAGTAGTGTAGCTTCTTAATTAGAGGTGGTTAATGAAAAGACTGCTCCTATATCGTTGATCAAGTGATTCTGTCCTCAACAGAGCATACATTAGTTCATCACCACTTCACTTTTGGGAGTCAAAAAATGTGTGCACCACACAACACATTGAAGAACCTTCAATAAACCTTTGATGAACTATTAATAATCCTTGGGTCATTTTTCAATGAACACAGCTGTTACAAGTCTTGATCAATGACCAAGTTAGGTTTGATGAGGTCAACAAAGACAAGTGACATGAGGAGGAACCACAACAACTGAAACAACAAGGAGGGGACAAGGGAAGGGACAAAGGAATGGAGCACACAGAGCTTGCACAGCAACAGTAACCCTAATCCAGGGCAAAGAGTCACAGATCAAGACAAGAAGGGAAAACCCCCAAGGACAGAAGTGAAGAGAACTAAGGGACTAGATACATGGGGGTCCCTACTTATATACTCTCTGGGAACCCACCATGAGGACAGCATAAGGCCAGGGTTGAGGGTATGACATCAGGGGTGATGTCATAATGATGTCAGAGTGACATCATTGGGAGGCCAGACCCAAGATCTAGAACCAAAGTATAAATAGCCCTCAAAATGTGAAAAGGTGAAATGGGATCTGTTATCAGAGATAAAGGATGTGCCTTGATAAGGGTTGGGAACCTAACCCTAGGAAGAAGTCCAAAGATAAGATCATCAGTGATCTAATCAGGGATCTAATCAGAGATTAGATGAAAAAGATTAGATGGGACTTCATCTCATAACAACAGCTGTGGTGATCTAGTGGTACCCTTTGATAAATCCTTAAGAGCCAGTACGGTAGGCATGTGACAATACTCAGGTAGACTCGCTTCATTGCTACATCCCCAATGGGTGATTAGTAATCCTAGTCGGAATTTCAACATTTGGGTACCAGCCACCACTCGTGTGCCGTGCAGCGGAGTTCATATTTTATTCTGCTCCGACAACGATGGATAATGATCCATTGGAGAACTTCCTATCCACTATCGCAGCTTTAGTGATCATCGTTGGTCAGTGCTGCGTGGACCTCGTCACCGAAGAGATGTCATCCGATTATGCTAGGGCATACTGGAACAACGAGGAACGAGCTGCCCTTCTAGCGTTTCTTCTTGAGCAGAAACGCTCTGGCAAGATGGGCGATGGGGCCTTCAAGTCGAGCGTTCTGAATGCAGCCGCTTCCCACCTGGAATATCGATTCCTGAACCAAAGAGGGCTGATAAAGAATGGCGAACATTGTAAGAGGCAGATCGCCAGTGTACGTTTCCATCAGATCATCCTATCTACCTACTGATCAAGACACAGCTCAAAGCTGTGTTGAGAGATATCAACCAATGGCGCAGCACCTCAGGTGTTCATTGGGACAACGTCAATGGGGCAAAGGTTGAAACGGAGGAGGAAAAACAAGTCTTTAAAGCCTGGTTGCAGGTATGGTGTGCGTTTCTGATTGTCCAACAGAAACTAATCAGCGTCAATGACAGGATCGACCCGGGAACGTTATGCGCCAATTTGAGAACAGCGGATGGCCCCACCTGGAAGCTATGGAAGAGTTGTTTCCAAATGACCAAGCTCGTGGTACTCGTGCATATCATCCCGCCTCCCTTGTTGGCCTCACCAGGCGCAGCGTTTCCAGCGTTTCTGGCATTTCCGCCATGCCTCCCCCGTCTACCATTCCTGACGTTTTCGTACCGTCCCATGGTTATCTTGGTTCGAACTCGAGCAATACATCAAGCAATCCGATCATCACTCCAGCGGTCTCACCAGTTCCATCACAGATTATGCCCACTTGGGTCAGGAGTCCTACCGGCACTATTGCCGGTGGTGTAACCAATGATATCACCCTCGAGAAGCACACCGACTACATCAATTTGCAGCCCCAGAATTTTACTTCGTTCCAGTTGTCTCAGTCTTCAATCCTTCCTTCAGCTTCCCCCACAACATTCACCAGCCCAGCCCCCCCCCTCCGTTTCAGGCTCTGTAGCTGTGGGCAAGAAGCGTTCTCGTGCAAGTGCACCTGCCGAGTCCGTTCTACCCTTCTTTGAGCAAATTCCAACCGCTGAAGCTGCTCTTCATTCCTTGTCTGTTGGAGATGAGGGAGAACGGTCTTCGAAGAGAACGAAGAAGGGTAAGGAACATTCCACCCAAGCTGCCCTGGTCGGCGTGCAAGGCTCCATGTCTTTCCTTGGTTCGATTATCTCAACTTCTTCTCCAGTTGCTGCGCAGAAATTGCATACTGAGAAAATGCAGGCTGCCCTCGACATGGTCGAGGAACATGATCCAGACCTCCCCATTGAAGTTAAGTCAGCTTTAATGGAAGCTTTTCGTCATGACGCAGGTGCAATTGACTTGTACATGATGACGCGCAATGATGCCCTTCGTAGAAACTGGATTTTAACCTGCCTTCGTCACTTACAGCTTGTACCCCAAAACTTCACACTGTAGTTGCATGTTGTAGTCAGAACTCTGTGTAGCCAGTTGAAATGTATCCATTTTTTTTCGAGATCACGAAGTGTGAAAAACAGACTTGAAAGCGTGCAAAAATTGATAGTACAAAAAAATGTAGCTACGAGTAGCTATGACCTAATTTCGCCTCGCATCCGTAGGTGGTTCTGGTAGTCATTCCACATGGCTTCGGCGATAGCGTCACAAAATGCCTTGCTGGACACTTGCGAAGATGGAGTGTCGTCGCTTTCGTCTACATCCTCCACTTCCAAAGCCTCATCCCCACCCACCGGCTTGTCATCATGGCCTTCCCCAACGTTTCCACTTCCTCCATGATCTTCCTGCTCAACGATGGTAGATAGTTCTTGTGCACTATCATCTGGTGTCTGGCTGTAGGATAATATAATATTGTGGATGACACAGAGTGCGACGGGAATAAGGGCTTGAATTTCGATAGGATATTCAGGTGGGAGGAGAAGAATTCGAAAATGACGTTTGATGATACCAAAGATCCTCTCGATAACATTCCATGTGGATGTGTGATGCAGATTGAAGAGCTCCTCTTTGTTTGCGGGCCTGTAAAATGAGAATAAGTTCAGTATATGGTAGAATCAATGAACGCACCTTTGCGATGCCTGGCGCCACTCGGCCAAGTGATAACGAGTGTTGCGGTATGGTATGAGAACTTTCGGCGACAGCAGAAAACCAGCATCTCCAAGCAAATACTTTCCTTCAGGTATATCCAGGCTGGACAGGCATGCATCCTGGAACACTCGCGCATCCGAGGCAGACCCCTCCCAACCAGTTAACACATAGGTAAACCTCATACCAAAGTCACAGGCAAACAGGCAATTCTGCGACACAAACCCCTTTCTGTTACGATATGCCGCCTGGTGAAGAGAAATAACAAGAGATGGTGGGGGGAGTGACCAGAGGGGTCTCCCATTGGAATTGGGGTCAGTTCGACCCAAGGGGACTGGAGCTGCCTGGTAGGAGAGTCAGGGAGTGGTGAAAGGAGTAGAAATGCGCCCAGAAGTCTAAAGGAGGGTCGAGATTCGTCTAATGAGCGTCTAATGAAAGGAGAACTGATAATCTGAAGGCTCCGGCCTTGGATTCCCGTCTTACTTCTTCTGAGACCTAGTTCTCACTTTAGCATAGCTGCAGGCCCGGGAAAATGGTCACATACCATTTGAACGAGTATTCGGAGGAATCCTGGAACATTGATGCAGGTTCGCACCGAATTTCCATCGATCTGAATCTCCTCTGGTGTATGCATTAGCATACTGCTGGCAGAGAAATCTGCTAAATAGAAACTTACCATCTTCAGATATAATTCCGCCTTGGCGCACCATGTACCCCGTGTCGTATACGCTGCTTGGCTGGAAGCAGCTAAGAATATTACAACGATCATCCTCCAACAGTACGATGCCGACGAACGAACTAGCCGTGCATGTATGCATTGCAGCCATGGCACACACCATGGAATATACTCGTACAATTTCTTTCATGACTTTGGCGCATCCCCTGATGCAACGGTATGTTTCTTCATCTGGTTTCAATCGAATCCTCAACGCGATTTTTTGACTAGGCGGTCTTATTCAGCGGTACACAAGCACGGCGAGTGATGGCATTGGCTCTTCGGAATACCGCACCCTTGGTTGGTGGGACCGTCGGCCCGCCCGCTCTGAACACCCTCTTCGGAATATTCAATTGTATTCGTGGTGACGATGGTAACTTACGCTTTCGCCTTCTTCAATCATCCCCGCTCCACACAACAAACCTTGTAACATCCATGGTAAGTTATATAACTTCGTTTGTGACGTTCTGGGACCTGACCGTATCTCGATTGGAGGTACTTCTTGTAATGGACATGCTTTACATTCGCAATCGTCACTTTCCTACCCTATCCGAATGCAGGTTGGTCGAGCTGAAGGACATTTATGACTCAAATAAGTTGACTTTTCGTGACGTTGTTGCATGCTCACAAGTCGACGTCCCGATGGCCATGCAAAAGTTATTTTGTCAGAACCTGTTGAATATTCTCCCTTCATCCACCTTTTGATGTCCTCAGGCGTCTTTGTGTACCTTGTGTACTCCGCTGTTTGCTTAGTCATGTGTCTGTCACGTGCTCTATAGTCGTACTGTGTGTTACACTCCGGTGATCTAAACAGATGTACTGTTTGCACCCGACACAATCTCAGAGTTCTTTTTTTTTGAAACTGCAGTGGAAATCTAAAAAAAAAGGATCTTGACAATCGGAAGCAGTGCTTGATGTTCATTTTTTTCGTAAGTTCAAAGTTGCCGACTCTCACCTGAAGAATTCGCAAATTCCAAGTGTAAGTCCACCCTCCCATCTGCATTACGTGCTAAGCCTCATTGTATCGTGGCACGACAAATGAGCAGTTTGGACAACCAGATCCGGGGCGCAATCGGGATAAGTGGACCTGCCTTGCCTGCAAGGACGACAAGTACTGTGACCGTATACTGTAGTGAGTATTGTGTTCTACGTTGAGTTACGTGTCAATTACTCGAACTTAAAGTCCGCGACTAGTAACTAGTAAATCATCAACTTACTACTGCGCTTGCAGTGAATAATGGAACGTTTGTGAGTCCCATCTGACTCGACTGGTTTTCGGGTACTAAGCTTCTTCTCGGCTTAGTGCTCCTGCGTTATCGCTGCAGGGATTTGATGGAAGATGTGCCGGCTACTAGTGTGCTGCTGACGATTTTCAGTCCTTGCAATACTGACAATGCATTACTGATCCTTCGCAACGCCCTGCTGACTTCCAGGGGCTTCTGTATGTGTTATTGTGGGTGAGTAATGATTACCCATAAATGAAAATTCTGCAGATGTCAAGCCAACCCAGTACAGAATTTCGGAAATGAGCAGGTGCTCCGTGCAGCCATCAAGAGGGAATGTAGTGCAATTCGAAGCAAATTCCGCACATTGGTGAGGACACAGTACCAGCTAACTTGGCACGTGCATTGATTATCTACACAGTTGCTCGAAAGTACCAGGCCAGCGGATGGTAAGCCATGTATGATGCTGGAAGAACTTACATGGACCATACTCAGTAAGTACAAGAGAGGCGGGGTGGGCTCAGGTTCAAAAGCACAGCTTGGGCAGAATCTCGAAAGGCTGAATCTGAGTCCGACGAGCGTCACAGACCGCGCATAGTAAGTACCACCCGTCTGCGCCAGCAAAATGCACTTATGCGCACTCTGGTCTCGTTAGGCGATTACGCGTCCGCTCACATGGTTGATGGTCAAGCAACCCTCCCAGAGGGTTCGCAACCTACAAGTTTTTGTTACCCAGAGACCGCATTGCTACTCCATAACCCTGGGGTCACTCTCTTTTCTCCTCCATCCTCCAGGGGACGAGTCTCTGCCATCTCTTTTTCCCAATGTACAGCATCTGACATTCCGTTGTCAAGGCGTCCTTTCATTGGAGGTGGTTTGCTGGCAAGATAACATATTGATTCTACTTCATATATTGATTCGTCTGCGACTGTCTCTGCTCTAGTTACATCTCGACAGATGGTTCTATGCATTGCTGAATGCGTCAGGCATTCTAGCGTCGTGCTCCAATCTCCGTACCCCATCGAGACACAGGAGAGCGCTCGTGTGTCTGTCATACCAACTATCTCTAGCCTTCAATCACTGGAGACAGTAAGGATATATGGTGTTTCTTGGGGCCTTCTAGCATCCCTCGCTCAATTAAAAACGTTACAGCGACTTCTTGTAACCTTTGGTGGCCCACTTGACTCGCCTCTCCCACTGACAAACGAAGGGTTCGCTAGGCTTCGTTATTTGGACACGCACATCACTTCTTTGGAGCTAGTGTCGACTTTTTAGCGCTGGACCATTTTTTCCCCCAGCTACAAGAAAGCCCCTGGCCCTAGCCAGATCACCTACTCAGCACTACGCCTAGCCTGGCAAGCAGACACCACCCCAGTCTACCTCCTTATCTCCCGCTGCGCCAACGTGGGCTTCCACCCCCATCTCTGGCATAAGACTATTGCCGTTGCCCTGTGCAAACCAGGCAAACCAGACTACTCCGACCCCAGAGCATACCGCCTCATCCAACTAGAAGAATGCCTAGGAAAAGTCTTAGAGGCAGTCATGGCCCGCCGTCTCTCCTCATGGATTCACATATACGGTCTAGTTCCCCCAACGCAATTTGGTGGTCGCCCTGGAAGTTCCACAGTCGATGCTGCACTAACGTTAGTAAACGATGTCGAAGCAGCCCATAATCACGGCTTCGTGACCTCATGCCTAACGTTTGACATAAAAGGCCACCCATTGCAGCTGGATTTGGCCAAATTTGTGGATTGTGCCAGATATACCACTTGTCAAAAAACACGGATTCTGACCGTGGGACTAAATGTCCAAATGCTATGGGGGGTGTGGCACAGCCACACAGTGAACAGCCACATAGACAGGGGTCAAAACAGCCAAAGAGAGAGAGGGATTGCACAGCCACATAGCTGGGTCTGGGACACAGCCACTGGGATCAGGAAGAGGTGATGTACAGCCACTGGGAGAGGGGTTGACACAGCCACATAGTGAGGGGTAGACACAGCCACACAGTGAAAGGGGTCGCACAGCCACATAGACAGGGGTAGTGCACAGCCACAGCGAAAACCAAAGTTGTAGCCCCTGTTGAGAGGATCACGGGACTATGCTTACATCAGCAATATCTTTATTTTTGGATGAGATAAATGTAGAGTACTGAAATTTTCACCTGAGGTTCCCACTTAATGGCTTTTATTAGATTTACTGTTGTGACAGGTGTGTCAGTCTAATTTGACCAGTTTGGCTTCTTTTCCTGCCAGTATGAATAAACATGGAAAAATCCAGTATCTAGCATGAATAAATATGAAAAAAAGTAGGTACCAAGACATAGTTGCTAGTGTGTCAGTCCAGTACCAATAATCACCAATAATCATACTGTCCCTGATGTGATAACTGTCACAGCAATGTGGCTGTGTGCATTCCCACTGCCCCTGCCCTATAGGTTGACACAGCCACTGAGTGAGGGGTGATTCACAGCCACAGAGAGAGGGGTTCACACAGCCACTTAGTGAGAGGTTCACACAGCCACAGGGGTGGGAAACTGCACAGCCACACCAAAAACAAAAGTTGTAGCCTGGGACGAGAGGATCACAGCAATATGATTACATCAGTGAGATCTTGTTTTTTAGATTAGATATGAGTGAAATACTAAAATTTTCGCGAGTCTTTTCTTTTTTTGCACAGCCACTCCACCTGCAATGTGTGCTTATCTAATCAAAAAGCACAGCCACACTGAAAAGGCCACACTTCTCGAGCCGCACCCATTCTTCACGATGGGCACAACAGAAGGCGAGGGCAGGTACTTCCATCGTTCCTCGATTAGCTACGCCCTTGTCGTTCAAGTGGAAGACCCCCCAACCCTCACATTTTGGCTATGCCACCCAGTCTCCGGTCCCTCTGTTGCAGTGCTAAGTAAGAACACTTCGACGGGCAGTTACGAATTCTTGATGCAAAACTGTAAGCATCTCTATACCTCAGCATGACTCCAACATTGCTACGTCGACTCCACAGATGAGGCAGGGGTTCATAGCTTGCGGTACCATTACCCGGTTGTCGCCGGAATTTCTCGACCAACTGGAATGACACTTCTTCCTCCACGCTTTGGCCAGTTTGGCAGCCAGTATGTACCGGAAGCACTTTTCGACTGCCTCATCCAGTTGGAGGAGGCTCACAACATGACACGAGAGGACCCGACGTTCTGGGCCGAGTTCGAAGGCCAGTTGTACTTTGCAGAGAGCTTGACAAAGTATGCTTTTGGTGCACAGATCTGGCTGAAAAGAGAGGATCTGTACGTGTCGGCAGTTCACGCAGTACAATTGCCAGATCTCATACTCTTACAGCAATCATACAGGGTCACATAAGATCAACAACGCAGTTGGCCAGGTGGGCGCATACTCGCTTTTGTTAAACTCTTTTGGCTAAACATCGGTGAAGATCTTGATGGCTAAGTGTCCCGGCAAAACTCGCATCATCGCCGAAACGGGTGTCGGAAAGCATGGTGTGGCCACCACGACTGTGTGTGCGTGTTTCGGGATGGAGTGTGCCATCTATATGGGTGCCGAGGATGCACGGAGACAAGCCCTCAACGTCTCCCGTATGAAGATGCTGGGTGCTAAGGTACGCGACTTGGAATTCGAATAAAATAAGTTTGGTGAATAGGTCTACTTAGGTCGTGACGTCCCACTCACTGCCCCACGTCCACTCCCCCACATTCCCCACTTCAACCTCCCAGACTCGGACGAAGATCTCTCTCATCCCCCCTACACCCACAAACCACCAAAGCAGAAACGAAGCGACCACGACGACTGCCACCTCTGTGCACGAAATGCCGTGCTCGCATCCATGCGTGGAGGTCCTGCGTCCATCGAGAACAGCCAATGCACCTCCAACAATTACCGTCACAGCCACCACAGCAGCGTTACACGTGGTCTGATCATGTTTAGGTCTGATCACGTTTCATCACTACTGCCACTGGCTCGTAATCAATCATGTGGCCCTTCCCTTTCTGCTGATCAGTTCTTCGGGTGGCGTCACCACCATAATAGTACCATGGGTGCTTGTATTACCTACGAAAGCTGATAGCATGTGAAATGTAAAATGTTTACTATGGCGAGATATATTGCACTGGGTAGCAGCTTGGTGAGGACTGATGTCTATGGCTGGCTATGTGCTGGTCATAGCTGACCACTATAAAACCTGTGGGATGCCTTAAGTGTAATACATAGCCTAGGTAGCCTACATAGCACACTAGCTATGGTAGTGACACATATTCAGGGCAAACTACTGCTGCTATGAAGTACTACATATCTGAACCCTTCAGCTACAGTGACTACATATGGGGGACTTAACTACCATGCTACTGACACTATAGAGTCTATGTAGGGCTATATAGGTAAGCAATTTTTTCCTGATGTGGTGTGGTGGCCATGCACCAAAAAACCAACATGGTGGTGTTACATCCATTCCACCAAATTAACCACCAAAATCCTTCTACATGGACATTGTATGACATATCTTCCATGGTCCCCACTGATCAGAATACCCAAAATGGTGCAGTGCCCATGTCTGTAGCACATACATTGGGGAGGAGGAGACCTGGTTCTGCCCCCACAAAAACTGAGGCTTATGGTCTGTAATTTTGATAGGTTGTAGTCATATGCAAGGGGAGGGTGGGGTGAAATTTTCAAGTCCATATGTCAAGAACTGCACTAATGGGAGCAGAGTTCGCATTTTTACCCCTATTTATATTCACATCCATAGAAAGCACTGGATGGGATACAAACTGTGTGGAAATGGGTAGGCTGCATGTCAACAGTATGCTGCAACACAGGAAAGTATCATTCTGCATAAATACAGTAGAGGGGAGGAGTGGGGCAGCAACAACAACCTTGGTATCTGGTCTGCTTTTTTGATTACATAAGCACATATGGCAGGTGGAGTGGCTGTGCCAAAAAAAGCAGAGACTCGCAAAAATTTTAGTATTCCACTCATATCTAATCTAAAAAACAAGATCTCGCTGATGTAATCATATTGCTGTGATCCCCTCGTCCCGGGCTACAACTTTTGTTTTCAGTGTGGCTGTGCATGTGCGCTTTTTTGATTAGATAAGCACATATCAGAGGTGGAGTGGCTGTGCCAAAAAAAGCAGAGACTCGTGAAAATTTTAGTATTTCACTCATATCTAATCTAAAAAGCAAGATCTCGCTGATGTAATCATATTGCCGTGATCCTCTCGTCTTAGGCTACAACTTTCATTTTCAGTGTGGCTGTGCTTTTTGATTAGATAAGCACACATTGCAGGTGGAGTGGCTGTGCAAAAAAAGAAAAGACTCGCGAAAATTTTAGTATTTCACTCATATCTAATCTAAAAAACAAGATCTCGCTGATGTAATCATATTGCTGTGATCCTCTCGTCCCAGGCTACAACTTTTGTTTTTGGTGTGGCTGTGCAGTTTCCCACCCCTGTGGCTGTGTGAACCTCTCACTAAGTGGCTGTGTGAACCCCTCTCTCTGTGGCTGTGAATCACCCCTCACTCAGTGGCTGTGTCAACCTATAGGGCAGGGGCAGTGGGAATGCACACAGCCACATTGCTGTGACAGTTATCACATCAGGGACAGTATGATTATTGGTGATTATTGGTACTGGACTGACACACTAGCAACTATGTCTTGGTACCTACTTTTTTTCATATTTATTCATGCTAGATACTGGATTTTTCCATGTTTATTCATACTGGCAGGAAAAGAAGCCAAACTGGTCAAATTAGACTGACACACCTGTCACAACAGTAAATCTAATAAAAGCCATTAAGTCAGTTTATTCCGGGAAATTTGCAGTGGCGGTGCAGCACAGCCACTGCAAATGCATTTGCTCCGCTGACTAAGCAGAGGGGTCGGGGCTGCACACACTCATTCACCGCCCTTTAGTACCTGTATTAGTGCTACTGTAGGCAAATTCAGTACAGTATCTACAGAATGGACCCGAAAAAAATGGTTATTTTGTATGGAAGTGGGCCCGAATTTGCGAGTCCAATGATGAGGTGGCCATTTTGGGCGATGGTGGCGGTCACGTGACCCCCGCCGTTGGCCACACCCTCGGGGTCGGCGCGCGCAAGCGCGCGGCAGCAAATTTTTGCGCTTAGCCGAGCTTCCGCCTGGGAAAATTTGCAATCCCGCCTGCAAATCTCCCGGTGTAAAGTCACTTTACACCACTTTACAATTGATTTCGCACTTTACAGACCTTTCCGGGCGCATTTTCGGTACTTTCGACTACTTTTCCCTAGTTAAATCGGTAGATACATGCAATCAGAATGTCAACGGAGCCCCTCGGCTGCCTCCCGAGCCTTGCCACCCACCCGATGCCCCGCAGGGTGCCCTCGAATGAGTTGCCTACCTTCGCCCGCCAGGGGCTTCGCCTTATCGGGCAATTCCCACGACACCGCCACCTGCAAATTTCTCGCACTAAGTGGGAACCTCAGGTGAAAATTTCAGTATTCTACATTTATCTCATCCAAAAATAAAGATATTGCTGATGTAAGCATAGTCCCGTGATCCTCTCAACAGGGGCTACAACTTTGGTTTTCGCTGTGGCTGTGCACTACCCCTGTCTATGTGGCTGTGCGACCCCTTTCACTGTGTGGCTGTGTCTACCCCTCACTATGTGGCTGTGTCAACCCCTCTCCCAGTGGCTGTACATCACCTCTTCCTGATCCCAGTGGCTGTGTCCCAGACCCAGCTATGTGGCTGTGCAATCCCTTTCACTGTGTGGCTGTGTTGACCCCTGTCTGCCGTGTGGCTGTACGACACCCCCCCCCATCCGTGTGGGCTCATATTGTGGCTGTGACAAAATCCGGGTTTTCTGACAAGTGGGTAACCTGGAACTACCCATGATCGTTTGGTCAAAAATAGCAGCTAAGGCTCAAAAGGCTACTTCGACTTCGTCAACCACACCAAACTAGCCAACATCCTACGGCAGAAGGGCCTTCCTATTCCTTTGGTCAAGTGGGTATCTATGTTCCTAGCAGATTGTGAAGCCGCAATCTGCCTCGATGGCAAATTGCCCCTGTCCAACCCAGTCTCGAATGGTATCCCTCAGGGATCCCCAATCTCCCCAGCCCTCTCAATTGTCTATGCAAGCGCCATCTATGAAGAGTTCCAGCAAATACTGTCCTCCCGCTCCATTCCCCTTGGACTACCGCCCTCCAAAGCGTCTCCAACAGCACTGCTAGGCCACATCGATGATGGCAATGTATACACCTCATCCATTAGTCTCAACCTCAACGTTACCATCCTAAAAGACGCTTTTTATACGA
The DNA here is from genome assembly GCA_024613165.1 of Pisolithus albus. Classification (NCBI taxonomy): domain Eukaryota; kingdom Fungi; phylum Basidiomycota; class Agaricomycetes; order Boletales; family Pisolithaceae; genus Pisolithus; species Pisolithus albus. The sequence continues at coordinate 369,025 of JANFAB010000001.1, read as the reverse complement.
TTTCACGCATCCTAGAAAGTCTTGGTCTGACAATCGACCTCTCCAAATCAGACTTAATTCACTTCTCACGACGGCGTAAAGAGACCCGCCCACACATCGATCTGTCATACTGTGGCACTTCCTACCGCATTAACCATTCCAATACCATCAAGTGGTTAGGAGTATGGTTCGACTCTGAACTTTCATTCCGCAAACACATCCAATCTGTCACCACAAAAGCACACCACATCGCTACTGGAATGCAAATGCTCGCCAACACGGTCCGAGGTCTTCACCAGTCCCGACTCCACCTGATCTACAATGCTTGTGTTCGTAGTGTCATGACGTATGCCAGTCCAGTTTGGTGGAATGGCCAAAAACTCCTGGCCAACAAGCCATCCGTAATCCAAAATAAATGCCTCAGACACATCTGCGCTGCTTTCCGCACTACCCCGACAAGAGCACTTGAAATTGAGAGCGCAACCCCCCCAATCCCCTTCTACCTCAATCTCATCAACAGAAACTATGCAACCCGTCTACACAAACTTCCCCGCACCAATCCCGTCTTAATGCGACTACCGCAAATATGGAGAGGATATGACCCACCAGATCACGCCCCTCCTCTACCCCCACACAAAAAAACCCGTAACCCTCACTCCCGTCCCAGCAAGACCAAATCTACACGCCTTCACAATCTAGCCAACCTTTCAGACCCATACATCCCACACGTCGACTGAAAAATACAACAACAGACTCTCGATCAATGCAACAGCTGCAGACGACAACAAAGACAGAAAACGCTTAGCCAAAGAACACTTAGAACTCGTCCATAATCTTAATACAGATAGTCGCTATTTACTCGTTTATACAGATGGCTCTCTGAGGATCGAAAACGGCAACCACAAAGTGGGCTCTGGTTGGGTCGGCTTCTTCCTCGCTCGCGAAGTCATACACGGCAAACTCAACCTCGGAGGAAACAACGAAGTCTTCAATGCAGAACTCACAGTAAAGTAATCTCCACTCCGGGAATGATCAGTGAGGAAGTCATAAAAGGATGCATGGAGGGGTTCAACAGGAGATGTGTGGTTGGCAATACCACTCAGAACGGGAGTCATGTATTCGAGGACAATGGATACATCATAGCGATCACCTTCACTTGGGAAGAGGCTGCGCATGTGATTCAACGTTACGATGGACAAGGGTTCGAGCAACATCAGAAGCTGTTGCAAAACAGAGCGATATCGTAGGAATGGCGTTCCCGACTTCGGCACGATGCTTTCGAGGATGACAGTGTACATGCCATCCAAAAGTGTGTTCCCCCCCTCGGATTGGATGTCTAGCAGGCTCTCCAACCGTTCTTTCACAGTTAGTCCAAAGGTATTCCGGCTGAGGAACTCGCAAGCGAGACGTGCCCATTCGAACAATCCGTTCGACTTGTGAACGATCTGCTGTATCTCCGTGGACCCAACTTCTTTTGTAACGCTTATAATCCAAAGGACTATACTCGGTTACTCCTGACTGATATAGAGTAGAGGACTTAGGGAAAGAGTTAATGCGCAAGAGCACAAATGAACTCGATTGGAGTGTCTACGACAAGAGAGGCGGTATTTATACTAACTAGAGTGTTTGTACCGTGGAACGTCGTAGAACAAACCAAACAAGCGAGAGATAAACGCTATTGGCTGCAGCGCTCCACGCTGAGTCAATGCGGCTACGCTGACGAATCAGCTGACTAAGTAAAGCGTCTATGAGCGCGTCTAAAGTAACCCTAACCAGAGAGTGGATAAATAAGGAGAAGTACGCTAAGGCTACGCTACAACTAGTAGTGAAAAAGTACGGGCCGTTACACTATCCCCTCCTATGGCTCGACTTCCAGGCGAGACCAGATAGGCTGCACAGCAGTCAAAGGGTCGGGTACAGGGGTGAAAAAGAGACCTTCGGTCGAGAGCGCACGAAGTTTCCGGGGGGCACCGGGGTGGAGTTTGTAAAAATCGTCTATCGCCTCCTGGGCATTCTTAAGAGCGGACCTAGGCTCCCAAGTGCGATCTTCTTCCGGGTATCCCCTCCAATGAACGAGGAACTGAAGATTACCACGCTTCAAGCGGGAATCGACAACTTTCTCAACTTCAAACTCGACATCTCCTTCATCCGTAACCCGTTGTGGGCCGGGCCGAGTAACCGGTTGCCCATCAAGAGCACCGAGATAGGGTTTCACCCGTGAAACGTTCACTACCGGGTGTATGCGCATCGAGCGCGGCAATTTTAATTTAACGGCGTTGGGTAAAACGTCCGAGACCTCGTACGGCCCTATCCACTTCTCGGTCAACTTTCGGCTCTGCCGATCTTTCAGCGATAGATGGTCGGTAGCCAGCCAGACCTGCGAGCCTACGAAGTAAGCAGGGGAAGGGGATCGTCGTTTATCTGCCTGAGTCTTCTGACGAGTCCTAGCTTTTCCTAAACTTTCGCGTACTTCCTGGAACACCTGGAACCAGTCTTTAGCGGTCTCCTCCGCTGCTTCTACCTTAGAAGTCGTCGGCTCGACGCCCATTCGTGGTGTGTAAGAACGGGTAACTTCAAAGGGGCACTTGCCAGTAGAAGAAGACTTGGAGTTGTTATACGCGAATTGAGCCAGGGGGAGCCAATCCTCCCATCGTTCCTGCTGATGGTTTGCATACATCCGTAAATACTGCTGAATCTCGCGGTTCAACCGCTCTGTTTGACCATCCGTCTGTGGATGAAACGCCGTCGAGAGCTTCTGCTCGACACCCAACATTTTAAATAATTCCTTCGAGAACTGGGACGCGAACTGCGGTCCGCGATCCGAAACGAGAGACTGCGGAAGGCCGTGATGCTTCCAGACGTGAGTTAAATAAAGCCGAGCCGTACTAGCGGCAGTTTCCTTTTCAGTGCAGGGGATGAACTCTGCTTCCTTAGAGAAACGATCAACGACAACCAAGACGTAAGACTTTCCAGAGGAGCTCCTGACTCCTATATCCATAAAGTCGGTCGTAAGATCCTTCCAAGGCCCATCAGGGACGGGTAAAGATTTGAGTTCGCCTGCCGGCGGCTTGTTACTAGGCTTGCTAGCTTGACACGTCTGACAGTGCTTTACGTACTCCTCGACATCGGGCTTCAAGGTAGACCACGTGAACCAGCGTGTGATCAACTCCTGAGTTCCTTTTACGCCTCGATGACCCGCTAGGGGCGAATCGTGAAGAGCAGCTAGAACCTTCTGCCTAAGTGCCTCAGGCACGAAAACCCTGTCTCCATCGTACAGCAAACCGTCGCGTCGGTCGAGCGTTCCAGCGTCAACCTCGGCCGTTACACTGCGCAGTTCTTCTATGAAGGGATTCTCTAAGCGCACAGCGCGCACTTGCTCGGGTTTAATAAATAGCGACTCCTCAGATTTAGCATTTTCGCGATTTTCTACTAAGTCTTCGCGACGAGAGAGAGCGTCCGGTCGTCCCATCGAAACTCCTGGTTTGTGGACGATAACACAGTTGAAACGACTAAAGTATTGCGCCCAACGCGCCTGGCGTGGTTGAAGCTTTTGCGACGTCATAAACCATTTAAGGTTGTGGTGATCCGTCCAAATTTCAAACTGGTACGGGGTAGCCTCGAGGTAGTGACGCCATTGTTCTAGAGCGCGAATGATGGCTAGCATCTCTTTGTCGTGAACCGTATAATTAAGCTCTGCCCCACCAAGCGAATGACTCGAATAGGCAACTGGTCTCCAGAGACCGTCATCGCATTCTACCGAGAGCACGGCTCCGGTTGCATAATCCGAGGCATCGGTTTCTAAGCGGAACTTCCGATCCTGATCGGGAAACATAAGAACAGGCGCGGTCGTGAAGGCTTCCTTTAACGTATCAAACGCTACTTGGCACTTGTCGGACCAGAGAAACGGAGTGTCCTTTTTAGTCAGGTCATTAAGGGGGCGCGCGACCTGCGCGAAATCCTTTATGAAGCGTCGGTAGAAGTTCGCAAGGCCAAGGAAGCCTCGAACTCCACGAACAGAAGTGGGGACCGGCCAATCGCGCACAGCGGCGACTTTAGCGGGGTCCATCTTAACTCCATTCGTGCCAACTATCATACCCAGAAAGTCGACCTCTTTTTGTTTAAATAAGCATTTCTCCGGTTTGACGAACAAGTCGTTCTCCTTCAACCTCCTAAGCACCTCTAGCACGATCCTGTCATGCTCCTTTTCATCGTCCGTTTTCGTGAATATCATAAGATCGTCTATATATACAACTAGAACGTCCTCCATGTCACCGAAGATGTCGTTCATCATATTTTGAAACGTGGCGGGGGAATTACATAAACCAAAGAACATAACCAGCGGCTCGAAGGCTCCACGGTGACAGACGAAAGCGGCTTTCCACTCATCACCTTCCTTGATCCGGATGTTATTATATCCCCACCTAAGGTCCATTTTCGTAAACAATTTACAGCCTTTTAACTTGTCAACAAGCTGCGAGATGAGCGGGAGCGGATACGAGTTCTTGACCGTATGCTCGTTTAAATAGCGGTAATCCTGTACCATACGCTTCTTTCCATCCTTCTTAGGGACAAAGAACACGGGAGAAGTCTGCGGCGATTTACTTGGCCGAATATAACCCTTTTTGAGTTGTCCATCAACGAAGTTACTAACTTCGGTCTGCTCATCAGGGCTGAGAGGGATCAACCTTCCCTTTTTCGGCACGAACGACTCCTTTAGTTCTATCGCATGGTCCCAAGGTTTCCTAAGCGGCATGCGTTCGGATTCCTGGACAGAGAAGACGCTTAAATACTCGTGGTATTCCTTCGGAACCAGTTCCTCAGGGGTTTTATCCTTTTTAGGAGCCTCCTGCTTGTCGGCTCTGAATATATTATGCCAGTCTTCGAGGGCCTGGACCTCCTCTTTTTCGATACGTCTAACGAAGGCCGGCTTCGGCGCGAGTTGCCTGCAACTACGAGGACACCTCTTCATTGAGATTTCACCGGTTTTCCAGTTGACTTCCGGGTTGTGGGTGGCAAGCCACGTGTGACCCAAAATCATGTCGTGAGATCCCAGATCCGTGACATCGGCTACTAATTCTTCGAAGTGATCTCCGAACTGAACTCTAAGCGGTACTTGATGCGTAATCCTTCCAGCGGAGTTAAGAGTACCATCGACATTAAATACGTCCACAGCTCGTGGTAGAGACAACTTGGGAAGCTTCTTTCGATCAACGAATTTGGCGTCCACGAAAACACCTGTAGCACCGGAGTCCAACAAGGCCTGCACAGCGTGTGCGTCACCCTTCCTAGTGCGAATAATAATAGGTACAGCAACGTGATCCTTTAAGTTGAGCGTGCGAACTCGGGATTTCGGCGGTACTGTCGCCTGAGCATCGCTAACCGACTCGGATCCTTCCGAAACGCTATTTTTAGAGGTTTTATTGCTTGGAGAATTAAGCGGTGCCAGTTTAACGTCCGGTCCCGAGCCCTTTCGGGACCCTCCAACAGACGGGGTAGGTACAAAGTCCGAATCGTCCATGCTATCTACAGAGAGAGAAGAAAACCTATTTACAGTAACTATGTCCGAGAATGAAACCCTTTTTTGTGTTTTTGTATTATCTATTTTTGTGTTTTCTTTTGTACTATTTTTAGCAGAAGAAACCGAGACACAGCGAGATGAAAAACTAAAAGGAGAAAAAGAAACAAGTCCAGTACGAGAATTGTCCGAGACTGCAGGACCCGATTTCACTGCAGCTCCGATTCTTTTAATTTAGAGACGTGAGCAACTATCTGCTCGAACGTCATACCGTCCATGGCGGCCAGCCGCGGGTCAACCCCTTCAGAGCGCACCTGACGCCCTTTGCCTTTGTTCCCGGCCTGCGGGCAATGCGGACGAATATGGCCCTTCTGGCCGCAAGCGTAGCACTGGTAGTTTGAAAAGTCCTTTTTAGGACGGCTTCCCGAACCGCCCTGCGCAGCCCCAATATCCATGGGTGCGCCTTGCCCTGACGTTACCCCAGGCGAGGGCCTTGAGAAACCTTGTCCCCATCGAGAGGACGAGCCACCAGTTTTTAACCTAACTGCCTCCAGGGCAGCTCCGAGGCACCTGACCTCGACGTCATACTCGGCCCAGGTTGCTTTTCGTCGTCCCTGGACAAAGACCTGCTGAAGAATTTCGGGGCGGATAGCCCTCTCCAGCATAAAGATGGCGTAATCATCGGATACCCCGGATGCGGTCCTTAAAGCGTTGAACTTGGCCAAGAACTCTTCGGTTCTGGCCGAGCCTTGGCGAATTTTGGCGAGTTGGTCCTTCGCCCAGTCCTTGTTGTGAAGCGGCCTGAAGCGCGCTTCAACTTCTGCCACCAAATCGTCATAAGAAGGCCACGTGCCGGTGGGGAGGCACTGGTCAATACGCGCCCGCGCGTATGCTCCGGCAATCGGACCAGTCATCCGAGTCCAGACCATCAAGGTCCGGGCCCGGGGACTAGTTGACTGGGCCGTAACAATAAAGGCCTTCATTTTGGCCCACCATTCCTCGAATTTACTAATAGACCCGTCGAACATGCCTGGGTCTGCGACGCCCTTTTTCGTAGGGTCCACGTTTTGATTGGGGTTAGCGGCGGCCCCTCCGCCCTGCTGTTGCTGCGCGTTGGCCACTGCGTTGGCGACGTGCTGCGCCACCTGGTTGGCGACCTGCGCCGTTATCATAGCGGTCATTTGCTGCATAAACTGCAGCTGGTCTTGGCCGAATTGGTCCATGGCCGGTGAAAGTTACTGGGGTGCGTGGGGGAGGGCGGATAGTTTGTCTATTCCGTAAGTTGTACGGAACGTGTAGGACGAAACCCAGTAAGTTGGGGTCGGGAGAGGGGGAGCGAAGAGGAAGCGGAGAGAGGCGAGGGAGAAGAGGTTCGGGGGTACCGAAGATTTGTTGCTCGAGGGGTGTTAGTTCCCGAGCGAACAGGAGCGGGGGAGCGGGCGACTCTTCCTTTTTAAGGTAAGGAGAAAACCTAATCTGGGGAGCCAAAGACTCCGACTTCTTGGCGCGAGGAATGTTGACGAGATTTTCCCTGCCCTCAGTGGCGGTACTCTGTCTCAACTTATCGTACGGTAACTAGGGATACTGGTAGTACGTTTCTACCTCCCGTGACGTAGGGGCACTACTGTTAAACTATGCGCTTCCACCCCCTAATGTGGGTTGCGCCTTCACACTGCCCTTGACGGACAGCGGGACTACTAACTACGGGTCTTCTTCAAACACAACCCCTTGCCGTAAAGGGGACGAGACTAAAGGCGTCGTCTCGTGAAGAAGGGAAACGAAGAAGATGAAGCTCCTTAACCCTGGAGTCCGGGTATACGTTGCCCTAAATGCCTGGGCGCAAGCGGAGTAAGGGAGTATTTGATAATCGAGTTCAAGTGTAACGCTTATAATCCAAAGGACTATACTCGGTTACTCCTGACTGATATAGAGTAGAGGACTTAGGGAAAGAGTTAATGCGCAAGAGCACAAATGAACTCGATTGGAGTGTCTACGACAAGAGAGGCGGTATTTATACTAACTAGAGTGTTTGTGCCGTGGAACGTCGTAGAACAAACCAAACAAGCGAGAGATAAACGCTATTGGCTGCAGCGCTCCACGCTGAGTCAATGCGGCTACGCTGACGAATCAGCTGACTAAGTAAAGCGTCTATGAGCGCGTCTAAAGTAACCCTAACCAGAGAGTGGATAAATAAGGAGAAGTACGCTAAGGCTACGCTACAACTAGTAGTGAAAAAGTACGGGCCGTTACATCTTTGAGGTGAACGAGTTCTTTCGACACGAACAGAGTGACGTCCCGCTGCACTAGCTCCGCTGGGACATCATCCAGACACAGCACTTTAATATGCCTAGCACCACTTAGGGCACCTTTGATATCCGGCAGAGCTCGGGACGTTAACAGCACGCGAAACTTGGGCAAGCTGACAGCTCCCATCGACGCCAGAAAAGAAAGAATATGCTTCCTCCATGAATCCTGTCCACTTTCGTCCAGCGCATCGATCACAATTACCACATTCCCGACGATAGCACCCGTAGCCTTGGACAATGGTTCCAGTATCAGTTTCTGCCACTGCTGCAACAAGTCAGGTGTCGTCTTTCGAGTATGGTCCTCGTCGAGGGTATGAAATAACGCCCGTCGAAACACAGGGTAATTGCCAGCGAGATCGCGGGCAATAGTCGTCAACATCTTCTCCCGATGCTCACCCTGCTTGTCACGAGCGAAACAGAAGCATGACCCAAGCCCTCCAGTATTCTTGAGCCAGGAAGCAATGGTATGAGAGATCGCAGTTTTGCCCCTTCCAGCCTGCCCATGAAGCCACAGGATGCTGGGAACGCCATGGCTAGCATCATTGACCCAAGTGATGATATCCTCCAGAATCTCTCTTCTCGTGTTCTCGAGGCATGTCTTCATCGTGTTCAATCCTGCGGTACCTGCGTAAGCCATGCCCTCCAAGTTCAGATCCTCCAGCACGCGGTGAATATTAATCTGGATATCCTGGGTCTGGCAGTCTCGGTATTGCTGCATCGACTCGTCTAAAGCACAGGTGTAGTGGTCGATGGTAGTCTGTGTCTCGAGCGAGATGCTCTTTCCTAGTCTTTTCCCTGGAAATATATGAAATAAGACGGTGATAGAACGAAACAACGAGATAGACTTACAAAAGCTCGTCGTCTCTGAATAGTCTTTGATAAACTGGGCGCAGGCGCTAATTACCCGTGCAATATTTGCCAATGGATCTCTCATGTTATCAATATTCTTGATGACCTCGTCTTCCGACAGGAAACCGTACACGGAACCGACTTTTTCCAAGAGCTGAGATACCGCATTATCCAGGTTAGCTTGCGCGATGATCAACTGACAAAAGGAATGCATAAGGGTAGAAAGTAGAAAGATGACAATGAGTCATACATTGGAGGCGGCCGTCAGAATACCCAATGCTATTTGGGCATAGGGATGAACCTACTCGCGGTGTAAGTCGCCACATGAGTGCCAACATGAGTTACGCACGTTTGCAAGAGTGGTAACTACCTGATTAAACATTTGAAGAGGTCGGAGATATGTGTCACTCAGATTCTGCAGGCTTATCACTGCCATATCAGCCTGTCCGACAACTTTGACAGCAATTTCACCAGTATGCAGGACGGGTACTATGCGATTGAATGCTTGTCGAGCGGCTTCTACGTCACCACCTGCCAAATCTTGGACACCAACGGGTTCTGCGTGGCCGATCGGTCCTTGGATCTGACAGGTACATGCTTAGCTTCATCGCAGTGCTGGGTGTTACATATCACATACACTATCATTCTGGATAACCACTGGTGGTTCAGAGTCCCCCTCGGCACTTTCGGTTGCGATGGGCTCAGCGGAGGAACTTGATTGCTCTCGGTGAAATGGAACGAGGCGACTTATGACAGCACGTAGTTTCTTCTTAACGTCATGACCCGATTTCTCGGCATTCGATACAATGCTTCCAGAAAGAATCTTGGGTTCCCCTCGCGACTTGCATTTGGCCAATCCATTAGTCAGATGTGTTGGCAAGAACAGGTTGAAGACTCACTGGGGTGAGGTTAGGCGCTGATGAAGGTGGTTTCCCAAAGTACGGTAAACGACGCTTTTTTCCGGCTTCCATCTAGTGATCGATAGTTTGGGTGTGATAACAGGTGTATGTTGGGTTGTAATATCGTTTGGTTATTGGAACGCGCAACGATGCTCCTGTGCCCGGCGCACAATGCGGTCGGTCACGTGGTAGCCGTCATGTGTAATCAAAGCTTGAAAGTTGCAAGTTTTGCAGTAGCGACATTGTCGAGCTGCAAACGATCAAGTACTTGGTGTTCAAGGTAGTGATATAGTCACAGGCTGGCGAAGATGCGTGAACCGGTACTGACGTTTCATAGCGGTAATGACTACACCAGGATTGGTAAGGGCAAATTAGCGACACGCCGCCGACGTCCAACTTCGTTGTGTTTGACCACATCAATCAAATGGGACCAGCCGTACCGCGTACCCCCAGGCCCCTCGATCTACTTCCCTTCCTCCCAACCCTGCGCAGCAGCAAAAGCACTCGGGATAGGTATCCCACAACAGTCACCCCATCCTTCATGGACATGTCCCCCCTGCGTACGCTCGTTAACTGTCTTCGGTGGCGGAGGAGGACCCTCGTATGGGAGGATAGACCCGAAGAGGAGTGCTCCATGACGGGAAGCTTGCCTAGTACCTCCGCTTTATGCGTCCTGATCGTGCATGTGTTGACCTCGTCCCATGTTTTCACCTGCACAACCAATTTAAAAATAAAATAAAATAAAGATGTTTGGTGGTCGAGGATGGGTATATGTTATCCTGAGAAACCGCTTACTGTTGAAATGTCGTCTAGCATAGGCGAGCACCACCGAAGAGAAGTCGTTTTTAATTGCGAGCCAGTCAGAACCAAGATCGTCGCTAATAAGTACGGCATAGACGGACAGATTTGACCAACTTGATACAAGCAAAGTACATGTAGTCGTTCGCCAGCTCGTCGACGACCTCGTTATCACGGATCGCTTTCGGACGGAGATACTTGTGGCCTGAGGATGGCCAGTCAAAGTCGACAGGAGTGGACGGAAACAAGACCAAGCGTACCTCTTAGTCGAGCAGATCCAAACGGGAACGGCGGGAAATCGAGGCCCCATACGCCATGCGATCCAGCAGGCTCGAATCAGTACGTCTACTGGAGAATGCGCATCACATGGATATACCTACGATGCCTCTTTGTTCAGCGATCCATTCCCACAAGCTACGGCAGCAAAACTCACCGCGAGAACACCCGCATGACTCCAAACAGATCCTAGGAGGAAATACATGAGAATCCACCTCATCAGCGTGTCGTCGCACTCACAGTCAACACAAAACGTGTACAGCCATGTGCAAAATGTTGGCAATCACAAAATATTTCCACGGACATGCATGAAGTCGGGAAGTACCGCAAACCTACGACATTAGCTTTATGTAACGAAGACTCTAATGAAGATCTGCGGTTTTACTCCACTTCAACCGTATTTTCAAAGCACGTCGAGGTATCGAGATTCCCCCGCTTCATGCGTCTGTCATTGGTTCTGTCAGAAGCGATGGCCATAATGATGCGCCAGGGTCAATGGTTGTAGTGTTTAAAAATGGGATTGCAGGGATCGGTGTAACACCAGAGTCTGTAGATTTTGACCAAAGGTTGTGGCAAGAGCCACTTAACGATTTACAAGAATCACGGTAACTACCACTGTCCAAATAAGGAAATACCCCTAATGAAAATTGTCGCAGGCAGCCTCTGCTGTCGGAGTTTGAAAACTGCACATTACATAATGTGGCACAGCCACAGTGCGAACCAAAGTTGTAGCCCGGGTTGAGAGGACCACAGAAGTATGCTTACATCAGCGAGATCTTTATTTTTGGATGAGATATAAATGGAAAACTAAAATTTTCTTGAGTCTTTTTGGTTTAGTTACACAGCCACACAGACAGGGAGAGTGCACTGCCACACAGGGGAAGGTGGTGCACAGCCGCACAGACAGGGTTGTGCACAGCCACACAGGGAAGGGGTTGCACAGCCACACTGAAAATGAAAGTTGTAGCCCGGAATGAGAGGATCACGGCAATATGATTACATCAGCGAGATCTTGCTCTTTAGATTAGATATGAGTGAAATACTAAAATTTTCACAAGTCTTTTCTTTTTTTGCACAGCCACTCCACCTGCGATGTGTGCTTATCTAATCAAAGAAGCGCACCTGCACAGCCACACTGAAAACAAAAGTTGTAGTCCGGGATGAGAGGATCACGGCAATATGATTACATCAGCGAGATCTTGTTTTTTAGATTAGATATGAGTGGAATACTAAAATTTTTGCGAGTCTCTGCTTTTTTTGGCACAGCCACTCCACCTGCCATATGTGCTTATGTAATCAAAAAAGCGGACCAGATGCCTGGTTTGTTGTTGCTGCCACCACTTGTCCCTTCCACTGGATGATATTTCACTGTACTCTAACATATTGTTGACAAGTGATCTACCCATTCCATACACATTTTGGATCCAATCCAATGTTTTTGGACATGGATATGAATAGGGGTAAAAATGCGAAATCTGCTCCCAAACATGCAGTTCTTGACATATGGACTTGAAATTTTCACCCTAGGCCACTCTGGTATATATCCACAACCTATCAAAATTCCAGACCATCAGCCTCTGTCCTTGTGGAGGTGGAGCCAGATCTCCTCCTCCCCAGTGTGTGCATTATACAGATGGGTACTGCAGCTTTCTGGGTAATTTGACCCACTGGTACTGTGGAAGATACATCTTCCAGTGTCTATGTACAAGGACTTTGGGGGTTTATTAGGTAGAATGTGTGTAACACAACTTTGTTGGTTTTTTGGGTGCATGGCCACCATGCCACACCTGCAAGAGTAACATACCAACTAATACCATAGGTACATTCTACACCTATATATCTACCTCCATTCAAAGTTCCAAATCCATCCATTGAGAACTGGAGGAGCTGTAATGAAAATGAGAGCTGGAGAGCGTGGGAAAGTGTGCGAAGATTTTTGAAGAGATAGGAGATCTGTCAAAAACTTGTCACAGCACACTATCCAGTGGGCCTTGTCTCATGAAACTTTGAGAAATGAGTGTAGGAACATCCCTGAACATCTTTGTACCATTTGAACTGCCATTGAATTACCAAAATACTTCTAAGTGCAAAAATATGGGGGGGTGCATCCTATGTATGAACTGTAGGAGTGAAACAGTCACCTAGGAGGTTGATGCCATGCATACACACTGGGCAGACTATCCAATGCAGAAATGGTTCAGGACAGTCCAAATTGCAAGTAGGAAGTCAGCCATGCACTTATCTTACTCATTACATCTCTCTATGGTGTGCTATGACAAGTTTTTGACAGATCTCCTATCTCTTCAAAAATCTTCGCACACTTTCCCACGCTCTCCAGCTCTCATTTTCATTACAGCTCCTCCAGTTCTCAATGGTTGGACTTGAAACTTTGAATGGAGGTGGATATATAGGAATAGAATGTGCCTATGGTATTAGTTGGCATGTTACCCCTGGAAGTGTGGCATGGTGGCCATGCACCCAAAAAACCAACAAGGGGGTGTTACACACATTCTACCTAATAAACCCCCAAAGTCCTTGTACATAGACACTCTCTGATGTATCTTCCACAGTACCAATGGATCAAATTACCCAGAAAGAAGGAGTACCCATCTGTATAATGCATACACTGGGGAGGAGGAGATCTGACTCCACCTCCACAAGGGCAAAGGCTGATGATCTGCAATTTTGATAGATTGTAGATATATGCCAGAGCTACTTGGGTTGAAATTTCCAAGTCCATATGTCAAGAACTGCACAATTGGGAGCAGATTTCGCATTTTTACCCCTATTCATATCCATGTCCAAAAACATTGGATTGGATCCAAAATGTGTATGGAATGGGTAGATCACTTGTCAATAGTATGCTGCAGTATGGTGAAATACCATCCAATGGAACGGGCAAGTGGTGGCAGCAGCAACAACCCAGGCATGTGGTCCGCTTTTTGATTACATAAGCACATATAGAAGGTGCAGTGGCTGTGCCAAAAAAAGCAGAGACTCGTGAAAATTTCAGTATTCTACATTTATCTCATCCAAAAATAAAGATCTTGCTGATGTAAGCATACTCCCATGATCCTCGCAACCTGGGCTACAACTTTGGTTTTCAGTGTGGCTGTGCACTGCCCCTGTCATGTGGCTGTGCAACCCCTTCCCTGTGTGGCTGTGCACAACCCTGTCCATGTGGCTGTGCACAACCTTCCCCTGTGTGGCAGTGCACTCTCCTCGTCTGTGTGGCTGTGTAACTAAACCAAAAAGACTCGAGAAAATTTTAGTTTTCCATTTATATCTCATCCAAAAATAAAGATCTTGCTGATGTAAGCATACTTCTGTGGTCCTCTCAACCCGGGCTACAACTTTGGTTCGCACTGTGGCTGTGCCACATTATGTAATGTGCAGTTTTCAAACTCCGACAGCAGAGGCTGCCTGCGACAATTTTCATTAGGGGTATTTCCTTATTTGGACAGTGGTAGTTACCGTGATTCTTGTAAATTGCTAAGTGATAGTTGCCGGGCCTATTTGGTCTAAATTAGCTGACACGGCTCGGTGTAATTCCTGAGGTAGAGCTTACAGGTTTTGTCGCACGTCTGAATGTGAAGGGAATGGAGGTCCACCGGGAACTCTATTTAGGATGGAGAGCACCATGTCTCGGTTTAATCATTGTTGGTGAGTTGAGAATTTCTGCATTTCATGGTTTTTTAATGTCACCCGAACATTTCTAGGACACATGTTACAGTTTTATGCCGTCATCGCGGTCGACCATCGTTTCAAGCTCGTTAGTCTGACGTCAATGTACTCGTGCATCGAAACGGCTTTTGATGGCCGTGACCGCAAATCACTTTATTTGGCCTTTACCGCTGCATCAGTGCTTCAAGCTCAGCTTCTCCACGATATCGACAAACTCTTCAATAATCCCCCTTCTGAACTCCCGATCCGCAAGCGTGGTTTCCCGGCAGTCTCTAAATTATGCAAATATCCGCCCTCCGACGACCATCTCCACTTTGAGATTCAGTCTTTCTTCGAAGACAGACAATCTTACCGCTTATTATATGTTGCGGAGACGCAGCAAGGGCAATTCATCAAGTTCACTCGACGGTATTCCATCCTGTTGCATGAAACGTGCGCCCGACTGGGTCATGCACCACAAATCCTTGCTTTTGAACGACTTCCTGGTGGGTGGTATGCTGTTGCAATGGAATATATCGAGTCTGGGGTCTCAATTAATCAGTCTACCCAACTTGTTGCTCACGAAGACCGTTGGGCAAACGAACTCCGGCAGCTTATGGACAAGTTTCATTCGGAAGGTCTTGTCCATGGGGACTTGCGGGACGCAAATATGCTTTTCAAAGAGGACTCTGTGATGTTGATCAACTTTGATTGGGGCGGTATAGACGGAGAAGTATCCTATGCTACAGGCAACCTCAACAACGAGTTATTGGAGGGTAGGGTTTCCAGCGATTTAAAAATAACGCAAGAGGACGATAAGCGGATCTTGGAAAGGACTCTAGAAAAGCTGCGGAACCAACTAGACGACTCGAAAGCCAGCCGTTTTAGGATGCTTTGGGATTGACACCCTACTTTGTCGCAGCCTAAAAGTGGGAGATCCCATGCTCTTACAGTAGTAGACTATTTTGTTGGCCTCCGTATTCTTGTCTTCGGACTCCGAGTCACCTGGTATGAGATTGGTACTTTTGTAGTTTGCTGATGCTACTTGGGATTAGGGTGTCTACAATCATAGGTGCAACTCCAATTCAGAGTATGTTTTCTTCCCTCCGTTTGCAATGTTTACATTGATGTCTTCTAGTTCAAAAAAGTGAGAAGCTTGAAGGCAAGAGTCCAGTGCCATCCATCATGGATCGTTGTTGCTCCTGGAAAGGCTGCTTTGCTTGCTGCAGGGTTCGCACCACCTTCTGTCTCTGGAACGGAAGCGAGCACTCAGTTCGGCACCACTCCAGTCTTATCTTCGTCACTTGGTCCGTCATCTGGTTATGGTTGACCTATATTTTTGCGTGTTAGAGTTACAGATACCGCCGACGCCGGCCATGTCTCGACGACCATACCTGTGTAGGTTTTCCCGTGGATCCCAAAAAAACCACCCTCATGCATTTCTGACAGTTCCGCGGATATGTATATGTAAGAAGCCCTCGAACTCGCTCAACGACTTAAATATCCTTATCTACCTCGACCGAACCGTCGCGTCGTTGGAAGGGAAGCGTGAGCTGACCCTGGTCAAGAGATCAATCTCCCACAGCTAGGCATTGAACCCGAGACTTGTGGTACACGGACGACCGACCCGAATGGTCTGCAGAGTCCCCTTTCTTGTAAAAAAATATTGACGCTTGGTTCCCCAGCGTCGATTTTCAAGCGGATATTTGATGTACCTGAGATGC
Source organism: Pisolithus albus (assembly GCA_024613165.1). NCBI lineage: Eukaryota > Fungi > Basidiomycota > Agaricomycetes > Boletales > Pisolithaceae > Pisolithus > Pisolithus albus. The sequence goes on along the minus strand of JANFAB010000001.1, from coordinate 353,016 downwards.
TGCTGGGTGCAGCTGCCGACTATACGACGGCATACAAGGTGAGGGTTATTCGACGCCGCGAATGCGTTGACTAAAGGATGTATCCTCTGTAGCGATACACGGTATACCGCAAAACTCCTACTCGCGCGTCAGGAACGCACATTCGCCATCGACGGCATCTATGTTCACGTACGGCCACCTCCCTTCATATATTCACGACCATCCTCATCACGAACTGGTTGGTTGTTAGATCATGCCAGCTGCAAACAAAGCCAAAAATGTCTTCGACAGCGGCAAAACCGTGTCCTTCCACGTTAAGAGCGTGGTGGTGTGCCAGCAGTCCCAAAAGTCGGGGTCGTTGTTCAAGACCATCGTCCAGCGTGATAGCAGGAACAAACGGTATGATTTTGAGGCGGACACGCCCAAACTTGCAGGTACGTGTTTCGACGGTGTCGATGTTCGGCTCGGGCCCTGCGTGGTCGCGAAATTGTGCATGCGGTGCGGTCGCTCAAGTCCAATTTGGAGCGGTCCAATACCGTTAACAAGTCCCGCCGCAGCAGACAAGTCAGCTGAATGCCTTTACCGCCACCATCACTTTCTTTCATGTCTTGGCGTATTTTAGTTCGTTCACCATGTTCATCTGTTAGTTTTTCAAAGGCTTGGTTGTACTGCATCTTGCTGGCCATGTACACTACGTAATAGCGTATTGTATTCCTGGCATTACACACTAATGGAATGCACGCTGTCCTCTAGCACACAAGACGAAACCCGATACCACTCAGGCGATATCTTTGGGTAATATATCACAGCATATTCATACAAAAACAACGAATGATAGGACAAATACAGAACATCAAGATGAGATAGCAACTGGGGAGAAACAACGATTGGGAAAGTAGAGCAGGGACGGAGAAAACTAATTGCGATATGTGAACGAGATGCGAGCCACTAGACACGGACGACGAAGTTGGAGATGACGATTGCGGAGTCGACACGCTTAGGGAGCCCGAACCCAGACTTTCTATCTCCAAGTTAGCTAGAGCGTTACACGGAAAGCAAATAAAATTTTACTCACTTGGCGTAGGTCGCGGAAGCTCACACGTCACAACTTATGCCATTCGTCTAATTTTTGACGAACACCCTTTCCATATCTTTCGTTCGAGTTAGCTGCGCTGCATATCCCTACGTTAGGCACAAGTTGACGTACCGAATCTCGGGTTAGCTACCATTTGCAGGCAGGAAGCGATCGCAGCCATCGAGGTCAGTTTGGAACTGTGCGATAGGCCCAAGGACGCAGCGATATCCGGAGGCAGTGTAAAGGCTACGAACGACTCGGGCAACAGCCCTACCTCACTGAAATCCATTAAAACAGTCCTCCCATTTTCGTCGACGCCGAAGTTGGAGTCGTCCATGTCGGACTGAGCGAACATGAGGCGTTCACCGTTAACACTGACAGGAGGATACTTCTTCCAGGCCCCTCTTGGGAGAAAGCGGTGTGCCTGGCCCAGATAACATGTTAGCGGGGGTGGATGCTAGAGAAGCAAACCCTAGACGCACTCTCTTCATATACAAATCCAGCATGGCAGTGTCCGAGAATTCGAAAGGCGCTTTATAGTCCTTAAAGAACCTGTGGCGTATGAAGCCGCCCCCTACGGGGCCCAGCTTGGAGTTGGGAGGAGGTGGAACGTTGGCCAGCCATTCCACAGCTCCTTGGATCCTCTTTGCGAGGTCTGGAGGAGATACCTGAAGCTCGATGCGTTCCATGACCAAGTACATGGTATGTTGATGTATAAAGTGATGTACGATTTTAGCAATACGTGGTGGTTCTGGCGTCTGAGGCTGCTGTGTATATTGGTAGAAATATTCCTGCGTTGCGCGCTCGGGCTCAAGATCCTTCGCGTTCCCATACTTTACGAAGTAGTCCGCCCCGACGAGAATGCAGGCTCTGTAATCATAATTGAGCCGGTTTGTTTCCCTGTGCGTGTTGCATGCGGCTATCACCACGGCCTGTAATTCTTCCCACATTGTAAGGTGACCTAATGCGACGTAAGGTGGGGAAGGAGGGCTGCAAGTTGAGAAGCAGGAGTGGACTAGGACGACGGAAACCACAGCAGCGCCTAAGTCGAGGGCATGGGATAGGCCAGACTCAGGGAAGAAACGCACGGTATGCACGTGGCAGAGGGTCTGCAGAGATTTTCTCGAAAGGGTCAGGTGGGCACGACGAGGAAGACGCACCGATAGAAGCCCGCATATCGCGTAGATCAGCCCAGACGGAGGGAAAAACTTTTCTGCTCGATCACGGACTTACATAAAAGCCTTCCGTACCACGTCGCGGGTTGTGGCCCGTTGTAATATCATTCAAGCCCACATATTGAACCCACGGAGCCATGGATTCAGGAGACGGACCCCTCTTTCCCACACTAATGCGTGCATCGTTGACCATGGAAATGATTGATGTGAACGGTACTAAGAGTGGAGGGGGAGTGTGAAGCGAATGAAACGGGCAACATACGACTATCAGCAAGTACATGAGAGAGATTACTCATTAATGGCGCTCAGAGTGGAATTAAGGTGGCTATGCTTTGGCTATGGATGCGCCATAGACCTGCTTACTAAGTTACCGACGACGTGTCCTTTTATAGAAATTTTGATCTCCGCCACCGAGCAGGAGAGCACTGTGGTAGCCTATAGAAGCTGGTGTATCAATAGCGCGAAACGCGCCATGTGGTATTTCAATTGTGTGTATACATCGATTTCCAAGTAATCTATATCCTTGCACCATGCCTCGCCAGTCCAAACGAGAGCAACTGCTCTGCGATCTTGACGAGCTTGCGCTCGAAGTTGCGCGAGCTCAGTATGAGCACGCACTGGGGTCCGATGTGGAGGACTCGTCGCTATCTGGATCAGAAGTCGTTAGCCCCATTATCATTACCCCCCCAAGCCCACTTACCTTGTGCATGTCCACTTCCGATGACTCTCCTGCCTCGATCTCTGACAGCTCGGCTGCTGAATTGGATGGACACTATACCCGGCTGCTTGGTGCGATCGAGGCCCTTGGTGAAGAGGCTCGTGCCGCGTGTATCCTGTTCAAGCCGGATGCACCCATGGTGCGCGCCCCACAGATACAGCTCTTGCCTCATTTTGCAGACCATCGTCCGGAATTATTCCGCAAAAAACTTCGCGTTGACCCGGACACCTTTGATTTCATATTAGATCAAATATGTGACCACCCGATCTTCATGAACAACTCACAGAATAAGCAACTCCCAGTTGGATTGCAACTCGCGATCTTCTTGAATCGTGCAGGGCACTATGGCAATGCCGTCACACCTGAAGATGTGAGGCAGTGGGCAGGAGTTAGTGTAGGATCAGTTATCAATTGTACTCACCGTGTTATGATTGCGCTGCTCGACCAGCACGAAGAGTTCATCTACCTCCCACAGGTTGATGGCGTCGAGATGGAGAAGGCCAGAGTATACGTGGAAGAACGTACATGCGCTGCCTGGCGAAACGGCGTTTTTGCTGTTGACGGTTCGGCCGTGAAGCTGATGTCGAAACCGAGCATCTACGGCGAGACGTTCTATGATAGAAAATGCAACTACTCACTTAATTGTCAGGTACGTATGATAGACCGGTGTGGTGTGAAACTTACAGATTCTCCAGCTCGTTGTGATGCCACATAATCTCCAGATTGTGGATTATGGGCTTGGCCATCCTGGAAGCATTCATGACGCGTATGCCTTCCAAGCAACGAAGGTGGCACGCGAGCCCGACACTGCCATTCCGGAAGGTCACTGGATATGGGCGGATAGTGCTTACCCGTTGGAGCCATGGTGTGTATCACCGTTCAAGAGACCGAGGGGGGGGAGCCTGTCACGAAACCAGAGCATTTACAATAGATATCTATCCAAAGTGACACTTACCCTGGATCCGATATGATGGAACACTAAAAACCATTCTTAGGTTCGCGTTCGGATAGAGCATGCTATCGCAGCATTAAAGGGCCGTTTCCAATCCTTGCGAGAGCTCCGGCTGAAGATTCGGAATAAGGAGGACTTGTATATCGCAATCTACTGGGTCGAGTGTTGCCTGGTTTTGCACAACATGATCGTACGTTTTGAGGGGGAAACACGGGGGGTGGAGTCGACAATGAGCTGGGCTGTGCGTGAGGGTCGGGAATTCGTGGAAGGTGGTGAGCATGTGGTCGTATCGGAAGTCAGCGGGTCACCCGGGCAATGCCACCGCACCAGCCTGATGAATGAGCTACTCAAAATCCGCTCACGATAGGACACAGTCAAGAGAATAGATTCATACAAACTTTGTTGTACATGAGTACAGACACAGGAAACGACGAAGCAGCATGTAAAGAGTACAAAAAAAAAGGGCGTTGACGATGGGATGCTGCAGGAGCTACAGATTCTCAGGCCTGGATACATTTTCACCGGTGGGGCTACCGCCTTGTAAGGCCTGCAATTCTGCCAAACATATCTTGAGGCAGAGGTTTTTGGCTTCCTGCTCGAGCATCCTTGCTTGTGCGTCCATGAACTGAATGTCGAGTTTTTTCTCCTCTGTTTGGCGTCTGTGGCTCGCCTCGGCATCAGTGCGCTGCAAAGTGGCCTGCTCGCGGCGGTATGCCAACTCCTTGGACTGCAATGCATACTCGTACTTCCCGACATTCCACTGCATCCATTCCTCCCTGAGTGATTCGACCTCCCATTTGAAGCTGTCAAGCTCCCCTTGCAGGTCAGACTTGATACGTTTCGCAGAAGACTTGCGAGAGGTGCCTCGAGTCAGGCTTGTTTCTGATGAACGGGAGTATGGCGATACGAAACGATGTTGACTGCGTGAGTCGGACGACGACGAAGGACGGATGGACATAGGCGTTGCATTACGATAGGCCATGTCTGCTGACTTGAAAGCGTCGCGCGAGTCCCAAGATAGCGTGCGGCGTCTTGTACCAGTCGAGGGCCTGGCCTGCCTGCTGGATCCAGGAGTAACAGCCTGCTGAGGGTACCATTGAGACATGTCCACGATCGGCGCATTTGTAGTTACAACTCACCTGCCATGTTTGAATCCTTGAAAAAGGGGGCACAGGTTCTGGGGCATTATCGTCAGCCAATTGCTCATCGCCGACGTCCATGTCATCATTCCAAACACCCAATCCCTCCTGATCCTCCTGATCCCCTTGATCCGCAGCTGGAGGGTTATCCCCAGGGCATGTTGCACCACCCCGCACAAGTGAAAGCATTTCCTCGGCACGGTTTTTTTGCTGGTCGGACGTAAATGGTCTGGCATCGAAGGAAGGGTTACCCTTCCAGATCAAGTCGAGATCATCAAAATATGGGAACGTCTTTGTGATTGCTTCTACAGGAATTTCAATGTATGCGTCAACAGCTAAGTCAAAGAAGAGACTTACCGCGAAGGTTGTTCTCTGTTCCAGGTGCAACCCCCCCACCCGTCTGCTTGAGACTCTTTGCATGCTCGCGGTATTTTTCTTTCAAGCTAGTTTCGGTTAGTACCAAGGTCAGATAGAAAGCGTGAATGACGTACGTGACGAGACGATTCATGACACACAGCTGGAACTTGTCTGGATTGGTGGCATACTGCTCACCGTATACGGAGTCATCCTCAAAGATGCATTTTGCAATCGCAAGGTGGACTTCTTTCTTGTTGCGCCCAGATGGCTTATCTCCAGCAGCTGGTGGAGGTGCACTTGAAGACTGACCTGTGTTCTTATCATGGAAGAGTATATGACGATCGGCTGCATGGCTGAGAAGCCAGCGGATAAGTCGTTCAGTGCGAGTGGGGTCTTGGTCCCAGTGGACCTGGAGTCCTTTAACAGGTTCTCCACCAACTGCCGGAGCCCTCCCCTTTGCTCCCCTTGTACTTCCACGGTTAGCGGTACCTCTCGTGAATGTTGCTCTTGGGGCTACTCCACCAGTATTCACAGTATCTTCCATCCCGATCCCCCCTGATCCCCTGCCCCTGAACCCCCTTGATGAATCCCTAGTTCCTCGGTTTGAGCTTCGTACATATGGGGGGTGCGATCGCGAGCTACTTGAGGCCATTGGAGAGCTGGAGGACTGTCGCCTAGCTAGGCGTGCAGACCGTCTAGAGGACGAGCGGAGGGTAGACATCTTTCAAAGTCCGCAGTGGTGCCGAGTCTGCACATGTGTGCCGAGCATAAACTTAAAAAGTAGAACTGCCATGGCGGGTAAACCATAGCCAAAGCATAGCCACCTTAATTCCACTCTGAGCGCCATTATTGAAACGGGCAACGTACGGCGTCTGCCGATGGATATCAACGAGTAGCTAAGGGGTACCAGCCTGAAAAATCATGGCAAACATGGAATAATCAAGGGGTAAATGGGACACATACACCAGGGGCTGCAGGTTAGGTTGTTGCCAACAGCACTAGCTGGGGTGCATTTCTGCAGAGCCACAGTAAACCACACACAGCCAACACCTTCAACGATGTACTCTAGGCCACAGTAGAAATAACAGACTGTTACATACTCCACTTCCATTACCCGAGGGCGAAACTGAGATCAACTATGGTGAGGACCCCCGCCTGCGAACCCGTTATGAATATTCCCTTCTGTGACTCCCATAGAGTCCTAAGCCAAGGTTGGCGACGACTAGGTGGCACCCAACATATGCGTTTACCGGTAGGTGCAACAATGACCCAGCCATCTTCCTGGAGGTATAGAGGTTCATCCAAAGGTAGCAAATCTTCATACTTGACCAACTCCTTTCCGTCCCTAGAGTTGGTTATATCAGCCCGTCGATCCAGCCTCCATTCTTGGTGAGGTGAGAGTTGGAATTTCGTTCCCTGTACCTTCCATACTTTCACCGCTTCATCCTCAAACCAGGAGGCAAGCCATTTGCCATTCGGCGAAAACAAAACACATAGGACTGGACTGGGATATTCCTTCAGGGTCGCTACACGGTCACCGGTCTCCACATTCCAGACGTAAATTGTGCCGTCCATGGTGCCAGAGCATATGAGCTTGTCGTCTGGCGAGAACGAGGCTCCACCGACACTGCCACCGTGAGCGAGGGAGCGCTTGGGCGTCCTTGCGGAGACATCCCAAATTTTAGCCTGCCCATCTTGGGAAGCGGAGACAAGAAGAGAACTATCAGAAGAAAAGGCGGTAGTATAAACTTCATCTGTATGCCCCTCAAGTGTGGCGACGTTGGAGCCGTTATCCATGTTGAGGATACAGATGGTGTGATCTGCAGAGCCCGAAGCCACAACCTTGTCGTCGTGCGAGAGAGCTAGGCAATGAATAATGCCCTGATGGACATTCACCTCATACACCATGCTTCCATCGCCGGTCTTCCATAACGCAAGCTTTCCATCGGTCGAGCCGGACACGACATGCTCCAGGTTCTCGGTGATTTTGACGGTCATGACATACTCCTTTAATCCGTGTACGCCCTCGACGCTGGCATCCCACGTCCGAATGGTTCGATCTGCGGAAGAAGAAAGGATACGTGTCCCATCGGGCGTGAACCTTGTACATTCTACAGGCCCGGAGTGCCCGCGGTATTCAGCGATGCGGGATCTACTGGCAACATCCCAAACGCGAATGATTCCATCTGAAGAGCCTGAGACCACCTTTTTCCCATCGGACGAAAAGGCGACCGATTTAACAGCCGCTGCATGCCCAATAAGGCGCCCAACCTCTTTCAAGGAACCAACGTCTCGAATGGTGATGACGCCGTCTTGAGAGCCAGACAAAAATATGGGGTTTTGAAGAGACGGGGAAACGGCGAGGGATAATACGCCACCTGCGCAATGTAGCACCTCTACCATGCTTTTTGTCTTCAGGTCCCATAGACGTATAGTAGAATCCACGCTGCCCGACAGGACTCGAGAACCATCAGCCAAGAAGGTAACACAGGTGACGGGGCCCGAATGTCCATTCAACGAGGCGAGATGCTTATTCTCCAGGACATCCCATATGCAAAGCGTACTATCCTCGGAAGCAGACACAATGTTACACCCATCACTGGAGAATATAGCAGAATTGACACCGCCTTTGTGGCCAGTCAAGGTAGAGATTTTGAACCCGGTGATTGCATCCCACAAATGGATTGTAGCGTCGGATCCGCCGGATACAATTTGTAATGAGTCTGGAGAATACTCAACCGACTTCACCGGCCCCTCGTGGCCTTTGAGGCAAGATACTTGGCCCCCGTTTAAGGTATCCCAGACACGAACATCGCCATCATCGGAAGCGGATGCGGCACGATTTCCTTCTCGTGAAACGGACACCACGTTTACGGAGGATCTATGTCCCTCAAGGACAAGTAGAGATACGTCCCATTCTTCAGTTCGAGGGCTTGTCATGCGGACTCTGGGTAGTTCATGTTGATAGGCATGAAGAAGAGAGCAATTAGGGATGAAGGCGAGAGCGGAATGGTACAACTGCACGGCGCTGACGTTGATAACCTGGTGGAAATCAAGTACGAGGCGGTAGGCGTCATATATCAAAGTGGAGGTTTTCGAGCCTACAGCGTTCGCCTACAAATGAATGAGACCGAGTAGCTTGGGAAGTGATGAACATACCTTGCACCACGGAATGACAGTTACCAAATTGCTGATACACAATGGAAATCTCCCCTCCAAACTTAGCGCCTCGATCCAATAAAGCAGTTTCGAAGATGTAAATTCAGAAAGCCTTTCTATCAATTCTTCCCAGTGATCTGCGTCTCTAGCGGCGTGTGATAAATGTTCACCCCAATGCCGACACGCATACGAAAGCACTGGCGGGATACATTCCCGGAGCTTGCTCTCGAGATCAGGTATTTCCGAATTCAACACAATGTCGTCGTCGATGCTGCAAATGTTCCGCTTCAGATGTCTAAGCATGACGTTGAGACAACACAATGCAAGCTGGGCATGGGTACGACCCTCTGAAACAGCAAAGCGCGAATCTTGACATCGCCCTTGGATCAGAAGGAATTCACGAAAAGAAGGGTGAAATATGCGGACGGGTTCGTTACGGTTAGATGGGACATCAAGGAGGGAATGAAGCGGGTTTAGAGCTCCTTCGAGATCAGCTTCGTCATGCGCTAGCAAGTGTGCAAGAGCGGAGATGGAAAGGGGATCTTGTAGGAGAATGATGGCTCCCACAACTTTTCTAAATCGAGCACAGAGCTCTGAGACATCAACTCTGCCTTCGACAGAAGTTCGTAGGACTTGCAAGTATATAAGGTCGACTTGCATATATGCGGCACGTAACTCCGTGTTTTCACTGTATAACAGCCGCTGGAGCTGGGCCTGGGGACTGTAGTAAGTGTCTGCGACGAAGTTGACAATGGTAGCAGCGAAGACGAAGAACAGTCCCGCCCGTGTCACGAGATCCTTGAGGACCTGGTCCCCGGGCCAGGGAGGGGTTATATTTCTGTTGATCTGTATGCGCTGTAAGTGATGAGTGAGGTAACTTGCGATGTCTTCCTTGACGAGGTAACTCGCGATATCTTCCTTGACGAGGTAACTTGCAATGTCTTCCTTGACCGGGTAACTTGCGATGTCTTCCTTGACGACAGATTGGTCCATGTCGTGGAGAACCGAAGGGCCATGAATCTTCATTCCGCGACCTCTGGCATTGAACATATCTTTGATGGATCGCTCCGGACGGCTGGTGATGAGAACCTTGATGTTCAACCCAGAGTTAGGTAGTTCTTGGAGGATTAGGGGTATAAGATCGCCGCCTTCCATGGCTCGCTCCTTGTCGCATTCATCAAGAGCATCGAGGACGATGAGGTATGGGGGTAAGGATGGAACCTCCTTCAGCGGATCCAACAGAAGCTCCTTCAGTTGATACTGCTGGGCGCGAGAAGGTGCGTCTGGATGTGCTTTCAATACGTCACAGAGTTTGCGACGGTATAAAGAGTTTACAGATGCTAGCTGGAAGGCGAGGGTGGGGATAATGGAGGCCAGCTGCCGTCGATCCGCTTCATCTCGAGAAAAGAAGAAACTGGCGCCAAGCTGACCGTGAGCATGCATTTTCTTACACACAGTGTGAGATACTGCGGTCTTCCCGGTTCCGCTTGAGCCGGACAACCAAAAGATCTGGGGAACTCGAGAACCGTTCTCATTGAACCACATTGAGATCCGGTCAATCAATGTTTTACGCGTTCCTGGAAAGCAACCGGAATCGGGGGCACGTGCAAAGTAGCTAGCAGTCATAACAGGTCGTAGGAGACCTATGTTGATGATCAGCGGCAATTAAGCTTTCTGGTGGAGAGTAAGACGGACTGTTCATGAGCAAAATATCACGCTTGTCTTCTCCCTCTTTGATTGCTGTCGACAGCAGGGTGAGGGCGTCTTCAGTACGCATGTTCTCTACAATCTGAGAGGGATGAGAAGCTTGTTGATCCCATGGAATAAAACATACATGGAAGGCGTCAATCGCTGTATCCAGCTGCTGGCGGAATAATGTCAACTTGTCGCCAACATCACCACGTTTAAAAATTCGGTGAGCTAGTGAAGCGGATGCGAGTTCCTGCAGAAGCGTCTGTATCTCTCGCAAAGTACTAGGTGATTTCAGGGGATGAAATTCAGGGGCGAGATTTGGACGCACCCACGTAAAGCAACAACACTGTTTTCACGTCTGGCCAAAGTTGCGGGATCGGCCTTCATAAGCTCAGTGGTAATGGCGGCTGTAATCGTTATGACACGTTCTGCCAAACGCTGGCACTGTGCCTTCTTCATCTTGACGTCCTAGACGTAGGTCAGAACATTTATTCGGAGTATGGAAAGCGGCGCACGTCTTTGACTTGAACTATAAAAAGCGCCGCCTGTAGGGAGCCTGCGACAGGGTCTCCCACCAATGGAATTAGCTTCACCAACGGTATAGCTAGCTGAAGGGCGTCGACAGCTACGGATTGTAGCATGTCGACTGCGCGCCTCGCCATTGCACGATGCAGTAGGAGAGAAGGGGAGAAGCGCCCATGGGCAGCAGTGCTAGGGCGTTCCCACGGTCTTCACATAGTCTGGTTTCCTCGTATTAGGGACCCTCGACTGTATGTCACACCGGCGCGGTTTCAATCCGGTAATCTGGTGGAGCACAAAAGGCTGTATGTATTAGTTACGGTCCCGTCGACATACCTGCCAGGTCCTCATCATGTTCAACCCGTAAAGTCGGTTCAACAATTCACACACACGAGCATCCACCAGGATTCCTCAGGGGCCAGTGGTGGGGAGTGGTACGTTCCACATTACTCCGAGTCCCATATGCCACACCGATGCATTACTAACATCGATAAGTTTGTACTGAGGATTAGTCCGAGCTTGACAGACTTATTCAACACGTAGGCTGCAACAAGCGTCAGAAAATGCGATCTCGTGGCGAGATATACTGATTGAGATGATTGTGTTGGGCGAAGTATTGGCGAAAAGGAATATGCTCAGGGTGAGTGACACTCACCTGTGCCAACTATTGCAGCGACACCTCTTCCAAGAAGACACCCAAGAACGAAATGAGGAAGCACACACCTCGTACCAGGCATATCAGACACGTTTCACATATTCGCCCGAGAAGCGTCGAAACGTGAAGCAACTAGGAGCGTCATGTCAATTTTCCCACACGTACTTGAAGATGCATGTGATATGGCGACACCCACCCCATGATGACATAGTCATCGACGCAAGAACCGACGACGTACACAACCCCTCACTATGATGCGTCTCTTCGTTCTCACTCTAATCGGATCGAGAGCCCGGGTTCCACGTCTCGGGACAAACGTGAAGTAACTGTCAATAAGCCGACCCTCTTCCCCTCCGGAGTAGTGTCTCATACAATGTCCAAACATCCCTCTCAATACCCTTTCCTTACCACGTCAACGAGCACCACGATCGGGAGCAGTACAAGTCATTTCATCCTCCAGACCGATACGGGTGTCCATCAGCTTCCACTGGGTGCACTTCCAGAGCTGGGCATATCCTTCATCCGAGTTACATGGGTCGATCTCACCAACACCGTCCGATATCGCGTTCTCCCCCTATCGTACTTTTACAGGCTCTTACAATCCCAACAACCAGGACTGACCGTGACCAAGTCCGTCATGGGTCTCGTGTTAGATTCTATGGCGGAGGGTTTCGGTCCTATTGGGGAATATATCTATGCGGTAGACTTGAGTTCGTTGAGGGTGTGCGCGTATGCGCCTGGTAACGCGTCTGTGCTTGGGTTCTTCCAAGCTAAGACCGATGTTGGGAAAGAGTTAGACACGCCAGTGTGTCCCCGAACAACTCTACAAAGGATCATCCGGTAACATGAATTGTAAGATATGTCTCATGAAAGTAGCTGACCTCGGGGCACGCCAGGCAAGCCGAAGAAACCCTTCACGCTAAATTCCTTGTAGGCGCGGAGACTGAGTTTGTACTCCTCAAGTCAACAGCTCCGCCTGTCCCAGTGAACAGTCAAGGGTGGTGTGCATCCGGAGCGCTGATGAGTGGAGCGGTAGAGACGCAAGTTATGGAAGAAATCGCCAAGGCTCTCGTCGATGCCGGGATCGAGCTGCAAGTGTTTCATTCGGAGGCGGTAAATGGACAGGTAAGACATTCATCCAGTTTCCGCCAAATTAAATTGAAAAATTAACCACACGCTCTTGTTCAGTACGAGGTCGTCACCGGACCCCTCCCACCGCTAGAGGCAGCCGATGTGTTAGTACATACACGAGAAACCATCTATAACATCGCACATAAGCACGGGCTACGTGCAACGCTTGCTCCACGTTTACGCAAGAACAAGTGTAAGTATCGTCAACCGTTTTTCTACCTGCGAAGGTTCTCAGTATAGCACCTCTCGCCCGTAGACGGGAGCGGAGCACACGTACATATTTCCGTACAGAAATCGCCAGGGTCTCCTCCTTCGCCAGTTTGGTCCGAAAAGCCCCCTCTCACCAGAATAGAAGCGCAGTTCCTCGCTGGTCTCTTAGAACACTTACCAGCGGTATCGGCACTAACATTGCCTCTTCCACAGTCATATGGTAGAATGATCGACGGAATGCATGCTGGCGGCACGTGGGTGTGCTGGGGGGTCGATAACCGAGAGGCACCGATCCGCCTCACAAACGAAACCCGGCCGAAGTCGAAGAATTTTGAAGTGAAAACTGTCGATGGGACGTCTAACCCTTACCTCGTTCTGGCAGGTCTGCTGGCAGCAGGCATAATAGGAATTCGAGACAAACTCCATTTGGTTCACGAAAATTGCGGAGACGGGAGGACGGCGGCAGAGATGACGAGAGACGAGAGGATGTCCAAGGGAATTCACAGGAGGTTGCCGTCGGACATTGGGATGGCGAGGAAATACCTTCTGGAAGACGAGAAATTGAAAGCACTTCTGGGGGAGGAAGCGGTGAGGGTTTTTGTGCGTGTGAATGAGGTGAGTTTATCGTTGTTGTTATCTTCGGTACGTGCGCCAGGATTCGGGAGAACTGATGTCGATGCAAAAAAAAAATCACTCAGACTCTTGAGAAGGCGATTAATCGCGACGGGGAAACAGAAGATACGAATGAAACGCGTCTCATTGAAACCTACTGATTGTGCCCTCATGAGACCTTACTGTAACCATGTACCTGGAGGGTAAATAATCCGTGCGATTTGCTTGGAACGCTGAACGTCGCTTCCATGAGACATGAGGGTCGCGGAGATTAAAACAAACAGATGGTACATCAATGACGGTTACCTGCTTCTGATGCCCATACAATATGTATTATCAGTAGCGAAATCGAAAGAACGAAATAAAAAAAAATCCTATCGTAGGGTGCGCGTAATATTCGTACTTCACGTCAATGCTCGTGTAACACTAACAAAAAAATGTTTCAAGCCCTTGACAACGCAGTTAGTACGATAGCAGATGCAAGAGAGATAACTAATTTTTGATGGGGTAGGTACGAGCGAAGAGACGCTCGATGAATGGATATGCGGGGGAATCACAAAAAATCCACTATCGATTCTAGTCGATCAAAAAAAAAAAAAAACGCGAGAGAGATCTACCAAGTCTATGCAGGAGGGACCTTCTCCACCTCGCTCTCTTGCAAACTCTGAGAGTGAGGGGGCTCTCGGGAGCCACCAGTGGCACCGATGACGCCCGAGTTGCCGTTGTACTCTCCTCGGATGGGGATTTCTGTGTCGAGCCCGACGTAGTCGTATGCGAACTCGCCCATCTCAGCGTCGTCGACGCCAATGATCTCGGTTTCTTCGTCGCAACGGAGACGAAGACCGGGGATATAATGCATGACCCATAGAATAATGGTCTGTTTCGGAAGTGTCATTTCATCACGTCATCATGGTATCTCGGTGAGCAAAAAAAAAATTCCCGTGTACATATCCAAAGTGGATCGGGTACAGGAAGATGGAAGAGCCGGGACCAAGGGAAGAATAAAGGAGAGTCACTTACGGTCACAACGAAAGAATAGGACAAGCCGGAGATCGAGTCCGCCAATTGAATGCCAAGCTGCACCCAATGATGGTCGAGCCAGCCACCAGGGATAACGGTGACACCATCTGCACCAGCAACGCTGGCTTGGGCGAAAAGACCCGTCAGAACGTTGCCGACGATACCACCAATTGCGTGGGATGCGAAAATCTGTGACACCAGGTCAACACACAGACCCCGTGACGAGGACAAAAAAAAGGAAGAAGACAAGCTGCTTACATCGAGTGTGTCATCATACTTGAATATGAACTTGAGCTGCGTGGCAAAGTTGCACACGGTGCCTGCCATGAAGCCAAACAGAACGGCCGCGGCTGTGACAAAATTAGCGCATGAAGCTGTACGACGGCCATGTGATGCTTACGGGCGCCGACGAAACCAGAACCCGGGGTGATGGCCACAAGGCCGGCGATAGCACCAGAACAGAAGCCAACGACAGACCACTTGCGCTCCAAGCGCCAGTCCCACAGCATCCAAGTCAGACCACCAACGCTAGCGGCCAGGTTGGTGACTATGCAGGCCATGGTGGCACGGAGGTTGGCAGAGAGAGCGGAACCACCGTTGAAACCAAACCACCCGAACCAGAGAAAGACTGTGCCGATGACGACGTAGGTAGAGTTGTGGGGTTTGTAGGCAAGTCTTTCTGTTCCATATCCGCGGCGTCTGCCAAGGTAGAGAGAAATCGCCAATGCAGCCGTTCCGGACGAGATATGGACAGGAGTACCGCCGGCGAAGTCGAGTCCGCCGAGGCGGGATGACCAACCGTTTGAATTCCATGTCCAGCAAGCAATAGGATCGTATACGAGTGTTGACCAGACGAAAACGAAGACCAATAGAGGTCCTAGACGGCTGCGCTCGGCAACTGCACCGATAGCAATCATTGGGCTAAACGAATAGCTCAGTACACGATCAACAGGCAACCGAGATCGACGTACGTTATAGCAGCGAACATAAGCTGGAAGACGCAGAATACGAGGGCGGGAACGCGACTGCTACCTATGGAGGGCTGCTCGAGAACGCCCTTCAAACCGAAATATTCTGTTAAATGATAAGCAATGGACACGCCGATAGACACAGCGGCGTCACGCACTGAGGTCACCGATGAAGTGACTAGCACCGTCGCTGAAAGCGAGAGAGTAACCCCAGAAAAACCACTGTAGGGCCGTTGAGAAAGGAAGGGCCACAAACGGTCAAAGTCCTACCTGGAATGAGACCATGGCTACCGTCATCATACTCAGGTAAATCATGCTAAGAGCATTTTTCCTTCGCAGAAGGCCGGAGTAGAAGAAACCCACGCCCGGAATCATGATCCACACCAAGGCTGTGGAGGCGAGAGTCCAGGCAATGTCACCGAGGTTGTAAACTCCTTGAGTACCATTATAGTTGTAAACAATGTCCTCTGCTATAAACAGAGAGGCGTATGAATGAGATGTGCGCGTCCGCGCAAGGAGGTCGACTTACAGGAGTCGAAAGTTATGTTCACCATCTTGCAAGCTAAAATGCAAGCCCTAGGGTGAGGATGAACGACGAGTGAGCGCGTTCTTTGATGGGGCGGCCCTTAGAACAAGCTCGGTTCTCGAACTACTATTTAAGGCCACGGGCTGCGTGTGATTCCGGTTGTCAACGATATCTCGGTGGACGGTGCGCAGGGGGCTTGGCGAGATAAGGGATGCTGACTAATCAGACTGGCGACAGTGATTGGTGGGTCGACGTCTTATCTATGGCACCTGCTGCAGTGCTTTTTGCAGTGGCAGGTCGGATCAGCCTGACCAATGAAGTTGGGGACGATTAGAACGACGTACGACCAAGGCACGCACGCAGGGGCGTCGATAACCGTTTGGGAGTCGTTTTTATTCCGATAGAGGCCCGAGTAAAAACGCCCAAAGAAAAGCAGATCGACAAACAGTGGGGGAGTCGACCCAACTATCGCAAGGACACCCCAGCGTCAAGAGCGGATTTCACGGAAATGGATATAAAAGTCTCGTTGTCGACCCTGCTATCTCCTGTCAGCGCAACGGACTAATGGATTTCGTCTCGTCCACGCCTCAGGGCACAATATGTGCCTTGGGGCTCCCTGGGCACGCGCACACCGAGCCCCCAGCGCGTAACGCGACCACGGGCGGTGAGCCTGAGCGAGCATAGTCACGGTCCACGACGTCCTAATAGATATGCCCGCTGCTGCTGAGCCCCATTTCGAATCACCCCATCGAATCTTGCCGTAGACGAGGTTTCAGCTCAGGAACAGATATGGGGCATTATTGTGACTTCTTATCTGCGTGGCTACCTCTTATCTGCGGCCGTCGCTTACTTACCGATTCGTATAGACCCGTCGAAGAGTAAAATGGCACGACACTAAAACGGGTCAGCGCTAACGTCAGTCATAAAATACCGGGACGGAAAAGTGCAAGTGCGGGCGGCGATAGAGCAGGTCCCTGACCTCAGCTAACGGCACGAGGGTGTACCAGCAGCAGTACTTCGCGCAACTTAGATAAAAACATAGCATCACGAGAAGATAGACGGACATGGCTTTACATACCATCGTAAGACCACCCACATGGGAGCGGCGCCAACAGACAATCGCAGGACGTCGGACCCGGTGTATAAAGCTCGAACCACTAAAAGATTGTTTGATCTTGTTTGGCATCGGTCTTGCTGCAACTTCGACCGTTTTCGCTGAGGTCGCCTCACGCGCATACAAATGGCCGGTAATACTTTCTTGGCCACCGTGCGATCATGGCGGGTGTCTGCTAAAGCGACTCGGTCTGTGCAGAAGAACACTGCTCTAGCTAGGACCATCCACCATTCTCCAAGTACGTCTGTTCTTACACGTCACACTACATGACTTACTGAGCGTGTCTCCCTGCTGCAGCATTCCACCAGCGCAAGAAGGATGGTGGCCTCTTTTCCATGGATACCAATCCTCCGAAGTCGTCTTCAGCCGCAGCTCCCAGCCACTCCGATGGCGTGAAACTGCGCGAACGGCAGTTTAACGACCTCGTTCAATTCGTAAGCGACCGTACCGGCCGAAAACGAATCAATACCAAAGGACAAGTTCGTCAATCCGCATGGGTCCGTCTTTTCCAGTTGGCATGGAAGCCGGAACACCTTGAACTCGTGTCAGGGATGTTCCCAAGATGGAGAGATACTGGGAAATCGTTCAGACCGGTTCATGCTGAAATGTTTGCTCGTACGTCTCACCGTCGAACGCGTCTTTCTTTTTACTGGCACGTGTCTGACAACCTGCATGACTTTGACAGGTCGTTGTGAAGAACTCAAATGTCCTCTTCTTGCCCTCAAGGTGTTTGGGGACCATACCAAGTATGGTTTCGGTCTGAACTCTCTTCCTGCCGGCCGGCAGCTCATTCATTCTCTGTACGGAAAATACCCCCTGGAAAAAACCATGACAGCCGCGTCCCTTTTTGGCATATACGGTTTGCCAGCGGTAGGGAGTGATTCCGTCTCCTGTGCGATGCTTTATGCCGCTTGTGTACGAAGCGGAGACCCAAATGCACGAGTGGTAGCTGAAAGCCTCAAGCGTCCGCTCACGAAGCAGATCGTCCGGACAGGGGCGGTCAAGGAGCCAAAGGACAGATTACAACGTGCTCAACACCACACGAAACCGACTTTATGGTTAGCTCAGGCTATCAGACAGATCAAGACGGCACGCGGGGAGCAGGGCTTGCCTTCGAAGCCTCAGTTTTGGCAAACCGAATCACAGGCACCCCCGTCGGATGGACTTACAGCCAAAGTCGTGGAGTCTCCTTCGTAGCAGCCTAAATTACCATCTTGCTATAATATAGCAGTATCTTTGGGGTCGACCACCAATATCTCACTCTTTCTTTTTGAAAAAAAGAATCAGTTATTGCCCGTTCCACCCTGAAGGGTCACGACACATTTGTGACTTGGTTTAATCCCAATCAAATCAGCTGGCGATGTCAATCACACGGAATACCCAGCGTGGTGTGGTCTGCTGCCAGCCACTTACCAGGGACCATTCCAAGATCTCGTGCGAGAGCGGGTGATAGACATCAGAGCGATGGGCAGCGAACCCAGGTGTTATCGGGGGAGCGGGATAATAGATTCGGTGCAGGATCGTCTAGGACGGGTTGCGGACCATGATGATCTGTCACGACACGGATGCGGTATGTCACTCGTCCGTTAAGCGGGGCATCTGGGGGGACGGGGGGCATGGTTCGTGTGAACAACTCTTCCACAGGCGACGATTTGCATACCATACCATATTGATTCGGGAAGTACGTTGTAAGTACCTCCTTGTACGTGCGGTGCATGAGACTATCTTCAATGCTTCAAGTTCTGCGAGCCCAGGCACACAGCGCTTGGGGATGCATCATTGAACTCTTTCAGCCTAAGATCGTTGCCCATCCAAATGCCGTATCGTAATACAATTCAAAGTGACGAGTCTGTCCTGAGGTGACAGGAGGATAACCATCCTGTCGACTCGCGTGCCATGGGTAGATTGGTGGATACGTCAAATAGGGCACAGCCTGCATGAGGGAGGCAGTGGTGACACTGAAGACTTGTACATGTTAGTTCACACTGGTGTGTGCCAAATCGTGTGCGATACACTGCGCCCCGAGCGAGACCACTGATACCGATATCAATGCCGGGGCCGCTTGCGGTTGTTCGCGCCTGGGAGGCTTAGGAGGGTCCATGCACGACACCGTCGCGTTGGCGTAGTTCGCGCTTGTCTCTGTCTTGTTTCCAAGGCTATACAAAACGCGTTTCTGAATGATCTCTCTCCAAGACCCCGGTGGTTATGAACAGTAGTTGTGAATGTGCAGCGTGCGGGGTATGTCTCCTCACTTGATCCATCAGCGTTGGTGTTGTAGGGTACATTACGTGGGTGTTGATACAAAAGCGGCGGTGTATATCTCAACGGCAGGAAGTGAACCCTCTACAAGAGGATGGTATAGCATGTCAAGGTGCTTCGTTCCCGGTGTGGTTGTTGTTGACTTTTCGTTCTGCGGTGACTGCGCGCGACAGCAATGAGAAAGAGTATAAGAGCTCGAGAAAAACGAAGAAAGAACGTACCCCATGGTCTGCGGTCCATCGGACATTGCTGTTTTGACGTGGGCGTGCTAAGCCACTTGAGTAAACAGTGCAAATGATAAACATGACTGCACTGTCCCCATACTGTATTCGTTGTTCCGAACCTTCAGTATCCAAGGGGAACGCTTTTCTCATAAAGAAGAAAGACACGTACTGAGCGGACAATCGTCTCCGGGCATTTTACACGTAGGACAGCATCCTTCGTAGGGTACTCGACAGATCCCACATACGTCACCTTCGTCGTCGGCCGCCGCATAATTACCGTTGTTGTTGTTGTTGCCCGTATTCCATCGCCACTGTGCGACGGCGCTCCAGTGTTTGACACGGACTTTCATCGAGGGCGATCGCGAGCGCGTGGACGGTGTGTGCTCACGACGACATTGTTTGGTGTTGTGTACGTGTTGAAGAAAGTCACGTGACATGTAAGTCGCTGCTGTGAACGCACAAAGTCACGACTCCCTCGACAAATAAAAGGTAGCTGTGGCCTTTCACAAAATCGATACGGAGTAAGTGGCACATATGCTCTCCTCTTGTTTGTCATTTCATAGCCCTACACACGGCGTTGCACAATCTTCGGCACTGCACCACTGCATCTCTAGCAAAATAGCCGCCACCGGCGGCACTTCCCAAGTACGAGTATACGAGCCTTTTTTGTAGAGCCTGCAATCCCATCTTTTCCCTGGCCCATTTAATCCCTAGTCCGTCAACATGTTGGGGATGTCTCTTTTCACTTCCCCCGTCCAACTTTGACAGAAGGATATCCCAAGCTGACTTGTGTGTGTTGGAAAATCGTTTCGTGACGAGCCCCTATACTGATAAGGGGTTTCAAGAAATTTCCCTCCGATTGAGAGACCCTCCTCTGGTATGTTGCCGTATTCTCCTGCCTTCCGTCGTCCCACATAGTGGTCGCCAGCCGCACATGCTCTGTAGTTCCGTCTCCGCACGACCGACGGAAGTGGTCGATTTTCTTGCACACCGAGTCGGGCATGCGATTGTCGCTGATGCGATGTGTGTATTCAATCTCTGTGAACTTGTCGTCTCCCCGGTACCTTCTTTGGTTTGAATCGCGTTACACGTTCGCAAGTTCGGTACTGACTTCTTTTCCAACCATTCAACGATAATTCGAAATATATCACGGCCGACCGGTAAGTATCATCAAACTCTGGCGTGTCCACGAACACGTAACATTTGCCGTCAGCGAGGTTTACTTTGAATTGTCGACTGTCTTGCGTGCAAGATTTTACTACCAAAAAGTTTGTTGATGAACTATCAAGTGTGGCTCTAAAGACGAAGATACAGAAAATAAAATAGCCTATATAACTGTAAGAGCATGGGATCTTTGAGTTTTAGGCTGCGGCAAAGTACTAGGGTGTCAACACCAAAGTATGCAACAAGGGCTGGTTTCCGGGACGTCTTCTATGTTCCGCAGTTTCTCTAGAGTCCTCTCCAAGATTCGCTTATCATCCTCTTTCGTGATTCTTAGATCGCTGGAAACCCTACCCTCCAATAACTCGTTGTTGAGGTTGCCTGTAGGATAGGATACTTCTCCATCTATACCGCCCCAATCAAAATCGATCAACATCACAGAGTCCTCTTCGCAGAGCATATTTGCATCTCGCAAGTCTCCGTGGACAAGACCTTCCGAATGAAACTTGTCCACGAGCGCGCGGAGCTCTTTTTCCCAACGGTCTCCGTGAGTAGCAAGTTGGGTGGACCGATTAATCGAGACCCCGGACTCGATATATTCCATTGCAACAGCATACCACCCACCAGGAAGTCGTTCAAAAGCAAGGATTTGTGGTGCATGACCCAATCGGGCGCACGTTTCATGCAGCTGGATGGAATACCGTCGAGTAAACTTGATGAGGACGGATTGCCCCCGCTGCGTCTCTGCGACATATAATAAGCGGTAAGATTGTCTGTCTTCGAGGAAAGACTGAATCTCAAAATGGAGATGGTCGTCGGAGGGTGGGTATTTGCGTAATTTAGAGACTGCCGGAAAACCACGCTTGCGAATCGGGAGTTCAGAAGGGGGATTATTGAAGAGTTTCTCGATATCGTGGAGGAGCTGAGCCTGCAGCACTGATGCAGCGGTAAAGGCCAAATAGAGTGATTTGCGGTCACGGCCATCGAAAGCCGTTTCGATGCATGAGTACATTGATGTCAGACTAACGAGCTTGAAACGACGGTCGACCGCGATGACGGCATAGAACTGTAACATATGTCCTAGAAATGCTCGGATGGCATCAAAAAACCATGAAACGCAGAAACTTCCAACTCACCAACAATGATTAAACCGAGACACGGCACTCTCCATCCTAAATAGAGTTTCCGGTGGATTCCCTTCACGTTCAGATGTGCGACATAACCTGTAAGCTCTACTTCAGGAATTGCATCGATCCCCGCAAGGCTGTTTCTAAACACTACGACCATCGTCCCTGTACCGTGAGGTGCATCATTATGGACGCCACTTCTGACGGAACCAATGGCAGGTGCATGAAGCGGGGGAATCTCGATACCACGACGTGCTTTGAAAATGCGATTGAGGTACGGTAGAACTGCTTCCCTCCGGAAATCTTCATTGGGATAATCTTTGTTCATCTTGCTGGCGAACTCATCCACCTTGCTAAGTAACTTCGTAGTGTCAATATCAGCCAGCCCAGGAACATCAAGACGGCCATCCATGATGTCCAGGAAGTGTCCGAAGCCTTCGTAAAGAAGAGGGGTAGGTGCAACGTCGGGGTCCGGTTTCGGACGATCATCCAAAATCTTCTCGGACAGATCCTTCTGAAGAGACTCGAAGACTTCCGGTTGCGCTGTAATCAACGGGAGATTTTTGACAATTTTAGAACGTTTGGCACGCTCGTAAAGATCTTCTGACGTAGGAAGTTCACGCTTCTGTGGAATGACTACGGTCGGTAGAAATTGGCAGCGTTCTGAGAAGAGAATGTCAGCTTCGGTTAAGAAGGCCTCGACGGAGCGTACCAAATGGTACTTCCACCAAAATGTGAATGTACTTTTCCACTAGCGCTCCACCGAAAATCGAAGAGATCTTCTCCAAAGGGTGCAACGTTCGAGCATCATAGACTATGAGTTCTGGCGTATCCATGTCCATAGGGAGAGACACCTTCTGGAGGGTGAGCCACGAGGGTGGGACATGATTGAGGAACGGGGACCGCTCGGCCTTGATCAAGGATTGGAGGGCGCTGACACTTGCAGTGTTCAGAATCTTGATTGTGAAGAACCTTGAACAGTCAACCTTCGAAATTCCGACCTTGAAGGGCCGATTCTCATTCACCAGGAGAAAGACGCAGTTGAGTGAGAGAAGTTGTGGTGCTCGTACCAAAATGTGGACGTACTCATCCACCGGAGCTTCACCGAAAACCGAGGAGATCTTCTCCAGACCGCACAATTCCTGAGCATGAGCATCATCAAGCGTGAGTTCCGGCGTAACGGACTCGTCAGGGAGGGACACCCTCCAGACCATGAGCTCCGGGGCTGGGACGTGATCGAGGACCGGGGACTGCTTAGCCTTTATCAAGGCTTTGAGGGTGTCGACATTTTCAGTCTTCAGAATCTCGACCATAAAGATGCTTGACGGGTCACCTCCAAGCATGTAGCAGTTGAGTTCGAGCGTGGACATGATTAGTGGCAAACCAGCAAAAGCGCATTTTTGGGGGCAGCCACCACGGCCTATGTGAGTGCTCGCGGCTCAACAAATCAGAGGCCAAGCCGAGCCCCTATACGGTCCATATTTACTCAATATGTTTCTACGAGACGGACAGCAGCTTCATCTTCACTCTCTGTTCCTTGTTGCACGATCAGTCTCCCAAGTGCCTGAAGATGATCACACTCAATCAGTAAAAGCCGAATGTACGCCTGAGGTGGACTTGCCTTATTCGCAGCAACGTACTTCCTCACCACCTCCTCCCCGATCACTTCTCCTATCTTTGGGTCTTCCAGCAGATACTGCCTTGCGCTCTCCACGTCCAATGGAAGCCTTCTTACAATCCCCTTCTCTGCTCTCTCCGCCTCGCTCAACCCAGCTCCTGAGCTCTCTCCACAACCTTTTACCGTTAACTCCAATTGGTCCCTGACGCCGATGAGACCCGCACTGATTATTCCCGCTAGAACAAGATATGGGTTAGCAGTACCATCGATTGTCTTCACCTCAAAGTTCCTCGTCTGCGGGGAGTGAGCGTTAGTGAGTCGCACGGATACATCCTTGTGCTCGTCTCCCCAACACGCCCACGTTCCGCCGGCCCAGATTCCGTCTTTCATGCGTGCATATGATTGGGGAAGAGGGAGGGTGAATGCAATGATGGAGGGCAGATGTCTCATTAAGCCAGCTAGAAACCGAGATTCGTGAGTGGTGAGAGTGGACGGATGATGTTCGGACGGTGGTGAGGGTCCGGTAGTCGAGTGAACGGAGATGTGCGCGTGCGCCCCAGTTCCACCTGTTGAGCCGAGAAGATGCGTCAAGACAGTGCTAGAAGTCACAGATAGTCAAGCACGATGACATACAGCTATCTGCATACAATTTTGGCGCGAACGTGGCGTGCATGCCATGCTTGCTGGCGATGTTATAAATAGTCTCGCGTGTATGAACCAATGCGTCTGCAGCCTCAAGTGGACGAAGCGGGCCCGTGACGACCTCGTACTATACGAAATCATCTGTCACTACGTTCACGGGGAAACGTGGGAGAAGACCAACCTGTCCTGGCGCGACTTCTGAGTGAAACATCTGCAGTTCGATGCCAGAGGTGGCAAGGGCATCTGCGATCTCCTCGAGCACTTTGAGCTCCGATGTTCCCGATGCGAAGGCAGCGGTCCTTGACCACCCATGATTGTTTGGGGCTCGAATACTAGGTCTCGTAGTTGTAAGTAGGATAAACTCAGTCTCGAAGCCAACAAGGAATTCAGTCTTGAGTTCTTCTGCGACGTATCTACGCGTAAGATGTTGTCGGTACGTTCATTCTTTGAATGGTGGGTAGAATACCCACTTTACAATCCTTTTCAGATTCGTCCTCGGGCACAAAGGTACGTCCAATCTGCCACCGAGCGGGTATTTCTCCTGGAAGTATCCAAACACGGCCGCATGCCCGGGCGCATATCCGCACACCCTCACAGTCGCCAGGTCGAAGACGAAAACATACTCCCCAGTTACACCAAACCCTTCGACCAAGGTCAGGAAGACGAGTCCGAGCACAACCTTCGCGACAGTAGTGCCTGGGCGAGACGTGCGGAGGAGTTTGCAAAAGTGTGAGATCGTCAAAACACGGCAGTGTACAAAGTTGGAGAAGTCGACCCATTGGACACGGACGAACTTAACACCGAGACCTTCGAGTGACTGAGATAACCCAGGACCGGGAACACCACTGGTGGGGTGGGTATGCGCGAGGATGGCATCTGCAGCGATGGTACCCGGGGAGACGGTTGTAGGGGAGTATCTGATGCCAAAGTCGACAGGTGGAGAGGAGTGTGTAGTTGCATGCATGGTTGTTTCCGTGGCAGAGCTCATGCTGGAACCTGGTAGTATTTAGGATTTTTTCGCAGACAGTGATGCGGTGTTTGGGACAACCCTTGTGTGCTGGTAGGGGAGTGCTGGCCGGGCGAGGGGAGGAAATATATACCATGATGATCGGTACCGGCGATTTATCTGATGGCCACCTCTAGACTTCGAATTCAATATGATCATTTATGGTCGTCGCGATGACGCTTTATAATATTATTCACCGTCGGGCAACTCACAATTGACCGACTCGGAGACTAATAGCACTTCCGATCTTGTTTATCATTCCGCAGCCTTGCAGTGCATTAATTGCGGAGTGAAGGGGCGGTATCCGACTCGCAGCTTGCCCGCCGGACTCCCAATTGGAAGCGGCGGAGAACTACGCCAGGGGGGTCATCGAAAGACCTCGTTGGTTATGACGAGCCAGTACCAGTGAGAGACAACCTGCGGAGGGTGAGCCGTGAGGCTGGGATATAATTGAGGAACTGGGACCGCTCGGCCTTGATTTGAGAGCGCAGACACTTTCAGTGTTCAGAATCTTCGGACTATGAAGAATCTTGACCATGAAGGGCCGACTCTCATCACTCGGAGGAGGCAGTTGAGCGAGAGAAGTTGCGGTGCTTGTACCAAAATGTGGACGTATTCATCCACCGGAGCTTCTCACCAGAGGGCGCAATTCTTGAGCATGCGCATCATCGACCGTGAGTTCCGGCGTAAAGGACTCGTCAGGGAGGGCACCCTCCAGACTATGAGCTCCGAGGCTGAGGCGTGATCGAGGACCGGAAACTGCTTGGCCTTGATCGAGGCTTTGAGGGTGTCGACATTTTCAGTCTTCAAAATCTTGACCGTAAAGATGCTCACCTCCAAGCACGTAGCAGTTGAGTTCGAGCGAGGACATGATTAGTGGAAGACGAGCAAAACAGCATTCTTGGGGGCAGCCACAACGACCTATGTGAGTGCTCGCGGCTCAACAAATCAGAGGCCGAGCCGAGCCCCTATACGGTCCATATTCACTCAATATGTTTCTACGAGACGGACAACAGCTTCATCTTCACTCTCTGTTCCTTGTTGCACGATCAGTCTCCCAAGTATCTGGAAGATGATCACGCTCAATCAGTAAAAGTCGAATGTACGCCTGAGGTGGACTTGCCTTATTCACAGCAACATACTTCCTCACCACCTCCTCCCCGATCACTTCACCTATCTTTTCGTCTTCCAGCAGATACCGCCTTGCACTCTCCACATCCAATGGAAGCCTTCTTATAATCCCTTTCTCCGCTCTTTCCGTCTCGCTCAACCCGGCTCCTGAGCTCTCTCCACAACCTTCTACGGTTAACTCCAACTGGTCCCTGATGCCGATGAGACCCGCACTGATTAATCCCGCTAGAACAAGATACGGGTTAGCAGTACCATCGATTGTCTTCACCTCAAAGTTCCTCGTCTGTGGGGAGTGCGCATTGGTGAGTCGCACGGGTACATCCTTGTGCTCGTCTCCCCAACATGCCCACGTTCCGCCGGCCCAGATTCCGTCTTTCATGCGTGCATATGATTGGGGAAGAGGGAGGGTGAACGCAATGACGGAGGGCAGGTGTCTCATTAAGCCAGCTAGAAACCGAGATTCGTGAGTGGTGAGAGTGGACGGATGATGTTCGGACGGTGGTGAGGGCCCGGTAGTCGAGTGAACGGAGATGTGCGCGTGTGCCCCAGTTCCACCTGTTGAGCGGAGGATATGCATCAAGACACTGCTAAAAGTAACAGATAGTCAAACATGACGACGTACAGCTATCCGCATACAATCTTGGTGCAAGCGTGGCACGCATACCGTGCTTGCTGGCGATGTTATAAATGGTCTCGCGTGTATGAACCAATGCGTCGGCAGCCTCGAGTGGAGTAAGTGGGCCCGTGACGACCTCGTACTGCACGAAATCATCTGTCACTACATTCACGGGGAAACGTGAGAGAAGACCAACCTGTCCTGGCGCGGCTTCTGAGTGGAACATCTGCAGTTCGATGCCAGAGGTGGCAAGGGCATCCGCGATCTCCTCGAGTACCTTGAGCTCTGATGTTCCTGATGCGAAGGCAGCAGTCTTTGACCACCCATGATTGTTCGGGGCTTGAATACTAGGCCTCGTAGTTGTAAGTAGGATAAACTCAGTCTCGAAGCCAACAAGGAATTCAGTCTTGAGTTCTTCTGCGACGTATCTACGCGTAAGATGTTGTCGGTACGTTCATTCTTTGAATGGTGGGTAGAGTACCCACTTTACGATCCTTTTCAGATTCGTCCTCGGGCACAAAGGTACGTCCAATCTACCACCGAGCGGGTATTTCTCCTGGAAGTATCCAAACACGGCCGCATGCCCGGGCGCGTATCCGCACACCCTCACAGTTGCCAGGTCCAAGACGAGAAGATACTCCCCAGTTGCACCAAACCCTTCGGCCATGGTCAGGAAGACGAGTCCGAGCACAACCTTCACGATAGTAACGCCTGGGCGAGACGAGCGGAGAAGCTTGTAAAAGTGTGAGATCGGCAAAACACGGCAGTGTACAAAGTTGGAGAAGTCGACCCATTGGATACGGACGAACTTAACACCGAGATCTTCGAGTGACTGGGATAACCCTGGACCGGAAACACCGCCGGTGGGGTGCATATGCGCGAGGATGGCATCTGCAGCGATAGTACCCTCGGAAACGGTTGTAGGTGCGTATCTGACGCCGAAGTCGACAATAGGTGCAGAGGACTGTGTAGTTGCATGAACGGTTGTTTCCGTGGCGGAGCTCATGCTGGAACCTGGTAGTCTTTAGGACTTTTTTTCCAGACAGTGATGGGGTGTCCGGGACGGCTTCTGTGTGCTGGAAGGGGTGTACTGGTCTGGCGAAGGGAAGAAATATATACGAAGATCGATGATACCAGCGGTTTATCCGATAACCGCCTCTGGACTTCGAATTCAATATGATCATCGATGGTCGCGATAACGCCATATAGTATCGTTGAGCAACGTCCGACAACTCACAATTGACCGACTCGGAGACTACAGTAATAGCACTTCCGATCTTGTTTATTATTCCGCAGCCTTGCAATGCATCGCGGAGTGAAAGGGGCGGTATCTGACTTGCAGTTTGCCCGTTGGACTGCTAATATTGGAAGCGGTGGAGGACAACGCCAGCAAGATCAAAAGTTATGACGACCACTACTGTCTGGTCCGACAGCTGATGCCAGCCAGGCTGCACGTGACATAATGTTGTGGGAGACGACGAATCTCACCCGCGTCAAAACAAGACTGCTGAGCATCCTCTACTGACGTTGGAAGTTAGATGTACGATCTAGGTGACAGTTCCACCTTAGCAACGTCGGCGTTCAAGCGTTCACCTTCAATAAGCAAAATGACCGGAAAGACACTACGGTGAGCTGATTTGGACGCCTGCAGATGGTTATTCGGATCATGCAAAGACAAGAACGGTGACACGTGGAGCACCTGGGCTTTTAGATGGCCAGCACAAGGAACCAACGTGAACTCATCGAGAAGCCTGCGGCGTGGCGTTTGACGACGCGTTCAGGCGCCATGAAGAAGCAGTCGCTGAACATCTATTAGTGGTCTTAAGTACGTGGCGTTTCGTTACTATTCAGTGAACTTGTAAAACGTCGCCACGAACACTTTGGTGTTCTTTTTTTTGTGGTCAGTTCGTGTCCGTAGTACTGGATACCCGTCGGTTCCGGGATCGCACGCCGTGTCGGCTTGCGTTATGAATGATCCTGAGGATGAACATGTTGCTGACGTGAACAACACTCGGAAGCCAGGGAAGGACGGAGTTCGGAGGAAGGCACTTACCACCTGTCCTGCATCCCCGAGGCGCCGATATTCAAAAAGCTCTTGGCATTTGCTGGTCGCGAGACCGGATACGACTTTCTCATCCAAATGGAGCCTGTGAAGATACTGACACCATGGTAAGCACACCGGTTCGATCAAGTTTAGCGGAGCCTTTTCATATCGGTTTTAAGTACCTTTCAGAGTTTATGTCGTTTCTGCCAGCACAAGACAGTGGAGTGATCGCACCTTCTGGTTTATCGTGCCTTACACCAAGTACTCATGATTCCGTAGATGCGTGTCTTGACATAAATAGGGGTCATTTGAACTTATTCGCCAGTACCAGACATATGCGCACAAGACCATTTCGGATACGCTAGGGCTGTACACATACGCCACCAGGTAGATGCATTTATATTACGCATGTCAAAGTTAATAATTGAACACTATGAGACAGTAAGGGAAATCTATGTCAGAGGGATATCCAATAAACAACAACTCGAGCAGAGTATTAAACGTGGTTTTCGCCGCGCAAGGCAACTTGCAGAGCCTGCTCAATATCTCTGACCAAGTCATCTCCTTCCTCGACTCCGACCGACAGTCTGATGAGGTTATCTCCAATCCCGAGAAGCGATCTCTCCTTCTCAGGGATGCTGCCGTGGGTCATTTGTGCAGGTAACTCCGCCAGACTTTCCACTCCCCCTAGGGACTCTGCCAGCGTGAAAAGCCGCAAAGCCGTCAGGAAGCGGTCAGCCTCCTCTGCGCCTCCACGTATCCGGAAGGAGACCATTCCGCCATAGGGGAATCCACCCTCGCTGTCTGGGTTAACGCCGTCTTCGTCTCTGATCGATCTCAGGTCATCTACAAATTTCTTCGCGTGTGGTGACAACGAGCGGTATGCCAGGGCATTACGCGGATGCGACCCGAGACCCGGGTACAACACTTCCTCGACATAAGGAGAACGTTGCAATGCCTTCGCAACCTTGAGTGCGTTAACGCCATGTGCCTTCATCCGCAAATGGAGTGTTTTCAGTCCACGCTGTGCCAGCCAGCTATCGTAGGGACTCGGAACGGCACCATGTGCATTTTGCAAAAACCGGAGTTTTTCCGCGAGTCTGACGTGGTGTGGTGGAAGGATCGCAGCACCCATGACCACGTCTGAATGGCCATTGATGTACTTGGTCACGCTGTGCACGACGATGTCCGCTCCGAGGAGTAATGGTGATTGGTAGAAGGGGGAGAGGAAGGTATTGTCCACGACCACCAGGGGTTTCGCCACGTGGGAACGCGCCAAGGAAACTATGCGGTGTACATCGACAAGCCGTAACGTGGGATTAGTCGGTGATTCTATCCATATCAACTGATGGATTGAACGTTAGATAAGGTGTAGGTCTTGTGTCATGCTGAGAAGGCTTACTTTGGTATTATCCTTGAACGAAGCCAATATCGTATCGTCGTCTGCATTCTCAAAATCAACGAATGTGGATTCCAGACCCTGAGTCTCTGATGCTACTCGTTTGAAATAGCGGAAAGTGCCACCATACACGTCATTCACGCTCACGACGTGTGCGTTGGGTCCAATAGATTGTACGATCGTGGCAGTCGTCGCCGACCCCGACGAAAATGCCAACGCATGTCCACCACCGGCTTCTAGTGACGCGAGGGCTGTTTCGAGAGCATCGCGGTTGGGATTTCCAGACCTCGAATACTCAAATCCCTGTGGGGCGCGTAGAGTCAGATTTTCTCTGTGAGTAGAGAGGGGTTGGCCTCACATACCTTGTGATTGCCGACGCCGTCTTGCTTATAAGTCGTGCTAAGCGATATGGGAGGGATAACAGCGCCAGTGGCAGCATTTGGCTCTGATCCAACGTGGATCGCTCGCGTGCCGAAACCATCGACGACATACGGTAGTTTCTTACGAGTGTGAGTGTCGTTGCCATTCAAGAGAGCACTGGAATAGCTGGTGACGGTCATCGTGTGAGAGTGGGGAGTGTGGGTTTCTAGTTTAGTTAGCAACTGGCAGTGAGTTGGACTGTTTTTATATTGCACACTGGGTGCTCCGACAGGATTGAGTTACAGTATTGCGCCATCGTTCCTTGTTGAGGGGCAGGCATGATGTAAGGTGCATATTTGCACCGACAAGGCTTTGTAAGCCTGCTCAGTCATTCGACAGACTTGTTATTAAGTCAACTTCTTACATTTGGGCGCCTATGCCGAAGCTGACGACGACGACGCTAGGACGTCTCTGGAAGATGGAAGGCTGACTCCGTCCATCAGCCCAGCACTTACCGTAACGCAAGAGCGCGGTAGTATGACGAATACCCTTGGCCTGCGTCTGAAACACTGCTTATATAATGCACACTTGTTTTTCGATCATCGTTGTTCGTATCCTCATTCACAATCTAACAGCCAAGGAAGGATTGCATAGGCGTATTCGAATGAAGAAAAAAAAATAGGGAAGCAAGCAGGATAAAATATAAAGACGGTACAACGAACGAGAGGGAGAAAAATCGGAATGATCATCAGGAGTGTTTTTGTGACAAAACAAACAAAATTGTCTCCTGCGCACATAAGCTTCAAGGTCATACTACTCCTGCCTGACTCGCCATATTACTGCCGCCGTGGCAATACCAAGCACTAAAATACCAGTAGCCAATCTCAAGTTATGCTGGGAGAGACAGGTTAGAACGCTGAGACGAAGGATCATGAAACAACGGACGTCTGATTTGGGCATACTGGACTCGGCACTCGAGTCCGCGCTGACCGCCGTCGACGATTGGCGACCAGGACTGTCTTTGACAGACGGATCAGGGGTTATCAGGTATTGCGTCCCGGATGCAGCACGCTTGCGAGACGATTCCGGCTCGCTGCTGTCATCGGGAATTGAGGGTGATAGAGAACGATCTCGCGTATACCGATCGGAGGTTCGTCGTGAACCGGGATTCGAATGGCTTCCCAAGTCAGCACTCGAAACACCTTCAATCATTTCGATGGAAGAAACCGGGGAGGGAGATCGCGATCTCCCACGACTCGAGCTGGAACGCCGCCTTCGGGACTTGGAGCGACCAGGATTGGACGCAACGCTCACGGGACTCGGGGGTGTTACAAGGCCAGCTCCTCCATTCAGTTTGATATCACCATTAGGAAGGTATGAATGGTG
This sequence comes from Pisolithus albus, assembly GCA_024613165.1. Classification (NCBI taxonomy): domain Eukaryota; kingdom Fungi; phylum Basidiomycota; class Agaricomycetes; order Boletales; family Pisolithaceae; genus Pisolithus; species Pisolithus albus. The sequence goes on along the minus strand of JANFAB010000001.1, from coordinate 321,042 downwards.
TCGCTGGACGGCGATGATGGATGCCACGCTGGCGTTGACCTTGGCATCGAAACCCATTTCCAGTGTTTTAGCCCTATTCTCCCATTCCTCCCTTGCCTTATTGAGTCTCTCGCGCTCTTGAGACCACTCCTCCTGAACAGCACTCCATTGACCCTCAACGCCCTTTTTCCACTCGTTGAGCATCGCCGTGAGCGACTCGCGTTCCTCATCTCTGGGAGGCTCCCGAACGGCTTTAAGGATCTCGGCCTGTGCAGCTTCTTGAGCCGCATTTTGTTGTTGTAGTTGCGACTGAGTGGCTTGTACCATCTCCTCTAGCGTAACGATCTTAGACTGGAGAAGGGATATCGTCGTCTGCGTAGCGGCGTGCTGAGCCTGGAGTGAATTGTTGAATTCAACAGCAGAGTCTATTCGTCCACTGAGTGCCGATAAGCGCTCAGCCAACTCGTCCAAAACAACAGACTCCGCGTCCCGGTTTGGCGTCCCCGCAGGTCGATGCCGTCGTTTGGTGTTTGGCGATTCCTCGTCATCCATGCCCATGCCCGTGGGTTCAGGTGTCCGCGGTCGTCCAAGCTCATCCCTACGACGCCTGCGGTCCTCATCTTCTTCCTCTTCGTTCATGAGTTGATCCTCGTCCTCCTCATCTACTCTCTCCAGCGTATGAGGCACGACAGTGTGAATACTGGACGTGTCGTCATCCTCCCCTCGATACCTCCCACTTCGCAGCTCATCGTGCTGCTCGTTGGCTCGATGAGCACCTTCGTGCCGTAGCAACTCGAACTCCCGTTTACGCTCGTCCATCAGTTCCCGAAGGGTTGCAATGTCTGACTTGATAGCTTCGTGCTCGGCGAGCATGTCTTCCAGCGCACGCACCTTGTCGACATGACTTGCAAGTGACGCTTGGGTCTCGTGCAGCTGGCTACGAAGTTCGTTCAACGCAGGCACCGGAATAGTTCCGGATTCAGATGATTGACCCGCTTCGTTGGTGGTGGGCGGCTGGGGTGGACGCACGGGAGGAAGATTGTGTGGCAGGGGAGGTAAACTCGGTGGCTAAAGGATTTCGATCAAGAACCGCTCCCGATAGTCACCCCAGGCACATACCAGAGAACCACCCAGTGTGTCTTGCAACTCGTTCATAGTGGTCGTTATGGAATGCAATTCTGCACCCGTTTCCCGGCTTTTCTGCAGTTCTCCTTGGAGGCGGCTAAGGATGTGGTCGAATGAGAGTCCACTTTTACCTGGCGGCCTTACGCTCCCGCCCATACCACCCATAACGCCGAGAGCTTGTGACTGTAGAGTTGGCCGTCGTTGAGCGGGCTGAGGCGCTGCTTGACCTTGGCCAAAGGAGAACTGTGAACCTCCAGCCATGCCACTCTGCTGTGCAGAAAGTGCAGGATGATTAGAATTATTTTGCATTTGTTCGAATCGAGCAGCGGTCTGAACATCCTCTTCCGTAAAAACGCACATCACTCGGGCTGCAACCTTGTGGTGAATCGTCGTTTTGTTGTCCTCGCCAATGATGTCGATACCGAATTCCTAGGAAAGGGCATATATGGTCGACTAAGCCCGGGACATAAGGGGGGAAACAAACGTACGACGACATCGTCATTTTTGAGCTCAAAAGGCTCTGACTCGACGCCCTCCGGACTTAGACGCTCCCCGTTTATGAACGTGCCGTTGGAACTCTTGACGTCTTTGATGTATATCTTGTGGACGATTTTTTTAATTGGAAAAATGGTCAAGGGATGGGAGAGCTGAAACCGCGAACCTTGCCACCATCTTCCCATATCTCTGCATGTTGTCTTGACAGTACTTTTGAGTCGAAATACCCGTTTCTTTCTGCAGGGACGGTCTTTGCGTTGGTCTGTCGGCCAATCTTGACGCGTTGGTTTCCAACGAGAGCGATATGCTTAGGTACAAAGGTGTCATTTAGAGGGTAAAGGTAGAGTGCTGGTAGTTGCTGTTGACCGTGTGGTGAAGTGAATGAAGGTGCCGGTGGCATCGCGACTGTCGATTAGTGCGTTCAGGCGGGGGCTGCACGATCCAACGTTGTCAAGCGAGAGGCCTTTTGGTTCGTCTCAGCGGTGAGTCTACGCCACATTTATGCTTATGTCATCCACTGCCCTGCCCCGACTCACTGACAGCCAGCACGCCCTCTTCACGGGTAGTGAAAGCGTTGACGAGGTTTTAGCCCGTATTCCTCATGGAAATTGTATCTATCTTGGTGCCTTCCTTCGAGTGCGCGTTGAACCACTTCTTTCGTTTCCAAGGCTTTCGAGGCTTGAGTCGCTGGTTTTTGAGCAGGCACACTCTCGCCAGGAAAAAGACACCTTCCACTTCCACAAGCAAGCCCGACCTCTGTCCCCGCTGAGCACACCGTCTCGCTCGACCCGTGAAATCGACTAGTGAAGCAAACGGTAAGCCAGACTCGTGTAGTGGAACTGAATTCAATTCGATAATACACGTGTACCCCCCAGCCTGGAGCTTGACCCTTGAAGGTTCACGGGGCGTAACGGGCACAACCGACTTAATTTGTGGACCCACACACCTTCGTTCTCGAGCCATTCATCTCGGTCAACCCTGAACCGACCCTAAATTGTTTCACAAATGCGAGCTTGACGCTCAGTAAGGTTTTTTTCCGTTCTCTGTTTTTACATAAACGTCTTATCCACACACTGATAACGGTTTGACCCACGCAGGCATTGGTTCACTGGTAACTCGTTTTATCAGATGTAGGTCTCGTTCTCGCTCATCAGTACGATTGGTTATCCTGTTACTTTCTGGCGAACATCTCCGTACTGTCGCACACCGTATGAGGTTCGGCATTTCATTTCTCAAGTATGAATCTACTTCGATGACGGTGGGAGTAGGGTTCACTATCTGGCACAGAAATTCGGCACGCCTGCGACTATCGAGGCTACCCCGAGGCTCACGGAAGTGAACATCCCCCTCGACCAATGCTAGGAGCGCGACACGCATGCTTGAAGGCTGCATTCAAACGGAATGTTCATTGGTATGGCACCCAGCTGTCACACGCGCCACTGTGCTGGCACCTCCGGAGATGAAGTACATAGATGCTCGAGGACGGTGTTTTTCTGTGGAAGGATGTCAGTGGGTGTCTTCGTTCAACGCAGTTCTGTGTCCTCATGGTTCGTGCACTCCTGTTTGATATGCCCTTAGGCATGCTATAATCTATCGACAGGTGCCATCGGGGGCTACTGCCGCTCAGCGCCACTACACGATTGTCATCTACGTGTTCTCTTCATATTTGTCACCCCCGCAGGGTCCGCAGTCGCTCCAGGTGCTGTCGATATGAGCACCGAACCCTTCGAGTACAAGGCATTGTTGAGTCTCTTCCTAGCCTTTTCCCCCACGTCGAACTGCTCCGGAACGTTGCAGGTACTTAGGTTAGTACGTGGAACGTCGCTATGTGTGACGACTCGGCACTGATGGTTGGACCAACCATCAACCTCCCCCTTCCAGTTCTGTTATATGGTTGTAGCCACACTAGACGCGCATGCCGGTGTACTGAAATACACGCCGATCACTGTCTCTACCTCTGCAAAGCAACTTCAGAAATCACGGATCAGAAAGTTTTGATTCGTATAGATCGACCTCTCCCTGTGATTCCTTGATTTGGTTGCGACTACCGAAAATGTTGAAGGCCGCGTCAGGCACGCATGTCGGTGTACCGGAACACATGCGAACCGCTGTCTCCGCGAGTGTTCATATCCGTGGAGCAACTCCAGCTGTCGCGGATCAAATCCGTCTGATTCGAATGGGCCAGTGACCTCTCTCACCACGTGCACTACCCCGATGCTCTTGCGTATTCGCAAAGTTCTCTGAATGCGCCCAGACCCGCCATAATGGTAGCCGATTCGGAGGGCGGCTTTCGGGAAAGATTTCGCGATCTGTTTGTAGAGTTTTTCTTTGCGCTTTCCTCGGTACGAACTGTACAAGATGATGCACCGTGAACCGGATCATTCGCTTGCATAGCTCGAGGTTCCTACGGGTCCGCTGCCCTCTTCTCGAGGCCGCGGGTAGGCCGGAGCGAATGCACGCAAGGCGATCTGTGAAGTTAGAAAGAGGCATCAGGAACGAGACCATGTGGCGGCAATGCGCATACACACGTCCACCGTATTTTGGGATCTTTCTCTGCACCCCCCCTCCAAGGGATCCCAGTTTCAACAAGCCTCAGTGGCGCACCTACCTTCATCAGCTGCCCTAGCGCTACCCCTTCCCCAATCACTCATCCAGAGCCAGAGTAAGCTATGTGGGCCGGACGTTCCCCACATATGTCAAGGGAGAAGATTGGGATGAGTCGTTGCAAATCTCTCTCCTTCTAAAAACTTGAGGTCGAGAACCATTGATAGAATTCCCAATTCCATTCCTACTCTTTCGGGCTCGCTTTATGCGGAAATAATAGGGATCGGGAACAAGCTCTCGCTGCAGGGACGCATGGAGCGCTCACCACGCCTTTTAAAGGGAGGCAGACTCCTCGGGGAGGCGATTCTGCAGGTGCCCGTGGTCGACCGGATGCACTAGGTAGCACTCTGTTGCGTACTTGCGGACATTGCGGGCCATGCCGCCCTCAGGGTGAAGACGTACCTGAGTCCATTATTCGCCTGGTCAAAAAATGCCGAGTTGTCCCCCGCGGTGTGCCGGGATTGGGTCGAACCGTCGGTTTGTGCTTGGTGTTTCAGCGCAGGCATATTTTAGATGCCTTCATCTTGACTTCAGTCATCGATCACCTTGCGCAGCCTCATCGCTTTGCTCTAAAGAGTACCGCGTCCAAGGGAGCTAATTTTCTTCTCCTGTTCCTGATGCACAACTCGACGGCGGTCATTGCTGCTCATGGGGATGACTTGATGACCCGTGTCGACGAATGACAAATCTGACCTTTGAGAGTCCACGGACATGGGTTGAAAAAATCGAAGTGCGACGAGTACGGCACTGAGCAAGAAGACAGTGACGGAACCGAATCATGGATGGCGCGGAGGATGCTTTCCAACAGACGTTCGAGATGAACGTTCGAAATGAGCGTTCAACAAACTTCCAGAAAACCAGCCAAGCCCCCAGCCCCTCATGGCCCGAAGCATTCGAGACCGGTTGAGACCACGGGTAGGAGATCAAGGAACAAACCTTAATCCTTTGGAATGGGCGGCGTTGTCTTATGCGAACAGCTGTAATGCTTTTGATCCCCACTTACCCTCCCTGACTGGTCCAATGTACCCATTCTCCACCATCGAGGTAGAAATCTATGTAACTGTTGCAACAATGTCCGTTTGGTGGGTGGGCTACAAAAAATGTCGAGGCAACTTGCCTTGAATAATAAGAGAAAATTTCGGGGAACGCCAAGGACGGTGACCATCTCGATGATCAATAAATGATTGGCGGGGCCAGTGGGCTTCGTGTTCTCCTTACCAGTTCATCGGACTCGGTGGCCCAGACCCAGGCCAACCACTTCACCTTCCATTTATGGCCAGCAATCATGACGTAAACTCCGTCCCAGCTGACCAGCGCCGGCATCAATCCTCGCACAGCAAAAAATATGTAATTCGGATAACTTCAGTCTTGGAAAAAAAAAGGTATAAAAGCAAACAGTGGTTCGTCTGCTTTTTCTCCATCGACTACCAAGTCTTTTCTGCTCCTCTTTGCCTGCAACCCACACTCGTTTACCAACTCAACCAACCACTCTCTTTACAACTCTCTAAACATGTTCTCCCGTGTCTTCGCCGTTGCCTCCCTTGCCGCTCTCGCCCTCGCTGGCCCCCTCAGCGCACGCGGCGGCGACCAGTGCAACACCGGTACCATTCAGTGCTGCCAGCAAGTCCAGCAGGTGACATTTCCCCCATATTCGCTCCCTCTTCGGGTCAACTGATGCTGTCTAGGCATCGTACTACCAATCCGCCTTCCAAGAACTTGGCTTGGGTGAGCTCCTCGCCGGTGTCACTGGTCAAATCGGTACCCAGTGCAGCCCCATTTCTGTGGTCGGCGCCAGTAACGGTGCCCAGTGCAATGCTCAGACTGTTTGCTGCACCAACACCCAATTCGTGCGTCTCGCGCATACACACGCGTCGTGCATGCTGGTTGTACTAACTTCTCAAATTCACAGAACGGCCTCATCAACATTGGTTGCATGCCCATCAATGTCAATGCCTAAACGGAGCCGAGTGTTATCTCACCCGTGGACTCTTCTCTCCCAATCAAAGTATCCTTTGCTTGGTGATACCTCGTATACGTAGCACTTGCTCCAAGTGTATAGCCTCTTAATGCACTGGGTTTTGTGGACCTTGAAGGATGTGAACTAGCGTGAGGAGAGTCGTCACTCGACGCGGCACTCTGGGATGCAGCTAGTAACGTGCGCGATGCAGTTTTCACTTCCGAACAATCAGGTTTGGGTAATTCAGGTACGGTCGCGACTCAAGCTACTAGATTGCGAACTTGGCAGCACAACTTCACAGGGTTGTATCGCATGATCGTCCATTCTTGAGCGAGAGCGAGTAGGCTGCATCGTTGATCTTGCGCACATACACCCCGCGGAGGGGATATGCTTGAATTTGGAGTAGGTTTGGATTCCGAGAAGAGTTCCGCAAATGGAATCTTTGGCAAGTAAGGTAACTTGCCCAGTGAAGACGGCTGACGGATGGCGCGTGGCGTTGCACCTCCCTTCTGCTCTCCTTGCTCTCTCCCCCACCCCACTCCGGTCTTCTTCGCTATGCGTATGTGGATATAGCTTCTTCTCGTTCTTGTTTGCGCGAAGTTGCTCACGGCCAATCACTTGTTGTACCAGCTATGATTGTCATATTGGCACTGGCAAGGCCTCCTGGTCGTAATGGCATAGTCGCCTGCTACCGAGCGAAGAGAAGTGAGATGGAGAATAACACGACTGTCGGATCCTGATCATACTCCAGGTCCGTCGTTACGGAATTCCTCCTCGAAGTTCTGAGGACGCCATTATTCTACATGGCCTTTACGAGGGGGTCTTCTGTGGTTATCGTCATGGAATATATCAGAGGTTTGCCACGCGTCCGATGTCATGAGGGTTGCCGATGCGTTTAAGTCTCTTCTCGACATGATGAGGTTCTTCGATCAGAACCAATTCCGTCCCAGCCTCGTCGTCAAAAATGCCATGAAGCACCCTTTCTTTGAACGGGGGTTGGCTCGCCGTACATACCAGACAGCCAACGATTTGGGTATACATGCGAACGGCGTAAGTATACATCGCTGTTCCTGAAGCTTTCCTGACTTGGATGGGTAGTAGGTCCTCGAGATGGAAAAAAAAGGACCAAGTCGCACATGGCAGATTCAACTTCGCAGAAGCCCTTTGATCTGGCGAAATCCACACTGAGTTTTGAAGGATCCGGGAGATCCAAATGGTCCAAAATGACCTCATCAATGTCTGATACGTGTCTCCTGTGTAGGCCACCCAACCTTACACTCTTTTTCAGAAATGTATCCGTGCTCTTCTACCATATAGTGGTGCCTGCATGCGACGAAGTCGGCTACATCGGGTCGTAGAGGTGGCACCTGGGAAGACCTTGATACAGTAGATGAGGAAGGAGCACGGTGTCGCATTGGTCACCGCCGGTGAGCATATCGACGATTATGACCATCAGCGTCAACAAGGATAGTCCCTGGTGGTGGATATGGGCCATCCATGTGACTGAAGGGGTATACGACGATCTCCATAGACATCGATTCAATGGCGGTCGCATGACGGAGGATGGCACAGTTCATCATACTTGACATAATTTCAAAACCTTCATAAGCCCACCAGCCGAATAATTGAATCCACTCATTCTCGCCGGTACCGACGGTATTTTGGGGGGAGTGTAGAAGAGGTGCCCAAGGACGCTCTGGCTCTTGAAAAGACCAAAACCCAGCGACGTCGCTACGAAACACAGTCAAAGCACCTATCGTCCCCACCTTCCTCGCCAACTCGTCCTCAAACGACTCCCAAATTTCGGCATTCTCCTCCTCGATGTCCTCCCTCCGAGCAGCTATTTCGCCTTTGTAGTCGCAATAATACCATGCCCAATCTTGCAGACGATAGACTCGAGAGCATCCTGGAAGGCCTTGGCGCCAAGGTGAATAATGTCATAACGAGGGATTTCGTTATTTATTTATTTTCTTACGGTGGTAGGTGTCATTGGCAGATTGGCAGGGCGGGAGAGCGACATGGCAAGGTGTAAGGAGGAAGATGCAATCGCTCTCCCTGCCTTCATTGAGATAGAGGCCACCAGTGCCTTTGAAGGGAAGGCACGAGAAGCGATTGGGATACCAAGAGCAGGAGTACATGGGCCGCATACTCGTCAGCTGTTGGGTGAAGGGAAAGGGACGTGACTGAGGAGTTTCGGTCCAGTGGATGGAGTGCCCATTTGGGAGACGGACAAGGAGTTGGAGGGAGGTGGGCTCGTTGAAGGGCACATGAAAGTCCATCTTTACGATGTTCTTCCCAATGATCTCGCCTTCGGAAACTGCAGTAGCGGTGGAAGAGACGGCACTATGTATCATCCTTGAACTATTCCTCGAATTCCTGTTCGGAGGACACAGGAAAGAAAGGAAAAGCGCGAAAGGTTAGGACGAGGAGATGGTAAAAAGCTAAAGAAGGAGCTCACCAATGACAGTCGTGAATGTGGTAGTGCATGCGTAAGGTTTTATATGGCGTATTGTATCCTGAAGAAAATCAAGTTACAACCGCCTTTGGGTAAGTTATAATTACCCCAAGCATTTGAGGAGGCATTACATCAGGAAAATCATTTTGACAGGTAGCAACATGTGTCAGGTACATAGTGACATACAGCTTCCATAGCACTATATAGCATCAGGTACATTTTCCATATTGATATGAAGCTGTCACCAAGTGATATGAAGTGCTACATAGCTACCATAGCAATGGATAATCATCTACTAGGAAGCTGTAGACATGGTAGCACACTATGATTTCTACAAAGACAAAGCTACCTACATAGTAATGAGGCAGATTATTCATACTGTTGTATCTCATTCAGTTCAGACACAAAGTTAATAAACTGTCTATGAGGCACATATACCCTGACATGTGCACACATGACTGTAGCCCGAACATGTATTTAGCAAAGTCAGTCTATCATATTTTACTTCTACTTAGTGCAAGAAATTTGCGGGTTGCAGTTGGACTTATCGCTGCACCCAGGAATTGATGTTTGTTGATGTTTGCATCGACTGTACAGTTTAGCTCAGCCACAGTACTCAGCACTCCGCCGTCAAGCTGCAGAGTCCTACGCATCTCGGCTTCTGCACCACTGCCACTCGGGAAACATCCACGCCGCATACAACATTGTCCTTCTGGGCAACGTCGTCGACTCGCTTTCCTTGGGGCTACTCTGCCCCACACACATGCTGGTTACACGTGCTGTCTTACCTATGAAAAAACGAGGCATGGCTCAACTCATCAGTTCTAATATTTCAATGCAAGGTTGGTCGTTTTCTTCTGATCAATCAGTCGGTTTTTTTCCCTCGAAATCATACAGCACAGCCACCCATCTTGGCCTGATGACGACGACGACGAAAGACCATCCGATTGTTTGACGACGACCCTCACATTGTCAAGCCACTCACTCTTGTTGTTGTCGTTGCCGCCTTTTACTTGGATGATGACGCGTAAATGATCAAGCTTTGCCTTTGTTTCCACAGGGCAAGCTCTCGGTGCAGCAGCTACGGCGCTGTTCGCAGTGCACGTATCCTTGCCTGTGATCGTTTTCCTTACAACCCTTTCATTGTTGTACACGAAGCCGTTTCCCTCTCCTTCCCCATCACCGATCACCCCATCTGGTCATGCGTCCCGAGGACAACTGTCATCCTCGTCTTTCTTTCTCTCTCTGCCCTCTCTTTTCTCATTGACGGGCTGGCTTAGATCACTTATACTGTCTTCAACAGAGCGTGGAGTCTCGGGACTGGTATCCCTCTTGCCTTTGTCCTCGGACTGGTCACATATGCAGGCTTGGCTGCTCTCGGAGCCTGGAAGGACATCAACAATGTCCAGGTGTGGTTCCTTACTTGCGTCAGACTCGCCATTGCTATAGCTCTGGCGTTAGACATCACGCAGGTCGCCCTTACACTGTCCAACAACGCACGTGATAAGTACACAGCCCTGAAGTATGTGTTCTCTGCTAACGTACTACCTGTTGTTCCAGCATCTTTAGACCGAGCCCATCTCTGCAGCGATCCTAAATTGTCCAAGTGTATCCCTGACATTTTCTACCTCCTCGCTGTCACGCACCAAAGGTGTTTGGCGACGTGAGCATGGACTCAGAAGCTGAATGATGAAGAATGGAGAAGCCTAGCCCTAATGCGAAGAATGACTGATATTGCCAGCAGTCATCCATCGCACAAGAACCATCCTTAACGTTAGGGAAGAAACCGCTCGAGCGCCCGAAAAAACTTTTTGAGTGCTAGTTTACGGCATTCCGATTTTTCGAATATCTCCGTCAATTCTAAAGATATCGACACCATTCCCACGCTCACAGGAAGCTCTCGACCACGCCATCCTTCCTACCAAATTTGGTAACGATCCGCGCACTCCACGATTTTCTGCATCATTTCTACCAACGAACGCCCATTTCGCCAATATTTATCGTAATGGCCACCTCCTCGACTGTCTCTTCGCTCGTGTCCTTTGCTAGGGAGAATAACTACGAGTACCTGCCAGGAATCCCCACTAGCTCTCGCCCCGAAGCCTCCTGGTTCATCCCTCCCTCGTCCATGACCTCCCATCCTATCGCTCTGGGACAGCGCATTCTTCTCGTCAGTCTGACGTCGAGGAAGACGTTCTTTGGTTGCCTCAAGTCTGTCGTCAGGCTTGAGAGGTCTTATGTGGTTGTTTCGGTCTCTCCAGTCGAAAAGGATTACGGATTTTTCCTTCCTGCCCCCTGCAACGTCTACCTCTCAATCTCGTCTTTCGTTCTCCCAAAATTGCGACAGCTGCAGTACCAACTACTCTCATCTACACTATCTGATCGCATTCATGACGATTTTGAGGCACTTCTCCCTGCCCTCATTGGAGAAGACGGCCCCTCCTCCTCCTCATGCCCTCCAGAGCACTAGTTGCACCTGGTACAGGTCGCTTTGCAGAGAGGAGAGAGGGGGGAAAGTTGCGAAATCCTAAGCCCTGACTACCCTGGAGACCCCCAAAGTTGGCCCCTGGCAGAAATCCCCACAGTTCTTCTTTCGGATGCGCAGCATATCGCCCCAACGAATCTGGATCTCAGATCTAGGAGTCAGAGTGACTCATTTGCAGTCATACCCCCTTATTCAGCAGTGACCAGTGCGCTTACTCATCCCCCTTTCTGTCGCATTATTCATCCGTTCCTTAATGACTCATTCTATTTCAAATGATTTGTGATATTCTTCGTCATGCTGACTGATTTTACTTACCAATCGCTTACTGTCCTTACTCAGCCTTGCTCGGCCTTACCAATCCTTTACCAATCCTCTTACCAATCGCTTACAAACCCATTACAAAGTGTTTCCCTCTATTTACTTCAGGCTGCGCTACCTTTTGTATATAAGTACCAATACGTCGCAGCAAGTAGCATACACACGCAAGCAAGTAGCCCCCCCACATAGGATACCGTCCCCTTTGTAGTGAGACTGCTGCCCAATCATTATCTTCATTATCTGCCTTATTATCGTCGCTCTGAAGCTTTCTTATTCATCATTCACTGCTGCAGTATTTGAGACTCCATTAAGGGTCTACTTACTGTAATCTTTGTCATTCTACGTCGCTTCTAGGCTCTGAGTAGCCTATAAATCTTCGCTTTTCTGTCCTCCCCCTGCTCCCCCCTCGTCAGGAGCACCTTCCCTTCTGCCCTAGTCGTCTAGGTGTGCAGAACCCCTCCCCCTCTTCGCTGTAACCGATCCCTCGAGCCAAAGTCCGCGTAGGTAAACCACCAACTCGGCAATTGTCTTTGTGTTGGGTTTTTTTTGGTGTTTTCACCATAGATCCACACGTCGACTCACATCTGGAGCCCACCGCGAGGGGTGGTTACATTTGGCTTGAAATCCATCTCATTTTCTTCGTAAACGACTCCTACATCGTCTGCCCTATTGAAATCTTCGTCATCGCCAATAACCATCCATTCCACCCCGTCGCAACTCGCCTTTTCGACCGCCAATTCCCCTCAGAATAATCCCCATACTTTCCCACCATGTCTTCGACCACTGCGAACCCACTTATGCCAGTGCAAGCTCAGGCAGCTGCATCTGTTAATTCTGCTCGTTCTGTACTCACTATGCCACTTCTTGGAACCAAATCTTCCCCAGAACTCTTCCAGGGCGACTGCTCTCGAGTTCAAACCTTCCTCGACCACTATGAGCGACTCTGTGCCTTCCATAATGTCACTTCGGACCATGATATGGTCGCCTCAATCCTCCCTTACTGCAATACTCGTGTCAGAGAGATCATCGAAGGAATGCCTCACTTCCATACCCCCAACTGGGCCAGATTGAAGGCCAGTTTACTTCGCTACTTCGATGCCGACATCTTCGACGAAAGGTTCTTCGAAAGGGACCTGAAATCTCTTGTGCTGCGATTCAGGAATCATCCCATCATGTCCCTGCATGATTTCCGAGCCTATAACCGAGAGTTCACTCGAGTTGGAGGCTGGATGAAGCACAAGGGAAAGCTCACTGAACACGAACACGATCGCTACTTTTGGGCTGGACTTTCTCCTTTGTTTCGAAGCTCTGTAGAGGGTAGACTCAAGCAGAAGGACCCCAACCTTGATGTCAGCATACCTTTCCCCTATGACGAAGTTTGTAGAGCTGCAGAAGAGGTGCTGCGTCGAGATCGGTTCGATGCAGATGACCTTGACCTCCTCGGTCCTCGATCCATATCCAGTCTTTCAGAGAAGGAGAATATCCCTCCACAGCAGCATGATGCGAGGGGAGGGAGTGTCCGACCGCTTCTACCACCCCAGGATGCCAGGAGAAACTTGGAGACACTGGAGAGGGAGGGAAGCATGGCTCAGAAGCAGGATGAGGTCGAAACCCTGATAAAATCCTTATCTCGTATGTCCTTAAACGATCCAGATTACTCATTGCTCTATTATCGAGCCATCAAGATGGATCCCGATGCTGCAAAGGTGATTCGTCCCCCAGCACTCCACTCCGCCCCTGTTCCTAGCTCCACTGCGCCCCCTGTCAGTCCGAATTCATCCCAGGCACGCCCCCAGAGGAAGCCCATCGTCTGCTTTGGCTGTGGAGTCACTGGACATGGCCTAGACACCTGCGATGCGATCAATGATCTTATCAAGAAGGGTTCTTTAGCTAGAGATGACAACCATCGCGTCATATATCCCAATGGGCAGCGCATCTACAGGAATGGTGATGAAACGATCTTGCAGGCTTATGAGAGATCTGTGAAGCCGACCCAATCCTCCAGTAGTGTCCACTTTGTTATCCATGAAGAAGCCGATGAATTTCTTGGAGCAGAGATCTATGAGTTAGAGGATGACGCTATTGTTGCTGCTGCAGAGAGAAATGCGAAAATCTCGAAGGATAAGCGAAGGGAAGTCTTCGATGGGGTGCTCCTCCCACCTCGGAACCATGGGAAGGGCAAAGAGAGGGAATTTCCGAAGCAATCTACCTCATCGACACCTGCCAATCAGCCTCAGCCACCATCAGCCCCACACTCTGATCGCCTATCAGCCCCACAATTTGATCGCCCATCAGCCCCTATCCATCAGCCATCAAATCAATCTTATCCGACACCTGTCGCACAGCCACCTGTCAATGTCACTGCGCCCAAAGCCCCTGTCTTTGTTCCTGTCGATGTCCATCGTCGTGGCTTTGATGGGAATGATGATGATGCCATCATGGAAGATGAATCCATCAATAAACCTTCGCAACAGGCCTCTGAGTCCCCTGCAGACAAGGGGAGGAAACCCAAGGCCCCTGCTGCCATGACTTCACCATTATCTCAATCAGCTGACCCAAAGGCTATTGTGGATTGCATTCTGGCTACCCCTATGACCCTTTCATTGGGGGAAGTGATAGGAGCATCAAGGGACGTCTCTCATCATCTTCAGGAACTCATCAGATACAAGCATCAACCCATCACTCAATCTGTCAGAACTGTCGATGGGACCCCTCCCATCAGTTCTTATCTCACTTTGACATCTAGCCCCTTAATCACAATTAATCTCACCTGTAATGGTCGACAGGTGACAGCTGTCATCGACTCAGGCTCCACCCTTAATGTGGTCAAATCGAGTATAGCACGATCTGTCATTCAGATGCCCATCGACATCTCAAGATGCATCAATATGAAGGATGCCAATGGTGGAGTATCAATGCTTACTGGTCTAATCAAAGATGTACCGCTCTTCTGTGGTGCTGCTAGGACCTGGACCAATCTATTTGTTGCCCCTGATGTCGATGCAGGCTTTGATTTGCTTCTAGGCCGCCCCTGGGCACATGGGAATGCTGTCAGCATCGTTGAGAGAGGCTCTGGTACCTTTGTAGTCTTTGGATCAGACAAAGATCATCCCCTCGAGCTCTGTGTCACTGAAGGGACTGCTGAACCGACTGCTACTGCTCTCATGGCGACTCTCCAGCCCTCTAGCTTCGAAGAAGACTCTGGGACTCTTGCAGATGATGAAGCTTCAACTGATTCCTCTCCTACTGGATCGCCTATTACCTTTGCACCACCTTCCCCACCTTCTGGGACTCCCAATTCGACTCTTCTCTATCCAGACTCGACTCCAGATGGCATAGATGGCGCCTTTGGACTTCCAGAGTTCCATCCCATCCCTATCATCACTGTGGAGCCACCGTCTAGCCCTCCACCTTTGAATCTTCTTTGTACACTCACTGAGGAGTTACAGGCCACCGAGATGAATGGATTGGAGGATGATCCCTTTGTTGCTGCGATGCGTCATCAGATTAGGAGGGAAGAGCGTCTGTCTCTCACTGCACTTCTTGCTGGGCTCACTCGTCAGTATCCCAACTTCTTCCACATCTACTTTGACTCGGATTATGCCCTTGCTGGTGAAAGAGGCATTGATCAGGACGACCACTACTATCAGGACTTCCTCTTACTGCATACCTACCTTGTGCAGCGCATCCCTGGTACCCCATGGCGCGATCGTAACCAGTTTGGAGGCTCTGCCTATGTACGCTTCTATCCCAATCCTCGCCCTGACCCTGTGGATCAGAGTCCACCTCCCAACGACCCCATCCTATCCCCTGATCCTCCTGAAGCTCCAGATAATCCATCCCTGCACTCTCAGTCGAATATTTTGTCCTCTATGGACGAAGGTCCTCTTCATCCTCCTTCGTCCCATTCGCAAATGAATATTGCGCCTGCTGAAGCCCCAAATCCTCCACCTTCACCCATTTCCAACACTACTTATCTCGAAGTGCCCCCTGTCGATTTATCCGAGTCTTCACTCTTGTTTCAGGTCGAAGATCCACCTCCTGAGCCTCATCTATCGAATTCTTGCCCCCTTCGCTGCACCTCTCATTGCGTCGCCTCTGAAATGTTCGACGACTTGCCTGGACAGTCTATATCCTACAGCAAGATGGTGCTGCATCTTACTTCGACCAAGTATGTCTCCTTGCCTGATGGTCTTGGAGAAGATGAAGTGCTGGAATTGGGCCCTGTTTTCCATGGATGTCAGTTTGTTGATAAGATCGTGAGGGATGAAGCGGATGAAGAAGCTCCTGATCTCCTCGTCTTCATGAGTATTGTTGGTTTCCCTCCCTATGTCGATGTGTCCCATCCCCCATCATCGCATTTCGACCATCTGCCTGCTACTCTGTCTCCCATTCTATCGGACATGTTCGAACTGGGTGTTAACTCGCGTTTCCATCTCCCCAACCATCCACTCATCATGCCGGCACCACCTGCAGATCCTCGACATGCCCTCGACATTATGGCCGATGGAGAGAAGATTGCCATGCCAGGATCTTATAGTCAAGTATCCCTGCATCATACCTCGACGGGATGGGTAGCTCAACTCCAAGACCCGGAAGTGAACGAGGTAGGAGACTCATCTACTGCTGTTGATGTGTCGCAATCCTACACCCCACCTGGTCTTCCCCTCCTTGCCAATGCTATCAATCATGTCTCAGCCAGTCATCATCCACCCCCGTTCGAAGCAATTTCCTACCCAGATTATCCCCCTACTCCCTCGGATACAGCTACTCTCAGTACCACTGCGCAGCTTCACCAGGATATCTTTGGATCTGACTCCTTTCACTTTCAGACTTCATCCTGGCCCTCTGATGAGTCTATTTTCTGAATTTTCCGATTTTACTTACTGTTTTTCTTTTGATTCTTATGCTTCTCCTTTGATTTCTTATGCTACTCACTTCGACCGAGAAGTCGTTAAACTCCTAAATCCACAGACAATTCTTCGCTCTCATACTCCTGTATCACCACCTACTATGCCTGCCTCGGTTCAGTGCTTCGAAAAATCCTTTTACTGTAATTTTTCATGTTCTCCTTCGCCTTCCAGACCCCTAACTTCTCCAGACTCGTTATCTATTCAAAATAACAAAAAGCCACAAAAAATCTTTTTCTCTTTATCTGATTTCCTTGATTTGTTACGTTTTAGACGCTCTCTTGTTACAGATACAGAAAACCCAGATATCGACAATGTACGCTCAGTATATGGCGCTTATAAACGTGTTGATCGCAAGGTCAAACCCGTTCCGGGCGTTTATCCAGAAGACGCACACGTTCACCGCCGTTTCCCGGAAGACCCCCTTAAATCCCTTATTCCACTCACGCCTCACCCCCCTACTTTTGTTCCCACAAAGAAGCTTACCAAGGAACGCCTGCACTCCATGAAATTAAATGCCGACAACTTCTTGTGGCCAGAAGAGGAAAAACTTTTTTGCCACATAATGAAGCTAAACGAGCGCGCGCTTGCCTTTGACGAATCGGAACGTGGCAACTTCAGATCTGATTACTTCTCGCCTTACATAATCCCTGTCCTGCCCCACGAGCCATGGGAATATCGTAACATTCCGATCCCGCCCGGTATCCGAGACCGAGTCATACAGCTTCTTCGGGATAAGATTGCAGCCGGACTCTATGAACCGGCTCAGTCCTCCTATCGCTCAAAATGGTTTTGTGTTATGAAGAAGAACGGAAAGATCCAAATCGTCCATGATCTGCAGCCACTCAATAAGGTTACAATTCGGGACGCTGGTGTTCCTCCTATCTTGGACGACTTTGTGGAGCCGTTCGCTGGCCGGCAATGCTATACCGTGTTTGATCTCTTCTCCGGCTTCGACGCACGCCAACTTCACCCCGATAGCCGAGATCTTACCTCATTCCTGACGCCGCTTGGCTTGCTACGCCATACTGCCATGCCTCAAGGCTACACCAACTCGCCATCGGAATTCCAGAATTGCACAGCATTCATTCTTCAGGACGAAATCCCTCACATTGCCAATGTTTTCATCGACGATCTGCCTATCAAAGGCCCTGCTACACATTACGAAGATGCCAATGGCCATGCTGAAACATTAGCCGAGAATTCTGGCATCCGGCGCTTCATTTGGGAACATGCCAATGACGTACATCGGATCATGCATCGATTTGCTCATGCCGGAGGAACGTTTTCCAGTCCCAAATCTCAGATCTGCCAACCTCGTGTGACTATTCTTGGCCAAACCTGCCATCCTCGTGGTCGTTCCCCTGACGACAGCAAGGTGAAGAAGATTGTGAATTGGCCAACGCTCCTTACGCCCAAAGATGTACGGTCGTTCCTAGGCCTCTGTGGTACCGTTCGTATCTGGATTGCGAACTACTCGCAGCTGGCTCGGCCGCTGGTCGACCTCTATCGCAAGAATGCTCCGTTCGAATGGGGAGAGCCCCAACAGGAGGCGTTTGACGCCTTGAAGCTCGCCGTTTCGACTGCTCCTGCCCTTCGCCCCATTGACTACTCATCTGATTCCCCTGTCGTTCTTTCCGTCGACACCAGCAATGTCGCCATAGGATTCATTCTTTCGCAGTATGACTCAGAAGGACGCAAACGCCCTGCTCGCTACGGTTCACTCCCTATCAACGAACGAGAATCACGCTACAGCCAGCCTAAGCTGGAGCTTTACGGTCTTTTCAGAGCACTACGACACTACCGTCTCCATCTTTACGGTGTTCGTCACCTATGGATCGAAGTCGACGCCAAGTATATCAAGGGTATGCTTAACGACCCAGATCTTCAGCCCAATGCAACGATCAATCGCTGGATCGAAGGTATACTCCTCTTTGACTTCAGGTTGATCCATGTACCCGCTATCAAGCACCGTGGTCCGGATGCACTCTCTCGTCGTCAACCTACCGAGGAAGACTACGAGGAGGGCCGTATTGATGCAGAGGAAGCCGACGATTGGTTAGAGAACGTTCTTTTCTTTGCAGAAACTCATCCCCTTCCTTATGATGCCATGACGCTCCCATCGTTCCTTTCCAATGATACGACCCAAGACGCCCAGTTACGCCAAATCCTACACTTCCTTCGCACCACCGAACTTCCCATTTTCCCTTCCAACACCTCTCGAAAGCGATTCATTCGCAGATCCTTGCAGTTCTTCCTCCGTGGAAGCCATCTCTTTAAACGTCGAGGTTCCCGTACCCCTGTCAAAGTTATCTTCGACCCAGATCTTCGTGCACAGATACTGAATCAAGCCCATGAAGAACTCGGTCACAGAGGCGTCTTTGGAGTCTTTCAGACGGTCAGAGAGCGCTTCTATTGGCCCCAGATGTACAAGGATGTCGCCCATCACGTTCGCTCATGCCATGCATGCCAGATTCGCAGCACTCGTAAAACCGAAATCCCCATCACGATCTCTGCATCCCCCCGAATCTTCATGAAGGTTTATGTCGACATCATGCTCATGCCCAAAGCCCGTGGCTATCGCTATCTCGTTGCTGCTCGAGATGATCTTTCCCTCGCAGCAGAAGGCCGTGCTCTCAGACATGCCAATGTGGATAATCTCGCCAAGTTCTTTTGGGAAGAGATACTCTGTCGATATGGAACGGTCTCTCAGATTGTCACTGACAATGGCAGTGAGATCAAGGGTGCTTTCGAGAAACTCATGCAGGGCTATTCTATCCCTCAGATTCGCATCTCGCCCTACAATTCTCGAGCTAATGGAGTTGTGGAGCGAGGACACTTTACCATTCGAGAAGCTATCGTTAAGGCTTGCGAAGGCGATCTCAATCTCTGGCCTACCAAGGTCCATCATGCTTTCTTTGCAGACAAAGTGACGACTCGACGGTCTACTGGATTCAGCCCCTACTTCCTCCTTCATGGTCTCGATCCCATTCTCCCATTCGATCTCTTTGAATCTACGTATCTCGTTGAAGGATTTTATTCTGGAATGAGCTCAGAGGAGCTTCTTTCACTTCGCATTCGCCAATTGGAGAAGAGACAAGATGATATCCATGCCGCCTTTACTACCCTACAGAAGTCACGCCTACGATCCAAAGACCAGTTCGAAAGAAAGTATGCCCTACGCCTTGCAAAGTCATCATACCAGCCTGGAGACCTTGTCTTGGTTCGCAATAGCCAGGTTGAGAAGGAGCTTGATCGAAAATCGAAGCCGCGGTACCTTGGTCCCTATGAAGTCGTTCGTTGCACCAAGGGAGGCTCCTACGTCCTCAAAGAACTCGATGGCACTATCTCTAGACGAGGCATTGCTGCATTCCGACTCATTCCCTACTACTCACGTGACACTCCTTTACCTGACGATATCCTCCTCAGTGGAGACGACGAGCCAAGCAATGACGATGACGAAGATGACGACGAGAACGAAAATAACGCTTATGACTCTGATGAATTCTCATGATTTCCTTCACTACTTTTCATTTATCTCCAGCCACTCCTTTCAGATTTTTTTTCTTTTCTTTGTTTCACCCGTTTGTGTTTGCTGCATTGGTCGCAATCGGGGACGATTGCATTTCTTGTTGCTGGCGGATGTCACGCACCAAAGGTGTTTGGCGACGTGAGCATGGACTCAGAAGCTGAATGATGAAGAACGGAGAAGCCTAGCCCTAATGCGAAGAATGACTGATATTGCCAGCAGTCATCCATCGCACAAGAACCATCCTTAACGTTAGGGAAGAAACCGCTCGAGCGCCCGAAAAAACTTTTTGAGTGCTAGTTTACGGCATTCCGATTTTTCGAATATCTCCGTCAATTCTAAAGATATCGACACCATTCCCACGCTCACAGGAAGCTCTCGACCACGCCATCCTTCCTACCAAATTTGGTAACGATCCGCGCACTCCACGATTTTCTGCATCATTTCTACCAACGAACGCCCATTTCGCCAATATTTATCGTAATGGCCACCTCCTCGACTGTCTCTTCGCTCGTGTCCTTTGCTAGGGAGAATAACTACGAGTACCTGCCAGGAATCCCCACTAGCTCTCGCCCCGAAGCCTCCTGGTTCATCCCTCCCTCGTCCATGACCTCCCATCCTATCGCTCTGGGACAGCGCATTCTTCTCGTCAGTCTGACGTCGAGGAAGACGTTCTTTGGTTGCCTCAAGTCTGTCGTCAGGCTTGAGAGGTCTTATGTGGTTGTTTCGGTCTCTCCAGTCGAAAAGGATTACGGATTTTTCCTTCCTGCCCCCTGCAACGTCTACCTCTCAATCTCGTCTTTCGTTCTCCCAAAATTGCGACAGCTGCAGTACCAACTACTCTCATCTACACTATCTGATCGCATTCATGACGATTTTGAGGCACTTCTCCCTGCCCTCATTGGAGAAGACGGCCCCTCCTCCTCCTCATGCCCTCCAGAGCACTAGTTGCACCTGGTACAGGTCGCTTTGCAGAGAGGAGAGAGGGGGGAAAGTTGCGAAATCCTAAGCCCTGACTACCCTGGAGACCCCCAAAGTTGGCCCCTGGCAGAAATCCCCACAGTTCTTCTTTCGGATGCGCAGCATATCGCCCCAACGAATCTGGATCTCAGATCTAGGAGTCAGAGTGACTCATTTGCAGTCATACCCCCTTATTCAGCAGTGACCAGTGCGCTTACTCATCCCCCTTTCTGTCGCATTATTCATCCGTTCCTTAATGACTCATTCTATTTCAAATGATTTGTGATATTCTTCGTCATGCTGACTGATTTTACTTACCAATCGCTTACTGTCCTTACTCAGCCTTGCTCGGCCTTACCAATCCTTTACCAATCCTCTTACCAATCGCTTACAAACCCATTACAAAGTGTTTCCCTCTATTTACTTCAGGCTGCGCTACCTTTTGTATATAAGTACCAATACGTCGCAGCAAGTAGCATACACACGCAAGCAAGTAGCCCCCCCACATAGGATACCGTCCCCTTTGTAGTGAGACTGCTGCCCAATCATTATCTTCATTATCTGCCTTATTATCGTCGCTCTGAAGCTTTCTTATTCATCATTCACTGCTGCAGTATTTGAGACTCCATTAAGGGTCTACTTACTGTAATCTTTGTCATTCTACGTCGCTTCTAGGCTCTGAGTAGCCTATAAATCTTCGCTTTTCTGTCCTCCCCCTGCTCCCCCCTCGTCAGGAGCACCTTCCCTTCTGCCCTAGTCGTCTAGGTGTGCAGAACCCCTCCCCCTCTTCGCTGTAACCGATCCCTCGAGCCAAAGTCCGCGTAGGTAAACCACCAACTCGGCAATTGTCTTTGTGTTGGGTTTTTTTTGGTGTTTTCACCATAGATCCACACGTCGACTCACATCGCGTCGTGCATTCGTGCTCTCTTCCTAAAGAGGCTATGAACCCATTCGAGGCATTCCGTGGGCGTGTAGGTGTCCGGTTCCTTCTGTCCTGTGCAATAGCACTGAAATAGTTTCGGGAGGCTACGAGGGCGTACGAAGCCCTTAACGTGGTCGAACGAGGGGTATTGGTTCTTACCCGTGCAATACTCAGTAACCGCCGTGCCAGGACTGCTTTCATATGCTACGCTACCGCGCTGCATTTAGTGGTTATGTTCACGGTGTATGAGTGTGCGACACCTCCGGGAACACAACAGCAGGTACAACCAAGGCCGTACTAATGATAGTTTACGCGATGTGACCAGACTTACCCGTGCTACACCTACGATCTAATAGGATAATGATGACAAGACTATTATGCCACACTCCTCGTCTTCAACTCACCCCGTATCACCTACAATCACGTGGAAAGGTAACCCGAATCAAAGGCTGCCAGGGAGGAGAACACTCCCCTCCAAGAAGACGGCCCAACTGCGGAAAGCAGCGAATATGACACGTAGGCCATCACTTCAACTTGATCATCCGTGTTCTGAATCCATTATCGCCCTATCAATGCATTCGTAGCCCCGTCCGCCGTGGCTTATCCGATTGCCATGCCTCTTGGCATGTCACCTTATCCGTACGTATTTCTTTTCATCACTACTTACTTCCTCACGTCGCAAGGCGGAATTCCGGCGCTGATCCTCGCCCTTGGGGCTTGTATCGGGGAACGTGTGGATGCTGCCTCAAGTCTGCTTGTGTACAATACCTCGTGTGCATGTATCAACCTATGATGCTAATAGTGTACGAAATGGTAATATGTACACCACAGTGAAATATATGGTGCTGATGGCAGCTCAGTGAGGACCAATCTACAAAACCTGTGTGGTGTCTAAGTATAAATATGTAGTCTAGGTAGCCTACATAGCACACTAACTATGGTAGTGACACATATTCAGGGCAAACTACTGGTGCTATGAAGTACTACATATTTGAACCCTTCAGCTACTGTGACTACATATGGGGGACTTAACTACCATGCTACTGGCACTATAGAGTCTACATAGTGCTACATATGTAAATAATTTTTTCCTGATGTACCGAGCCTCAAACTTTGTGACACAAACGAACGCTGAAAAGAGAGTGGGAAGTTAAACGGGAATGACTTGTAAATGATAGGGGGGATCATTTGGTGAGGGACGAGGAGGTAAAGTGCTACGTCATCTACATAGTACGAGAAACCCATTGGCGACGATCACAACTTTGCGATCGGAAAGGCAAAAACTACTAGGGTGTGGGCAGCATCAGCGTGCATGAGAATCTTCATTCTGTATGCACAAACAGTGGCATGCCATTGCCCAGTTCGCTGAGATACGGAACGGAAGCGTCGAACGAACGACGTTGCATTTTCTGGGTGGTAAAACGAGTCCTGTTAGGCCGGCATCAGCAAGATGGCAAAAAATCTGACAGTCTGAAAAAAACTTATGGTCTGGAAAAATCTGATATCAGACATTCTCAGAATTTTTCAGAAATTCTCAGACATTTTCAGAAATTCTCAGTTTGCCAGTTTGCCAGTCAGTCAGAAATGGACATTTCTGAGATCAGACCAACAGTTTTCCAGGATGGTCAGACATCCAGTTTATTTCAGACCAGCAGTTTGTCAGAGAGTTGAGCATCCAGTTTATTTCAGTATTTCAACCACTCAGGTGACCAGATGTCAAGACATTCAGTTTATTTCAGGTCAACAGTTCCTCAGATTCTCAGACATCCAGTTTATTTCAGTATTTCAGTCTGTTAGTTAACCAGATGTGTAGACATTCAGTCTATTTCAGGATCTCAATCTATCAGTTTCCAGGTGACAAGATTTCCAATTTTTTTCAGGGCAGCAGTTTCTCAGATGGCAACACACCCAGTTTACCAAATATTAAGACTTTGAGTTTATTTTTCAATTATGGTACAGGGACTACCAATCTACTCTACAGGGACTACAAATCTACACTAAGTCAGCACAGCCTCACAGGGAATTAGAGGGGCTCACCAGAGGGAGGGACAATGACGAGAAAGACGAAGGGAGATGGTGGTGGTAGAGGAAAGAGTTGTGTTGCCGGAGTGAATGGGTTTATATACACCCCCCACAAAATTTTCAATCGGAGTTTGAAATTGCCACAGTGCATCGGTGTAGACTCAGAAGTCAAAAAATCTACCATATGGAGTAATTGTACAGCCACAATGTCATAATGAAAGTTGTAGCCTATGATCACAGGACCATGGGAATATGCTTACCTTAGCAATATCTCCTTTTTTGGATGAGATATTTGCAAAGTTCTGTGGGAGACCCGGCGCAATCAAACAATAAAAGTGGCTGTACAGTTATGATGTCATAACAAAAGTTGTAGCCTATGATCACAGGACCATGGGAATATGCTTACCTTCACAATATCTCCTTTTTTGGATGAGATATGGGCAAATGAATGTTTACAAAATTCAAACTCCAATTGAAATTGCCACAGCTCATCTGTGTAGACTCAGAGAGTCATTGTACAGCCATGATGTCATAATGAAAGTTGTAGCCTATGATCACAGGACCATGGGAATATGATTACCTTAGCAATATCTCCTTTTTTGGGCAAGATATTTGTAAATTAATGATTACATCTATGGGTCCATGGGTCTGGGGATCTGTAGGGTCTGTACTTGCTCCATGGAAAATCTGTACCAAATGTACTGTTTTGCTGATGTACTGAAAATATCTGAAGTAGTCTGTATCACTGGCTGTCTGATGGTCTGAGACTCCTGAGAATATCTGAGACTCTGCTATTCTGACAGTCTGGCAATCTGAGCCTTCTGATAATTATCTAGGGGTAATCATTCTGGCTGTCTGATAGTCTGAGACTTCTGAGCATATCTGATAGACTGGTAGCACTGGCCATCTGATGATCTGAGACTTCTGAAAATGTCTGGGTGGTTTAATTTCACTGTTGGATGATCTGACACTTCTGAGGGTATCTGAGGGTCTGGTGTTCTGACTGCCTCATGATCTGAGATATTCTGAGGGTGTGTTGTTCTGACTGTCTGATAATCTGAAGCTTCTGAGAATATCTGATGGGTGATCTGAGGGCTCTGAGAATACTGAAGGTCTGCTGTGCTGACTATCTGACAGTCTGAAAAAATCTGATGGCCTGAGAATAATCTGATATCAGAAGTTTCAGAATTTTTCAGACTTTTTCAGATATTTTCAGACTCTCAGATTTTCTCAGACCATCAGACTTTTTCAGACTGTCAGATTTTTTGCCATCTTGCTGATGGGATCAGACGACTCGTCATAGTGGGGGGTCGTTGTTCCCTTGACGAAGATACTGGATGCCCTTCCTGGGGATGAAACGAGCTGTGAGGGACGATTGTTGTTGTTGTTGCTGCTGCTGAGAGCCATGGCCGTTGTTGCCACCAGGCGAGGTATTGGGCATCTCTTAGCTGCTGTTCCAACTGGCTGTGAGGAGGGCTGCTACCAGTAGACAAACCACTATCACTCGGAGACCCGAAGCGCTGGCGGGTACCAGTTTGGATGTTGAGAAATGCGTTGATAGGGGGTATGCGGTCTGACGACAGAGGACTTCTCGGTACGGGGGCGTAAATGGGGAGTGAGGATGGCCAGCTTGGGGCCCAGACCAGTCTTTGGAGAGACTGAGTGATCGCCGCTCTGCAGCAAGACCATCAGCACGAAGCCACCACGACTGAACGAGGGAGTGTAGAATACGCGTGAATGTGCACCTGCAGCCCACTCGTCCTGGGTGTCGTGGCTTGGGGCATCGAAGCCAATGATGGTGGGCCGTCGGGCTCGACGACGATGATGCTGTGACGTCTGCTCGTCGTGCTACTTCTACTACCACTGTTCTCGTCCTTAGGAGGGTTCATATCTGCCCATAGCTCGCGAAGAGCGGAGCCGTTGTCGAGGAGAATTTGCCCGACGTCTCTAATGAACGGGCTCAGGGGGGTCGATGGTGTTATCATCGTTGCCATTACTGGAGGATGAGTCGAAGGGGTGGCTACTGCCACCCAGGGGCGACCTTCCGATGGTCCTAAGCTACCCCAGTACCGGCTGGATCCAAGTGGTTGTATTTACCCATAGCGAGACGGAATAAGACCAGACATTCTGCTGTGTGACAAAGTGAAAGGGACTCGAAATGGGACGGATCGTCGTCGTTGCTAGCGACTGAAACCTCCTGTGGGGTTGATGACTGCTCAGAGCATACGGAGTGTTTAGCTTCTGACTTCAGAGGCCGAGTGCGGAGGTCACAGAATGAAGTTCATCCAGAACAGGAGATGAAGACCAGACCTGTTTGCATACAATGACCAAGACAGTGAGAATACAGAAAAACCGGAAGCGTTGGAAAGGCCAGTGAATGGCAAATTCAAAGAGCGATACCGAAACTCACTGATATGCTCGGAGGTACCAACAGGAGTGCCAGTCGCTGCTGCTGGGGTGACACGAGTGGCCACATGACAAAGTCCGGGGTGGCAGCACTTGGTGGCCTTGCACCATGTGGGTCAGCCAACCACACTGCCAACAAAGCATGAAAAGACCAATAAAATACTGTATCAAACCCTTAGGGGGTAATGCCGACCATTGTGAGTATTTGATGACCATCTATTGGGACCGCATATAGCCTGTATGCGCTGAACTGTTAGTAAGTACTTACCTTCTGGAAGCGATGACACTATGGAGACCATAATGCAGGCTGTGGATGATACATTAGATATCATGAAAGTGAGCGAAACTCACCAGAAGGGACACTGCCATGATGCAGTGGAATGGGGAGGTGTAAGAGCATGCGAGGAAGTGAGTTGAGGCAGGGGACCCGGAAGAGGTGCGGTGAGGTCACATGATCTGGTGGCAGTGTTCCATCACGTGTACCCACTGCGAGGAGAGAGCACACTGCACTGCGCATGTAGTGTGTAGTGCAAAGTACGCAGCCAGACAGTGTGTAGATTAGACATAGCATAGCGCAGACACAGACACAGCACAGACACAGCGCACTGTACAGCCCAAAAAGGAAGGTGTCACATTGATTATCGACCATGTCATATTTTTCACATCTGTATCCTATCTCGTCACACCAGGTCACACCAGGTCGTGTCCAGTTTTCACTGGGCACGTCAGACCTGTTCCTTTTTCATCAGGAAAAAATTATTTACATATGTAGCACTATGTAGACTCTATAGTGCCAGTAGCATGGTAGTTAAGTCCCCCATATGTAGTCACAGTAGCTGAAGGGTTCAAATATGTAGTACTTCATAGCACCAGTAGTTTGCCCTGAATATGTGTCACTACCATAGTTAGTGTGCTATGTAGGCTACCTAGACTACATATTTATACTTAGACACCACACAGGTTTTGTAGATTGGTCCTCACTGAGCTGCCATCAGCACCATATATTTCACTGTGGTGTACATATTACCATTTCGTACACTATTAGCATCATAGGTTGATACATGCACACGAGGTATTGTACACAAGCAGACTTGAGGCAGCATCCACACGTTCCCCGATACAAGCCCCAAGGGCGAGGATCAGCGCCGGAATTCCGCCTTGCGACGTGAGGAAGTAAGTAGTGATGAAAAGAAATACGTACGGATAAGGTGACATGCCAAGAGGCATGGCAATCGGATAAGCCACGGCGGACGGGGCTACGAATGCATTGATAGGGCGATAATGGATTCAGAACACGGATGATCAAGTTGAAGTGATGGCCTACGTGTCATATTCGCTGCTTTCCGCAGTTGGGCCGTCTTCTTGGAGGGGAGTGTTCTCCTCCCTGGCAGCCTTTGATTCGGGTTACCTTTCCACGTGATTGTAGGTGATACGGGGTGAGTTGAAGACGAGGAGTGTGGCATAATAGTCTTGTCATCATTATCCTATTAGATCGTAGGTGTAGCACGGGTAAGTCTGGTCACATCGCGTAAACTATCATTAGTACGGCCTTGGTTGTACCTGCTGTTGTGTTCCCGGAGGTGTCGCACACTCATACACCGTGAACATAACCACTAAATGCAGCGCGGTAGCGTAGCATATGAAAGCAGTCCTGGCACGGCGGTTACTGAGTATTGCACGGGTAAGAACCAATACCCCTCGTTCGACCACGTTAAGGGCTTCGTACGCCCTCGTAGCCTCCCGAAACTATTTCAGTGCTATTGCGCAGGACAGAAGGAACCGGACACCTACACGCCCACGGAATGCCTCGAATGGGTTCATAGCCTCTTTAGGAAGAGAGCACGAATGCACGACGCGAGGAGGTAGAAAATGTCAGGGATACACTTGGACAATTTAGGATCGCTGCAGAGATGGGCTCGGTCTAAAGATGCTGGAACAACAGGTAGTACGTTAGCAGAGAACACATACTTCAGGGCTGTGTACTTATCACGTGCGTTGTTGGACAGTGTAAGGGCGACCTGCGTGATGTCTAACGCCAGAGCTATAGCAATGGCGAGTCTGACGCAAGTAAGGAACCACACCTGGACATTGTTGATGTCCTTCCAGGCTCCGAGAGCAGCCAAGCCTGCATATGTGACCAGTCCGAGGACAAAGGCAAGAGGGATACCAGTCCCGAGACTCCACGCTCTGTTGAAGACAGTATAAGTGATCTAAGCCAGCCCGTCAATGAGAAAAGAGAGGGCAGAGAGAGAAAGAAAGACGAGGATGACAGTTGTCCTCGGGACGCATGACCAGATGGGGTGATCGGTGATGGGGAAGGAGAGGGAAACGGCTTCGTGTACAACAATGAAAGGGTTGTAAGGAAAACGATCACAGGCAAGGATACGTGCACTGCGAACAGCGCCGTAGCTGCTGCACCGAGAGCTTGCCCTGTGGAAACAAAGGCAAAGCTTGATCATTTACGCGTCATCATCCAAGTAAAAGGCGGCAACGACAACAACAAGAGTGAGTGGCTTGACAATGTGAGGGTCGTCGTCAAACAATCGGATGGTCTTTCGTCGTCGTCGTCATCAGGCCAAGATGGGTGGCTGTGCTGTATGATTTCGAGGGAAAAAAACCGACTGATTGATCAGAAGAAAACGACCAACCTTGCATTGAAATATTAGAACTGATGAGTTGAGCCATGCCTCGTTTTTTCATAGGTAAGACAGCACGTGTAACCAGCATGTGTGTGGGGCAGAGTAGCCCCAAGGAAAGCGAGTCGACGACGTTGCCCAGAAGGACAATGTTGTATGCGGCGTGGATGTTTCCCGAGCGGCAGTGGCGCAGAAGCCGAGATGCGTAGGACTCTGCAGCTTGACGGCGGAGTGCTGAGTACTGTGGCTGAGCTAAACTGTACAGTCGATGCAAACATCAACAAACATCAATTCCTGGGTGCAGCGATAAGTCCGACTGCAACCCGCAAATTTCTTGCACTAAGTAGAAGTAAAATATGATAGACTGACTTTGCTAAATACATGTTCGGGCTACAGTCATGTGTGCACATGTCAGGGTATATGTGCCTCATAGACAGTTTATTAACTTTGTGTCTGAACTGAATGAGATACAACAGTATGAATAATCCGCCTCATTACTATGTAGGTAGCTTTGTCTTTGTAGAAATCATAGTGTGCTACCATGTCTACAGCTTCCTAGTAGATGATTATCCATTGCTATGGTAGCTATGTAGCACTTCATATCACTTGGTGACAGCTTCATATCAATATGGAAAATGTACCTGATGCTATATAGTGCTATGGAAGCTGTATGTCACTATGTACCTGACACATGTTGCTACCTGTCAAAATGATTTTCCTGATGTTCTCAGTCCCCTCCCTGAGAGAACTTGAAGTAATGGCCAATTTTTACTACCAAGGCATATCGATTTCGTCGGACTCCACCACCTCTCCGCGCGAAAGAAACACGGGTGTGCTGGGACATGTCCATGAAACCCCGAAGAACTGTCATCGGTGACTTATGTCTACATCGCTGGTGAAATCGACATACCGAGGGTGGCAGGATGCGCCCGATGAACAGGCCCAGGAAAGACCCACAAGGAGTGCCAGTGGTGTTGGCACTCGTCGCCATAACCTTTTGGCCTTCATCGACGGTGTCCGCCAACGTTGTCCTCGCACGGGCCAAGTCGTGAGGGGCAAAATGCGATTACCGTATTTGGTAGTCCAGACCATCTTGGGAAAGTCATCTTCCCCATCGTCATCATCAACTCTCTAGCCAAATGCAGGCGCATGGCTACGATAGCAACGGGTCATCAGCACTTTTGTCTCTATATACTGGTAGGTTGTACTCGCACTCCACCTCACAACGTCGCCATGGCATGGGAATACCATCGTCGGATTATTCATTACAGTAAGTGCGAAATGGCTACAGGGTTACAATGAACTACCCGAAAATACACCAAATGACAATGCCCCAAAAATATAGCAGGAAGAAAACAAACTGGCGAATGTGAGTTCGGCGATTCAAAGCAGCGGATGGTGGACAGACAGATTCTACCAGCCTAGAGAGTAAGGCAAACACCGAGAACGGCAGCAGCTGCTGCAAACACATTGATACCATAAGACGACGTAGCACTACCCAAGTCCGGGCGCGCTTGACTGCGACGTTGTAAAAACCAATGCAACATATCATCCGAGAACTGCAGATACTCACGAAGACGACATGGACGACGTGGAAGTCGCGGACGATGGCGACGTTGCAGTAGATGGGGACGTTGCGGTAGGTGGGGACGTTGCAGTAGATGTTGAGAAGGTTAGTGTCACCCCCTGTAAGATTAGTGAGCAGTAACCATCCAAGGATATGAATCTGTAACATACCACGGCGAGACAAAGAGATTGTGCAAACTCCTTTGCCTGTTGTAGATCACTCCCGGAGCAAGAAGCTTTGATGCAGGAGGCAACATCATTGAGGAAGGTCTGATCGCGGCACAAGCAACTGTCATCGGTCGCAAAGCAACCGTCCAGATTCGCACTGGTGATACACGTCTCCGCACAAGCTACAAGGATAGGTCAGGAGGTCGTCGTCGTCGTCGACCACAGATACGACGTACCTGGCAGAGTTATGCGGGAGACGAGACCAGCACTCACAGAGGAGAGAGCGGCAGACAAGGCAACGAGAACGACTGCGACACGCATACTAATCGAGAGCGGAGTGGTAACAAGGCAAGCTCGCGGAAGGAGCGAACGTCGGATTTTATATACATACATAACTGTGGTTGTTCCTCGAGATTTGAAGGATGTCAAACATGTGGCAAACAGGTCCGTCGACACACGCCCATGGTTGGATTTGGTACCTTGTTTGTGTGTGAGAACCGACGATCGAAGCCTCGCACTATGAAAAGTCAGGACGTGTAAAATAAGTGTCTAAGACACCCTTAGTAAGCGTCACGACAGCTAAAAATCAGCGTCCGTCATTGAATTTCAGCGTCTTAACATGACGCTGAAGTGGACATCCGGCCTACTAAAAATCAGCGTCAAGGACAATGAATAAAATCATCACCGGCATTGAACAAGAGTGTCACAATCACCAAATAAAAATGAATTATATACTGCTTTTCATTGCTTCAGACAGTTACGACCGGTTCACAGCTGGCTCCATTCCAAGCAGACCTAATACAGTCATGTACTATCCTACACACAATGCGGGGGGATACATGCACACTCCTGCAACAGGCGGCAGGCCGTAGCAGGGTCCGGTACACGAAATACGACCAGGGAATGTGAGGCGTCAAACACGAGAATACGATCAGCTGCTCCGTGACTTTCTGACGAAGGTTAGGATGTGATCCCAGGGTGAAACCCATCTACAGAAAATGGTGTCAACACGAATTGGAAAAACAGGCAGCACCACCAACATCTGATAGCTTCCTCGTGATCCGGTTCGAGGCTTGCTCTCTAGTCTCAGCATGGATGTGATGACGTCCTGTATGTCCAACAGTAAGGCTACACCTGGGTACCGCGAACATCTCCAGCTGAGGGTACGGACCACGAGCATTGCTGACAATATGAGCGTTTGCACTCGACGAGTGCTCTGGGATAACGGGGCTTTCCACAATTACAGGCTCCGGGACAGGAAGCGGCGAATGGTCATCGTATGTTTGTTGGGGGTGCTAACAGTTGGGCCCAATTCCGGCAGCGTGTCTGGAGATATCCGGACTGGTTTAAGTCGTCAGTAGCAGTTCATGGTGACAAGTTATCCGTGTCCTCACCTCTCTAGTGATGAATCGTGCTTCTCTTTGTGCCTACAGAGTGTTGTGGAGTAGCGTCGTAACAAAGATCACCGCATACACTCACCTTTATGTTCTCTAGCCAGCGCATATAGGGACTGAAATCCCACGTATTGCGGAGCTGGTCGGTCCTTCCTAATAGAAACATGACAAGACCTTAAGACGTATGCGAGAACTCCGAGAGAATCACCTATCTTGCGAGACAGACAAGGACTTGTTTGACCTACCAGATACCAACTTGTTTCTCTTGGTGTGGGGCTCTGCAGCATGTCGAATATACTGATACGGCCTGGACGGGTGCTTGAGATCCGGTGTGCGATAGGTCCGTGCTTGCTGTGAGTGGCATGTCGAGGAAAGAGATGGGAGGAAGCAAAGGACGGGTGCCGGCGATAAACACGTGAGCGTGACCGTCACGCTGTTAGTAGGGAGAGGACTTGCAGAATTGAACGCAGCATCGCATTACATAATTTCGCCAGGACTGGAGAAATAAATAAATAAAAACATGGATCTGATTTTTTTTAGATAAGTCAATTTGTGCACTCGGTGCCTGCTGACAAAGCATCTCTTGTGGACCATGCTAAGTCAGTTTATGACGCTGATTTTCTCCCCCGACACTGAAAATCAAACATTTATTTTTTGTGACACGTAAAATCACTGTCAAACGATGACGCTGAAAAGACGCGTCCACCGTTTCAGCATCACAGACACTGATTTTGTCCATTTCAGCGTCACGGATGCTGAAATATAGTGCTTTTACTTTTTACAGTGTCGGCCTCAGGGACGTCCAAGGGGCAAGCTGCATGTCAGGTACCACGCCTTTCACTCTACAATGCATTGCAAAGCTGCGGAATCATCAAAAAGGCTATTAGTCTCCGAGTCGTTCGATTGCTCAACAATACTATAACGCGACCATCAGATAAATGAAAAGCATTCCTCTGACCAACTCTTCTAGATATCTGATTTCGACGCTGGTACCGATCATCGTATATATTTCGACCGGCACTTCCCTACCAGCACACAAAAGCTGCCCCGAACACCGCATCACTGTCTGCAAAAAAACCTAAATACTACCAGGTTTCAGCATGACCTTCGCCACGGAAACAACAGTGCATGCAACTACACAGTCCTCTCTACCTACCGTCGACTTTGGCATTTGGATACGCACCTACAACCGTCTCCCCGGGTACTATCGCTGTAGATGCCATCCTCGCGCATATGCACCCCACTAGTGGTGTTGCCCGTCCGGGGTTATCTCAGTCACTCGAAGACCTCGGTGTTAAGTTCGTCCGTGTCCAATGGGTCGACTTCTCCAACTTTGTACACTGCCGTGTTTTGACGATCTCACACTTTTACAAGCTCCTTCGCACGTCTCGCCCAGGCATTACTATCGCGAAGGTTGTGCTCGGACTCGTCTTCTTGACCATGGCCGAAGGGTTTGGTGCAACTGGGGAGTATGTTCTCGTCGTGGACCTGGCGACTGTGAGGGTGTGCGGATACGCGCCCGGGCATGCGGCCGTGATTGGATACTTCCAGGAAAAATACCCGCTTGGTGGCAGATTGGACGTACCTTTGTGCCCGAGGACGAATCTGAAAAGGATCGTGAAGTGGGTACTCTACCCACCATTCGAAGAATGAACGTACTGACGACTTCTTACACGTAGATACGTTGCAGAAGAACTCAAGACTGAATTCCTTGTTGGCTTCGAGACTGAGTTTATCTTACTTACAGCTACGAGACGTCGTATTCGACCCGCGAACGATCATGGGTGGTCAAGGACTGCTGCCTTCCGGTGCTGTCCTACGTGTAAAATGCCCGGAGACAATTGTCCGCTCAGTACATGTCTTTCTCATCATGCAAGAAAAGTGTTCCCCTTGGATACCGAAGGTTCGGAACGACGAATACAGTATGGGGACAGTGCAGTCATGTTTATCATATGCACTGTCTACTCGAACGGCTCGGAACGCCCACCTCAAAACAGTCATGTCCGATTCTCCGCTTTTAGTTCTTACACCCTTTCTCGTTAGCGTCATGCGCAGTCACCGCAGAACGAAAAGTCAACAACAACCCCACCGGGCATGATGCCATACCATCGTCTCGTAGAGGGTCCTCTTCTTGCCATTGAGATACACCGCTGCATTTGTATCAACACACATAATGGATCAATCGACGGAGACACACCCCACACGCTACACATTCACAACGCTAAGACTACTCCAGTTGCATACAATAGTGGCACATCGCAGATAATCAAGAACCCCCCTTGGTCTGACTTGTGCAACCTACTCGGTGCAAGAGACACTGGAGTCTGGTAAAATCGTACACTCTGAAAGCGTTTTGAAGTACACTATAGGCACTAACGAGCAGACAATGCGTATACGTAGATGGAGAAAAATGGTAAATTGCAGGAGGCGATCGTATAGAAGAACTGAATTTCTTGACGAAGCAAGCTGGAATAAATGTAAGACTGCCGGGGCTACGCGTACACTCACGACCCAAAATCGTCTAGGTTGACCTAGAATGTAACAAACGAAGAAAGACGGGAGAGATTGCATATCTACTTGTAAAATAGATTCACGATCAAACAGATAAGGGGCGGGCGGCACAAACTACGTCAACGGGATGGAGTCGTACCTGAACAGGTCTCGCACGGGCTCTCGGAAGTCAATGCGCTTTTCTGCGATGAAATAGAATGTCAATTTCGTCGATCCCTGTATTTCGTCGCGCGTCAGCAGATTTGGTCCCGGGGATTCGTGCACAACGAACCACTCATATTCTGCATCTATGACCTCCATTGGTAACTTCTTCTGTCTGACTTTGTTCTGACAAAATTGCAGGGCCCTTAATTCGTTTTGTGCCTTCGCGAGAAGTTGTCTGCGAAGCCCATGGGTTAAAAATCTGAGATCAACAGTGCCGGAAAAATTAAACCGTACTGGTTATCCCGAGGCTGGGCCCTCCCATAGATCATCTTTGGATTTATTTCCTTCTCGGAACCTTGCTGACCGCCATCCCCATATGCGACCTGTTACCTCTGCTCGCATTCGAAGGCCCCGACTCCATTGAGAGTGATTGAATCGTTGATGACGATACCCAGGTGCTTCCCCCGATCTGCCTCCACAATGACCCGATCACCCACCGGCATGTCGAGACTGAGGTCGGTCAGATAGAGAAGATCGGTGCGACCGACTTTTTACTCGACGATGTAGAGTGGCCACGAAGCTGGAACGGACGACAGCGGCACGCCTTTGCCGAGATCGCTGAGACTCGGACCGGGAGCGTCGGACGAACGACTTTGCATTTTCTGTGGGTGAAATGGGCCCCCTGCTGAAGCTGGATCGGAGGACCCGTCGTGGGCGACAGCGGAGATGGGACGGAATCCCGTGACGTCGTTATAAGCTGGGGGGTCATTGTTCCCCTGAGGAAAACACTGGATGCTCTTCCCGGGGATGAAACGAGCTGTGAGGGATGATAGTTGTTGTTGTTGTTGCCACCGACGAGGTGCTGGGCATCTATTAACTGTTGTTCCAACTGGGTGATGGGGGGGGGGGGGATCCAATCAGCAGACAACACTATCACTTGGAGATCCGAAGCGCTGGCGGGATACAAAAGAGGTACCAGTTGGGATGTTGAAGTTAATGCGTTGATAGGGGGATATCCCGTCTGACGAAGAGGACTCCTCGATACGGGGGCGTAAATGGGAAGTGAGGATGGCTGGCTTAGAGGTGAGCTGACGTCGTTGGCCCAGGCCCGTCTTTGGAGAGGCTGAACGGCCCCAGGTCTGCGGCGGGATCATCGTCGGAGAGCACGAAGCCACCACAAACGAACGAGGGAGCGTGGAACACGCATGAATGCGACCCTGCAGCCGACTCGTGCCGGGTGTCGTGGCCTGGGACATTGAAGCCAATGATGGTGGGCCATCGGGCTGGACGATGCCGACCCTGTGACGTCTGCTCGTCGTGCCACTTCCACCACGACCGTTCTCGTCATTGGGAGGGTTCATACCTGCCCATAGCTCGCGAAGAGCAGAGCCGTTGTCGAGGAATATTTGCCTGAACGGGGTCATGTTAGAAGCATCGGTGGTCTTATGTCTGTAGCCAATGCCATCTTGCCATTACCGGAGGATGAGTCGAAGGGGCGACCTTCCAATGGTCCCGCCTGCCGTGTGCCAGAATGAAAAGGCGACTCGAAATGGGATTGTGGCCGGAAAAGGAAGTACTTTCCGCCGCTGGAGGGTTCCCACGGCACTTATGGGTGTGGTACTTACCTTCGACGTCGAAACACCACTGCTTCGCAAGATGACTGTACCATCGTGAGTATACAACGCTTGATTACACCTGGAAATGAACTAACGCCAGCCTTACCGATAGAATACAAAAAACATCATGGGCCGACGACGTCGACGAACTCGGTAGGTACCGTCTATCCTGATATCGCACGCACGCGGATTCGACGGGTGACGAATACTGTTGTTGATACAGATCAACCCAGCAAAATTGAAGATTATGTAGATGAGAATGGAATCCGGGTTACGGTCGAGTACGCTATCAATGACGAGGGAAAAAAAGTGAAGGTTAGTCTCCTTTTTATCCTCTTCCTCAATCATCTTCCGACCTGACTCTGTCTTCGATACGGACAGATAACTCGAAAAACCAAACGTACACTCCAAAAGTCGGTCGTCGAACACGCCGTCGCAGAACGCAAAAAATGGCCCAAATTTGGTCGGGAAAGAGGGAACAAGGAGGGCCCGGACCACTCTACGACGACAGTCGGCGAGAACGTTACGCTCAAGTTGAGTGCTGGTAACAAAGTACGTAGACTGTTTCCCGCTTTACTCAAAAATCACCTTCACGGTCGTTAACCATATACCGCGTAGTCCTCGGAGCCTGAACCATCCGCAGAACAGACACTCAAGGCTGAGCTTGCGAAAGCAGGAGGCGGAAAAGTCACCTGCAGACTTTGCAAAGGAGACCACTTTACTGCAAAATGTCCTTACAAGGACCACCTGGCAGGGCTGGAACCGGCAGGTACGCCGAAACTCTACCGTGTGTTTTGAATCGGTCAGCGGTTGACAAAGCCTCGAAAGAAACGCCCGACGAGGGCACGTTTGCAAGCGCCGCAGCAGAATCTGCGCCAGCACCTACGACCGGTAAATATGTCCCTCCCTCGATGCGCACGCGTGGGCCAGGCGAATCAATGCCCCGGGGTTCGGGTGCTGGCGGGCCGGGTGCCTCGCGTGACGAGCTCCCTACGCTACGCGTGACCAATATCTCCGAAGAAACCCAAGAAAACGATCTGCGTGAGCTGTTTGGAGCATTCGGTCGTGTGGTCCGTGTGTATGTCGGGAGGGATAGGGAGACGGGTATCGGTAAAGGATTTGCATTCGTGAGCTTCGATGATCGGGTGACTGCGCAGAAGGCGATGGAGAAGTTGAATGGAAAGGGATACGATAATTTGATTTTGAGCGTACAGTGGTCGCGTGAGTGGTTTCTTTTCTTTGCCGCCTTTTTCGGCGGTCTGGTCTCCCTTGATTTATGGCTCGAATGCTAATGGTGATTTTTCTCGTTACAGAACCGAGACCCGACGGTCGATGATAATATTGTACTTACGTCGTGATTCTCTTATCTAATGCGCCAAGCCATTTTCTGAACGTTCTGTAGGCTGTGTACAAGTATACCAGCCTTTTTCGCAGAGCCCGCTATCCCGCCTCTTACCATAGATCTGGAGTAGCAGATATCTCACGGAGTTGCATGAAAAAGGGCTTATTGAAACTAGCTGAATGCTGCATTCTAAGCTAAGCTGACCCATTCAGCCTCCAGTGGGTGTTGTATTCCGTTGGTTGCCCTACTCGTGTCAATTGCCGCGCCCACGCTAACCTTTATCAAACCGAACGTTGCCACGAAGCACAGCTTAGTGAAGTAAGGACTGCCACCTTTCATAAGCAACTGGCAGCTTGAAGTAGTTTCTTCTTCCCGTTGCTGTAGAGTTTCTAACCCAGGTTTCCTGTCCTTGTCCCTTGGGCAGAATGGCAATCATTCCTTCACTCCGTACTATCGTTTTTGGTGAGTTGTGTATGGATTACTGCACTTTCTTTATCATAATATACCTATATTGCAGCGGTTGTCAGCTTACTTGCACTGGCGGTCTTCGGCATTTCCATACATCTCTTGTTCATCCTTGGGCTACCGACTCCATCCATGACCTTTACAGCCTTCGGGCTTGCTGCAGGATGCGTAACCATTGTGTCCTTGCCGTTGTTGTGTGTGGAGCAGTCGTCAAGAACGCTGGTATTACTCGACGCCGTCAATTTCATAGCTTTATTCTCGGGCATGCCATACGTGGTGCATGCACCTCTACGGTTATTTTTGAGATAATATGGTTCTGTGCGTGGCGAAACGCTTACAGACGACCGAGAGCTTTGATTCATCTGATATTTGAACAACTTAGTCAGTCTCTGGGTCTTATGGGTCGCCACTGCGGGGAGCACTATCGTTGACAGAGCAAGCAACTTCCCTAGTTGTGCTTACTGCAAGTCACCATCGTTCTTTCTGGAGGAATGCTTCTCACTTGCACCTTAGACACCCAGGAGATCTGCTATGAGATTACTGTGCTAGAGGTACTTGCGTTCATCAATTTCTTCGCCAGTCAGTTTTTATTTTTCCCCTCCGTGATGACGACTAACCTGATGGTCGCTTCCTAGCATTCTTCTATCACGATGTATTGTTCCTGTACGCCATCGTCTGTGCTATTCGTGGAAGACGGATCTGGACCATGTCGGTTCGAGACGCTGCTAACGGTGGTCCCTACACCCCTGCAATAGTCATGACGCAACCCCCATACCTGCAACAGGTAGCACCACAATATCCTCAATATCCCGGATTCCCTGTTCAACAATATTCTGGACAGCAATACGCCGGCATCCCTCAACAATATTCTGGAATCCCTCAACAACAGTACGCCGGTATCCCTCCACAACAATATCCTGGAATCCCTCAACAACAACACGTTGGCATCCCTCAACATCAATACGCTGGCATTCCTCAACAACATGCCCACCAACAACAGTCTCCCGGTGTCCCACAAGTGGTCAATTCCACTCCAGTTCAAAATAACAACTCTTCCAACATGCCGTCGATGGGAAACGGTCCGCTTCCCCCGCAACCCAACCACAATCCTTGCCCTGGATCTTATCTCCCACAGGGCCAGGAGTAACTCCACCTAGTCAACCTCCACCATGGCATGGAACTAACCAGGGTGCGTGACTCCCAGTTTAGATCCTCTCTTATTGAGATGTGTGTTCTTCTAGGTACAAGGACTCTTCGCGGAGGGTCGGTGTAGCTAGTTTTATCGGCCTCAACGGAAAGGTAGTTATCAGCTGGCATGACTCTGCGAGTCTGCCGTGCTATCGAACTGAGCGTACCGTGCGTCGAGTGTAGTCCAGGATTCCCACCCATGCCATGTATAAGGTCTGTCGGCAAAGCACCCGACACAGCGGATGGTTGCATGTGATCAGTAGCCCGACTGTACTCACTGCTGAATCTTATGGTAATGCACCTCCCGCGCGACGAGAGTCTGGGGCGGAATCATACACAAGAATCTCATTGTCAAAATACAGCATTGAAGTATACAACATTAATTCCTCCTCATAGAGCAGAATCATTTCTTTCCCGCCTTCTTCGCCGCAGCCCTTGCTTTGGTGATCTGTTTCTTCCACCCGAAACACTGGCTACAGCCTGTCACGCGACTCCTTAAGTGTCGTTGGTAAGGACGAGGGGTAGGGTGAACAGACCTGCGGATCCATGCTTCTTACACTGATGCAAGCCGTCCTTGTTTACCGTCACCGACGGCGGTGCGAGTGGCTCACGGTCGATGGAGTTAAACTGTGAATATAACGTCGGTGCACGACTTCCTGCTGAGGGAGGGAGACAAACCCCGTAAAAAGCATCGTTCTCCTCGCGACCGTCGTACCCGCATTCATCACACTAATATACCACGGATCGGACCATGGATGAAGGAGTAGCAGCTGATGAGCGGTTGTCGCATATGATAGAGAATGGACGTACCACCTCCTTGATGTGTGAAGAGCAGAAGATGGCGTCGTTGATTTCTACGGTGTCAACTTCCATCGTGTGCAAGTGTGGGGCGCCATTGATTGCACACGGGCGTATTTATCGTGCATCCTTGGGCGCAAGCACGGCTCCCATCTTTGGACAGGGGTGGGAAATATATGAACAAGGTCACGGTCACATGACTACGGGTATTCTTGACTTGCACTAAGACGGAGCGAACAAGCTGGACCTGCAGCGGGCACTGGCAAAGCGTATCGTTTCGAGGAAGATGGCAGACAGGCTCCCGCCCGAGCTCTGGTCTTACATCTTCGACCTCGCTGCGGATGAAAATGTCATATTCTATCCAGGTCTACCAACCAGCATGACTCCGTCGACCTGGTCTCGCGCCATCTACGGCGAGTGGAAAGTCAGAACACCACAGGACACCATCGGCATCACACAGCGGAGAAGTTACGCGACGAAAAAAGTGAGCCCTCCTTTGCTCTTGTCGCACTATTCCGATGATTAGCTGTATATTTAGGCCATCATCCGAACCTGCAAGCGATGGCAGCAACTCGGAACTGAGTTTCTCGTCCGGTGTCTGTTCTTTGACAATCCAACTAAACTGCGCGACCTTCGCCATATCCTAGACAGAGACACGTCCCTGGGATGGTGGGTCCGTCGCTTGCACATCACCCATTTCCTGAACGGACGCGGACCGACTATGGGAGATTTCGAAGAGCCCCTCCTGGCCATCCTCACGCAGACTCCGAATCTTGAAATATTTATTGTAGACTGGCCCATGTCCGCTGTATTCGGAGCCATCGCTGACACTCTCGGAACATACTGCCACAACCTCCGCACGGTTCATTGGCACGTCCCATCTGAATTCATCTCCAAAGTGATATGGGCACTCGAATCGCTTCCCAATCTCATCTCTGTCCACCTTACATTCGATCCGGCTCTCAAAGAACCTGATACTATCACCCTTGGATCCGCAGAATCCGTCAAACTGATTCTACCCAATCTCCAACAACTCTTTCTAAAGGGATGCTGCCAGGACTTTATGGAACAAGCTGCGGGGTGGACGTTACCCATGCTCAGTAGCTTTTCATTCGATTTTGGAGCTAATACGCTCGACGTCCCCGACGTCGTTGGTTTCCTTGCACAACACGGTGCAACGCTTCTCTTTCTTGACCTAAACTGTGTTCCCGCGCTTGACATACGCACCATCCTATCTCTCTGCCCAATCCTCACCACCTTCTGCTTCAACCTCGACTGGAAAATCCCCCCTCCCGAACGATCCGCATCACCCACTCACGACGACGCCCCAAACGCAGCTTTAGAAGAAGTCGATCTCGCCCCGATATCCCTAACCAACCGCCCACACGAGCACATCCAACACATAGGTCTCCATGGCTGCATATACGCCTTCGGCGTCGGTTACGCCTCTGCATACCTCAACGCTGACCCCCTACGCACGCTCCTGGTCCAACGCAGCAACGACGCTAACTTCCGCGCTCTCTCCCGCGCATCGTTTCCTCGCCTTGAGCGTGTGAGGATTCTGAGCCCGCTACTGTTGCAGGATTTGAATGATGAAAACGGACCAAGGGCAGGCGAGTGTTTTGAGAGGTGGGAGAGATGGTGGGATGCCTGTGAATCGATGGGCGTCAGATTAGAGGATTGTTCAACCGGGCCGCTAGGGACTCTACCGCCAGAACCCGTCGAAGAACCGGACGAGAGTGAGGAGGAAGACGAAGACGAGTATGAGTACTATACAGGCGACGAGGAAGAACGGACGTCGGCAAGGGTCAGTAATGTTGCCGAGTTGAGGGAGCTCTTGGAGGAGTGTAGGAAGATGTCGGCGGAGGCTGAGCAGCACCAACCACTTTTCTTCCCCTTTTAAGTTTCCTTTTCTTCTTTCTGTTTGACTGCTACCGTTGGCACATACCCCATGTCTGTTTGATGTACTCATCGTGTCTTCTATGTATAGGTAACCCTTTAGAGGAAACAATTGGACAATCTACTCATGCCTAGTAGCAAGAGTCCGATAAGTCAATGATCCCCCGCTTTGCCTTCTGGCTTTCTCGTCTTGAACACACCCCGTCTCACAACCTCCCCCACGATCTCCTTCGCTCGTTCCTTATACAACTCCCCATCCTCATCTCCACCCATGCGCAACCGTTCCCGACCTACCAAATTCATCAGGCAGAAGGTACACCATATTAGAAAAAAAGAACCACGAGATACACGTACCAATGACTCCCCAATTTCTCGTACTCGGAATCCTCAACACCTCACATTCAACTTTCCATCCCATCCACTGACTCAGTCTTGCCAACCATATTCTATATACCGAATACTGACTCGTGTGACCGCCCTCTGCACCAAGATTGAGGGTCTCTATGAACACGGATTTGTCATCCGTGTCTTCTCCTTCGACGCCGGAAGTAGATGAATTTTGCAGAGATGATTCATGGCTGAATGAGAGCATCGAAGACGTCGATGTCGAGGATCTGGTAAACCGCTCGTCGAATCCCCACGCACAGCATGGTATGGAGAGGTACCCAGAGGCATCGCAGAGCGTTGCCAATACGGGAACCCACGGCGTCAGCTCGTCGGCGTGGTTCCCAATGAGAAAGACGCCTGGTTTGAAGAAGTCCGTTCCGCCATCGTTCTTGGTATCGTCGGAAAATTTCGAGTCGGTAGTTAATCCTTCGGGATCTGTTCGAAAAGAGTCTTGGCGGATGTAGCACGTAGGATCCAGGGAGTGAACGTGTAAAGCTTTTCTAGTCGCTTCGGGATAATGTGACCAGGATTGACGTGCTCTCACGTCGATACCATGACCGGTATACCCCTCAGAAACAAGAATGTGAACTAAGAGTCCATTACCACACCTTTTGAAGGCAGATAATCGCTCGGGGACAAAGGAACAAGAATCGGTGAAGCGTACCCTAGGTCCAGAAATCCCCCCAGGGGACGAGGCCAGTTTCTCCACGGCATCACATTCGTGTCCACCGTACCCTTACGATCGACACCAAATTTGACATCGGAATTATCACTCTCATATGTCGTTTTCCAGAGCAACATCAAAAATGTTGCGATGCCCACGTCCTATGTAAAGCCCGGGCCTCGTCAACTAATGGCATCACATACAGTGAGACATGTCCGGCTCACCTCAAACACATGCTTTGCTGGATCCGTTGCCTCCTTCCACTGACTAACGAGATGCTTATACCGCTCTCGAAGGACAAGGTAAAGATCTTGATATGCCTCGCGTGGGACGAGTATATCATGGTGGACGCGTTTGCGGTAGTGTGTGAGTGCACCCCAGCCGTATCGGTGGACGGTGTCAAGGAGGGCGAGACAAGTGCGGTACAGGCGGGAATTGGGATCGGGTGGGTCAGGCGGGGTAGGTCCGGATCGCAGGAGGACGGCTTCGATAATGAGCATACCACAGGCTGGGGTTGTCATCTCCGACTCATCACCTGAAAGTCCCTGTACATTGTGGACGTACCGCACTGCAAGACGCTTTACCGCAGGGTGGTAGTAAGGCAATGCTTCACCCGATTTCAGGATCGGAGTCAGTACCAGTAGCGATGGTACATTTTCGTGCTCGTCTTCGTAGCACGTCGGTGTAGTGGAACGTTTCCCTTCCCGCGAATCCACGTATTCCTTTCCTACTTCCGTGCCTGTCGTGACCACATCGGTGTAAAACACACATGTCTGTTCGAGGCTGGCATCCCTCCCCGGCCTGCGCGGTAACAACCGTCGGCGTATCACACGCACAGGTTTATATCCCTTCAAATCGCAGTATATGGGAGCCTCGAGGGGCATCTCAGCGTCTTCCTCTCGCCATTCCTCCGAGGAGAAACTTCGCACATCGCTCAATGTCTCGGATCGCAGTATAAGCGTCGAATTATACTCTGGATGGTGCACGAGCTGCTCCACCGCTTTCTCAAACTGGCAGAATGGCAAGTCGTAGGAGGAGATGGTAAACCGTACGTTGACGGAGGGCACGACGAAATTCGATGGTCGGACTAATAGTCAAAACGCGACAATACTCGGACGACTCACGAATGTGACGGCGAACGGAGCAGGGCAGCTTATGATAGGTGTCCATATCTCAGCTCCGGTGCACGATATCTGGAGG
Organism: Pisolithus albus; assembly: GCA_024613165.1. Classification (NCBI taxonomy): domain Eukaryota; kingdom Fungi; phylum Basidiomycota; class Agaricomycetes; order Boletales; family Pisolithaceae; genus Pisolithus; species Pisolithus albus. The sequence continues at coordinate 276,897 of JANFAB010000001.1, read as the reverse complement.
GGAGTATGTCCAGCACTTGTGCCACATGGCGATGGAAGGAATTGCGGACGAACCCCGGGTTGGGTCATAACCGGCAAGCGGGACTTGGGCGTCACCACTTGCGCGTGGCAAACGTCGATCACACAACTGCAGTGAAGCCTGTCAAATTACAACATACGCTTTCCACAGCCTTTGATTGCTTCAACAAGTGCTGTTATCAAATATCCACAAAGAAACTTCTTGGGAAGCAAATATATGAATTTTGGGGGGATGGTATGAAGCTTCGGGTCTCGGAAGGCGGCGGACACGCAGTCTCATAATGCACGCAAACCATTAACCAACCATGTAACTCGGATACCACTCCATTGTTGCACTTCACAGAGTAAGACAACGTTTCATTCTCGACATGAAAGCCATACATAGATGGAGGATTTGTGGTGGAGTCGTTCGAGAAAACAGAAAGCCTAGATGTATAAAGAAAAGGATTATTATGTATAAGAGTAAACATACACGATAGCAGCGAAGCTCAGAAGGGAACAGTGCAATACCAGCAAAGCGTGAGAAGTAGAAACCAGCCTGAGGAAAAATGATACCATTAGCTGAGGGGGCAATCACTTCATCAATCGTTGGTGAGCCCGCCGACGCCAGCAACTGATGGCTCATGCACATTGATATAGTTGTCAAGACTCAGGTGTAGATTCTTGAGAGCTTCGATAATGGCCGAGGGGACCGTAGCTCCTGCTTCCATGCCATCTGCCAAGCGCTTGATGGCCGTGATATGTTCTGCCAGTGATGACCACCACTTTGCTGTGCGCCGCATTTCGGTTGCGAGTGAATCTGTATCTTTTCTGATGCCGTCCAAATGCTTTGCATCTTTTTCCCGCTGCTGCCCCTGACCAGTTTCGTCTATACGGAAGACGTAGTTATCGATCAGACAGGACACGGTGCACTTACGAGAGGCTCTACCAAACATGACGAGGCCAAGGGGAAGACCAATGATGGTGGCACAAGAAATTGCTCCATAAAATGACCACTGTGTGGCGGCATCGACGTCTTTCTTGGCCTGTTCCATCAGTTCATCGACTGTCTGATAGGTCACGTCGGCTATCTGTTGACGGAGGCACTAAATAAGATGAACATAAGTGAACTGGTCCCATGGGACATACCAGTTTCGAGCCACTGGCGACCTCCTCGAAATTGGCCTTGACTTCTGCCAACGCATCCCAGAACTCCCTCAAAAACTTTTTCAGTTCGCTCACAGATGGGTGATCTTGCAACTCGCGCGCCTTCGGCTCCCAGCATCGTACAAAATTGAGAGCGTCTTCGAGGACTCTGGAATTCTTCTCGAGCTGATCTATGACTCCGGATGCTTGCCGAGAGGCTCGTGTCCAATCGTAGGATCTGAGAATGCCAGATTTAAGTAAGTACCATGATATGACGTTGCTTCAGTTACGTACCGCAGGTGCTTAAGAATCCGTGCACTGTCAGCTGCAACCCCAGAGTTCTCATTGGGTAGAACTACGCTCGGAAGCTGATCCAGGGAGAGAGAAAGATTAGAACTTCTTCCACGAAAGTCACCAGAAGTCTGATTTATGGGATGCAAGCGCGCGGATTTCGACGTGGTCGATTCCTCCGCGACCCGTGGTGTAACGGTCACCCCGTTATGTGTTGCAACATCCTCAGAGGGAGCTCGCACCGAGTTCTGGGCTGATGATGTTTCAGAACCCTCCCTTAGGGTGCCTGGAGCGTCCCACGTACCAGGTACACTTTCGATGTCCTTGATCTCAATAGTTTCAAGTGGTGGACCCCGAGCTTGTAGCAGGGAATTTTCGTTCATGGTTCTCTCGATCGGTTTGTCAGTTGTGTTGTGTTCGCTGGAGGGCGCGACGTCAGGTTTTCTGGCCAATTCGCCACCTCCAGGAGAGAGTACAGTAGGGATTTTGGGCGTATCCTCGTTGGTATGGGTTTCCATTCCATGATCAGGTCTGCTGTCTCCCTTAACCACGTTGCCAGAATGGAAAGATCCTATATTTCTGTCAAGTTGATCCCATATCAGCTATTGAGTCGACAAATGAAAAGTCCTCCTACCCGGTACTTCCATTACTGGCACCCAGTTGGGGCTGAGATGTCGTTGCTTCCGCAGATTGTCGTCCAATCCCTAAGTCTAAAAGATCCTTCAAAGACGGACCGTGATATGTATTATTCGTAACGGCGTGAGAGTCACTGTTATTCGTAGTGTTGGCGTTGTTATGAACTGATTTGTCGTTATGAACGAGTATTGAATTGCCGTTGCCTGTCCAATCCGAAACTGGAGTTGACTTTGGGTAAACGCAGAAGAGATATTGTAGTCAGGGGTCACTCACACATTCGTTTTCCCTCTGGACTCCAATCAACAAGTATGAGTGACGATAAATGATTTGGAAATGAGACTGACCATAAACTATTTTCTTCACAGTGCCGTTGACGATGTCCCGACTCGTTGAAGCATTAGCGTTGTGTTGATCACCTTGGACGTCATTTTCGACGCTGGAGGGAACTGGCCCATGGTTGATCTGTTCCTCTGGCTTTGATACATTGGTATTGTGCTGATCCCCGGCAACGTCATTATATGTGCCAATGTTGGCATTCGGATTGTCGCCTATCTGATCATAAGGCATATTCTTTGAAACTGCGATTGAACAACAGGAAGGATGAAATAAATGTCGCAAAATATGCCGTCGCGGAGCGAAAAGAGGTGAAGACCCAGTATGATGGTGGGTGTTGCTGAAAATCTCAGGGAGGTAAGGAGAGACCGCTTTATATAGACCTCTCATGATGTGGGCACCCCATGCCATATCATGATTCTGACTGGCGCCTTGGCTAACGCGCACATTGCACAGGGCATGGCATGCGTTAGGAAAAATACCCGCGCCGGACCGCACTTATCAGAAATTCTTCCTTCCCTCCCCTTCTCTGCGATCAACGAGACCAACATGTGGTCCAGGAGCACTGATCGCCAAAAACAGCAGTATTAACATGATACAAAGAAACGCCCACCTCATTTGCATGTCCTCGAAAACTATTTTTTACAGAATGATGTTGGAAACCCTTCGTCAAACCTTCAGTCTTCCTGGATGTCAACAGCGTACTCCAAAGCACTTAAGACCGGGAGGAGACCCTGCCAACGCAAGTCGGCTCATACGTGAGCACTTAATGCTGCCCAGGATGAAGGTTTACACTTGCGCTTCCAGGCGTGGCGCCCGACCGATCAACAGCATCGCAGAGCGCTTTTCTTCATCACTTCTTGCTGGGCAGCACGTTATCGCAGATACTGTGGTGAAATTGGCCAGCCAACCCAGCTCATAACACTAGAAACCCGGCCTCAGAAAAATTGGTGTTCCATGCAGCACAGGGGGGGGCGAATATAGACACGGTGCAAAGAAGTACTCACTGACGACGTTCGCAAGATCTGGCCACAATACTGTGACAGAGCTCGTACAAAAAGTGGAAATATACTCAATGATTCCCTCGGAAGCGACGACATGATTGATCAGAAGTGTTTGATAGATGCGCTGATGGCCATCAACTCTTGGGATTCGATACATTTTTTAGGGCTCATGGGGGGCGCAATTACCAGACACGTGGAATTTGTCGTACAGAGAGGATGATACTTCTGGACGGTACTATGCAAGTCCAGAAGGGTGATTTCGTAATCGCCTGTTGCAAGAGCATATATGTAACGCTGGGTGCGAGGGATCCTAAAGAGTAGAAACTACTTCAGGTTGAAGGTTATTAGCATGGCGTACACGGGGGGCAAACCCTCCAAACCATCCAATAGCGTGTAACGGGAAACGCGAGTTGGCATGCTGTTGGATCTCCTCCATTCACACAGCGCGTCGTCGCATAAAGAGATTCCGCGTGTTGAAGTAAATTCGATCGCAATACTCGCCGTGTAGCAGTCAAAATCACCCTGGCGACATTGTTAGAGATGTCGTCGTGAGGCAGGCAGATTCGAAGATGACTGACAATCGCGGTCGTGATCCCAAAAAGACAGCACAAAGGTTGCTACTCTGTGAAATCGTAAGGCACGTCCACATGTGTCAACACTCTGCGACAGAACTACTCGTTAGCGGCCAGAATTCGAGCCTGGAATGGGGAATTATCATGTCTGTAGTTCAGATAAACAGGTCGCAGTCAATCTGCGGCGGGAGGTAAGTACTAAGTGCTTGACTGAGTTGCTAGAGTGCTCAAGGCCAAAGCTACCCAAACAATAACCCGCATGGTCGCCTGACCGCCCCGTTGCGACGGCCATGCCTGACTTCTTAAAAGTACTTCTCATTGTTGCTCAGAACTGGTTCCGAAACTCGGGTTGTCCTATTCTTCAAAAGATAATTCGCGTTCATCCTTACTTGGATGCCGCTCTGCAGAGATGGTTCATCGCAGTGGCTCATGACGTGGATACATTTTAGATTTGCCCCCAGCTTGAGGGAGGCGGACACAGAAGCTGAGGTCTGAGATTGCTGGTGACCAGCCGTCGGTGCCTGACAACGGCGTCCGGGGGGAATTTGGTTGGTTCTGAGGTGAGTATAAAAGTTGATGCGTCCGAAAGCGTCTTGTCCGGAGACCGTTCCCCCATCGCCTCTCGCCCTTCACTTGATTCTGTTTTACCGCTGGTGCGGTTTGTAAGAGATAAGCTCACTTGGAGCTCGGTCTGCGACCCATTCACTCCTTCAAAATGCACTTTCTTGATCCCCTTTTCCTTTTGGCTACCCTCCTTACCTTACCTCTCCTGGTACGGTCGCAATGCATGCTCAAAGTTCCAAATAATCCACTCACGGCGGCTGGTCTCGCCACTCCATTTGAACTCTCGGGTTGTAATGTAAGCGAAATTTTTCCTCCTGGACGTGGTGTGCTTACCGGCTGGTTCGTAGCAATTAGACTTCGCCAATCAAGGTGTTTTCGTGGAGGCGAACATATTCGATCCTGCGACTGGCAATATCCAGATATACAATCCCCTTGTTATCAATGCGGGAATGACCAGTATGGGGAACAACACCAAACGTTCCAAGTCCAGTGGAGGGGCAGGATTTTTCATTACGCCCGTTACACCTACCATTCCCAACGGCGCAGTCGTTGCTCTTTGGTTTGGCTCGAATGCCAACACACTCACTTTAACTGGCGATACCAACACCTGTGTCGACGGGTTGGGGAATTCGGTGTTTGGACAGGTATGATTTCAGAGTTCAATCTCTCTCCACCATTGATATCGATCGACTTATAGGTTGCATACTGTAACGCCCCAGCTTGGTTCACCGCTGTCAACGGAGCTGTGGCGAACGGCCTTGTTAAGGTTCCTGCTCCTGGTACTGGTTTGAATGGCCAAGCTTGCCCAACGACACGGGATTTCCGCATCGTTGACCAGGTAATTTTTAACTGTTCGTCCGCGTCACTACCAGTGCCTAATCCCATGGCATTCTCATTAGGATCAATCGGACAATGTCGTCACCACGTATCTTTTGATTAACAACAATACGTTGGCGCAGCACACACCGGAAAATTCGCAAGCCAATCCTGATGCAGAGGTTCTGTCGAACGGTGTGCACATCAGCCAAGCATGTTCCGCGTGTTCTGATCGCCCCTTCAGCATCTGATAATTCCCTCCTTAACGAGTTCATTCAGCCCGCACTCAAGTGTACGCCTTATCAAAATCCCTGTATGACTTGCCCGACCAGTCAATCGCCTGCGCTCTCGACAAATGTTAGTGTTCTTTTGTAGCGCGAGAAACTTACCACTAACGCTTTGGACATTCAGGAACTTCAAGGAGAGTATTACCCGCCGGTTGGTGGCCCAGCGTTGGTCCCCCTCAACGACCCTATGGTTCTCGTCAACGGAGCAGGGTCTCTTGACAAAGTCAATCTGTATCGCGCAGGAGTTGGCCAGCCTACAGCCGACCAAAACAATGCGTCTGGGACAACGTATTGGTACGTGTGACTGCTTGATCAATCGTTATCATTTACCGTGGTTCCTTCTGAATTTTTTTCAGTCGTCAATTTGCGCAGTCAGGCATCTTCATTGCATCGAATGAACAAACATTCGCTCAAGTAACCTCTCCCGCTGCTGACCAAGCGACGAATCTATTCACTTTCCTAGCCATGAGGTTTTCAGCGTCATTCGGGCCGCCACCCGGTACGTCTCATATCCCATGTCGCTGATCATTAATCATTAATCATTGACCACCTCTGGTTCTCAAACTATCTCATGGGAAACATGACGTGTAGGACTTGACTGCGTAACTTTGCTAAATGTAAAGAATCCTGTCAACCTAACTAAGAACGGAAAGGGCGTTGTCACTGCGGCTGTGATAAACACATCCGTCTTGCAACAAATTCTCGGAAGTGGAAATGTACGTTGCGTCCGTTGTGCTATGTTGGGGTTGCCCGCTGAGGTTCGACGTTCCCAGGTATCTTCTGTAGCTACGGCAACCACGAGCAAGCAATCTGCTGCTACCACGAGCGCGCGACCTGCTACTAGTGCACACACAACTAGCACCTTGCAAGGCACTGGCATTAGACTCGTGACAACAACTTCGGCAAAGGCAGCAACGACAAGTCTGTCCCACCTTAGTGGTGGTTCTTTGACGCCTAGTCACACGTACACGCACACGAACACAAAAGATGGCAGTTACCCTACCGACATGGCTACGAACTTTACAACCATGCCGAGCGCCACGGGCTCGATCATATCGAATGCCCCTACCTCCATCATCACACCGAATGCGACTTGCGCCACGGCCTCACCGGGTATGAATGGCACCCAAATCCAAACCGTTACTGTCACCGTTACCACGACGGCTTGCCCCACTAAGGTGAGATCCAGTTTTCGTTCGTCACGTGAAAAGGCTTCATAGTCGTGCGTAATAATATTGATGTGGTGTATCTCCTGTTATAGTCAGCTGGCCAACGCCGGAGGTCGTCTGGTTCGTCGGGGCCACGACTCTTGCCGAGGTAAGAACCCCCGATTCCGGTGTGGATATCGTCTTCGGACTCTGACTCCCCGCATTCTAGGTCGTGGAAACATAACAGGATACACAAGAAGAGGTTCTCTTAGAAGATGTTATGCAAGTTTGGCTTCCTGTCGAAGCTGCTTCTTTCAGTTGATTCGAAGGAATATCAGGGTATACTTGGTGTAAGGGATTTGTTCGGCCTAGCGTCGGCGAGCCACAGTGTACTTGTTATTTCCGACGGTGCGGCGGCTATGTACTGGCACACCCTTCTGCACCGTGTTCTACTAATTGGTTCACCAGAGGGTTTTTACATTTACTAACTTGTGTTTGCACGTTCACATTACCTTTTAACTTGTCCACCTGAAGCTCTGAGAGCTGAATGGTCTGTATGGTGTACACTAGGAGACAACGAATGTACACTACATAAACGATCTCGCCATTACAACGTTATGTACTGACTCGGTAGAGTTGCAAAGTCACCCAAGTCAGGAAATTGCGCCGCAGCTGCTGGATCGTTGTGCAATATAACCTGCCCTAAAGCAACTCAATAGCTATTTCTTCGTGTTTTCCTTTCCTTCTTTTTCTTCCTTAACTCATCCAGACGGACTCGCACTATTGTCCTCCTGCATGTTCCAGAGAACTTCGTTTTTCATTTACATCTACATGCAGGAGTCTACCGTGGGTTCCAGAGCAACCTTGGCGGCTTCAGCTGGAGCGCGCTTCGTTCGCGCAAGCGGTGGGGTTACGTTCCTTTACCGGAGTTGCTACATGTATGCTCTTTTTTATCCTACTTTATAGGTTATAATCCTCGTGAGTCGTCATCATTAGGATGTGCCATTAGCCCTGGACCACTGGCATACATACGCATGTAGTGGTTTGTGATTTGCGCTAGGTAAGTTTAGTATGCAATTCAGATTTGTCTGGGACACGCGTGACTGAGGGTTAGTGTGCTTGGAACTTTTGGCGGCTTCAAGGCGGTAGTTGGGAGAGTAAGAAGGTCAACGCGCACTTGAACATTCCATTCCATTGGCAATGGTTGAGTGACACCCTTCGTCACGACATGCCTGCTTTCCTTCCATTCGTCTAGCATCGCTTGTTCCAGGTGAAAGGCTCCAGTCCATGATGGATAGAACGATACTTGTGAGGACATCCGTATGGACCGCATCGCCGTGAAGGAGTCAACATCATTGTGGTAGGGGCGACACCTAAATGTACGGGCAGAGTCTACAGCGGATCAAACCTTCGTAGAAAATGTTAATAGTAGAATCGTCTGGAGAGCCTTACAGAAGTTGCAGTTCTCTTTCAAGATTGCCGTTACACTTCCAAAAAGACGGGGAAATATTGAATTAGTTTTGCGTTACTGATGAAGCAGGTGTGTATGTACCGAAGCACTCCAGCTAGGAATAGGCAAAGGGCACGAAACTACTACGCATAGGAAAAGAGTCGTGGATGGGACAAATCATCCACACCCACCTCCCCAAACGACTCCAAACTTGCCGAGTTGAAGGGTTCTCCAAAACTGTCTCGAGAGGCGCCGCTGCTACTGATAGGTGGAAAAGGGTATTACAATCAATCAATCCTCACCTCACGACAAATAATCGGAACGTCACACAAGCAGGGAAAGAGAAGCCATTTCATACGGAAAGAGCACACATACCTCCTTGATTTTCGTCCGCAATTGCGGGTATCGCACAGATACATCGTCCATGTCGAACGGTACAGTCACTGGTGGCGAAGACTCGCGTAGGTCGTACTCTTCACCAACGAGCGTTGCATCGTCTGAGTCCATGAGTGGCACCATTGTGCTGGGGTCGTTGTCGTCCAACTCTTCACGTTCAGTCGTGCTCGCGGAAGCACCACCCGTAGCCTCCGAATCTAGCAGAACATCGCACTTGATCATCGCATCTTTCGCTCTTGTGCATGTGTCTAACTTGTGTGACTCTCGCTTGGCGTCACGATAGTCTGACTTCTTGTCTGATGCACCACCGTCTTCCGTATTCGGCACCTGCAGAGGCGGAGGGAGGTAGGTGATCACACGCCTTTTCTGGTCTTGCGGCGGCGGTAAGGGTGAAGCATCAGTTGCCCCGCCGAACTTGACCCGTCTGCCAAGTCCCACACCAGGCAGCGTGAATGTGCCGGACTTCTTGATACCGTCGTTAGGACCATTCCGGGGTCTGTTTGCCCGAGTACCGGGTACAGGAGGTTCCCTGCCAAATCTCGTCGCGGAGAAGGTGGACCAAGATGCGTCCGGGTCGTTGTCCTCGGCTCCAAACCTGTACGCACCTACTGATTTGGGCGAAGATGTCAAGCACGGAGGTGGGCGGGGCCTAAGCGGTGACGAAGTAGGGGAAGGCAAGCGAGTCTGAATCCTGGCTCTCTTGGTTGGCGTAGGGAATCCACCAATGGGAGAGGTACTCCTTTTCGGGGCATTCCGCGAGGCAACCGCATCCTCGTCTTCGATCAGAAAAGGCGGAACGCTCCGTTCTGTGTCTGTAAGGCAAAAACGGGAGATGGATGGGACCCGCGGCTTTAATACACTTGTTACCCTTGGTCTTGGCGCATGTTTTCGCACGTTCGATACAGAGTACATCGCCACATGATTAGCATGTGGCTGCAGAATTTGCTCGTGTGTCTGAACCGCTGCATCATCCGTTGCACCTTGAGTCGGTGGCGAATCAACTGCAGGAACAGATAACGACCGCATAGTTAGGCATGCCTGTTCTGCCACGGGTAGAACACATCAGCCTAGCAAGCGACGCTTATGCATCCACGTTACCTGAATGTCTGGGGCGCGCGCTGTACAGTTCGCAAGGGCGACCAAAGGGTTCAGTGACCGGCAAGGTGTGATCCTGGTCGTTCGCTGCGCTGACGTGTGGTAGGCCAGGGGAGGAATGTATGATTGGATGGTGCGGGGGCGACGAAGGAGAATGTATGCTCATCACAGGTGAAGGAGATCGTGCAGACCACGTAGGGCGAGGACACGCAGAAATTTCCGGCCCCTTTCGCACAGGAGTATCATTACCTATCGTTCGACAAGGAAGAACGTTGGACTGCTGCAGCTTGCTCACAGACCCATTTTGTAAGCTTGTAACACATGGTAGTTCAGGAAACAAGGTGGGATCAGTAGAAGGTGTGGAATATGGGAAGACCTCGTGCGCGTGGCCCACATGGCTACTAGGTCTTGCCACAATCGGAGCCATTTGTCTCATTGAGCGCGCAGCATCGTTAGAAGGAGATATATGCGCGGTGAGTTCTTTTCGGTGGGTAACTTCAGGTCGGTGAGAGGGCACTGAAAGTGCATGGGCACGAGATTTCGGTGTATCTACTACCTTCCGGCGTGCTTCAAGTGGTTCGAAACGCGTTGGATTAGATATGGTTGAGAATCGCCAACGCCGTGTTTGGCATTACCTTTGTCGGTCTGTCCACACGACGGGCTACACACCTTTGTTGGATTCTCACCCAAAACACGCTGTCCACCGATGGAGGCCTGCGTATCTTGTGCTCTGTCGGTCTGCTTCTTGAAAGCAGCTCCGATTGGTCCCATTGTCGGCATTGCACCAGACTTGGAAGGCAACTGCGAACGTTCCTTCATAGACTGACGATGCGAGTCGCGCGAACGTGCGTTGATCTTGGCAATACTCCAGGGGTTTGGTTTATAATTTACGGTCTCTTGACGCGATGATAGGTCGATGTCGCGTAGTAGACTTGAGACATCGCAAGGGCCGTCAGTGTCTGCATTTTCGCTGTCAGAGTCTGAATTGTCTGCATGGCGGCTTGCGCCGCCTGTTCTGTGGTTGTAAGACCACTGGTCCACCATCCAAGTCCGTTGGGGTAGCAGGCAAAAGGGGCTTGGCGTTTGTTTGGCAACGGCTTGGGAACCAAACAAATCAAGTTACCGCCAAGTTGAAGTCGCTTGATAACCGGACTTTTAGAGTTCCGCTTCATGAAAGAAAATGGCAGGGCTGTGAATTATGTAAACGCAACGGGGGTGTATCGAGTGTATCGACCAGCAAGTTGATTGGCACGCCTGGTGGTGTTAAGACTGCGTGGTTTGAGCGGAAACGTGAAAGCCTTGGCTTGCCTGCTCGCATACCATGACATCATTGCAGCACTTGTGATAAGATGACAATCGTTTCCCAACATACTCGAGAGTTTGAACGCTCTCTGCCCTGCAGAGCTACTGTAATCATTGACAGGAGACCTGGCGGCGACTGCGAGTAATACAGTAAATAAGAAGAATTCAGTAATTTAGTCAGGGTCAGCGGCTACGAGCCGTGTCGTAAGTCGACTGTAGGTAGCGTAGAAATGGTTAAAAAGCTGGCGCGGTGTTAGAGGGGAGTTTCTGACTTTCTGTCCCCAACCCACCCGGTCGAAAAAGAAAAAAGAAAAAAAAAAGATGACTCCCTCTAAGAAGACCTGGGGATGGTTGCATCGCAGGACAGAGTCCTTCAAAGCGCAATCCGCATCCCTCATCTCTGCCAGTCGTCCCGTCTCGTATCTCGCACCGGTCCAAGAGGAACAGCGACGAGAGAACGGCCAAGGCAGCAGCAATCCGGCCCAAGAATCTCACGAGCAGGGTACTTGCGGAAGCACCGTTCCTACAAATAGCTCTTCCCATCCTCAGACCGATATTTCCTCCGCTCAACAACCCAAAGTAAAAGACAATCTGCCCCCTCCCGTCACTTTGAGTGGACCAAGAGACTCGTCCGACCCAGAGAACGGATCCAACTCCTCCAAGATGACCAACCTAAAAGAACTGCTGATGCGAGAAATCGACGGTTCACGCGCGGCCGCTCCCTTGACTGCATACTGCTTTATGACCGGTTTCATGTGCGTTCCTGTTCCGTCTGTCCTACGCAGTCATTTAACACCGTTATATCCGGTAGTGATGCGGTCTGCTTTTCGGCAATCTTCGTATGGTGTGCATTCCAGACAGGAAACAGCGTCCAGGTACGTCTACCTCACTTCATCCGCTCGATGTTCCTGATCACTGTGCCGATCAGCTCGCCCTCGCATTAGCTCGTCTTTTCAACGGTGCACATGACTACTCTTTCCATCTCGCAGATCGTCAAGCTCTCTGCTCCGTACTCTCCTTCATCTTCGGCGCTTTCATCGGCCGACTGGGCGATAAGGTTGGCGCCAAAACGCGTCTGTGGATGACCCTCGGCACCTTCATCCAAACGCTCTTCACTATGGCAGCTGCCATCGCCATATGGAAGTCTGGTCAACCGAGCGTTTCGGATTCCCGTGATGATCCAGCATGGAGCAATGTGGCCTCGTTTGTGTGTGTCGGTTTTATGAGCGCTAGCATGGGTTTGCAAGGAATCATGGGAAAGAGAATGAATACCCAATTCACAACTACTGGTATGTCGAACTTGACCCTCGTCGCGGGACATACTTACACCCTCACCCACAGTCGTCTTAACCACAACATGGTGCGAACTCATGACCGAACCCCAGCTCTTCCACTTCCGCCGCCTGGTTAAGTCGCGCGACCACAAGATTATGGCCATCCTCTTCCTCTTTATTGGAGGGTTCACGGGACGGGCTATCCTCGACAAGATTGGATCAGCAGGGACCCTCGGCATCGGCGCTGGAATCCGTTTTCTCGTCACCTTGTCGTGGCTCGTCATGCCTGTGAAGAAGGCACCCAAAAATTAAGATCTACGCTCTTGAACATTGGATATATGGCGATATATTGGAAACGAACAGTGATGAGGTGACGAATGCAACGCAGACAACTTCACCGAATGTACACCTTGTAGAAGTGGAAGGGCAAGATACACAAGCCTGGCGCCGCTGTGCGGTAGATTACTGGAAGAGGACGCCCGGAAGTCGGACATGGACCTATTAACGGCTATCCCGTTACGGTGCACGGCGTACGACCAGTGAAGTGGAAAGACGGTTAACTGGGAATGTTGCGTTTAGATTCAGTATTTAGTATCGTTAGAGTTATATACGTACAAGCTTCGTCTTCATAATAGGCTCTTGGGCTCAACGAGGTTTGAGGCTCAAGTTCAATAGATTTCTTTTACATACCTGTCTCTTCCTTGAATCGAGCGCCTGCTACGACACTGCGCAGCTCGCTCAAAAGTAAAGTCTTAAAGCAGTTGACCCGCGTTACATGTCACGGAGCACTATTGGTGGTCTAAGAGCATGGGCCTCGTAAATGTATTCCTTCTCGCAAGATAAGGCAAAACAAACGCGTAAAGGGCATGAAGTCGTAAGAACTACGTGAAAATGCAAGAGGTGGATTATATTGTACAAATGGTCTCGAATGTATGCATGCGCAGTGAAGACGGCAAGAAAGAAAGCGGTGACGGTATAATAGAAAACTAGACAGCTTGTTGAACGTGAAAGTAGGTGCTTCCCTCGCCAGCGGGGGACATGCGGAATTGAAGTTAAAAAAATAGATATAACGGGGCTACAGAGCGGAAGTGGTCAGAACATCATCCGCCTCCGAAAATACGAAAAAAGGGTCTTCACCTGAAAAAAAATTCTTCTAACAATATCCCACACAAGCAAACCAACACGGGCGTAGGATGAGTTTCGTGTATTAGTATATGCTGCGGCCTGGTCTTCTTAAACGTTGATGGGGGGTTAGTCATTTTTGGATAATGTCATATGTACAATAAGGGTGTCATTTCTGTCATTGCAGTGCCAGTTTTGGTCTTCTGGTACCAAGGCCTGTGGACCGTATTCGAGCGTTCGAGTATGGAAGAGTCTTTTGAAAAGGGCGTTGCTACTCGGATCTTCCTGTCGCATGAGGCCTTTGCGTGGAGATGGCCGGCGTGAGAGAATGACAGAGAAGCAGCGAGAGCGCCGGTCATTTCGGAGCTTCATGGAGGCGACGTAGTCGTGCACGAACGAGATTGCGGACTTTCATCCACAATCCAGCTCCCCCGTGGCCCACTGTCTGTCGGCTCACCTGGTAGTTCATCGGGCGCCTTGTGTACGGGAGTCGACTCGCTGTAATCAGCGGTTCCAAACGTCGTCGTGCTGTGCACCCGGTGGTTGACACGCTGTGATTTACAAGTAGTCAGAAGAAGAAGATGGCGTATGAGAGCCTGCGCGAGAGCTTCCGCAATGATAAGAAAGAGCAACACTTACCCCACCTATAGGCCGTGAATAATCCTCGAAATCTCGTAAGCTTGTGACACTCTGTCCTTCCACCTCGAGTCGGGGATGCAACAAGCCCGCTGGAAGACGCGACGCCTCCGTGGGAGCAGGAGATGGCATTGATGCATAGGGAAGAGTAGGGGCGGACAGCGGATCGTGAGGATTATACAATAGGATGTCATTGTTATCCCCTAGTTGGGGGACCGACGCTGATCCAGCATCCGTGCCCAAGCGGGGGGAGGGATTCAAGACGACATACGATCGCGGGGACGTTGGGATCGGCGACTGTATCGGCTCTCGCATTGGAGGCCGAACCTCACTACGTGCCGTGCCCGCAGTCCTCTCAACATCAAAGTCCTTGGAACCTTTCGTGGGCGTAGCAGGTAACGCTCTCGAGGATGACATTGGCGAGGGCGTATGACCCACCCTCCGTAGCCTGTCCAGCAAGCCACGCACACCACGTGCATGACCCTTCCTTTCATCGCCACTTCCAGATGCCGAAACGGACGCATCGCTACTCTCCGTACTCCGCCTTCGATCCTTGCTCTGACCCTTGCTGCGCACCGAGGACCCGCGTTCCTTCCATGCCCTGAAACTCGATGGTGGACTTCCAAACCCATGTCGATGCTTCTTCCTTCCCGTGCTATAGCTCGACGCGCTCCTAGCGCCTCCAGAACCAAAACGATGGTCAGCATGCGAACCCGACAAGGCACCCTGAGAAGACATGCTCCTCAGCATATCAAAACTACTGGATGCCATACTCCTCGTATGGGCGTACGACCTGCTCCCAGACAAAGTCCTGCTCCTGGCATCGTAGCCATAGCTTGGACTGTATACCGACCCTTCTGGAGAGCCAAAGGCAGAACCCAGTCCAAGTCTGTTCCCACCGGGAGGCTGAGCGTGCGAGAGAATCCCTGCGCTTAGAAGAGGCTCTTCGCTTCCAGTATGCGTTCGCGTGAGTGCATCAACAGAGCACGACCCAGACCCGGACCCCAAGGCCTGCGAATTCGCATAGTGAGATGCACACGATGGGGCGATGTATCCACCCAGCCATGCTGCAGCATCTGGCCCTGGAGAACTCTTGCGGCGTGGCTCTATCATTGGATTCACATATGCTGAGGGTGGGGAGGTTGGCGGACGAGGCGACAGGATTGCAGCCGGCGGAGGCGAGAGAGAGGTGATGTGTAATGCGTCATCATTAGAGGGAAGGGAGGGGAACGATGCATGAGCTATATCAGCGTCTGATGCCCCGGTTTCACGCCGTCGCGATCCATATACGCCGTCCGTACTAGCTCCGGCCCCATGCCCGGTGTGTAGCGCTGCCAGTATATCCGCATACCGTTCTTCCATCACAGGTGGACCACCAGTATTGGAACTCTGGTGGACGTAGTCGGGCTCTTCATTATCGTCAAAAACTTCACCCTTGAGCGGGCCGGGATGCCGCGAAGAGCCTAGTAATGCTGCGTCCCTTTCGCGTTTGCGATGACGTTTTCGAGCGCAGAAAATCCAAAGGACGACGATGACCGCAGCCCCTACAAGGCCCAATACAATGGCGGCAATTTTGCCTGGAGAGGTATCACTGTGACGATAGTGAAGTCAGCTCCATTTAATCAGGAACACATCGGATGGGAGAGAGATAGCATAAACCAAAAGTGGCAAGCCGGGGAACGAAATTAATAGAACCAACACAGTAGCCGTGGAAAGAGACTAAAAGAAGACTCGAGAGATCGAGGCGACAGAGATGGAAGTGGAAAGCGGTCAACGCAACCCCAGCCACCGCACAGTAGGGTTAACATAAATGAGTTAACAGTGCCATGATCTCAGATCTGGCCACAAATTGAATCGGACGAATGCCAGACAGGGGTCAACCTCTGGACTCTCCAGATTGAGGCACGACCACAATAGAATCATTACTCACCTACCAATGGCATCCGCCCCGGCGGCTGTACTCAGGACACCACTAGTAGTTACTGTAAAGGTAACTGTTCCAGAACCACCAGGTAAGATAGAAACCGTCGTGTACGTTGATGTTTCGGGTGTGTGGGCAGCACTAGTAAGAGGTGAAACGGTGGTGTAAACCGTCTTGGGTATCTCGATGGTATTAGTGGAAGTGGACATTTCTGTTGAAGTCTATAAGCAAACGAAAGGTAGCTCTCAAAGTAAACGCAGCAGCACCTGACGTCGAGACTTCTGCGGGACTCCAAGATTCCGAGGATGTGGTCAGCAGATTTGTCATTGTTACCGAATCAGACGTCCCAGCAGATGAGACAAAAGACGCGGGCGTGAATGATGACGTAGGTGCTACAGTAGCCGTTGACAATGGGACCCCGGTCGATTGAGTAGGTGAAACGACGAAAGAAGACGTAGCCAATGCCGAGGACGAAAAGGCAGTACCAGAATAGGAAGACGTAGAGCCGGATGAAGTAGAAGTGAATGAGTTAGCGCTCGATGTCATCGAAGCCAACGACGAGGCAGGCGACGGCGTACCCGTACTCGTTGTACCTTCCGCGGGTGTGCTAGATGGCAAAGAGCTCTGGGCGTCAGAACTGCAAATATGGTGTCATTAAACATCGACCCTTTGGACAAGACACGGATGTATCTGACATACCTGGAACTGGGTGCAGTAGAAGACGTAGCACCGATAGATTCGGTACCGGAGGGAGCCGTAGATACGACGCCAGGGGTGGACGAGCTCATATCATTGGACGTGAGGGACGAGAGTGCTTGCAGAGAAGACGACAATGGGACGGCCATGAGAGGATAACGTTTGCGCAAGATATCAAGGTGTCGGTGAGAGATGGTGATGGATTGATGGGCATGCGGTAGCATGCATGTAGAGAGAGTGTGATAGCAGGTAGGATGAACGACGATGAACGGTGTGGATGGTGGCCGTGTGCCAGTCGTCAACAAGCACGGAAGAGGTGGAAGACAACCTGGGCTCGGATCGTCTCGACCCGTAATAATAACTTATAAGCGACGCTACAAGGACAAGCACCCGGTTCTGGGTGGGAGCTAGACGCTGTTGGTTCCTACAACATGTATAAGTGTCCCGTATCGACGGCACCTGCGGGTGCAGTGCGCTGTGGAGGTTAGTGATCTGTTTTGTGCCCTGACCAGCACAGCTTGGAGACCTACTCGGAAGGAATCACTGACCGGTTCACTCTGTCGACAACGACCGCTATAGTTTTTGGTTTCAGCACGACATGATGAACGGATGCACGCCGACTGTACGGTGCTCACACCAATTCGGAGGTTGTACCCATTTTGGTTTAGTGAAAAGGTACTTGGGAATATTTTTTTGTTTATCTGCTTGGCAGGTTTGGGTGGAGAGAGCAGCTTCGCCACGCCACGTGGCCGACACAGCCGCGGGAACTGCCCACGTAAGGATAAACAAGGACCCACAATTTCACACTCGACGCAATGCATTGCAGACCACATGTCAAAACGCAGGCTTTGCATCGGGTCAACACTTTACACCTCCACCAACCCACCTGTCAGTGGCACTCCTTTTATCGCTCACTGCTACAGGATGATGCCAGATTATGCCATCGAGCAGTGTTACCGTAACAAATGTTCCAATCATGTTCTTGCCTAGGTCAGTCCTACGTGATACGCTCGGGAGTCTGCCAACCTCACATAATAACCAACTTCCAGCAGACGCGTATGGGGGTTGCCAAAATGGGCTAATGAAAGCGTTGACTTCTTTTGAAGCTGGTACTGGTGTCCGCCATTCTCCGTGAGCTCATCTTTTACTAATATTCCGACCCTGTCCAGCTTGTATACTTCGACGATTGTCAGGCCCTCATCGGGATTCTGTATGCCTCTCGCTGGGATCATCGGGTAGAGCTTAGCATGCACTGGTCAGCTACAGTTTTGGCAACACCATGGCCACATGAGGCGACTGACTAGCTCCACAGGATGATGCTTTCCTGTCGATCATATTTGCTTCGTCCTGCCTGGCAGCAACGCCATGAGAGACAGGTACAGGCTACCTTGCCTGCGAATCGGAGTTGCTTTGTAGCAGTGTGACGCTCACCGGCACCGGTCGCACTTTTAGGTTTCCACAGGTAGGTTGTCGCGTGGGTGGTGGGTTGGTCCGGGATATCGCGCCGAACTAGTTTGGCATGTACTTGTTTCATGTGGTCGTCCTGCACGGAACACCCAACAACAGGTAACCGGTTATATTACAATTCGCCACATCTCAACGAAAAGCGCTGATGGGTATCTTTTGCTTAGACCGGAGTATACTGCCATTGCATACCCTTCGCTCATCTAACAGCGAGATTAACACCCTGAATTCCTAAACCCACGGCTATCACTCATGCAACTACGAGGCCGGGTACCGACTAGTCATTTCACCAATGGCTATCACTCATATAGCAAACGGGCCGGACTGTATGCAAGAGCCGAACCGAGGTAGCGCTGTGACGTAGGTCAACTTTGTCCCTTCCATGGAACCTTCAGTGAGTTTTACATTTCACGCTCATGACACGTGGTCGTATGAATTCTACGAAACTGAATGGCGAGACGACCATCCTCTGCGTGACCAGGTCGACCAAATGGATCAAACCTGTTATGGTGAACCACGTTCTGTGCCCGACGACATAAAGGGCCAGGGTGTGCACAAGCATTCTGGCGTTGTCTTCTGTTTGCTGGTTCGACAATGTCTGTCCAAGAAACCGCCTTGACCAAAGCTCTCGATGACATCTTGACCCACCGCAAACAGTCTGGCCTGCCAGTCTTCTCCATCGATGGGCCCTTCTTGTCCTCTCCCCCTGACTTCTTTTCTAATGACTACCTCTCGCTGTCTACCAACCCCTTACTCCGTGAACTCTTCCTGCGAAGGGCCGATTCCGCACCCCGTCTTTTCGGTGCGACAGGATGCCGCCTCGCCACTGGCAACGGCGAGGATTACCGCAACCTTGAAGAGCGTCTTGCCCAGTTCTTCCAATCCCCTGATGCACTGCTCTGCACGTCCGGCTCCGTTGCCAATCAGGGGTTCTGGTCTACGGTACCTCAACCAGGCGACGTCCTCATCTTTGACCAGCTCACACACTTCTCCTCCTGTGATGGTGCGCAACTCTCACAGATTCCAAAAGACATGCAGTACACCTTCGAACACAATTCCGTATCCTCGTTTAAGAGGTGCTTGGAGGACGTTTTGAAGAAGCACCATGCACAGATCGTGCAGGGAACGGGGACGGTGTTCGTCGCTGTTGAGAGTCTGTACAGCATTGATGGGGATTTCTCGCCTTTAGAGGATATCGTGCAGATTGTGGAGGAGTTGGTACCGAAGGGTCATGCCCATATCTTTGTCGACGAGGCCCATACATCTGGCGTCCTTGGACCTGATGGACGTGGGTATGTCGCTCATCTTGGTCTCGGGGAACGCGTCCACACGAAGATGCATACGCTCGGAAAAGCATGGGGACATCAGAGAGGTCAGTGAATTGGTAACCTTGAAATTACGACTCCTCTGATCAGCTGAATCTTGTACAGGCGTTCTTGCGACCTCATCCACGGTGCGCAAGTACCTACTCAACTCCTGTAAAGCATTGGGATACACCACCTGTATAGCCTACATGGACCTCCTTGTGCTCAACTGCTCTCTCGACATCATCTCTGGACCAAAAGGGCAGGAGGTATAGTCCACAGAAGTTCTTTCTTTGTCGTCTGTACACGTTTCCTTACGCCTCCTCAGCTCCGAGACACACTTGTCCACGTCGTCCAGTACACGCGCACCCGCCTCGACAACGCTTTACGACGCTTCCCTGCACAAATCGTTTCGCTCACCCTCCCCTCCATGCATCTGCCTGATGATGACTTGGACCGTGTCGCCGGCGCGCGGCGTGCCGAGCTGAAATCATACTCTCCTGTAATTCCCTTGATCACTCCTCATGCCATCGACCTCGCCGACTACCTGGTCCGCTGTGGATACAATGCTGCTGCACTCGTCTATCCAGCCGTTAATGTATCGACGGTACGCGTGATCGTGCATGCTGAAAACACAGAGGCAGAAGTAGACAAGTTCGTGGAAACGGTGGCTGAATGGGCCGCCGCAAAGACGCAGACTGTGGCTCAGGAGGGACAACACGTTATAGAGGTACCAGGGGAGGGTCGTGGGAGGTAGTTTGAAGGAGAATGGCACAGCAGTCAGGACGGCTGTCGGCGAGCGCTATCTGACTATTGACAAACGCACAGCGTTGCGAGCAGATAAAGAATAATGTACTAGCGGCACGAAGCAACAACCTATATGACATCCATCCGTCGGTGCGAATGTAGGAGAAAGAAATAACAAGTGGAATATATTTATGTTACATTAGCGCACGAGATGAATCATGGAGAGAAGAGACGTCAACTTGACGACCAAACAGACAGTGTTATGTAGACGCACGACCGATCGTGAGGGACTATTTGCAGGCCGAGTAAGGTTACAGTGTGGGGTTTACGATATACGAAGTGGGGCGATGACGGGGATCAAGGCCGGCTAGTGCTCCCTGGGTCGAACTTTTCGTCACAATCAACAGATCAAACATCCACCACAACATCCCGCCCTATCTGCATCGTCGGCACCCAAATCATCTGTGTGCCCCGAATTGCCCCTTCGTGCGAATGCCGAGGCGAGGCGTGCCTTTTTGCTCAGAGCAGGATCTTCTGACGAAACGGCATACGGACGGATTGAAAGGTGGACTATCGTGGGCGTGGTAGGCGACGAAGAAGGTAGAGATGTGGGGAACCCAAGACCTAATTAGGCAGCGTGGTCAGATGCCAAGATCGGACTACTTTTGGAAAAAGTGGAGGGAGCTTTCAATAGCAACCAATCTCAAACACCATCATGCCATCCATCAACTTATCAACTGCGGCCCATAGCGATACAAATGACAAAGGAACATAGGGGGACTCACTCATCAAAGTTTCTTCGTCCTGTAGAATTTTTCCCAGATACAGAATGCGGAAATATGAAGGGGCAGGAGGCCGTTCTTCTGGCCAGGCTGAAACCACAAAAAGTATCACGTCAACACCGCACGTCGCCGTGCGTTTTGTTCGGGTAACGGGGAAGAATCGATAGACTTACCTGCATCACGTGTAGGCCACGCGTTCCACACTAGCTCTTTTACTCTGCCAACAGTTGTCTCCGGATCGAACGTCTGAGTCTTTCGGCGACCAGATACGAGCAAGAACGTGAGCGTCACTTGGGGCATCTGCGGAACCGGGGGTTCTATCGGCTCGTTTGGTATGGTCGGCAAACCTGCATTGACAGACGAGGTACCGGAGCCAAGCTGTGGCGAGTTGAGAGGTGATGAACTTTGTTCAGGTAACGAGGGGTACATTTCAGCAGGTGGTAGATCCAAATCGACACGCGTGTAGGATGTATGGGCGCTAGCAGACATATAGGGTCCCGAACCGAAAACGGGAAGGGCGTTAGAAGTGCCGTGGGCTGTGTAAGGTCGTTCCGTGGAGCGTATGCGAGGGGTGGTGGAGTAGGTAGCAGAAAAAGGACGGAGGGGTGTACGACTGCCTTGGGACGTCAGGGGACGCGCGAGGGAATCGGGCAACGGTGGATAAACTTGAGTAGCCGGTGACGGTGGTTGATATTCCGAAGTGGTAGGATCTGAACCAGTAAACGCAGAAACAGGCTGTACAGTATCGCTCATCCGTGGAAACCTGAAGCGCCGACAGGAAAGATAGACGGCGAATCGAAGGATAGGCGGGAAAAGACGAGTGGAGTGGGGTGTTGAGATGCTTTTGAAGGGCCAAAATAATTTCAATGACGTACGTCTCAGTGTGGGGTTTAGCGTCTTGAAGATAGGACTACGCGTCACAGAGTGGGGTCGGTGCGAATGCTCAAGCCTGAGAAAGAGGACGTCCTGAGGAAAGACAGCCCTGGGAATTGATAGGAGAGCAAGAATTGAGTTGGGTATACGACTGTCAGCCAGCCATAGACTAACTCACGCCACGGAGGACCTCGAGAATTTGCGTCTGGCACGACACTGAGGTGGAAGTGAAGAGGATAGGATGTTGCCGGCAACCGGACTTGGTCAAGTCGGAGATATCGAGACCAGTCCAACTAGATACGGGATAACCTGCGAGGCGGTCTTAGCCAAGGATCATGATAAGAAAAATACGGCGCACCTGACCCACAAAGGTGAACGGTCTGGAAGAGCCTTCTAGACTAACTAAGGGGAGCTGATCGAGACCTTCGCTTGCGAGTCGTTCAACAGGGTCCGCTGTCAAAACACAATGGACAACTCGACAACACGCCGACTTCTTACAACGTACTTCTCAGCTCACTGCGAGGACGACTGTGAGGAAAGAGACTGGGTTACGACGAAAATACCGGGTAGCAGTGGGACAGCTGTGCTAGTAGGATCCCGGCAGCTAATATGTCCAGGTAGAATCCAAATCATGTGATCCATCCAAACGGATCATTCCACACACAAGCGTTTCAAACGATTCGTAAAAAGCGTTGTCGTCGGTCAGAATGCTATTCGCTGTTACATGTTCGTCGTGAAACTGGGGACAACGAGAATTTTACAATGATACTACATATATGCGATGTTGCACCGAAGTAACGTTGTACCACAGAAAGCACAAAGAAAAAGACGGAACCCGTGAACGAAGAAAACTAAGAGTCATCCCCCACTGTAGAGGGATGCTTGTAAGACATCGCGTCCCTATCCATACTCGATACGCGGGCATACTCGAGGAATAATCTGTTACCGATTCTTCAATACCGCCATCGCCTGTACTGATAAGAGTAAGACACACCGGAAAAGATAGGCGCTCATGTCCTCGTTTCTCCAGAATCGCATACTCCAAGCCTTGCCCTCCATCGCTATATGCTTGGCAAGGTCGTCGTGAGCACGGAAAAATGCAACAGCGTCGTATAGGTCCGTATAAGAAATCTGGATAGGGACATAGTGCACCCACGGCGCTATGCGAGACATATACCTGCCCAACAGTAATGAACAGGTGTCAGGACCAGTAAAGAGAAGACAGTCAGGACCATACCATTCCGGAAAGATTGTTGCCTTGAATATGAGTGAATTCGTGGTCATCAATCGCTTGAATCGACCCGACCATCCATTTCCATCAACCTGTTCAAGACAACCGCGTCAAACGACATCCAGTACGCAACCAGTAGCGAACTTACATCGAAGATGAACTTATACCTTCCCTCCTCCTTTCTCCCCTGGGATCTCCTGAACTCCCACATTTTCTCCATATCTTTACACGTTCCTCCATTCTCGTCGCACATGATCGCTTTGTTTACGAACGCAACGTCCATCCATGCAGGATTCACCCTTGCCAACCTCACTTCGTCTGGCTCGCCCACTCTCGTATGCCCATGGTCCGGAACTGGGAGTATACTCACATTTCCAATCACCGAATTGGCAAGCGAGACTAGCCTAGCTCGCTGTGAATACGACCAAGGCGTCTTAGGCGACGCAAACAAGCCCGTATTACTGCCCCTCCAGTCGAGACGCTCATCGATCTTCTCTTCCCACGGCACATCGCCCTGCTCCTCAAGGCCCACTCCTGATATCCAGCCGTACGGCACGGGCGGACGGATGTCGTGGTGCAGGTGCGTCCTACAAAGAGAGAATCTAGGCACGAGAGTTCTCTGAGGGTAGGGTCCCTTTCCATGCGAGAGGAACTGGCCGTGCGTAACCAATAGCGACGGGTGCAGGCACGGATCCATTGTCGCGCGGTGTGACGCGATAAAGGTTTTCGGTGCGCTTGTGTTGAAACGGGGTTCGTAGGCATGCGGAGGAAGCGCGGGTAAAGGGGGTTGATTCTGTTGTGCTGGAGAGGAAGGCGGACAGGCTTGCACCCAACCAACTGTATGAATGGGAGGGAATTCCTTTTGTCTGACCGCTGCAACGGGACATGAGACTTGTCTTAATTATCAACAAGTGAGCAACGCATACTCGTTCCGCTTTTGGCAGCCTCCATGACCATGGTTTTGATCCGCCAATCAGATAGCATGTTTGGGTTGTCATGCGGGGAGAACGACATCCTCAACGGCGGTAGGTCATGTTCAACTTCCTCCAAGAGTTTCAATATGTTGGAAATTCGAGCAATATGTGCGGAGGGATTGGTCTTGAAAGTGGTATGAACGATTTCAAGTTTATCGTTGCCGGGCGTCTTCGCAACGACGATGATATCATCGCGCTCTTCGAGCTCCCGCTCTGCGTCTGCAAGATCCTCCGGGTGAATACCCCAGTAGGGCTCGATATCATGGTATATCTCGTCGTACTCGTCTGGAAGTAGCACATCATGCTTCACGACGTAGTCCCACCTGTACAGACAATCATGTATATTCAACGTGAAAGTCACCGCAGGTAGAATGACTTACCACTTGTCGAATCCGAGAGGTGGAGGGCGCTTATACCGGCGTTCGTACTCCATTACAGCCTCATCCAGTGTCTTGCTTGCGCGCTGCAGCTTTGCTTTCCACTCTCTCTCCGCGTTATCCATCAGTTCGAATATCGGATGGGGACCATTGGGGTTGACGGTAAGTAACCCGTCCGGCGTGTAGGTATGTTCTTCGAGAGCAGATTTCCATGGATAGTAACTATCGTCCTGTCGATACCGTTCCCTTTGCTGAAGAACAGACATATCCACCACGGAGAACACTCGAACATGTGTGGGTGCCTGTCCAAACGAAAAACTATGGAGGGTGATGGCGAGGAGGGAAAAGAACAGGAGGTAAAGTGCTGATCGGAATAGGAACCTCCAAACGGTCCTCTTGGTTCGAAGCGCCATCCCTCAAGTTATCAGCCCACCAGTAGGCTAGGATGGGAGAGACCAACGCGGGGAGCGCTGGGGACTGATAGAAGAGGAAGAGAGAAGTGGACTGAATTGCCCGTCAGCTGTCATCCAGATCAGTATAAACTTTGTATCGAGAGTGCCCCAACAGGTCTGCATCAGGGTCATTCCGATGACAGAGAATGATAGTTTTTGAGCCTCCATTGCCATCGTATTCGACTGGTGCTGGCTTCGCCTGACGACAGTAGCTCTGAAGGACGACGACGAGACGGTAATTAGGATGCCAACAAATTTTAATACCCGTGTATGCACCTACTTGTCACCCGCAGTGGAGTGGGAACCATGGTTGGATGTGATGTGTTGGTCCCACGTTATCGCTGATCTCTGCTTTCAGCCACAGATAATCAGCACAGATCACATCAGCTCCGCCACTTCTCAAAAACTTGGACCCCATCCAACTCGTCTCCTCCTACTCGACTACATCATGTCCAACGTCTTCGTGAGTACATCCACCCCGGGGGAGGTTCCCGATCTGACCCTGGAGTGTATATTCAGTTCGACATCACTATCAACGGCCAGCCTTCCGGGCGCATCGTCTTCAAACTCTTCGACGACGTCGTCCCAAAAACTGCCAAGAATTTCCGTGAGCTCGCCACGGGACAGCATGGCTTTGGCTACAAAGGATCCAAATTCCATCGCATCATCCCCAACTTCATGCTCCAGGGCGGTGACTTCACGAAAGGCAATGGTACCGGTGGCAAGTCGATCTATGGCGAGAAGTTCGCCGGTACGTTACTCCTTCGACTCCAAGCGTGGTATTCTCAGTAGCGAACCCTGGACAGACGAGAACTTCAAGCTGAAGCACACTAAGCCAGGCATCTTGTCCATGGCAAATGCTGGCAAGAACACCAACGGCTCGCAGTTCTTCATTACTACTGTCGTCACCTCTTGGCTTGACGGTGGCCATGTCGTCTTCGGTACGTTTTTCTTTTCGTAGTTGATGTCAGTAGATGAAATGGTGTCACAGGTGAGGTCGTCGAGGGCATGGATCTCGTTAAATCGATCGAATCCCTTGGAACTGCCAGTGGCAAGCCGAAAGCAGAGGTCGCGATCGCGAACTGCGGAACTGTGTAAGCTTCCCTCGTAGATGGAGACGGTACACAAAATGCTGCGTAGGTGGAGGGAAGTTGCAAATCCATGTATAGGTAGTGAATCGAATGTCATGTTGTCTGGAATTATCTTCCCGTTGGGTCGTGGATACTTGCTGGTGATGCAGAGGATCACCGAGCGACAGCGCTGCAGCGGTCGGCGTCGCATTTCCGGAAGCCGCTTTAGTACGCTTGCTAGTCTCGTCAAGATGAACTTACACTGTCCAAAGTACCCGGCGAGCGTACCCTGACTACGCAATGTACTCATACTGATATCAATGACCGAAGAACATTATAATGCTTCCCCCTGGTACCCCCTAAACGCGTATTCAAATAGGCAAGGAGCAACGGTGGGAGATGTTTACTATCGGATGGAAGCTCGCGAGTCTTATGTTCATGATATCTACAGCTGATCGAAATCATCGACGGTTTCCTATTACTCCGGGCACAACTCGGGCTCGGCTACAAGGATCGAAACTGGCTCTAATAAATTATGTATACACCGGAGGCATGTGTGTGGACACCCACGCTCGCCGTGTGAGACCGTGAATAACAGAGAACTTGTCCGAAAATGGATACGAGAAGATTGCCCCGTGTCGATTGCTAAGCACGACGCATCTCTCCTCCCCAAACCGTCCTCTGATCAAGTTGCCTTGGACGAACTTTTGGTGAGATACGCCATGACATATAACATCTTCTGATTCAATTTGCTCAGTCAGCAGCGACACGAACGACATATATAAACGCAGTCGACCATGGCAGCATCCCAACTTCATAGGACATACTGAGCTTCGAATCATACGACTACTACTGGCATGGCCCCGACAGACAAACGCACTATCTTCTTCACCGGTGCCACAGGTCTGTGCTTGTCAACACCTGTGTGCCTTGGTCCCCGACTCTGACTTACACCCCACAAATTACACAGGCTACGTCGGCGGCACGGTGCTCGCACGCCTCGTTGAACACCCTACCTTTCCCGACTCGGAATTCACTTTATTGATTCGTCCCTCGAAGAAGGACAAAGTTTCCGCTCTTCACTCTCTGGGGTTTAAGACCGTCCTTGGGTCGTATGATGACCTCGATATTCTTGAGGACCAAGCATCAAAAGCAGACATCATATTCTCCATCGTGGGTGCTAATTACGAACTGACAATGGTGCGGGACGTTAACGTACCGTGCTGGCGGTGTGTATAGGCGGACGCGGATAATGTGGCTGCTGCACAGGCAATCCTCAGAGGACTGAAGAAGAGGTACGAGGCCACGGGTAGGCAATCTCTTCTTATCCATACCGTAAGTGCAGACGACTGTGTACTGTCTTCTTGTTTCTCATCGTTTGATTCTTTGCGACAGTCCGGAACCGGTAGGTAAATTAGCTTTCGCGCTTATATTTGTATTGAGCAACGGAAAGGTGTGCTGGTGGACGATGCCAAGGGCTTGCACTCGACCGACATAATCTACGATGACTTGAACCCAGACCAGATCGAGAATCTCGCTATCACACAGCTGCACAGGAACGTTGATGTCGCCATTGTCGACGCAGACAGAGAGAGTGAGCCTCGTCGTCACGCTGTATGAGGATTGATGGAATGACGTTCAATAGACTATGTCAAGACCTATATCATCCTCCCATCCACGATCTACGCACTCGCCAAAACAAAGTTTGTCGATCTGGGGTTGCAGAACCCCAGTTCTCTACAAATCCCGCAGCTCATCCGGGCGGGGCTTCTCAAAGGCCAAGGGGGCGTCGTAGGGAAGGGCGAAAACATCTGGCCCAATGTTCACGTCGACGACAGTGAGTCCACCATATTAGATTTGTTATTCACTGCGATTTTGAATGCCGGCCATTCTAGTTGCGGACTTGTTTGTAGTCGTGTATGAAAATGCACTGTCAGGAAGAGCGGGTCATGGGCGTGAAGGATTCTACTTTGGCGAAAATGGCGAGCATAAATTGTACGACGTGAGTAAGGTCGTCGCACAGGAACTCTACAACATCGGAAAAGGAAAGTCTCCGGAGCCAGCTCCTTTCACGGAGGAAGATTACAGTCGTCCTGAGAACTTTGGTGTAAGTTCAGATCCTTTGTCAGTGTCACGAAACCTGAGCTGAATGCAATATGTATAGCTTGAGTTCCTAGGGACGAACGCCAGGTGCCTCGCACGAAGAGGTCGCGCACTGGGGTGGAAGCCCAGATACACTACAGAGGATGTATTCAAGAGCATTAAGCCTGAGGTTGAATACGTGATCCGGAGCGGGAAATACTAATTCTGCGCGCGTTCGTGGGGCTTTGACGAAACGTTTTTGTAACATGTAGGATTAGGAACCTTGTACTGTGTACGTTCAACGCGAAATTCGACGTGAAGTTACTCCTTTACAAGCCGTCAGGCCCAGCGTCGTCGAGATTTGTGACAACGATCAGCATAGGTTAGAGCAGTAACTGACCTGCATGTACATAAGTCCGGATCCGGTAAGTACGTACCGCCGTCTTCCGGGCTACGCACAGTTGCTTTCCGCTCAGCATTTCTATCGCGGCGGTTTGAAATGGCCCATCATACCATCCAAGGTCGAATCAGTACGGCTAGCAGAACGAGTGCATCCCCATTTACTCGGCGGGGACCCTCCCTTCAATGAGTCCACAGTCGCATCGAGAGGCGCTGTGTCGATCGCTGGTGCACTCTCCATACCAGCGTGATCCACCAAATCGTCCATCTTACAAGACTGATACAGTGATTAGGTAGCGAGCTTTCTCGCCCGATCGTTCTCCGCACCTTTACCGGCTTGAAGGCCACACTACTCATTCGTCCCTCGAGTTACTCCTTCCCATGGATGCTGTCTCCATTGATTGGACACGGGCCAGATCGAAACCATCCCGCCGGCACAGTTTCATCGAACGTCAACTTGGTCGTTTGAGCGGTGGACGAAGAGGGTACGTGTCGATGTCTAATGTGCACGAACTCGAAACGGTGGCAGAGTAGGAGTTACATCGTCGTCCCTTCGACGGTCTATGCGCGTATTAATAGCGAATTCGTGGATTTCGGCCTCGAGAATCCCGGATTGGTCCAAATTCTCCAACCTATCCATGCAGACATTCTCGAGGGCGAAGAGTGTTGTGCAGGAAATGACGACACTATATGGCCTAACGCACACATTGACGATAGCCTCTTCGCCAACCCGGTGAAACCATAGGGCCATATGGTTTCTGCATTCTATGCTGGTGCTATGCCAATACTACAGTATAGCCTACCTGCTCATAAATCGTTCGAGTGGGCTACGATGCGGAGAAAAGACGGGTCCTTGGTCTTCTAGATAAGGTGAGTTTCAGTGTCCTGAGCTAGTTCTTCTCGCTGAGAGCCTGGTCGTACCCTTGTGCAGACCAGCTGACTATTCGTGGACCGGCTTTGAAAAAAGAGCCATGCCAGGTATAGTATGACCGTCGAGGTGTCCATCTCACTTTGCATACGTGACATGCGAATACCATAATACTTTCTCGACGTGAGACGGGGAACAAATGGAGACATGAAGAGCAGCAGGCGAACAACTTGGCTGTCGTTGGCAATCCAGCACCCGCGTCTCCACTGGGTGGGAGTCATTTTCACTGCATGTACTCTTCCTGGCCTTGCCCATTGTTGTCAATGCATTTCTCAACATTCGCGGCCAGTGTAAGACGGTAACCATCCAGGACCATCGGAGGCCTTTAATCTGCCTGTTTAACAGATCCGTTCGGCAGCGCTTTGCATTGAATATTACCATCATCACGAGAGGTAGGCCTGTCCTCATTACTTCAGAATCGTGGGCTGGTAATTCCTGACAATCCCTGACACAGGGTTCGAAGATGTCATTGCAGACTGCTCTGTATTGTTTGGGAACAATCCAAATCCAACAACTGATTGGGGCATGGATTCTGAAGTAGTAATGCCAGGTTCGTTGCTTTTCTATCTACAATCAGCCTTCTAGAATTGGGTTGTGGGTTGTGCAAACAAGAAAAAGTGTCGAAAACCTGAGACTTTTAAATGGTGGTACGTACTCGCTATATTCGCCAATAATTGCATCATCTTACTGTCACGTCATTCTCCCGGGTATTTATTAAACCCTGTACACTATTCCACCACTCGATCATTCTAGGATACTCCAGTTGTATCTGTATCCTCCAGACGGGATCCTTTGCCGCAGAAACTACCGGGTTGTATTGGGGTATCATGCTCAATATGGAATCGCCTTCTCGCCCTGCTCAGTCAGCAGCTTGAGGTATGTATGACGACAGTGGCTCTCCTTTTTACCTTTCGCAGAGGTTCTCACAACGAACACCAGTCACGATTAAAGACCATGACTCCAATCGAC
Source organism: Pisolithus albus (assembly GCA_024613165.1). Taxonomy (NCBI): domain Eukaryota; kingdom Fungi; phylum Basidiomycota; class Agaricomycetes; order Boletales; family Pisolithaceae; genus Pisolithus; species Pisolithus albus. The sequence continues at coordinate 246,560 of JANFAB010000001.1, read as the reverse complement.
ACGCGCATTTTCTTAACTGGTGCTACGGGTAAGTTGGACATAAGAACTTCGTTTTTGTATCCTTCTGTGACAAACCATCATTGAACTCATGGTTTATTTCCTGGACGTGATTCGGATAGGTTATCTCGGTGGCAGCGTACTTTCACGTCTCATAGAACACCCCACTTACGAACACACTGAAATCTGGGTCCTCATTCGCCCCTCCAATGAAAACAAAATCCCAGTATTTCGCTCTCTGGGCGTGAAGACTGTCCTCGGGACGTATGATGATCTAGATCTCCTTGAAGACCAGGCGGCACATGCAGACATTGTATTCGCTTGCGTGCGTACTCATTCTAATCCATGATCACGAATAATAAGTGAATGTCTTGGAACGTATCAGGCAGACGCAGACAATTTGCCTGGAGCACAGGCAATCTTGAAGGGGATGAGGAAGAAGCATACCAAGACCGGTGTGCAGCCCCTTCTCATTCATACTGTAAGTCATGGCTCTCGCGTTGTCAAATGCAGTCATTGACTGATGTGAAATTTGCGTGTGGTCAGTCTGGTACCGGTGAGCAAGGCTATCCATCGTGCAAAGTGACAGGAGTACCGAACGAGCCGTCAGGTGTGCTGATAGATGATGCGAAAGGCTTGCATTCGACAGATATCATCTATGATGATATGAATCCGGATCAGATCGACAGCCTTCCCCCCACGCAGCCGCATCGCAACGTCGACTTGACCATCTTGAAGGCGGATAGAGACCGTACGTCCAGGCTCAGTTTTTAGCAGCATTGAATCATCTTATTGCATTCTTCATAGACTACATTAAGAGCTATATCATTCTGCCTTCTACTGTTTACTCCCACGCGAAGACGAAGCTTGTGGCCCTTGGTGTACAGAATCCTCGTTCCATTCAAATCCCGATGCTCATCCGTGCGGGACTCGTCAAGGGTCAAGGAGGCGTCGTAGGAAAGGGAGAAAACATCTGGCCCAATGTCCACATCGACGACGGTCAGTGTCTGGCGCATTTGTCTTGTTCAGTAGAACTGATGTTTCTGTTCGACTTTCCCAAGTCTCCGATTTGTTTATAGTGGTGTATGAGAACGCGCTTTCAGGCAAGGCTGCTCATGGCCACGAAGGCTTCTATTTCGGCGAAAATGGCGAACACAAGATGTATGACATTTCCAAGGCAATAGCACAGGCGCTTCACGAACTTGGCAAGGGAAAATCACCCGAGCCAGAGCCATTCACGGAGGACGATTATGAGCACTTTGGAAGGAGTAGTGTAAGCGTTTTGTGTCCGCCATCCTTACGTGTCTGCTGAATGCTGTGGAAACACTGAACAGCTTGAGTACCTTGGGACGAACTCTAGATGCCGCGGGCGAAGGGGCCGCTTACTCGGTTGGAAGCCCAAATACACAACAGAGAATATGCTCAAGAGTATCAAGTTCGAGGCCGAGTATGTCATACGGCACGAGAAAGCATGAGTTCTTCGGAGGTATCGTAACTGTTTCAAAGTTTCTTTCGGCGGTAATGGTTTCCATTTCGAATAAATTATTAGTCGAGTTTCATTAACATCTTCAATCAAATCCGAGTGCAGTTATTGCTTTCGGGAGTTAGGATGGTCTTTCGTGTCGTGCGGGCGTATGGTTGTTTCACTGGGGCGCTGTCGTATCAACATGGTCTCTTCTGACAAGGGAGCCATCCACCGCAATGCTGGCGGCGCACTTCTGCTCTCCCTACTCCCCGATAGAAGGTCTGAATGATTGTTCAGATCTTCCCGTACAGCCAGATGTCCACTGTATCTCCACTTTCCGTCTTCTTGTCATTTGCAACTGCCAAGGCCCGTAATCTGGGAGTCTGGTTTCTTACAGCTCTTCCAGTGGATTGAATTTTAAGAGGCTAACCCTAAAAACCTGGCTCTAGCTGCCACACACCACGGTAGACTGCATACAATAACAAACTCATTCCACTGGCCACATGAATTGTAGAATTGCAGCCACATCGAAATCGGACACTTCTGCATCCATGGCACTCATATAAATACTTCCTTTATGATGTGAACATCTTGGGATATCCCGTCGCGGAATATTCGTGCCAAAAAATCAGTTCAACACGGTAAGCAGTCACAGATATCGCAGAGGTTACTTCAGGCATTATCACAATACTAAAAACTAGACCAAGGTATATCAATTGCAGCTGCCAACTAGACAATGCGTGTTTTTAACTACAACATTTAAGCATTGACGTTAAGAGGCATGCAACCCATGTTGACGGCACCCAACTGGAAAGAAGCTAAGTCAGATCGACCCATAAGATACAGGTCGACAACATACCATTTGGTCGCTAGTGCAGCAAACAGGCTGAGTGTTGCACTGAGCACCGTTACCAGTGCCAAGAACGCTGATGGGGTTGCAGTTGGCGCCAACAAGGGCAGAAGCACCGGCAAGGGCATCAACAAGGCCGAACGAGCTGAGGATCTGCTGCAAGTCGGATGTCTGGTAGCAAAGGACTCAGCAACCCTGACAAAACCGTGCAGTAGAAACATTCCATACCTGCTGGACCTGCTGGCAGCACTGGAGGGTTCCAGTGTTGCATTGCTGAGAGGGGGTGCTACCACGGGCGTTGAGGGGTCCAGCGATAGCGAGAGCAGCAAGGGAAGCAACGGCGAGGATGCGGGAGAACATGGCGATTGTTAAGAGAGTGACTGGGTTGAGTTGGTTAAAGAGAGTGTGTTGTAGTTGGCAGAAGAACGACGAGTCGATGAAAAGTTTTAACGTTCCACTCCCATCCTTATATACGTTTTCTTGGTCTTATTCGCGTAAGCAGTCTTGCTCCTCCGCTGCCCACCTGACAGTGCTTGAGAAGCGAGATCGTCCTTAACCGAACAGCTGAGGCTGGCCGTGTCATGTCACGTGATCGAGGTTCCAGTTGCCCAGATCGTTTAAATTGCGGGCTCTTAGTCTTCCTGAAAATTGTTAACCCTGTGCCCGGCACTATTTCTTTATGTAAAGCATGCTCTGACGTTCACGGCTTCAACTGAACCATATTGTGCGAGTTCTAAGTCTGCGGCATAATTTTAATCGTACAGGTTATTGGAGACAGGCGCTCGATTGGCAATGCCGTCCACGATCCTGTAGGTTTTCCTTACTCTCACTGTGAGCCTATGTGAAAAAATCCGACAGGGACATCAACCACCTCAATACCTACGCCACCCATCACATTGGATCGAATCTGAACTCTGAGACGTTATGCTCGTTCATTATACGTCAGTCTACGGCCTGGGTCAGTCCTCCTTTTCAGCTCCGACATCACGGGCACATGCTGAGGGCTAGCGTGAGGCACTCCTTTTTTCGGCACAGTCATTCGCCCCTGCATGGGGTCCGAAGTCCACGTTCGCAGAAATATCAATTCCGAGGAAAACATCCTCCGCACCGCGCGGTCTCTGGCTGAAAATTTGACGGGCCTCTTCCCCATGTCTACGCGTCCAGGAACAGTCCGCGTGACCTCCGAGGTTGGTACGAGAGTTTCATGCCAAGTACGTACTCTGCATAAATTTCGTAGACAGGCTTGGTTCGTATTACGTGTCATTTTCAACAGACGGGAAGGAATCTCGGCAAACGTAGCTTGCCTATGGAAATCGGACGGGTGGATAATATCGCGCCGTGTAAGGCGAGCGCGGACCGTAGTATACTGCTACATACATGCCCGGTCTGCGCTTGCCATGGTCAACCTGATCCGTTTGGACAACAAAGACTCACCGACAATTCTGAATTAACAGCATCCAACCAGTCTTCGGACAACCAAGGAGAGAGACTAGCATCATCACCAACCAACACCACATCGACCCATTAATTGTCAAAACACTTGAAAGGAGCCTACGACCTCAACGAAAGATGCACACAAAGGGTCAGGTCGGACGTCTCGTATGGGCAGACTGATGAAATCATGGACGACTTCTACGGAGAACCCGAGAACGACGGGTACAACGATCAAGCCAACGGTGTTGATGAGGGGACCTTCTTACGAGGAAGCAACGGACCTATTCAGAGCACCACTCCGGCGAGCTGAATCCATCCACGCCGAGTTCCCGGACGAGTAGGGCCGAACACAAACCCAATGCAACGGAGAAGCACTAGGGAACAACTGGTCCTTTCTATACTTTGTTCAAGTTGGCCCGTGACGTCCTCAACACGCCGCTACCCGGTCGTTAAGCTTCAACTCAGGAAGGGTGTCTGCTCAATGGTTCGGGATTCAATGCCGCCGTGTGCGATGAAGGATGTACTGTGCATAGACTGACCATCGTGGCAGTGTCAAATGCGGAAGCATGATCTCCCGCATCCTTGCAATGTTTCCTTCTCCTTTGCTCTCGGATGCGAACGTACGATATTGAGGCTCGTGGCCGTTGGCTTGGAATAAATTCCGCCGAGCTCATTTACAAGTCCTGGAAAAACTCACAAAATCCGAGCGAGAAAATACGCACACTGACGTGAATGAGGCCATGCACCTACCGCAAGCCATTCGGTGCGACGACCAAACATCTCGCTCGGGAGCATTGCTGAAGGCGTACTTGGACATCATACAGGGAAGCACCAACACTGACCCATTGATCCGAATTATGTAAGTACAACAAAGCCGGTTACATAACTCGGTGACAGCATACTTCGGTTCGGCGCTACTGACTTACCTAGGCCGGCCGGTCCCAGTGTTGGGAACTCATGCCACGGCAAGAAACAGGACTTACTACCCTAGGCGAGAAGACCCAGAAAACGTATATAAGGACGACAGCCGTTGACTGAAGTTCCCCATCGTTCTTCTGTGAACCATACCACACATTCTCTTACATCCTCAACCTACTCGCTCTCTTACCCAACAATCACCATGTTCTCCCGCATCCTCGCCGTTGCTTCCCTTGTTGCCCTTGTTGCTGCTGGCAAAGGTACTAACCAGTGCAACACTGGCACTCTGCAATGCTGCAAGCAAGTCCAGCAGGTATGCGACGCTCACATATATGTGATATGTAGTCAGGATTACTGACCCCTGTCTAGGCGTCTGATGCACAGCAGTTCCTCTCTGCATTCGGCCTCGTTGATGCCCTTGCAGGAGCCGCTGGTCTCATCGGCGTGAACTGCAACCCTGTCAGCGTTCTCGGCACTGGCAACGGTGCTCAATGCAACACCCAGCCCGTTTGCTGCACTAATGACCAAATGGTAGGCTACGTTCCCCCAAAAAGCCGCAGATCGACCTCATTTTACCTGTTCCAGATGGGCGCTGTCAACATGGGCTGCATGCCTCTTAACGTCAACGCTTAAATATCTCTAATACATTTCATTTTTGGTTTTGGTCGGGACGGATGGAATTTGGGGTTTGTCTACTACGTATCGTACGGTCTAGGAAGCTTAGCTTCTATTAATATAATGCTTTCATCTCTCCGAGATGCTGTAGGGATACTCTTGAGACCGGTTTCATTTGAGGTATGCAATTGCTCTACCCTGCGGTGCGAGCTTGGAAACTGCTCATAGTGCTTTCGCATGTTTATCATGCAGAGAATATTTTTCTTTGTACCCAGTCTTGCGTCGTACCTACCGGAATTCTGTGTTGCTGTTGAAGTATTAAATTGCTAAGAGTTCGATCGTTCCATGTGCTGCATACAAGTACGAGTCCCCATTATATAGTCCAGGCAGAGAGAATGATCTCAGCGAATGCAACCAACAAAAATCCGTACTTTATAACAGAGCTACCATTGCAAGGTATTACAAAAAGAATCACCAGCGCAACGTCATGCGCATATTGTCTGAAGTCTTCTCGAAACATTGCGGGGTCGTGGCAAGATCATTGTTCCAACATGTACCACATCCGAACTACCTTCTTTTTTCGTCACCCGCGACCGGTTACTCCTGCATAATGGACAGGAGTTCTTTACTGCATCTTGCCCAGCACCCTCGGTTGGGGTACGTCCGCCATGTTGATGAAGATATCGTCTGCAGGGTGACGGTAAAGAGGTGCACGAAGACGTTTCTGGTCGAGGTGGTGACCGATAAAACCGATGGAGCGCCCGAGCACAAATAGACCATTGAGCGTGCCGATCTACATGAAATCGGTCAAATTAACAAGACGGTGAGCTTGAATTTTAATATACATACCTTGATGTACTCGTCGGCTTCCTCGGGCGTGAACGCACCGGAATCGCGCAAAAGATCAACGAAACAGACAGCGATACACCCGTCAACATTCAGAATGAGCTAGGGAGTCATCAGTCACCCGCACTAACGCCACCGTAAATACGAGAACGAGACGAAACGGCCCTTGCCTACCCCTCCTGACTACAACCAAGCTCAAAAGACTTACCGTGTCTTTCTTGGCTGTCGTCACTTTCTCGACAGCAAGGGCATAGTCCAGCAAGGAGTGCGAGGGGAAATTTTCCGTAACGTATCTCTTTACGAGTTCAACACGCAAGTCAGGGTTGTTAACCGACTTGATCTTGTGTCCGATACCGGAGACTACAAGTACGATCAGCACCACACACGCAATCATCCAACAGGACAACACTCACTCAGCCTGTTCGCCTTGCGAGACTCATCGACGAACTCCCGGGGTGTCAAACCACGGTCCTTAGCCGAACTGAACATCGCAGCAGCCTCATCCAAAGCACCACCGAACCGACTTCCAATCGTCAAAAGACCACTCGTCAAACTACTGATCAGATCCTTGCCGGCACGGGTCGTGACGATCGTATTCATGGCACCACTAACGGCAGGACCGTGGTCAGCCGTCAACATCAATACCATCTCAATGAATTTGGTGGCGTAGGGAGGGAGGCGGCGCTTGAACCAGAGCAAGCTGACGACACCACCGACACCGATCTCGTCCTTGAATACATCGGATATGCGCATACCCGCGTACATGAGCTCCTGGCCACGCTCATCAGAGATAGTTGAAATGAATGCTGCCGGCTTCCGAATCAAACCAAGCTCCTGTGCCCACTTGTAGTCCATCGGAATGACAGGGGGATCGACCTCTCGGACGGGTACAATTGCGCCTTCTTGTACGAGCTTCGAGTAAGTCGCACGCAGGACATCAGGCAACTGCTCGAAAGTGTCCGGAACGATGAATCCGGCCGCGCGCATCGCACGGTTCTTCGCGTCAGCAGTTTCGGAATCGGAGTTCGCCATAGAGCCTGCATGTCCGAATTGGACTTCGGTGGTGAACATCTTCGCACAGGTACCAATAGCCCACGCAACGATCGGTTTCTTGATCTCACCGCGTTTGACAGCATCAATGACAGCGTACTCCTCGACACCGCCTACTTCGCCCAAAAGGACAAGCATCTTGCAAGCGGGATCGGCTTCGTAGCGTAGCAAGTGGTCGATGAAAGTGGTTCCGGGGTAACGGTCACCGCCAATAGCGATACCTTCGTACGTTCCATTTGTGAACAGCGAAAGGATATTGTTGAGCTCGTTGGACATGCCTCCAGATTTGGAGACGTAACCAACAGAACCAGGGCGGTACAACTTCGATGAGATAATATTGTCCATCATCCTGGAATCAAATCAGCACTGCGCTACGAGCGCGAAAAAGGGGGAAGGCCCACCCTCCAGAATTCCCAATCCTAAAGCAACCAGGCTTAATACCACCTACGGTGGCAGGGCCGATGATGAGAACGCCCTTCTCCTTGGCACGCCACAGTAATTCACGAGCCTGACGTTCTGGCACACCTTCGGCGATCAATGCGATTGCACGGATGCCGGGGTATTCGAGGCATTCCAGAGTACTGGAGTAGACGCTACGGCTACTAGCGAAGTTAACAACGACGTCCACATCGGCGTGCTTGCGAACGGCCTCGGCCAGTGAGGTGTAGACAGGTAAAAGCGTTTCGCGGGTGCCCCAGTAAAACTTTTGGATGTGATGACCGCCGAAGGGATAGATCATGGCAGCCACACTAGGCCTTGAACGTTTGCAAGAATAGTCGAAGTCGAGCATGCCCTGAATAGCGCGAGGTTGAAGACCATAGACAAATGCACGAGTCTCGGCGTCGAAAGGACGATATGAGGGTCGGCTAGTGGCGTGACCATTTTCGGTCGCAGCGCTGTCGAAGCGGACGACAACATCGTCTGGTTGAATGCGCTCTCCATCTTCGTGGATCATACCTACTTGGCTGGGCGTCGGCGCAGCAGCCGAGGATGGTACAGACGGGGTGGCAGGGAAGGTGGCGGGAGTGACGGGCGTAGAGGGTGTTGGTTGAGGCGCGAGATCAGCCGGCTTGATACCCAACGCAAGAGGGACTACCGCAGTAATATGGGTCTCGGGACCGAAAACGTGGATCGGCACACCAAGCGATTCACCTGCAAGGTTGAGAATGAGAAAGATACGCAAGCAAGTAAGTAAACTCACCGAGCAGACGCATTGCTTTCAAGCCTTCCTGGTAGTTGGGACCACCACGACGCACGTAGATCTTAACCTGAACAGGTATAAGTATCCTTAAAGACCTCAAAAGGACTCGACCCGCACCCCATGGGCGATTAATCCAGCCTTGGCACCCTCGAGTGCACGAATAATACCCTTGAAGGTCGCAGCAACATTCGTGAAGTTGGCAATACCACCACCGATGATCAGAATCTTCCCATCTGGACGAGGGGCTGGGCGAGTAATCAAGTCCACTGGTTCCGTGAATCAAAAAGTGTTTCCCACGATGTCCCCTGAAAACACCTACAGATCGTCTTCGCGTACTCGTACGTCTGGCCTTCGCTAGGTGCACCACTGTACTCGCCGTAGTTGGCGAGTTCGTGAGCAAAACCAGCGGCTGCGATGGCGTCTGCATATACAACTGACGCACCACCACCAGCAACCATTGTCCAGATACGGCCATTGGGATTGAGAACGGTGAGTTTGAGGGAAGCACCCGTGGACGCGTCAAGTTTTTGAATATAGGCTGCGCAAGATGGGTGAGCCTTGAACGAAATCCTGATAAAAGCAGAAAAAAACCTTCTTCTTTCGTGAGATCACGACCGAACGGGGCAGGCCATACCATTGGTGGTCCGCGATCCGTGCCGATCTTATTGTCCGCTGCGACGGTAGCGGACGGGTTGTACACGCTAGTATCTCTGGCAATGGACCACTTCGGACCGCAAATGAATTCCGCCGTCTGATCGAGTTTAGCAGCCATGTCGAGGTAGTGGATGGATCCATCGTCGAGGACGACAAGGGGATTGATTTCCAGGTAAGCGAAGTGGAGATCTACATATACGGAGTACAAACGGAGAATGAAGTCTGTGAGCGCTTCCTTGCGTTTTCCAGCCTCATACGAGGAAAGAAGGGTGCTCTGAACCTCCTGACGCGTTGGAAATGGGTTGGAGGCCGAGGGAAGTGCGGGGATATTAAGCCGAAGCGCATGGGCATCCACATCGCCGACATCGACACCACCGGTGGGAGAGAAGAGGATGGTATCACCCGCTCGGGAAGACGTTATGCAGATGTAAGCCTCGGCATTTTGAGGGTGGGGCAGGAATGGTTCTACGATGAAGTTATTGAGAGTGCCGACCACTGCTTCGACCTACGAGAGCGCGTATTCTTTAGCCTGAGTCACGCGATCGTGGTTGGTGATAAACGACTCACTCTCTGTGGTTTTCCAGCGCGATCTTGGATCCATTTCTTCGCTTCCGGGAAGGATTTGTTAAGAGCAAGTAGTCCGGCCTTTCCGCGGCGTTTGATAAGCTGATCTGGCTTTGCGACAAGAGGCGTCGTATGGACCCAAGCCGGGAGAGAATTGTCAGGAGTAATCGCGTTGGTAGCAGGATCCCAAGATATCTGGGCTACTTTTGGAGATGGATAGGTGAGGGCTGAATTGGTAGGGAGAGCGAAATTAGGATGAGCAGCGGGTGCACGCTCAAGCCAATACGCAAGGAGAAGCTTTGCGTCAAATTCACGGATGGCTATGCGACATCAGATTTAATCGATGTATGATGATGAAGCCAAACCACTAACCCTTGGAGGACATGATGGAACGGATGGAAGATGGGAAGAGGGTGGGCCGATACTTGTGGTATATAAAACACTGTCTATCATTGAAACCCCCAACATTCGCACGGGGATAATATGTGCACAGCCACAGGCACTAATGCAAAACCAGAGAAAGAGCTCAGACCACTTTTTTTTTTTCTTTGGGGCGCTCTACCGAGTTGGTGACCGAAAGTGGGGAACATGCGATTAGAACAGCAAAAACATCAGTTGCGACATGACCTGCATCTGCCATTTACCATCTGTTTCATCATCTGATGCGGATGACCGTTCATCGAGATCAGTCAAATTTTCAACCACGCCTGACCCACATGTCGCAACGTGCCCTTCTTCGTCGCCGTTCAGGGAACCCAGTGGGGCCTACACGTTCCATACTTCCCTCTCAATTACTCAAAAATCTGGCACATCTTTCGGCTCAACCAGTGTGCTGTATATGCTACACATGAAACCCGTTGCTGTTGCAAGACAAAGCGATACCTTGGTGTCTCCTTACTCCTCAACGTGTGCTGAAGTCGCTTAAACCTTTTCGAGCTCTGCTTGCAGCGTTCTACGATTCTGCCCTGGCGGTCGAGAGAATCTGTGCCTACAGCTTCTTATTGATCACCCCTTTTGCCCACGTGACTCTAAAGAATACATCGATGCTACTCTGGTGGGATTCTGTCCGTATCCAGGCTGTGTAGCTATGCCCTGCCCGTCCCTTTCACACCCCTTGTGCCGCTAATTTCCACCAGCACGCCTAACAATATGTTGGAGTACTCTGTACGTTTCGACCATAGTTTGGGTACCGGTATTCCTCGCCCATCCACTCCAGGCATGGTGTAGCCGATACAGCCTCGCGAGAACGGTCCTCGCATCCGTCGTTTACGCATCGCAGCCGATAGAGGCAAGGATGTGGATGAACTATCTGTCAGTGTGTAAGGAAGCTGTCCACAACATATTCGGAGACTTCGCGAAGTGCGTACCGAGTAGGGAGCCGAGCGGATAGCATGATAGGGACCACAATTATTTACAATATCGGAAAACACAGCAATCCGGCACTAATGTAGTGGGATGGTCGCGCGCTGTCTCTGTACCTCATCGCTTTTCGTGCTCCTCCAATGAAAGGCTGGAAGCTTTTCAATCGTGCGTTTATCAGGACAGGGCTTCTTCCTTCTCCTTTACTACTATTTCGATGCAGTTCTACTGCAACCATACCATATTACTCAGCGAATTGGGCTACCTCGGCTGTTTCTCTAGGCATCGGTACCGTGTCCAATCCTCCACAGCCGTTCCTACCCTTAGGCGTAAATTAGCCCGGGTCGAACATCAATTTGCGCGTTGTGCGGTTCTGGGACGGTCAATTTCGTTTCAATTGGGACGTGCACGTCTCGTCCCTTCCTGATATACAGCACTGTTCCCGGCAATGGGTTCCTCATTAGCTACGTGCCCTAGAGCTTTATCTTCAACAACCCTGCGGAAATACTTGGGAGGTGGATCCCTGATACGTGCACACTTGACGTGGTTCTACATCAAAAACAACCGTATTAAAACCGTGTCATCGTCACTGGTATGCAGCGGACCATCTCGAGTTTGCCATTTGAATCTGCCTCGGTGAATCAGGCATGTTGACATCCACAGGGTAGTACTGGAGGCACCGAGAATCTCCAGGTGAGTACGGTGAGACTATGGGCGCGAGACTGGAGCCCGTAGCGACTTCCTTCGCGCTCTTGTGTACTCGTGACTGACGTGTTCTGAGACTTGCTTGCATGCCACCTATCGGTACGTTACTAACCCTTCCATCCATAAGGACCACCGCATGTAAGTAGCCCTCTCGACATGGCGCACGCCGATCGATTTTGTGGTTTTCATGTCGCTTTGATGGGGGTTTTCCGTCCGTCCCAGTAGAGAATTGCAGTTGATCACCCTTGAATTACCACCGTACCCAGAAACCAGCTACGCCAGTACCACTGGGGAAGTTGCGCCATTTCGCGACCACGAGGCTACGCTCCTCCCAGGCAGAATATCGCATGGGTAGGTTACCGAACAATCTTGAAAATGTGCCAGACAACTGTGACAAAGTACGAAATAGGGTTATGGCATGGCTCTGATGATAGGGAGTGGTTGCAATTGGGCGTGGTCAGGTTCGTCGTTTTTTTGAATGTCTGTTCTGTTGAGAAATCGACGAGGACTCCTATTCCACTTTCTGTCCCTAGAAAATCTGTTGCGAGGACGTCTTCCGAGGCAGCGCATAGGGTAATGCATTTGTTCTCGAAAGCATGGGCATGGAACGACGACGTGTTCAAGGGTTTGGACGGATTTCCTGCATGAAACAGGACGTACAAAGGAGGAATGATACTTGCCTAAGACGGCATGACACCCGTATCGCATTAATTTAGTCGCCCATACGTTCGGTAGTTAGTGTCACAGAAACATTCGAGGGGCTGTAGAGTGTAGGCAGTCAGCAGGGGGTGGTTTCGATGGCGTTGAGCCATTATGTTTTTCGCTTTTAAGCTTGAGGGTGTTTCGTGATTGGCGTCTTTCAAATACATATGGTGCGGTAGCGTTTCCAGGTCACTGCGGAGCTGTCGCCTCCTTGCCAAGGGCGCCCGCCCTCTCGTTCTTGGGTATTTTTCATATATGACCCTGTGCATACCTGGTCCCATGACGGTGTCAGCAACCTGTCTCATGCAAATTAAACTTGATGGGAGGAATTTGTAGCTCGTGAGTAGAATCATGGCAGATGGTGGTGGGTGGCGGTGGGTCCGAACTTGCCTGAGTTCGTTTAGTCACACATTAGGGCCACTTTCTCCCACCTCTAGTCAGCGTTTCTCGAGCGTATTCCAATTGGTCTCAATGGAAAACCTCCTGTCGGGTGACCAATAATCAGCGATGTCGGTACTGTAAATTCCCAAGTTCATGATTGTATGCATCTGCGGAGCACGTGGAACGCCGGATGGGGTACCGAAGGACAGTACTGTCAAATTGAACAGCCGAGAAAGATAGGATGGCTTCACCCTAGGCATAACATCTAATGTCAGTGAGATCCGGAGAGCCAGTGACAAATGGAGAATGCAGGGATGTATGTAATCCACGGTTATTCTAACGATGGAAGCTCGCAGGTTTGACCTTGTAGGTATCGAACTGTGTAGGGCACATAGAAGTTGAAGTATTTGGCTGGTCGGAACCAATGTACGACAATCGGTAGAGGGCTGCTGGAACGCTCACTGGATAAAGGGGGGCGTGGTGTACCTTTAAAGGACATCAGTACACGTCCATGGGGGGGAGGGGGGGGAAGGAAGTATATTGAAGTATACCCTGAAATCCATGGAATGTATGGCTTTAGCACGCTGAGTGGACACGCTGCACCAGCCTAGCTGCTCCCGTATCCTCGAATTGTGCACCTTGTTCCCATGTGTCTGCCTTTCCAGAGGATAACTTTGCGGTCAAACTATTCGACAACAAAACGACTCACAGTAGTTGCTGTCCATGTTGCAGCATCACACAGAACGACAGCGACGTACAATCCACTGAAGCGTCATAACGCACCAAATCTCCCGTAAGAACTGTGTCCGCATCTAAGCTATACTGACCACTCGTGCCGTGCATCAGCGCGAAACATGAGCGACGCCCCGATGGCCGGCACTCAATGAGCCTAAGCCAGATCTGTGTGGGACGCTGCAGATACATAGCACTGCGATGATAACTGGAATGCGACTGAGCGCAACTGTTGCTCGGGATATTTTATCCGCAAAGCAAGGCATGCTTACTCCATTGACAATTTGACTCACCCTACTTGCAAGCAAGGTCACCTTTGCGTGCAAAATCCGCACAGCCAACCTCGAGCCAGTTCGTTCGGCCCAATCTGCATATCCTGTCCATGGGAGAGGGTGCCCAAGTTGTGTCAATTGTTTATGACTATTTGTTGCATCACCAGTATGTTATCTGCCAGTCACAAACATCTGGTACTTGGTGGTGCCACAACTTCATATGCATATCAGCTTCAGTACATGTCGATACCTATCTTACACCCGAAAACGTTGTGGACCATCGAACACGTTCGAAATCTGCGAGTCGAGCATCTGAATTCTGACTAGAATGTATGCTTCGAAACTGTATTGTAGAACGCCCTTCCTTGAATGGTGGCGAGTTCAAGTTCCAGAGGGCTAGGCTGGCGAGAACCGTCAGCAGCTGCAAAGGTGCCTGCTCCCCACGGCGAACCTATCGGTATAATGTAATCAGACTTCAGTTCACAAAGTGCATTATAACACGTACCACCGCGGACCTCGGTTAGGTTGGCTAGCTGTGGAAATGCATGACTGTATCCAAGGGGGACGTAGATGATACCATGGTGGGCAAGGGTGGAAAGGGACGCAATGACGGTGCTTTCTTGGCCACCACCTGGCGTTCCCGTAGAAACGAAGACGCCGGCGAATTTTCCTGCCAAGGAACCAGCCGCCCAAAGGCTACCAGTGGCATCCCAAAACGCCTGCGATCGGTGCATTAACGAAACACGTGCAGAACCGACCAATGGTACTGCTTACCTTCCACTGAGCGGGGAAGTTTCCGTAACGTGTGGGGATACCGAAGAGGAAGGCATCGTATTCGGTGAGGGCTGATGGTGCGAGGATGGGGTAAGCTGGCTTTGGCGGGGCATGCATCTTTGCCAAGATCTCTTCCGAGAGGGTTTCTTGGATTCTATAGACGTGGTTCAGAGTCGATATGGAGGACTGGAAGATCATGGGGCACGTACTGGAAGATCTGAGCGTCTCCGCCGGCAGATAGCACACCGCTCTTGACAGCTTCAGCCACTTAAGGGACGATCAACACAATGCAAGGCCAATCAAGGAAGATGAAGGCACGTACGCTTTCCGATGTGGCCGTAGAGGGTATAGATGACGATGGCGACGCGAGGGGCCATGGTGGTCAGAGGTGGTAGTGAAAGGGGAGACGAGTTTGAGGGGATGATCACAGTCGGGGTGGTCGGTATTTGTATGTTTCGGACATGCCCGGCGATTCTCCCTAAAACGCGTTGCACTCGTCAGAAGGTCTGCTGGTCTGTGAACCAATCGACCATATCAAGTCATGGCTCAGTAGATTACGCGGACTTGCGCCATGCTGGCAGAACAAAACGACCGAGGAAGGCGGACTGGTCAGTACCTGACGTTGGTAAGCAGACGCGCCTCGCGTTGCGCCCACTCCTTGCCATATTAGGATGCGACGATGACGCGGTGTTTAATTTGCGGGGTTGGTTATGTCATCATCTCATTAGCAATGTCGGGAATTACCTTCCGTATAAGGAAACGGTGAATCAGCGCCATTAAAATGCCAGCAATAGGGTCTTTCCCGAAATGGCACATCCACTCTCATCTGCGATTGCCAGAGAACGGTGGAACATGCATGCATTGGTAAGAATTTGTCTCCTGCACGGATCTGCGACCCCCCCACGACTTGATAATCGTGTCCGTGTACACCATCGGCGGCCTTCCGTGACATACAACCGCTCCTTGGTTAAAAAGCGTACGCGCTGGCAACCAATCCTGTCATTCTACCCTCACGATCCCGCGCTCCTGGTAAACTAGCCCACTGCTATCACCATGTGTTTCCCATCGAGGAGCCAAAAGAATAACTTTGCTGATTCAGGACCGTCGAGGTCGAGTACAAAAGCTACAGAGGTAAAAGAGGCTCAACAGTCCAAGCCTGGATCCCCTCCCACTGCTACCCCTACGCCCCTTGCACCTCCCACCGTCTCTAGTACCGTCACGAATATGTCTGGTCCAAGAGTAGCTATCGTCATCTACTCCCTGTATGGGCACATCGCCAAAGGTACGTCGCCCCGCTCCGTAGAGGATTATTGAAACAAGCTCCTCTTCCAGTGGCTGAAGCCATCAAAGGGGGCATTATCAGTGCAGGTGGTAGCACTACCATTTATCAGTACGCCTCCCTCTCGTCTTACGCGTCCCTTTATCTCCTAACGCTGTGTCTTCAGAATCCAAGAAACTCTGTCCGAAGACATCCTCAAACGCGTCAAAGCCCCTCCTCGCCCGGACTACCCCATCCTTCTTCCAGATGACCTCGTCAACTTCGATGCCTTCCTCTTTGGCGTCCCAACCCGCTACGGAAACTTCCCCGTCCAATGGAAGGCATTTTGGGATGCGACAGGTCCGTTGTGGAGTAAGGGTGCACTTGCAGGCAAGATGTGCAGCATGTTCGTTTCCACTGGTTCCCAAGGCGGTGGACAGGAAGTCACGGTCACCAACGCCCTATCAACGTTCGTTCACCACGGAATGATATACGTTCCCTTGGGGTATAATAATACCTTTGCACAAATGTCAACCATGTCGGAAATACATGGCGGTACGTGCACACTCCCAGCGTGACGGCGGTCATTCTGATGCGTGGCTATCTTTCTTTTTCGTCTTTGGATGTGCAGGATCACCCTGGGGGTCAGGTACCTTCGCAGGCACAGACGGTTCTCGCCAACCTTCAGCCCTTGAACTTGAGATCGCCTCGATCCAAGGAAAGTCATTCTGGGAAATCGTTTCCAAGCACAAGTTCCGGTAAATGCCCACGTACGGGGTACCCGGTGACTGTGGGACGCATTGTTGTCGGCTACCATGAGAATAGATAACGGAACTTCCTCCTTTGACTAGAGCTTATATCTGCTTCCTTAATGTTACCTCATGGATATTCTTTTGTTTTGTTCTTCTGCGATCACGACGACAACCTCGATATATCACGTCGGAAGGCGGCTGCAAATGCGCGTTACATGGTTCCCCCACAGGAAAATTAAGCTCTTTAAGTGCGGTTCCGTGAGTACTGCGTGTTCACGGAACGATAACACGAAACGCTAAAAAATATCGCCAATTCACATCTCAGTTCTGAAGTAGTTTGAACCGCGTCTCCAATTTACACGGCTTGACAGACGCAAGAAAATCCTACACGAACCCCACGTCCTCAGCCCAGCTAAAATTGGACCCGACGTGTTCGACCGAAATATCTTCTTCCATCGGTGCAGAAGGGGCACCCGGCCATGCAATACTATCGTCCTTGCCCTTGACGGCCTGTACAACGAGAGGGTCAGCACGTTATAGTATAAAAAAAGGGTTTTAGTTCAAAAAAATAAAGCGTCACATTTCGGTGACATGCGCAGGCATAGATATGGATGTAGCATATCCCTGAGACCACTAATCCGAATACAGAAGTTGCAATAACGCACCTTCACCAGATACTCTTTACTCCTCGCCATCTCCCTCTCTAATCTCGACAATAAGGCACACTGTTTCTGAGCATCCCCCAACACCTTATCCACATCCGCTTTCTCAAAGTGGACGGGAGGATCTGAAAGCGAGACGGTACCGTCTAAGGAGAGGCGAGCACATATTTCCGAGGATTGAATCTGTCCACCTCACCCCAGCATCATTATGCGTTCAATCTCAGAAACGTCAATATGAACAAGACTGACCATGTCGAGAATGAGCGCTTGGACTTGGCCTTCACTTTCGATCCCAACGGCTTGACCAATGTCAGAAAGGTGAAGCGTCAGATATGTCGCTGTGAGCTTCCGGATAGACCAGCGCGGTGCACGCTCGAGAGCCTCACTGATGAGTCCGAGGTTTTTCTCCTAGGAACCAATAAGTCGACATCCGAAATGGCTGGCAACCAGTGTGGTGCGCTCACAGCAGAGAACAAGGCACCATCAGCCTCCACAATACTTCGCAACTGACCACGTTGGTGAGGGTACGCATTCGCGAACATGGAGTAAGGCGTGTTCTTGAAGAGACGTGACAGATGCGGGTGCATATACTTTGGCGGCGGCGATGTCTGTGGAAAAGGCGGCATCAGTTCATTCAAAAAGATACCCTGTGTACGCATAAAGGAATGGAATCACTTTTCCCGCGCGAATCAGCTGTACTAGTACGAGTTTCTTCAACGCTTCCAACTGTATAGCGGCAGGTACAGCACCCGGACTGCATGCGCAAATCTCAAAGTATTCCTCTGCCTCGGCCCATTGTCTCAAAGCAGCATATATCATCCCACCCGCATAATGGTACACCAAATTGTCATTGTAGGTCAATTCCGAAACGGTGAGGTCGATCGTCGTAATGGGGTGTGTGAGAACAGGAAGCGCAGCAGTGAACGCACGCGAGGCGATGCATATCTGCAGATGTTATCGGTTTCATCAGCGGGAAAAATCTCGCGTCGCCAAAAAAAAGGCTCCGAAACACTCACCCTCGTGAAGATAGGGTGGATGGCTGTAAGATGAGACGGCGATGGTGCGTACCGAAGGAGAAGATCCTGCACGGGCAAGACGGCAAGTCGGAGCTGAGGAATGTAATCCTATCGTCAGCATCACGCGGTTTGAGCGATATCCGTGGAGCCTTACGTTGCCTTCTTGCTCAGCCGCTTGAGCGATACCCGTCACTAATAACATGACTGGACGGCAAGTTCAGCACGCACACGCAGCAAGATGTCAAAGGATATGAATGACAACGCACCTCGGTCAGCCGCGAATCGCGCTTCCTCAGCTACGAAATTACTGCAAAAGTCCTCTATGTAATTCGGGGGTGGACGTGGTGCACTGGTCACATGGAGACGTGCAGATCTGTGAGAAAGAAAAAGACTCGCATTACCGTGCTTGTATACCACCCCAAAAAAAGCGGATTCACGAACAAGATGTAGAGGATTCCCAACGTATTGGCTTGGATATCGAGTATGGTCAGGGGATCTTGGCCTTCTGGGAGCATGCTAGCAAGAACGACTTCTCTGACTTCCTTCGGGGCGAAGCTTCTCAGATATTGGCTTAGTTGAGGAAGGGACATTGCCGTAGTGATAGCTGCGATGACGTTCATGAGGGAGATGTCGTCATCCGTGCCTGTCGGTATTAGGAGTGCTGGTCCTGTTGAAGGGGGTGGTGGTGGTGGTGGTGCACCAGACGTCGAGGGAGGCACTACGGATGCTGCTGCTGATGCGGACGCGGAGGTGGATGCGGTAGGTATCGATAACGCCTCCTCGGGTTCCATCGCGCGGGGCGGTTGTTCCGGTGGACTTGGAAGGCTCTGACTCATCGTAAAGCTCGGTTAGAGTGCCTGCGATGAGGATAAAAAGAGAAGAAGCAATTCATCAGTGTCGTGTTTCAAGGACAACCAGGGTGGCGTGCATGGTGGAGTCAGCCGTGTGGGACGGTAGAACTCCTCCGTCCTGGTATGCCGGGAGCGACTACGACAGAAAGGCAAGTGTCGCAATAAGAGATAGACATACCGACTTGAATGGATTTGGGAGATTTGATGAATCGATGTTTCAGAGACTCCTTTCAGAGATAATGTGTCGAATGGTATGCAATGATAATTGGCGCGATAGAACACACGAAAATTCCTGGGATCGTGGGTCATCATCATTATCACCAGCATGAAACGCACTCCAGTTTTCCAAAGGTAATTTTCGATAAACTTCAGTTTACTCACTCGGTGGACACGAGGACTGTACTTGGTAGTATAACAAAAGGGACGGTGATTATGTAAGCTTACAAGTTAGCTCATAGCGCGCCACGACCCGCAAGCAATCAACAGCCTCACGTAGGATTACACCCGAAAACCACTGACAACTTTTTGCCTGATTCTTCCTTCGGTATGTGACAATCCACTATATCCAAGTTAAATGGAAACCAGGGCCCTCTCAGCTCGGTTGTTAGGGATTTCTCTTCTACTAACGAATCCATCGCCTTCCAGGGACCGCCGCTAGATATGAGAGGCTTCAGTTGAAACTTCTCACTCATCTAGGTTCCCTCGCGGCCAATGCTACAGACACGTGAGTATGCCTGGGCTGTTCCCGAGCAATACCTGGGAGACACCAATTTAGAGCGTGTATAATCATTCTACGTATGCCGTTCATCACCGTAAGTGACATTGGTCATTTGACTCGAACAACTCGGGCGCGCCGTCAACGCAGCAGAGCCCGTTATGCGAAGGATGAGGTGCCCACGCTTCATTGCAGGAATTTGACGACTCGAATACCACTGAATGGCACCAGCACCGCGCTCACCGAATTTCTAATCCCTTTCATACATTCGTTGATGACTTCGCTACTCTTCCTAGGACAGGCACTCCATTGTTGCATTTGCAATGCGATTGCATACCAGTACGTCTGCGCTCAGGTTGTACGGGGAATTTCTGACTGTTTCAGCTGAGATACTCTCGCACTCCAGTGTACAGTGCACATGTCCCATCCCACGTAATTGTCCTCGGAGCAGGTGAATCTGTACGATTTGAAACCGTGTCGGAATATGAAAGAGTTCCTGCTGGTTTTATCGCACTCTTTTCCCTTTCAATATTATGATTAAGCTAAGGTGTGGGCGCCTCAATACAGGAGCGCTGCGACTGCGCCGTCCGGAATATTTGAATCAACCCGCACCAAGTACTTGAAAACCTGGACCTTCGGGATGTGGGCTAACACAGACATTGCAAGCCTGAAACACGACCAAGGAGCGGCTTGATGATACAAGAAACGGAGACATTAAGTTTATCAACCAGATTACAGATCATGACCCCGATGTGATCTGCGGTCGTGGGTCCGGGGAAATGCT
This sequence comes from Pisolithus albus, assembly GCA_024613165.1. Classification (NCBI taxonomy): domain Eukaryota; kingdom Fungi; phylum Basidiomycota; class Agaricomycetes; order Boletales; family Pisolithaceae; genus Pisolithus; species Pisolithus albus. The sequence goes on along the minus strand of JANFAB010000001.1, from coordinate 226,003 downwards.
TGAAGCTTGAAGGGGCATCAGCATACAGCCGGATCAAAGTCGTGGGATATGCAGTTGCGGTGATTGGTGTCTTGAGTAAGGCGGGCAGCAGGCATGGGGATTCATAACCCTTGTTTTTTTCTGGTGTCGACCTGTCAGAACTGCTCACCTATCAACGAACTTCCGTATCGCTGTGACGTCCGGATTATTGTCGACGTCACTAACTGGCCTCAAAAGCGCTCCCCTGGCAATGGTCGTTAAGAACGATCTTCATTCAACCCTTGCGAGTGTAATACCATCTTGGATAACAATGCGCAACTGGAAGAGTTGCACAGTCTAGTCTACTCATAGTACACGAATCTGCTTTGATACTGCTCAGACACACTTTCTCCTAACTCATTCCTTCCTGTATTTCTGATAGTAGTGGATGAGACCAGTGGTCTATTAACACACAAGTCAATGACTATTCAACCACCAGAAGACAAGATTGAGTGTGACAAGACGCACCGAACTATCATGACCCTTGACGTCCTCTGGCGCATTCAACTGTGCCAGGATTTTCTTCGCAAGAACCTTGCCAAGCTCAACACCCATTTGATCTGGCAGAAGCACTTTCAGTCAGCGGCCAGAAGTAAACACCTGATACGTACCGAAGGAGTTGATACCCCAGATGACGCCCTGCGTGAAGATCTTGTGCTCGTAAAGAGCAATCAATGCACCGAGTGTCCTCGGCGTCAACAACGGGAATAAGATGCTGTTACTTGGGCGGTTCCCCTCGAATACCTTACTCTTCACAACCTCCTCCCTTGCATTAGGGCCGAGCTCCTTACGAACCTCTTCTTCGGTCTTTCCAAATGCCAATGCTTCCGGTTGTGCGAAGTAGTTAGATAGAAGGATACGGTGGTGTTTGGAATGGCCGATCGGGTTGTGGGATGTGCAGGGAGCGAGGAAGTCTGCGGGGACGAGTTTCGTGCCCTGATGTAGGAGTTGGTAAAACGAGTGTTGGCCGTTCGTACCCGCCGCACCCCAAATGATAGGCTGTTGGGGATGGGTCTTGAGCCAAAAAATTGAAAAGGAAAGGAAATGATGCATACTCCAGTCTGATAATCGACCCGCTCGCCGGATTTGGTGACAGATTTGCCGTTGGACTCCATATCACCTTGCTGGAAATAATCGGCAAACTTGTGGAGGTATTGGTCGTAAGGGAGGAGGACGTGGGTTTGAGCGCCATAGAAGTCGTTGTACCAGATACCAAGCACGGCGAGAAGAACCGGAAGGTTGTTCTCCAGAGGAGTTTCCTTGAAGTGTTTATCCATCCCGTGTGCACCTCTCAGTAGTTGTTCGAAGTTGTCGTAGCCGATGTAGAGGGCAATGGAGAGGCCGATCGCACTCCACAAGCTGTAGCGCCCGCCGACCCAGTCCCAGAACTGGAACATGTTGTCTTTGTCGATTCCGAACGCAGTCACTGCCTTGGTGTTGGTGCTAAGTGCGACGAAATGCTTGGCTACATGTGCTTGATCCTTGGCAGTGGATAAGAACCATGCTTTGGCCGATTCAGCGTTGGTGATTGTCTCCTGGGTGGTGAAGGTCTTGCTAGCAATGATGAAAAGCGTTCTTTCTGGATCGCAGAGTCGCAATGTCTCTGCGAGGTGCGTTCCGTCGATGTTGGACACGAAGCGGACATTGAGGTCGCGTTTCGAGTATGGTTTCAATGCTTCGGTGACCATGACGGGGCCAAGATCTGACCCGCCGATACCGATATTGACGATGGTATCGATCGTCTTTCCAGTGTATCCCTTCCACACACCGTTCCTAACGGCGTCCGAGAATGTCCTCATATGGTCTAGTACGTCAGCCACCTGGTTGACGCCATCTTCTTGGATTTTGAAGTCGTCGAAGTTGCGCAATGCGACGTGCAACACGGCACGATCTTCGCTGTTGTTGATATGCCCCCCGGAAAACATAGCATCACGATACCGTTCGACACCGGCCTCGCGAACGAGGGAGAGGAGAGTGTCCAAGATCGGCTGGGTGATGAGGTTTTTGGAGTAGTCGAGCAGGAAGGTGGTGTTTGGATCAGTAGGGTCTGTATAATCCTTTGAGAACAGGGAGAAGCGAGCGGGATCCTCGGCGAAGAGGTCTCTCAATACGAGCGAGGCATGCTGCTGGTCGTATAATTGCTGGAGTTCCTTCCAGGCAGCGTATTCTGATTAGATAAGGTCGTCGTTAGCGAGTCGTGCGTGATGGCAAGGATCGGATATACCAGTAGCGAGTCTTCCGGACATGCTGGTGCACGCACACACACGTACGGGGAAAGCAGGGGGGGAGTTATATACTGCTGCTGTATAGAGAGTGCGATTATATCACAACTGCGTCAGACTTGCGTGGGAACGGCCGAACACATATGATTGGGTGAACTCGAGTAGGACACACACGTCCATCGTCTGATTCGTCGTATAGGCTCGGGTGGGAACGTGAGCAAGACTCGGAACAAGATGAGTAAGACCAAGTCAGTTGGTCCACCACAGTCTACTGGACCTCCCCCGTCGATAAACAATGTACGTTCGACTCACTAACCCTAACCCCAGAACACTTGTTTGTCTCTATTTGTGTGCGGTGGCATTGTTCCCCTCTGGTTTCAGTTTGAACGTTGTCGCCGTTGGGTGGGCCATCGCTTTTTTCTTATCTCTCCTTCTCCCCATTTTTTAAGTCTTTTTTCCAAACACTTTCTTGCGCGATGTCGACGCAGGAAGAACAACCCGCCCTCGACTCGTCTCCAGTCCAGCTTCTCCCCGTCTCGGATCTTCCAACAAGGCGTTCCTTGAAACGCTCTGCCTCTGTCGCGTCACTTCCAACCCCGCCACGCACTCGCCATAAGCGTTCGCGTGGTCAGACGCGTTCTCCCGTATCAAGGCATGTGGGCGGCGAGGGTGATAGCGACGACGACTCGGTATCGAGTGATAACAGCACCTATGCCACACACATCGGTCGCGTCAAAAGTAAAAGTAGTGGCGATGAAGCCAGCCAACCACTCGATCTGCCCATCAAAGGAACGTCGCTTGTTCTTTCTAGTCGCAACGACGAGGAGGACGAGGAAACGGCGTTTTGGATGGGACGTAAGCGTCGGGAAGGCGAACAAGGAAAAAGGGAGTCGGAAGCCGGCGAGCCACTCGATCCTTCACCCCGTCCTGCGCTACTACGTTACAATTTCAAAGGACCCGTATCTCCCCCTCCGTCCCGCCGTCAACCTCGTCCCCTTCCTAACCGTGCAGTCTCCATCGAACCACCCCCAGCAGCCCCGTCGACACCTCCTCGCAGGCTCTTCCTTCGTGCCCCGCCTCTTAGAACACCCACCCTGAAAGCGAAAAGGACATGGCCCAAAAAGTTGCCTAGCCGTGACTCACCTGATAATCCCTTCCTCAACAATGACACTAGCGTGTCGAGCAAGAAACGCCCGAGTGGATGGGATAGTTCAGACGACGAGACACACCAGGCAGCCATACCTGAGCCCGTTTGCAAAGAGGAACCTACATCCGTGTCATCTTATGGGGAGAAGCCGACTATCACCTACGTCTTGTAAGTCTCATCGCTAACACCGATTCAATCGTGAATTAATCATCCCGCCCATTGCAGTCGGGGCCAAAAAGCGACCATGGCCAACCCATTGTATAACGTTTCGGCAGCAGCAGAAGCGGCGTCGAGGCTTCCTATCGATCACCCTGATTACGAGCCGCTGGAGGTCTGCCCTCCCAAACGACTGTTTTTCTCGGGAGGAAAGCGCAAGAGTAGGGATAGCAGTCGTGAGACCGTGGAGATTTCAGACGGCGTTAAGCGAGTCAAGACGCAGATACCTCACAACGATCCAGACGAACCCCAATTGGGTGGGGAGGAACTTCTTGATGGTAGCGTGATCAAAAAGTCACCCTTACCAAACGACGGGGATCGTGAACCAGTCTTCACAAAGCCACCTCAGCATCGCTCAGATCCCGAACAGGAGTCAGACGCCAGGGAGGCTCTCCGCCGTGTTCGTGAGGAACGCGAACGCAGAGTCAGAGCTGACAAAGAACGTCTTGGGCAAACGGAAGGCTTGCGCGCTGGTGCGGTCGCGGCCGAGAGGGACGATCCCATCAGGCGGGCCTGTGGCCCCCCTCGTTGATGCTTATGGGACTAGTCCCTCCTATCTAGATTCCTTTCCCCTTTTTCTTCTCGTTCTTGCCTCGAGGACCTTGATTCTGCGACACCTTCGTATCCTCTTTGTCATTTTGGTTCTTTCTCGACGATGTCTCATTTCTTGCTGTGCCACTTCTCCACACAACCATCTATCCTGCTCTCCGCCCCCTACATACACATTCCAACCGCGACACCTCTACATGCCCACCCTGCATCTCATGCGCACGCTTCTACCCCTTATCTTATTCCATGCTCAATTCTGAACCGTAAGCACTACGCATTATCCCTCGCTCGTTCTACATCTAAAGTGACGTATATATACATGATCGATGCTACCTAGTTTCGCAGCTGTAGGCTCTCGACGAGGGTGGTATATAAATGTTAGAATATTCGCAGTGTTATGACACTGATAAGTGGCAAGAACGAAGTTGGTAGAGTTTTTGGATAGCGAATAACCGACGCACACAACAACTGCTTGAGAATGAGAATCGAGGCTATGAGTTACGGCTTTATAAAATCAGCGGGCTGGCCAACCAATGCGATTTCGTGTGTGCATATGCGATGTGTTTTGTGTTTTATGAAGGGCCGTGATCAGACGGAACCAGTCTGGATTGCGGAGAAGTGCTGAGGTACCATCGGTTACTGTTTGGGACCAACTGGTCATTTGACCGAGACTCAGGTTTTAGATCAGAACGTTCAACTCGACAGGCACAGACCAACCTCGAAGAACAGCATCGGAAATGTATCCAAGCGCACTGCCCCGTCCTCGTAGGTAGGGTAGGAGCTGATGCCCATCAACTCAGCCTCTCTGTCGAATGAAATCCTTGCGTCGTAAGTGTTTAATAGCCCATTCTATAGTTCCTTCGACCACGACCATGATGGCAGGTGCGGCACAGCGTGGGCAAACCTGTGGGACACCAAAATGTATTAGACCCTTTGTGCAACCTCCATCTGGTGACTAGGCTCCCACCAACGGACTAACCGTACGTGCCCACGAACGGGGTTGACTCGGCCACCACGGCATGACAGTGAGAACTCTCTCTCTCTCTCTTGGCTTGCGCGGGAATTGAAGTTCAAAGAATGTTCCACACAACCCACCCTGCCAGTGACGAGACAACGCCGCCCAGGATGCACAGGCGGGAGACGCGATTCCTCCGAACGCCAACACGCTTCATCGCAGTTGCGCTGGCCAATCCTAGCGCCAAAACTGTCCAAACACCCACTCTGGCTTAAGATCATTGTTTCATAAGCACTCAGAACAGACCAAGGTGTGTTTGGCTAAAACTCAGAATTCTCCGTGTGCCATCAGGTCCCATCGCTGACTAGCCTGTTTTATTCTTTGATAGGTCCATTACGAAAACCCTCTCACAGCGTCCAAGGGATACTTAGTTGAGGGCTTTCGGGAAAACTACATATATGTACTCTTCCACCTGCTCCCAGATGGGTATTCGTCCTTTGTCCCCGTGCTGCCTTCACCTTTTCTGTCCGGTCCCTCGCTGCAAGCACCATGTCTATCGGCTACGAGGAACAAGCGTACGTCTCCATTTTAACCCAAAAAACACCATTGGCACGACGAAAATATCGCAGGCTAGTCCACAACTGCATTGAGGCTGCAGCCATCAGTGCGTTCCTTGGCGTCGTTGCCCCCCCGATGTCTCCAGGGCTTACGAGATAACATGTGCATTGAAACAGCTGTCCTCTTCTACGACCACCTCGTTACATTCGCGGAGGAGACCGCATATATATGGGCACGCCGGAAGCATGCATCTACGATTTTGTTTCTTGTCAACCGGTACCTAGGGTGTTTTTCGACAATTGCCCAGGCAGTGATGACATTTACCACTGTGTCTCCAGAGGTACGTCCTTCCTTTCTCTGCCTTGCTCTTCCCGCGTCTCTCATATGCGTATTCTAATGGCTCGCAATATGTTCGCCTTCAGAGGTGTGTACTGGTGTTTTTATGATACAGACTGCGCCTGACTGACGTATGCCTATGTGTTCCCCCTCCTATTCCTTTGCTTGGTGGCGTAGGTGCATCCAGTACATCCACTGCCGACAAGCATTGCTCGTCGTCAATCACGCAACCGTGTGCAGTACGTGGCTACAATAAATGGTGGTCATACCAGTAGACGTGACTCTCACCGCATTATGATAGTACTTTTCATTCTTCGCACATATGCGCTCTATGGCAGAAATAATCGTCTCCTTACTCTTCTTATCCTCACTTCCATCACTCTAGCATCTGTAGTAGCTGTGTGTTACCCATCAGCTCTCTCCCATCTGTCGTCTCAACCCAATATCTCTCTTTCCACCCTCCTAGTGGTCCCTTGTAGGTCAACAAGCAACAACAGCAACCGACGTGCCTGGCTGTCAGATGATCTACAACAACAAAACGCAAGTTTTTCTTTCACCATTCGTGAAATCGTGCTCACGACCGGATACGCTGCGACGATGTAGCGCTATCCGTGGGTGTCCCATTTGCCTTGGTAGTCGGTCAACACCTCATGTATTTCACCATATCACACACTAACACCACAGATTTCGCTGTATCTTATGAAGCGCTATGCGTATTTGACACATTGATATTCGGGTTGACAATGTATAAGACATCCAAGGTCGGTGTACAGTCTTCTGGACATTCGAAACCCGACCTGGTGGTGCTTCTCCTTCGCGATGGTGAGTTGTTGATCAGTTCGTGTTGTAGCAGCTTCAGATATTTTTCGTCGGCAGGTGCGATTTACTTCGGGTGAGTTGTTGGCTTCCCCGCGGGTGACAATGCAGTGCACTGAACGAGCGTTAAACTGGAAAGGATTGTGGCATTTGCGAATCTTGCCAATATCGTTTCATTCTATGTATGAGCCCTTGATTTCGTATCTATTATCAGGGAGGCTAACGCATCCAACAGGCTGCTCCTGTGCGTACCTTATCAAGTCCCAGCCACGATCACAACGCCCGAGTCTCACTGGGAAAAATGCTAGGAACTTTTGAAGGGCGGACTATCTACTTTTTCGATATGGTCAGCACAGAACTTCTTCTCGTACGATGACCACTCATATCGTTCCGGTCGTACATCGACAGTATCGCCATTACGATGGTGTCCAGACTTATGCTCAACCTGCACAAAACCGCGGATACTGGGATATTCTCCCATAGACAACACGTCACCAATGGCCGTGGTACCTTATTTACATCTCAGGTGCCTGAACTCGAACAAGTGTGGGATCTATCGACAATACCAGATTAAGCTCGTCGCAGTGTTCAGTTTACCTATTCATCAAGGTTGTCCACCGATGCATGTGGTCTGTTGACACCACTTTCTCAACCCTTCGCACGCCAGTTGTATCATAGGTGCTCACTTGTTTCTTTATCCCACTATTAAACCTCGCATCGATGCATCCTCGCGTAGCCCAGCGGCGTGCGAGGCCTCCCAAGGTGGGGACCTATGTGCTGCCGAATGCCTTTTGGGCCAAATTCAGCCGTGCGGCAACCACGCGATGGTGAGTGGTTCTCCATGTGGCACATACCGCGCCTGCGAGCTTCATCCGTGTTTCATCTTTCATATTCAAACCTGAGATCCCGCCTAACGAGTGCTCCGATATGATCGTGAAGCAAATCGTGAGCCCACATCCCTTGTCCTGTGAAGTAATGTCACTAGAACGTGCTTGGATGCATGTTGAACATGGAACGTTGACCGTTGGCGGGTTTCAGTACGGTAAGGGCCCAGCATGAGTCCTTCCCTAGGGTTCCACTCACCCCACCCTGCGCTGAGCCATTTGTGGTCACAGTCCATTTGACCGATTCAATGTGTACTCGAGGAATGTAAATAACCAGTTTAATTCGTTTGGCATATTCCCCCGATTTGGGCACATCAGCAGTGCCCCTGGTAGCTTTGGCTTCGCATCATGTGGTGAGGGATAATGCTCGTTAGATCAGTGTCTGGTTCACAACATCCCCTCGGTGTTGTTCACATATGACTACGCACTTATATACATTTGCGATGGAGAGCTGGTTGGCATCAGCCTCGTCAGACTTGTGCATTCGCCTACTTCATTGTCAACAGATACACAGGTTTCTTTAGCCGTATTATCAATGCTTGCTAGTTGCTACTTTTTTGTCAAACTGCTTTTCTCGCACTAAGTCCGTATGTGGAAACGATTCCCTGTATTCAACCGTGCTGATGCTTCACTCAGTCTTGGGGAGCCAGTTAGGCCCGAACTTGTCTCTCACCCGACTTGCATGGTGTTAGGTGTTCGAGTCTGCATGCTTGTTCACACCAAATAGTAGTGGCTCTCCGGAAAGTGACTACGACCGCCACCGGGTCCTATAGGTCCCCAGCAAACGCGGAATCTATACGCACAATTCCCGTGTAGGTTGTTACAAAATACCTCCCATCACTCCCTCCCAGCTGCTACCAATTTCAAAGAGATTTCCACTCCCAATCTCTGCCAAAATATGTTTTACGGTAGTCGCCAGTGCCAGTTAGTATAATACGTAACTCCTCCGGCGACAAGTTCTCTCGTATCGCAGGTATCTGTTGATGTTGACCACATATCCATTGCCATTCGGACCAATCACCAAGTCTGTCATGGACACAGACGACGTCCAAGTGTGGCATAATGGTGGAAAAGTATGCAGCGACATCGTCACTTGGCGAAACAGGGGACCTGTCAACGCCCATGTACTTCACCGCAGAGAGGATCCCGCAGCTAAGTCGAGCGGTATCTTTAGGAACCCATGTTGCGTCGAAAATCAACGCGAAGTGCTGGAGTTTAGGGCAATGACATAGAAGGGCAGTAATTCCTCGTAGTGTGAGGTGGACTAAAGGCCGCTTTATACCATGTTGAATCAGGTGGAATACCTCCAGGTGTGGCCAAGCCTTGACCAGATCCTCCAACTCATTGTCTGTGAGCGTGGGGCGACACGGCGTCTCGACGCAATGACCCTGAGCTGATGGCATGTTTGGTAAGGTTCCAGCATAGGACGCGGGAAAGTGGAGGGAATTTTATCGTAGGGAAAAGGGTCGGGGAAAGAAGAGATGACGGATTCTAAAGCCGTGCATTGCGATGAAATCAAAGCCGATATGTCAACTAGTGCTTGCGAAGCATCGTCATCATCTTCGGATGCTGAACAACAGATAGATATCTCAATGACCTTGGAGAGGGGAGTCCAGCAGCGGAAGAAACCTGTACACGATGCAAGAGAGCTGGCTCGGATATCGGGAGTACGAAGTTGCAGGAAAATGTTGCCGCTGGGAAGCTCAGTTCTAGGTCCAAGCCAACGAGGAGGATAGATCCAGAGCCGTCGCAATGCCTTTGCCCGAGCAAAACTGCTCAGCAGATCCCACGACATCGCATCAGACGCAACAATTTCCAGGTCGCAAAGCTCAGAGACTGCCCTAGAAAACAAATATACAACTTCGTCGGGAATTGAGCGTTTACCCCACCGGATTTCCGGCTCCTCTATACTCAGCATGCGAATGTTTGGGCAAAGCCTTGGTATGGAAGGGGGGTCGAGATAGGGATAGAATGCGCCACAGATGTCCAATCGGAGCGTAGACAAGCGTGGTCTTAAAAGAAGACGGAACAAATGTGCGACCATGTGAAACGTTGCGTGGATATCCTCGGTGTTACTCGCACGGTGATAATCGAGGGGCACTCCGAGTGTCAATGAGTGAAGGTTTGGGAAAAAAAAACTTGGGTCCGGTGGGGAGGTCAAGAAGCTAAACCACGGGGCAACATCGCCAATTATAGGGAAGGGGTAGAAATGAAGTCGGCGAACGTGGCTTGAGATTCTCCGGACAATGCTCCAGTCGTTGTCACTGAGTAGTCGTGATTGTGTCGGGTACTGTTGGTGGTGCGCCTCTACCTGTCCACACGAAAGTGATAGTTCATAGTGGGGGCTTACCAGGTATCGGCCCTCGCATGAATTCCATTCGCAAGAGAGATTCTGCATAATCAGTTTCATGTTGGACAGAGTCTCCCAGATCAGATCTGAAGCTGGCTCGTTGAAAGTGCGGCAGGTCCTGGCCAGCGCACTGGCATAACGTCGTGCGATCTTCGATGTACTGGAATACAAGCCGCAGAATGTCATCCACCAAAGGGCACGGATGCATGATAGAAGATGAGAAGATACCCAGTCGACGATCGATCTGTGAAAAGCTCAGTTGTTCGATAACACGCCACTACATCTACACACGAGCAGCCAGCTGAGGGACATCAGCAAAACCGCCCAAAGCTAGCAGAGCCCGGCAGAATCCGGTACTCCTAGCATGGCCTAGCTAGGCCTCGTAAGAGCTCACATGTTTCTGCTAGGCCTAGCTAGACCTAGCTAGAGTCACCAGTGCATCATGTCGAACTCGCTGACGGCTGCTAGGTCATGACATGGTTTTGCGAGGCCTAACAAGGCCTAGCTAGTAAACGAAAGCGTCCAACTTCAGACTCGCAAGTTGGTGTTCCCAACTCTACAGTAACTGTAACGGATGTAACACATTAAATTCAATAGTACTACATAAGAGGAAGCTACTTGGTGTGATAGCCATCTCAATCAGCCAGACTGTCAGGCATAATTAGATCACTGGACATGGAATCATCTGTAGCACACCAGTGTAATAGGATTTGGACTTAGCGGAATAACGGCTTGAATCGACAAACAGTACCAAACAATTTGGACGGTGAAATAATGTCTTGAATCGACAAACAGTAACAAACAATGACCTTCCCGTTGCCCACCATGTCTCCGCCGCATTCAGGCGACCGAAGTCGAACTTTCCTTTACAAGGGAGAGTGAAACTATCGTAGATCGTCTACCTACCAAGAGAACAAACCACCTTCACCTCTACGAACTTCTCTGAGAGCTACAGGCATCATAGGTGTCGTCGCACACACTATCAACACTTGTTCTCGACTCACCCCTCCTAGGGCAGCCTCACTCGCTGGCACTCCGCGACCTCCTGAATGTCGGAAACTGTCTATGTCAGCCAAAATTGAGTCCCTGCCGCAGCAAGCCTTCCCTACCGGACTATATGCGCATGTACTTTTTTTGTTTTCTCTTCCCCTTACCTACTGAGCTACCAGAATATAGTACTGGCTGGATCGTAGTTGCCTTTCATTTTTAGCACTCGCACGAGGTCGTTGTTCCCTGATCATTTGCATGTCACTTCTCATACATGCACCGGACACAGGTCCAAGCGGTATTTATTTCCTCGCATATCTTTCCACTCGTCTCATGTGCTTCACTGTAGGTCCCATTACTCCCAAAGTTTTCCCTCGTCGCATATACCCTAGACGCTTAGCGGCTTCACATTCACCTCGCATCGACACCGGGTGGCTTGCTATTAGTTGCATTTCCTTTGCATACTTTTACACTGTCTGTATAGTACGTGCTAATAGATGTGGTTTGGTGACGAAAAATCAGTCCAAGTGAGGCCTAGTAGTAGTAGCGAGAGCTAGCAAGGGGTGGAATGCCTAGCAAGGCCTTGCAAGGCTTGTTAGGCCTAGTAAAGTCTGCGAGGCTTGCTAGGCCTAGTAAAGTCTGCGAGGCTAGCAGTGCCTTGGCTAGGTGGAGTACATCCTTGCTAGGTGCTGCTCGGCCTTGCAGCTTCTACCAGGCTAGGTAAGCCTAGCAAGGCCTAGCAAAGGCCTTGCTAGGCCTTGCTAGATATGGACCATTTTGCTGATGGATAATTAAGAGTACGTATCACGTGACCATGATGTGTGGGAGGACAGTGTGGTGAACGTTGCGGGCATCGCAAGTAACTACTACATACCTGGTGGTAAGTGACTCGCTGCGACCATCTTGGTTCTCCGTTTTGAAGGCTTTAAGCGGTGATGATCTCGAGGTGGGTTCATCTTGCGTGGCGTGGGATGCGTTACGTTCGACGACTGAGTACCGAGGCGTCATTTCTTGGAGAACCAGCTGGTCCAATATGCTGGTATTCTCCTACTTCTGTCACTCTGGTCAAATTAGATAGTATTGCCGCTACGCCCGGCACTCATACGACAACTTACTCCAACTCATCATTGTTTAGACCGTCGGTCTCAGTAGACGCCGAACCCAATAAACTGAAATAATAGAAAAGCGCGGTGTGACGCGCCCAACAGGCTAAACACTGGATTGACGAGCCCATGAGGCGATGTGTCAACGACCGAACTGCCTAGTTCATAGAAACAAATAGTGGTATATGAAAATTACGAGGACGAGTCCTGAATGTCGACCCAAGTTAAGGCGTGTCCCAGCGGTATCTTCGGAAAGACAAGAACAAGAGGGGAAAGAAAGACATCTCAAGCTACAACGAGACCCGCAGCAAGCGCAAGCACCATACCGACGCCGGCCGGAATGTATTGAGCAAGTGCACCCCCAGAATTACCGGTAGAAGACGGCGAGGAAGAGCTAGAAGTACCAGATGGGGAAGATGCTGAGGACGTAGCAGGGTAGGACGAGCCAAGCGCTTTGATCTCGAATGTCTCGGATGTTGCGTAGACCTGATCATATGACAACAAACGTTTTTCAATCCTTCGAAGCGCACGAAACAAGTAAAGATAGAAACTGACGTCGGAGGAATTCAAAGGATTTGCTAACAGAACGGTATATCCGGTGGCAGCTGGTTGCGCAGATTGTTGTTGGGTGATTGTCTTGGAGCAGTCATAACTTTCCTGAATAGCGATGATAGCAATGGGCTGAACGAGAATAGAAGGGTTCGAATTGGCGAGGCTATGGGAAATATTCCATTCAATACGCGTCTGCGGAGTTCAAGCAAAATGGGTCTGACAGAACGGTAAAGTTGTTATATGGAGACGTGTTGCAAGTCCAGGCCAGAGTGTTCGCGGATTGAGCGACTGCATCATGGGTGAGCACGACTCTATCGAAAGGGTACCACTCGTGCAACGTACCCCACCAAGAGTCAGACGTAGGGTTGGTGACTGTCAATTGTGCAGAGACAGCGCCAACAAGAGCAGCAGCGGCGACAAGGATGCGGGCGAGCATGGCTTCGTGTAGGAAGAGTTTTAAAGCGAAGGGGAGCAAAACGAGCGACGGGGGGAAACGACAGGGCCAACGAGGACGAAAACTTAAAAATGGCAACCGAGTGAACACAAACGGCCGTCGACCATTTTGAATCGCCGACATCGGGACGTGCCGACTACTACGCACCAATCTCCGCGATAGTTCGGCGTTGGGTGTGCCAAAACGTTTGAATACGCATATTTCAAGGTGCTGGTGCTGCATCGGCGAATTGAACGCCGGACGGGGGGGAGTTGCATTTAACAGCAGATAGTAGTAAATCAAGTCCAAGCCAGTCCGTCTTGTGCTATGCACATGCCACACAAATAAGTAATGCCCCGGCCATAATGAATCAACTGCAACGGAAGACACTCCTGCAGAGACAAAATTCCGCATATTTATCGTAAGAAATCACGTCGGCATCCAGAGCAGGAATACGCATCCTTCGGGAGAAAACAAGTAGATACGGAAGCTAGTATCGGTCCAACGGACGCCAATCGACTGCACTATAAGCAAGTAACGCAAGCTGGGTTACAAGAAGAACGGAAAAAGTACTTCCTGCGCCACAGTCCTAGAATTCTCCATAAATGGGTAGATTAGGCGTTGCGATGTACCTCGCTGTAAGTTGCGGGAACCCAGGGTTCATTGGTGAATTCTCGACCAGTCGATACGCCGACCTAGGAATAAGGTAGTAGTTCAATTAGCACCAAGTAGTTGCGTATTCCGGCCGGAAGACACACAACTGTGGTACATCAGTCATGGGTACAACACGCGCTATAGAAAAATAATTTGACCTCTAATTTTTGGATCCCGGAGATTCATCATCAATCTCGATATCATCGCCGCACAAAGCCTTCCAAAAAGACGTCTTAATCGCAGGTTTGCGCGGGCAAAGCGGACCCACAGAGCACCCACAAGTTTGTCGGACTGGATAGTACGGACTTCACGTACGGCTATTTGGAACATCAAAGTTCAGAGCTTTCGGGTTGAGAATGGATTGTTAGCTCACTTCCGCTACCTGGATAGCGGGAATGATGAATGAGACGGAAGCGGGTTGGTTGTGGCCATGCGCTTACCAGAAACATGGTAATATTGGCGACGTTCATGGCCGTCATCACGCTGCCACACCTTGGCCATCAGATCATGGCGAATACAAAGGAACCGGGATACGCACGCGAAGTACATTGCTCCTATCGGTAACAATGAGTCATGGATTTGACTTCCAGACAACGCACACACCGTCACGTAGCACCATGTCTAAGAAAGTTCGTTGGCCCATTGTGTCGATACGCAATAGTTTCCAAAGCATGAAGACGAAAACGAGAGCGTCGAGGAGAAGCTGTCCGCCCCATGCTGCGGCGTAACCTGACATACATTAGCATATACCTTGGAATATGCACAAATTCGAGCCCACGTGGACCTCTGGTAACACGAGAATAAATATAGTAGGAAGCATCAGAAGAGACGAAACATACTGTGATGGGTAGATCGGTCCTAGACAACCAATTTGTACTGCGTATTTTGGTGGCGGTTGTGGCGGTCCATGATACAGAAATGCCCACTACGCATCAGTCCGTGACCACGCCCATAAACCACATAGATAACTCTACTCACACAGCAAAGTCCTGCAGATATCAATCCCACTACGATGAAGACGGCCAGGATCCGCCGGTCTTGATCATAGAAGGCGTACACCCGCATCATCATGATCACTACGATAGTACTCAGGTAACGGAAAGATCCTGGTGAGAGGCTATTCTTACCTGACCCAATGAACTGAAGAATGCCTATGATGATCTGATCGCCCATGTGCAGACTCTGGCACCTGTGGGTATCGCGGAGTAAGATGGGAGATATGAACCAGGTCTGGTTTATTCCCACCTCTGGGGGAGACGTCAGCATGGTTGAACGTTGTTAAGCGATTCAACGCACCGGGCTGTTCGAACCACCGCTGTCTACAACAAAATTGACCATAAAAGCAGGGATGCGGCCGAAGAGGGCCACGTATCGGTTGGCGACGAAGAGAGCGAACGCCCACGTCCGACGAGGCTGGCGCCAGAACAGATCGACCTCCCTTCCCAACGTAAGTGCATAGTCGTACATGTACAACACTGGGGACGCGCGTGGCGAGTCAGACGAAATCAAAGGAGCACTGTACTCTCACCGTATGCTGCAAGATTGAAGCTTGCAGCGATGTTGCTTTTTCAGTCCTTCGGTCAGCCAGATTGAAAGCGGACAGAAGTAGCTACTCACGTTCCGGAGTACATGACCTCGAACGTGGCGAGATAGAGAGAGGAGGCACGGGGAATTCCTCAGGCGAAACGTTTTTATATAGAGAACTCGGTATACTGATTAGGCCTAGACTCCCAACCAAAGGAGTTTTTGACCACGGGTAAGTTTACTTACATATCGGAGAGGCTCTGTAGGGGTAGCAGGCAGGCGTGACAGAATGGAACACTATACCTATCAGGTCACAGAAGTATTCGGAACTGAAATGAAGACACCCCCAACGCGTGGGGCACCAAGGTCATTTTTGTGGAGTGGCCAGTGTCCACCTTGGCCGAGCAGCTTTTAAAGTCAGATTCTGAAATGAAAGGTAGAGCTCGGGTCTCGTACGAGCGCTGAACTTTGAATTGAACCCTTGCTGTGCAGGCGAGGGTTTGCCGTCGCTTGCCTCCAGACGGGGTTCTCGTGCTGCGGGTGAGGCGCGCGTCTTTCTCCACACACACACACTTGTCCACCCAGTCATGCTCTCCTCGGAAGATGGTGTTCCGCATGTGTGCACCGTCGCCATGAGAATCTCCACAGGGTGCGACTGTGATGTTCGTTGCGAAGATACTCCTGACACGTAGAAGAGTGGCGTGCTCTAGCCGAGCAAACGCTTTCCTTTGTCTCACCGACTCATTCGCAGAGCTCTGCTCCGGAGCTGAGATACCGACGCACTAGGACGACCGCGGGAGAAAATTGCCGAAATCGATTGCGGTCGTCGAAAACGAACTTGAATACCTTCCAAATGTGGACAGCGATGCTCCTAATCCGATGGCAGCGAACCATCGAGGAAGAGTCGCCGTCTCGGAAAGGACACTCCATTTCCCTGACCGAGCGATGGTCCGTGCACCGTTTCTCTCTGGCGACTCCCGTTTGCGACGCTATAAAATGCGGGAGAGACGTCGAAATGCACACAGTCGACCGCCCCCCCCCCCGCTTTCTTCTTCTCCTTCTCCCTCCACACTCGGTCGAGTCGCACGAGCGTACTTCTTCCTCCTCGCACTCCGAGACCACAAGTTACATAATTATCCCCCGCTGAATCCGCACAAATTAAACTTCTTTCACGTCACATTAAGTATAATCGATCTCCACCATGAATGCATCCACCTCAGCTTCCTGCTCCAGTAACACAGTCAGTCCCGCTGTCAATCACGGTGAAGCGGTCAGGTCTGCAGATACCTCAGACGCAACAGCCTCTACTATAGAATTAAGCCCTCCATCCTCTCAACAGCCCCCTGCGCTACCTACGCACTCAGACCCTTCGAATATCGAGTCCATGGCTTTCTTGCACTCAGATAATCAGACTAGTTCCCTTTCACTCAGTACGTTCCGTTCCCTCTTCACGCCCCACTGATACTTGAACCACCTCGTCTTCTCCACAGATAGTCCAAGCGAATTTCCTTCCAAAGAGCAGTCCGAAGCAAGTCCAGTAGACTCTTTGTTACAGGAGAAGGTTCAAGGGCTTATCACACGTGAGTTCCCTCCTCCCACCTGCGGTCCCCTGTTTGACCACTCGTGTACAATATTACAGCTTCCCGTAATTTGCCCGCTGCATCCAATACCGAGTACTCGCGACACCTCGTTGGAGAGGCTGCAGAAAATGTGTGCTCAGACAGATCCATTTCGCCTACTAGCACGGACCCGGAGAGATCTATATCAAACCAGCGTACTCCAAATATTTATATCAATGGTCTTCCCCCACACTTCTCGGAGCAGGAGTTGTTCGCGCTTACACGACCTTTCGGCGTGGTCAAGAGCGTAAGGACATTTACCAGGCACGTCAGTGAAAAGCCAACGTCAGTACTGCCACTTGCTGTAGACGTCCTTGCTGACCACCCCTCGCTTCCGACAGCGGCTATGGTTTTGTTCTGTAAGGCAACACACCGAGTAGCCGTCCTCTACACTTGCTGACCTAAGGCTGTTGCGACCGATCCATCAGGTTCAACGACATCGAATCTGCTGAGAGATGCATAGAGGGTCTTCGAAAGTACCGCAACCTTCATCCATCATTCTCCAAGGTTCGTCGGCCACCCCACATATCGGCCAAGTATACTCATTGACACATAGCAAGTACACCGTATCCCGGGAACCATATATGCACAACAAAGTATAGCACAACCTGCCGAGCAAGACCCAGCTTCGTTCAAGGCAAGGATGGAAAGGCTGAGGGATGAAACCTCGACCAATCTCTACATCGAGGGGTGAGGAACGGATGACATTTACGCGCTATATACGACCGACTAACTCTATGCCAAGCCTTCCCCTGACAATCGACGAGGAGGTAATGGACACAATATTTTCCCTTCCGGCGCCGACTGAAGCGAACACCTGGTTCTATAGAGTCTCGCCGCATTGATGGCCCCGCACAAAATCAAAAGTAGTCGGTTTTTCAAGACCAAACTGAGCGATCCACCGCGCATAATCGCTTTCGTCCGGTGTGTCCGTCGCTTCCTAAGCCCTAAATGGAAGCTGATTTTACTAACTATCCCAGTCTGGAAACGCGTGCGGCCGCAGAAGAAACGATCGAGCGTTTGCACGGCAGGATGGTCCGAGGCTGGAACGATCCTGGCTGTCGGATATCTGTACGTTTTGCAGATAGTCCTGAACAACGAGAACTGCGAGTAAGCAGAGCCCCGTACCAGCACGAATGGTACTGACATTTCTCTCACGAAGCGCACTGAGCGAGTGCTGAAAAGTGGAGATAACTCACCTTCCCGTTTGACGATTGCACAAGCTGCACTGCTCAATCTTCGGGGCCAAGAATTACAAACTGATTCACGCAAGTCTCCAAGACTTACCCAGTACTACGACCTCCCTCCGGACGAGAAACGAAATCCGATTTCTTTCCTGCAGCCCCAGCCTACCTTCGACTATTTGCCTATTTTGCAACCGCTTCCTGTTTCGCCATCGATATCCACCAACTTAGGCTATAATCTTTACAACTCACCCGTGTTGCCCGTGAGAGATTTGCAAGGTAATGCGGAGATGGACGTTCTTCCACGGTCAACGCAAGGCCTCGGCGTGGGAGGGCCACCGTTCGATCGCGCCTTGGGAAGCAACGTACTCAGCTTTGATTACCAAACAGCCCAGTCCTCACAGTCCTCACTTCAATCGCTCGCGAGTACCAGGTCGGTATCGAGTGCTGCATCCGTTCGTTCTCGTGGGCAGACACAAGCACACAATGGTTTCACTCCTGCAGAGGAGGTGATTCTTCAGACACACGCTAGACGACTCCAGATACAAACACATTCGACGAATGGGACGCATCTTTCCAAGTCAGATTCACCGCTTACTGCGCCCGTGTCAGGTGCGCGGGAGTGCATAAACAGCCAGTCGTTCCCGAGCACGAATCGCTTGCCCCCCGCACAGAACCAATTCCAGCTTGGGCGACTACGAGCAACGAAGTCTTTTCAAGATCTTCTGCCGACCATATCGGAGGACGATACTCACGCCCTTGTAGGAGATCCGTGGCTTGCGGCACAGTCGCACCCCATGGCTATACATGGCCAGGGAGCACTCCCTACCTACCTGTCTGCAAATGCCAACGGCGCGGACGCCAGACTCGCCAAGCAAGCTAGCCGCACTATCAGAATAACCACATCGAACCAAGATGAGAAAGACCAGAGCTGGAGAGATCTCCGGTTGGGTGGAACGGGTGCAATTGGGAGTCACCGCGGCCAGCTCCGACCCTCTACGACGTCCATATGTCAGCCAGTTGCCACTAGGCTATCTTTCCCCGACAACGACTCATATTCTCATCAATCGCCTGATTCTTCGGACGGCCTTATCGCTATAAGGTCCTCCAGTGAGACCAATGCCGACCATGTTTACCCGCAGAACGGGGGACGGACTCAGCAGGCTGACAATGGCAATAGGGGACATACTGGTCTCGTTCCAAGGGTGACGACTTCCCATACAGATGCCACGTTGTCACCTTCGTCCGGGGATTCCGCTAGGGCGAACGGGCCGAAGTCACCCACAATCGTTTCACC
This sequence comes from Pisolithus albus, assembly GCA_024613165.1. NCBI lineage: Eukaryota > Fungi > Basidiomycota > Agaricomycetes > Boletales > Pisolithaceae > Pisolithus > Pisolithus albus. Next base: position 206,599 of record JANFAB010000001.1, on the reverse strand, counting down.
GGCCCTGACCTACTCCTCGCGTACTCCATCCACCCTCAGTCCATCCACACCCTTCTTCAGCTCATTTGGAAGTATCCATGATCTGTTTGAAGCTGTGACGATGGGCGACGAGGACGTGATGGAGAAGGACATCAAGGTAAACGTGAGATCCAAGTAAATCGTTTAGTTGCCACTATGTTTCTGCAATCGCACGTTGTTTAGCTATGTATCTTGCACACCGTCGAACTACCGCAGCCTCCTGACGATGTATGCATACACTTTCTGTCGTATTCCTTGCGTAGACGTTTTCACTCTTTCGTTCGTAGTAGCTAGGTAGTGGTGCATGGGCGTAGCAGCGTCACCCATCACGATCCAATTGCAAAGACATACCACTGATGGGGATCACATTCCATTCCATTCCGCCCTTGTCCACGAGATCCAACGAAGACCGTACTCCGCGAACATTATGATGATAGGATGAACGGTTCGGCGTTTGTTCGAGATGTTACCGACGGGACGGTCGGAGTCCGGAGGCTTATGCGCCACGCCAATTCAAAACGAAGAGGAGGTGCAAGTGGTTGTGACTAACGAAGGGTCCTTGAACTCGGAGCCGTCGTTGCAGTGTCGACGTGGTTAGGTACCATGCTTTTGGAAGCCCAGCCCGTCTCGCTATCCGACGCAGCAGCTCTGTGCATATCCCAAGGCAAATGACACTAGTCGCAGGTTTACCTTACCTCGCACGAGAGCCTTCAGCAAGCGCATAGACGGCCGTACAGGAAACGTTGGTAGTAGCATGGCAAACGGGGCTGGAACCATTAGTTCACCGAACCAGATACGTGAAGGCTGCACTGTGGCATGAAAGACAGTCTCGTCGCACACGTGGCGAACCTCCCATAACCATGTTGAGCGCTGATCTGTACATACTGGAATATGCGATGCTGGACTTCAAGGTAAGCGCGAAAGCCAAGTGGAGCCCCGAGGCTGCCGCTGCTCTCGTCGAGGGTCACCGGCTCCATCGTGCGTTCTCGAACTTCGCACACTGTTGACTAAGACGGCTTTTGAGCAATGTTGCAGTTGCACTTGCTGACAACGACGTCGTGTCGTCGGGAAAGCCGTTGCTGGGCAGTCGTATCGCAATCAGGGTCGCTGGGGGGCAATCAAACGAAGTGGACACGACAAGCGAATGTCGTAACGGGCTTTCGACGATTGCGAGGAACAGCGGTACAAGAAATACCACATTTGGGAATTTGGCGTGGGCGTCCGTATGATTGCTTTGGTACTGATTGCAGTCCCAATGTCTTGATACATCGCGTCCTCCCACGTATTGGATGGAGTTATTCATACAGGGCAACGCCTGTGTTCTCAGATATCCAGAAAGTTTGAAAACACGGTGAGAAACGAAGGAACGAGTGACCAAAGCGTCCATATTTACCGTGTTTGGGAGGTGGTCGGCCATTTCCATAAAGGGTAATTTTGAGTTTGATTGCCAGTCATCCATTTTTTTTGTGGGTCCACAGGCAATCGCTGCAAGTGCGATTGCGTGACGACAGCGGGGTATATATCGAGGGCCGCGATGCCCTCAGCTCGATCCCCACCAACGACTTCACCCCCGCATTTCCATCGACAACCTCCACTGCAATCGTGATAGCCACTGACATGGACGCCAACACCAACGCCGTCTCTCGCATCTCTGCTGTGCTTGGCCACTGGCGTGGCACCAGCTCGCAGACCTCGACGGATATTGACGTTGAGGCGCAAGTGATCACTGGGCATCACGCGCCTTTCGCTTTGCCAGCTGTCCCCGAGCAAGCTCGTTCGGCTGCGGCACCGACGCACACACCTGTACCCGCAGACGAGACATCCCCCATTGACGACTTCTTCGGTGTCACCCGTTCTCGTGCCACAAGGGAGAGCAGACACGATACCTACCCGTCGGTGTCTCGCGCCTCAGGTGTTACTCTTATGGATGGCGAAGCTCCCCCACCTTACGTGGATGGTGTTGAGTTGCCAGCCTATACAGTAGCATCGAGCGAACCCCCCACGCTTGCGATGTATCTCTTCAAATTTGGATTTTGTAAGTCTACCCCTACATTATACGTTATGCATGTAACTCACATCCCACATCAGTGTTCCCCCCATTCTGGATCCTCGGTGCTATCATACTCCTCTCACCACTTCACGCTCCCGCCGAATTCGAGCCCGCGAAACCGGAAGCAGAACGCCAAGAACTGATAGGCATGATTCGGAAGACCGAGATTAGATGGGCAAAGCGGTGTGCTTGGTCCCTACTCATTCTCGTCCTGGTTCTTGCCATGATGGCGGGGATTGCCGTTGGAGTTGTGAAGAGCGGGGCATGAGAGCGTTTCTGAGGAGGAAGGATTCGATTCCTTCTCTGCCTATATATCCCGCCCGCCCGGCCGTCATCGGTGTGTGGCGCGGAACGAATCGATAGCTTGCTACTGCCACCGCCATCCCCCGCGTCAAGTAACATTTCGACGTTTGCCTTACCTGCAATTCGTTTCTCGCGCGAAGCGCGTTACGCCCGCATTCCACTCCGACCTGGCAGTGGTTGATGACGACTACAATCGGCATATGTCCCCCAGAGTATGGAGCACGAAGTATGGCCTTCATTCGCATACCTAGCTAGGGTTACGCCGCGGGGCACAGTACTCGCTGGCATTCTCCGCTTTTTGTCCTTATCCTGCATCTTGCTGTGGAGCTGTCTTGTCTTGCAAGTTTAGTTATACCGTTGCTTTTCTCGTTTACTCTTTCTGTTGTCGCGTACATCACGAAATGTACTATACGAGTAGATCGAAGTTGTCTACGAACATCTCTTTCATACGACCAGAGTGTGACATCGCGTGACAGCTGTTCTTCCTTGATACCACGTGAGTTGTTTGACCAACACCACTGAGCGCCATGACTTCGATACACACCCACGTTCTGCGTACGCCCACAATTCTTGATCTTACCATCACCCTGGCGGTCGTTATCCATCCCCGGTGAAACTGTCAAGTAGCCAGCACCGGTTTTGCCCTCATATATCAGTGCTATCAGTGACTGTAACGGACTGGCACAGCCCAATGGCTTCCGAACCGGAGCTAGTACTAAGCACGCACTGATGCTGATGTGACCCATCCACCATCTAAATACACCGTTTTCGACTCGCACTGATCTGGTCGGGCGAAAAGGTCGACCGACGACGCTGTGAACCGGGCTGGGTGCGTACTACGCCAACGATCGCAGCACGCTGCAAAGATGCCAGGCGGATGGCTGTATCGATTGAATTCTTGGTTGACAAGGCGAGACGCTACGTATCTCCGCCCTGTCTCAGGCACATCTTTTTGGTGAAGGGACGATTGCGTACAGTCAGCAACCGGTGTTAGAAGAACTGCTCGAAGTATATGTACCCACCTTGACAATTTGATGTGGATCATGCGGGTACGTTGGATCGTCTCTCGGTTTCCGTGGTGCGTGCTCCCTTGGCCGTGAGATGATGTTACTTATCGTTGTCCTGCCTGGATCTAGTGAATTTGGTGGGTTCCAATGTCACTGTGAGTAGCTTCATTCCATTTTGACTCTCTAATCGATGTTATGGGAAGCTGATGGGTTCCTACAAACGCTAGAGACACCATCGTAACCGTCGGCGTCATTCAATTCTGTAAGCTATCCTACCCACTCGTACCTTCCGACTTTGTTTTTTTTTCCAGAGCGTCGACCCACGGTACTCACCACTTTCGTACAGCACTCCTCTTTTACGACTATGTCCTTACACTTGGAAGAGAAATCGAATTTTTCTGGAAACGACCTCGACTATCGTGGCCATTCGTGCTCTTCATTGCCAACCGATACCTTATCATTCTGAGCCATGTCCCAACGTCGGTTTATATGTTTTGGTACCCCGGTATGGATACGAGCTACAGCGTACGTGGTTTGCAGCAGTGTCCTCGTTTACGGCCCAACCTCACCGTTTGTTTGCTCATATCGTCGTAGTGGTGAGGATACTCTACTGTCATGTCGGAGACTCGTGATGGATTCAACCCTCGTCTGATGCCGCTTTGCAGGTGTCATCCTTTGAGCATATTCGATGGAGCATCAATCATCGTCGTTCAGACAATTGGTGGCAGTACGTATGTTCCGTCGCACACATAGGCTCCCCTTTTCATCACGATTAACGACCCTTTTTCAGTTATCATGATCATGCGCATCTATGCACTATATGAAAGAGACCGCTGTGTTCTGGCTATACTCGTATTTCTGGCAGTTGGTGCAATCGCTGTAGGCTGTGTCAGTCCGTACTTTATACCGACCTATGATCGATGATTGGCTGATGCACGTGCGTGGGCGGATAGTGGGCTGTATTTACGTTACCTCCCCTCCCTGCAGCCGTTCTGGTCCCGACGCAGGAGCCTCTCATCGGTTGTACTGGAAAAGGGTATCTCAGCTCCGCAGAGTAAGTTCTTGTTCTCTGTGTACCGCAAGTGTTGAAGCACTGATGCACGTTAGGGCACCGTGTACGTAAACCTGGCTTGCCTTATCTTGAACAACGCACCTGATTTGCATTATAGACTTGTCGGCCGCATGGGGCGGACAGCTACTTTTCGATGCGGTCGTCTTTGGACTGACTCTTTGGAGATCAGTGTTTACCAGGACACCAGGGAAGAGAAACATATCAGACATATTGTTACGAGACGGTGCGTCTGTCCTTGGTCGTTCTCCTCTGGATGTGTTATCGATCGTATGGACAATCAGGTATTCTGTATTTTGCGTGCGCTCCAGAATCAAGCATCCGCTGCATATATGTACTGACAAGGCAAACAGAGTGATGTCCGCTGCAAATATAGGGAATATCATCACGATTTTGGTAAGTTCCTGATCCCACTTTCCGTACGCATGCTATCGACATAGCTGAATTTAGGTGGCAAGCGTAAGCCACGACGTATCACATATCGAACAAAGGTGTCCTGACCACTGTCGGATAGGAAAACATAAAAAACGCAGCCTCTGGCTTCACCAATGTGTAGGTTCCCTCTACTCTTCATTCAGTGGTTTTTAACCGTAATGGCGCGTTTGGTGGACGTTTAGAATTTCGGCGACGATGATCAGTAGGTTAATGCTGAATCTTCGAGATCCAACCATAGTCGGGCCGGCAGTGACCTCGTTTCCTCCGCTGTCGCATCCGAGTGCGTTTGCCACGAGGCGAGGGTTACCTGGCATTGAGACAACGATGATGGCGTGATCTCCATAATCTTTTGCCGAGTGTGCACTGTTGTGTATGGGCTAACACCGTGTCTTCCGGCTTACGGGCTGAACTGAACAGTGTATCTGTGACATCATTGTAACCATTCACTACAAACTCCTCCTCCCAAGACATTAATGGAGTTGTAATATCAGATTATCTTGGCATACGCGCGTGGCGTCAGCTCTTATTATTTTTCTCAGTCTTGATGTATATGGAATTGTACATGTACGATGTGAATAACTCGCTGGGTAATCGGGTTTACTGGTGAAACTTTTTGTCTAGGAAACATGCGCGGTAAGTAGTTCAGGGAAGTGACATGGTGGCCCTCCCAAACGCGTAAACAGATGTCAACAAGATACGCCTCCCGTTGAATCAATAATTCATTTATGCCGTACGCGACCAAGTCTCGACGGAAACCTCGTCTTGCAGAAAATCGACAACCATGTTGACCAGCTACGGCGTACACAGCTCAGATGGCTTCCTCAGTCCAATGCATACCAGCTATCCACCCAGCACCCCGACATCTGTCAAACGCTTCCACCCTCGCCACTCATCACCGCTAACCTCATCGCCATTACTGGGCTCCTCTCCGCCTCCTATGCAGATGTCCTCACCCACAACTTCTGCGCAAGAGCGGAGAAAGGGTCAATACAAAAGTCTTTCTTCTCACAGGACGCCAGATTCCTCGTCCGTATCGAGGAGATTATTTTCGACGGCGAATGCCGGTCAATTGGACTGCTCGACTGTAAGCATTGGTTGTCGTTTGTCATGGAAGATCTTGTGACGTTTCGTCTTGACATTGCATCTAGGACTCGACAAAATCATTTCTGCGAGAGCGATTCCAGGCACGATGTCGCGAACACGCGAGGAAAGCAAGACAACGGGCTGTGAGTGAGCGGAGAGGAAGCATGGGTAGTAGCGATGCCGGATTTTGTTTCGACGATGAAATGGATTGTGACGAGGAAGAGACAGATGAGGTTGTTATGCAGGACGAGGTAACCGTTCTTGCGTGACCGTGTGCCGGACTTGAATGTTGACTCGCGACATGCTTACAGCTGTTCAGACGAATCGTGCAAAGTGCTAACCACCGCTCGAGACATGCCTATCGACTGAGCTACTCTCTTGAAGTCGGATCGTCCTTTGACCCAGACTTGGAGGATTTGAGTGCTTGGGAGAGCGAGTTACGAAGTGCGTTTGGTCACAGTCAGGGTTTTGCTTGAATCTTGACTCCTTGTCCCCTGTCCCTTGTAGCTGAACCACCACCATTAACGTCTACATCTATCACTCCGATCCCTAACTCAACGACCCCCTCCCGTGCGATGTCTACTTCTTCATCGCCCGCTCTTCTATCTGCAACTTCTACACGGCCTCCAAGCATCAACGTACCGCACCCAACCGACGACGACCCCGATGAAGATCTGATTGCATATGCCGAAGAATATGCTGCACTAGCTGACTTTGCCGATATTGACCTTTCGGCTGAAGAGTTTTCCTCTTGGAGCGACGTTGAGGAGGATATCTTGGGACGGCCGCAAGTCAGTCGGGGAGTAGAAAACCAGTATGATCAGGGTATGGATACGTCCTAATGGTGTTGATGGTGTTCTTAAAAAGAGAGATTTGGTGTATGCATGGTCTTGGTATGTTAACTTTGTATTTACGTGCATCATATAACTGCGTTCTTTTTCTATCTTAGTGCCGATAAGTATGATAGTTTTTTCGACATGCCTCGTACCGAAAACATTGAGGATGGGACCGCTCAGCTGACCCCTACTTTGCATACCTCATCGTCACATGCTCGTCTCACCTTCGTTGAGGGTAGGTGAATGGAGAGATACAGGTAGTGTTTCAATGTATGTGTTTGCTACTAATTCCCCTCTGCCCCATTTTGACGTGCTCGAACTTTGGACTTGAGAACGTCCGTCTTCAAGGTCACCGGCACATACAACTCCGGGGCGGGGGACTTCTTCTAGGTTACCGTGACTAAGTGCTTTACCGATATCTTACAGTTGAAGGTGTCGAAGACAGTCATGCTGGTAACGGCACTTCGATGCCCGTGGGTACGTTTCATCCGCAGGTATGTTTCGTTTCACCGACGAGGCGGATGGTGCCACCACCATAGTTTAATTACGGAGAATCCTTGGAACGTCACTCTACTGTGCGCATGTACCACCCGTGGCCAACGTTCGATGCTGGTCCACAGGGATTGTGGTGCCGTCGAGTTGTGCTGTGCCATTCCAATATTTCCCGCGACATGGCTTCCGCAGTATACAAGCCCGTTTCCCCCTAACTTCCCAGTCCCCCCCCCCCCCCTAGCAGCGATCTCCATCGGTTTGTTTTGATGGCCTGGAATCGTGACGTTGAGATGGTGTCTTTCCTTGAGAAAGGCACTGTCCGGCGCTCGACACCCCGCAGTGCCTCAGTACCTGCATACTTATGTGCCATCTGCCACGCTTAGTGATGTCTGGATTGGTTATTGCATGATGCATGGTGCGCATGCGAGATCGTGGTTGCCAGTCATTGCCCTCCTGGATGTACGTTGCTACGCTGATCACAGGGGTGACTTGGCTTTGATACTCGAGCGAGTCCTTTGAGGACAGCAAAAACAGAAGAATCCTTATCTCCACCCGGATAAGGAAGCAACCCCAGCCTTAGCCCCTCCTCGGTGTTCCGAGGATCAAGGTGGGTCAAAGGTGAGTGACTCCATCATTATGTAATTGACATACCGGCGGCGTCCTCCCCGGCGATAAGATGCCGGCGCTGCCCCCGTGTTTTTAGGGAGGTCCGCTACCATTTCGTTGAAGGTGAGACCATGAGACTATCGATATGTGGGGATCGCCGACTCATGAAGGACCTTACATGTTAGGGTAAGATGGTCAGTAGTACATCACAAAGTAAGTCTATAAGGCGGCCGAATTGCATCGCCAGACTCCAGAGTGAGTGCGTAGTCCGCCTGATATAAGCAGACTACAAAGAACGGGGGAGCGAGGTACCTGATCAGAAAATCTTTTAAGTACTAGCGTTGTGTGTCATGTCATGGAGTGAGTTTGACAGCAGACGCTGAAGTGATCGTATGAACATTTTGGGCTGTTCGTTTGTCAGAATCAGTCACAAACCACTGTCCCGAGCCATGGCTCATGGCTGGCTCCCCTGATTTGAGAGCTTTTCGGACTGCAACATTGTTGTCTACATACACGCTTGGTATGTTTCATTCGTCGTTCTCACCCACATCTCAAGAGGACCCCTTACTGCAGTCCCAATATCGCTGTGGAGTAGTGGCGCAGCGTTGGTCCGCGCAGTTTTCGGAGGCAACTGTCCCTCCAAAAAGGGACTGATGGCGATCCCGTACGCTGGAGAGGAAATGCCTGATTGGGTCGACCACGCTACCCCATGATGACATTGTCCAATCAGGAAGCATCTTCTCTTGATTGAGCATTTATATACCTCTCTGTCTGTGGTCCCTTCGTCCCCACTGCAGGCTGTCATGTGGTTCAGTCCCTCTCCCCACCGGTCCAGTTGGTGAGTGTGTCCTTAACGCTGACGACGACGGGCTCACCTCGTTACAGTCAGGCCAAACAACAGCAACGTCAACGCCAGTTCGACGCTTTGCCATCCTCCTACAGCGAAGCATGCACGGAGCAAGACGATAAAATACTTGACCTGTCGCTCTCAGACCTCGCTCATGCACACGCCTCCTCCTCTATATCAACGCCTGCCATCCTAGAGGCATATGGGAAGAAGGTCGTTGCGGCTCAGCGAGCGTCCAATTGCATCGCTGCAGTATTGATACCCGACATTCTGCACTCTCATGCACCACAACTATCTCTACCCGCGACGACAGACATTGACTCGAGCCAGTCTTCGCCGCTGAAAGAGAACCATTTGCTCTCCGGAGTCCCAGTGTCGATAAAGGACTGCATCGACATTAAGGGACACGATACCACCGTAGGATATTCTTCCCGTGCCAACAAACCGGTTACATCTTCCGCACCCATAGTCCGACTTCTACACGATGCAGGCGCGCTCACTCATGTCAAAACCACCGTACCTCCAGGTCTTCTCGGCGTCGAAACCTCCTCCGACCTCTTCGGGCGCACCTCAAACCCGTACAATTCTGAATACTCGTCTGGCGCATCGACAGGTGGAGGTGGCGCACTTCTCGCGCACAACGGTAGCATGATCGAGATCGCAACGGACATTGGCGGGAGTGCAAGATTGCCGGCACATTGGTGCGGTGTTTACGGGATGAAATCCTCGACTGGACGGTTCCCCTCGTGGGGCACTGTTTCACCTTTACCTGGCCTCGAGGGCGTGGAGACGTCCTGTTCACCTATGGCAAGACGCTTGGACGATTTGGAGGAGTTTTGGAAGAGAGTCGTTGCCATGAGGCCGTGGGAATATGATCACACTGTATGTCCATCCTCTCCGGTGCCGAACTAAGCGACAGACTTGGAGTTGCGTACCCAGTGTATACCATTATCGTGGAGACCAGTCAACATACGGGGGAAGAAGTTGCGATTTGGTGTCATCTGGGACGACGGTATGTCCCGTTCTGACTTTGATGCTGAAGTTTCTTTCCTGATCCCTATTATTTCGCAGGCATTGCTCCTCCTACGCCCGCATGTCGGCGTGCTCTTCAAATAACGGTCGACGCCCTCCAAAAACAAGGGCACGATGTCATCGACGTGTGAGCTTTCCCCTCACCATTGATCTTCCGTGGGTAGACGTCGTACCGCTAACTTCCATTCGGACAGTTCCCCACCTTCGATCCTTGAAGGCCTCATGATCGGATTCCAACTCTGTTTCTCCGACGGCGGCGTCGACTTCTTCAACGCCGTTTATAGAGACGAAAAACTTGACCCAGTGCTCACAGCGACAAAATCCCTGCTCTCGCTGCCGCAGTTCCTCAAATCCGTCCTTGCCCACTTCACATCAGATCCAGTCCAATCCGCTATGCTCACCTCCGTGAATACCAAATCACCTTCACAAGAACGTGCCCTTGTAGTGGCGCGTGAGGAATACCGAGCGAAGTGGAGAGAAGTATGGGAGAACAATGCGTGGGATTTCTTGGTGTGCGCACCTCATCCGAGTCCGGCGATACCGAAAGGAACGGCAGAGAAGGTGACGTTGGTGAGTTGTGCCAACATGATGATTTGGAATATCGTGGGTCGCTCTCTGTCCCTTGTTACCTCATTCTTCATCTGAGCGTTGTTCTTCATTTCATGATCGGCTGGTACATAGCTCGATTATACAGCCGGTGTTCTCCCGATCACCACCGTTCAATCTACACTCGACGCTCTCCCTTCCGGTTTCCTCAACTCTTCAGAGTATGCCGAAATGGGCATCATCGGAAAAGGGGTTTACGCGGTGTATGACGCAATCAAGATGGATGGTTTACCGGTGGGCGTGCAGGTCGTGGGCAGAAGGTTAGAGGAAGAGAAGGTGTTAGAGGGCATGAGGGTTATCGAAGAAGCGGTAAGAGCGAGCGGGATTAGTAAGGGTAGAAATGAAGGAAGCGGGTTGAATGGTGTCGCGGGAAAGAGCGGGAATATATGAACGTAAGTGAGCGAATCGTTTGCATCGATTTCGGAATGGCCTCACCTCCGTTCTAGATAGTTCCATCTCCTGTTATTGGGTCCTGCGAGGGGACTCCACTTGGTCAGCTTATTTAACCGTCTATCCACTTATCCATCCATGCACCCAGCTCTTCATTATTCTTTGTGTCTTTCCTTCCTTTTGTCTGTCCTACTCTACAATCTAGCTAACATTCTATCACCACGATCCCTACCATCTGCCTAATTATATTTTTCACGGCCCTGGATACCTTGGATTCTTTCATCGGGTTTATATGTATGTTGCATATACCATTGACTTCACCTCTCTGTGTCGTTGCCTCCAGTCCCTTCGTACTTGTATATGTACTAGTGCGTCTCATGCGGCACAGAAAAACAGTAGTTTGTGTAGCTAACGCACTGGTATATACCCGTACGGACCCTATGATATTGTTCTGAATCGATCGATCGCCGATCGACGTGAGACGCGGAACCTAACAGCACAGAGCGGAAGCAAATCTCGCCAGCTCGACGACTGAAAGGACGAACGATAGAGAAATTGGAGTATCACGAAATGGGAGGATACGTTGCGAAGGAAGTGGGTGCTGTATGCAGTGTGTCCGTGTGCACTTGTGGGAGGACGGAAGCAGATCTCTCAGAATGATCGGGTGCAAAAATCTTGAGCTGCGAGATCCATCGCTGGAAACGGGTAAAACAAACGAGGAGACGTGACGAAAACACCTTGGGGAACGTCTACGAATGTTTTCCGCGGAGTGGACTCCGGCGTCTTCCTGAACGGTGCCCTTGATCACGGAATCACAGGGAGAAGCGAACGCACCGAAGATCCTTACTTCCTGGTTCTAGCTGTGAAGACACCCATTCGCTGCTATCACACTGCTCGTTAGCCGAAGTACTAAATAAAATGAGGTGTAATTATATCACATACCAACGAAACCACTGTCTGGTCAACCTTCATGTGCGACCCATGTAATATCCGAAATGACTCAGAGAAGAGAGCAGTGGAGGAATGCACCACCTTCTTGGCTGCAAGAATAGACATACCCAATACATTACGCAGAATACCTATTGGGTGTCACATATCAATACTTGAAAGAGAAAGTCCCTGCTGCACTTGGAAGGCTCAGTGGCCCATCTGTGGCGAAGGATTATAAGCCGTCTTCCTTCGACGCCATCAATAACACGTTGTATACCGGAGGGAGAGAAAAATCGTCGTACCTATCACACGAACATGATAGAAGCCCGGGTTAATCTGCCGTGTGTCCCCAATAGTAATGAACCCGTGTCATGGATAGAAGGGAAAGAAGTTGGCGAAGAAGGGCACATGTAGCTCAGTGAAGAAGCCAGCCAAGAACCACGGTATCTTCTATGAACACAAGAGCATCAGTTATCCGAGCTGTAATTGCTACTTGCTGGTTTCCCCTAGGCAAGACAAAGACTCAAGAGAAGGCAATTATTTCCTTTTTGCGGTGGCATCGTAAAACGTACCGACAATTCCGCGGCTGTGCTGTTCCCCAGGCCCAATGGCATACTCAGAAGACATAAGGATCGAGTAAACAAGACCGTGGTGGGGCGTGGTCCAATTGATGCGGCTGGATTCGTTGATCTGATCAAGGTCAGCCTACCATAAGGGTGACCCGAGTTTGCTGATGGGTCCCCAGCGTGGTTGGTCGTGTTGACTGTTTGCACACTCGCTCGTCATTCCGACACCCTGGGCCCAACACCCTCACATTTCCAGTGTTACTTTGGTGGAATATGGTGCTCGATAACCATACCAAACCATAGCAAAAACGTAAAGCGCTCTGGATCACTCCTCTCAATTGTACAAATAATTACTCTCTAGCCAAACAGAAGTTTAATTACCTGGGTCCATCGTTGCCGCCGATACAGTCCCGACTGACGGTTAGAAACGATCGAAGAATGCCAACGACCAGCCGTACGACAGCAGTGTCTGCGAATACTGTGACCAATTGGCCACCAGCCAAACGGTTGAGGGAGGTCATTTTTGCCTGTGCGGCCCCCCCGATTGCAGGTTGAGAGCTTGAGAGAAACGAATGGGTAACGGTTTAATCTACCCTAGTACCCGACCATACGATCGCTCACTGATTCGCAAACAGCCCAACATGCGTGATCACTATGCGTAGTTTTCGTCGATGGCATATCCGAAATCCTGAAACCAGTCGTAAGTCGGAGCGAAGATGGATAGCAAAGTTGTAGGTAGCAATGTAATTTCCATGCATTGGAAGCTCGGCGACAATCTATACATAGTCACCCCTACCTCACAGGAGTTACTGTATGTACTACATCACTTCAATGATATCCAGATGCCCCTCCCTCCCAGACGTGCGATTGGTGAGCTCGTCGTATGTATACATACATATACAGTACATCCGAAATAAATGCAATACATGGTTGCCAAAAATCAAGTAAAACGGGGTAAGTGCAGTATAGACAAAGGGATACAGCTTAATGATGGAAGGTCGCTAAAAACCGCGCGATCTTCACCCATGGTAAGACATCCATTCGCGATTAGGACTTGTTACCCGAGCATATTCAAGGAGTAGTCTAGAGACAGGAGATTGAGTAATCAAAGGGTCTCCGCGGACAGGGTGGAAAGAGAAGTAGCGAAGCAGCCGACTGACCTGTAAAGATAAGCGCTCATATCTTCTTTCCGCCAGAATCTTTGACTCCAATCTTTACCCGCCGCAGCGATCTTGGCCGCAGCATCATCGTGAACGCGAAAGAAGGCTACGGCATCGTACAGGTCGGAATACGTGGCTTGGATCGGGATGTAGTGCACCCACTCTGCAATGCGCGAGGTGTACCTGATGGACGGAGAGGTCAGGAGGAAGGCATTGTATGGACCGTTAAACGAACCACTCGGGGTATATAGTTGCCTTGAAGATAAGCGCGTTGCTTGTTATGAGTCTCTTAAAGCGTCCAGACCACCCATTTCCATCCACCTAACAACCGTGTCTTCAGCTCCTGCGGAGACGGATCGCAGAAAAAAAAAAACACTGACGTCAACTATGAATTTGTATCGACCCTCTGACTTTCTGTTCTGAACTTTTCGAAACTCGAACATCTCCCCCAATATCCGACATGTCCCAGCTTCCTCTTCGCAAGAAAGCGGTTTGTCCACATATGCCACGTCCATCCACCCCGGATTCACTCGCGCAGTAGGCACCTGCGCCGCTTCCCCTACAGGAACCGACGCATTCACGGGAACATCCAAAATGCTGACATTACCCTCCATCATATTCGTCAGAGCAACCAACCGCTGTCGATGAGCATGCACCCAGAGTGAGCGTGGCGATGCATATATTCCCGTTGTCCTACCCCTCCAATCAAGACGTTCGTCGACTTTCTGGGACCATGGGACATCTCCTGCGATTTCTGCACCTTCACCAGACGTCCAGTCGTAGGGTATGGGGGGTCGAATGTCATGATGGAGAAGTGTGGCGCTATGGGAGAAACAGGGGATAAGGGTGTGTTGTGGGTAGGGGCCTCGATCGTGAGAGAGAAATTGCCCGTGGGTGATCTGGAGATCCCGGTGCTGGCACGGGTCCATAGCTAACCGATGTGTCGCGATGAATGTCTTTTTGGAGTTTGATACTACGACACTAGGCAAATCATGGGATGGGAGGGTAGGAGGGTTGATTCGCGCTGGCGAGTCGGGCGGGCAGCCCTGTATCCAACCTCGTTCTGTGATCGCGGGCAGTTGAGACTGTCTGACCGCTGAAGCGAGTGTCAGTGTGCTCAATTGATCTGACACGGTAGGACACACGCACTTCTCCCTCTCTTAGCGGCGTCTAGGGCCATCTGTTTGATTCTCCAGTCGGTATGCATAGTGGGAGTGTCATGAGGATAAAATGGAATACGCATAGGTGGAAGGTCGCTACCAAACTCCCGTGTGAGGTCGATGACGGCTGCGACACGCTCACGAAACGAGTCGTCGGCTCCAGCGAACGTCGAATACACGATCTCCAGCCCACGATTCGACAACGTTTTTGCAAGCGTAAACATGGAGTCTCTCGTTTCTGCTTCTTCCACCGACCTCCCGATATCTTCCGGGTCCAACCCCCAGTACGGCTCGATGTCGTGATATATCTCGTCGTACTCATCTGGAAGTTGAACATCGTGCTTGCTGACGAAGTCCCACCTGTGTATGGGCATTAAGGAAGCCGTCCTGGGAAGAGGTCGAGATTGCCGGAATACTTCTTACCACTTGTCAAAACCGAGGGGTGGTGCGCGGCCGTATCGACGTCTGTATTCTGCGACAGCTTCCGCGAGCGTCTTACTTGCCCGTGCAAATTTTCTATTCCACTCATCCTCCGCATTCTGCATGAGCTCGAAAATAGGGTGAGGTCCGTTTGGATTGACGACCAGCAGGCCATCGGAGGTGTATGTATGTCCCTCGAGAGGCAAGGTCTTTGGATGACGGATATCACGGTGAACGCGTGAAGGACAGGACTGGAGTACAGAGACGCGTTGAAAAAGCGATTTCGAGTGTCGCATTTGGAACAACCCGTAGGCGAATACAACGGCGAGGACGATCCACAAGACGAGCTTTGCACTCCTGGGCATCCGGTTTCTTCGTCGCCTCGCCATAGCTATCCCTCGATATGGAGGTGGGCAGGATGGAAGGAATCGGAAATTTGTCTATTGCCGTTTGCAATCGCTACGTGGTCAATACCAGTTCAAAGCACCTGATGGCGGCAAACCGGGTGCGGGATGCGGGAACTAAGGCATATTCCGCTCACCTATGTAGACGCTGCCTGTTACCAAACCACATCTGCTGAGCCGCGTGTGCGAGGGTCGTCTTTTGGGCACAGGATTACTTGGTTGATTGGGAATTTGGCCACGCACAGACATGGGAGGAAACACGAGCGGTTATCAGATGTCAGATCACCACACTTGTCCGTAAAAGAAGGGCATCTTCTCATCCCTGTGTGCCACCTTCGGGGGGAGGTTTTGCAGCACCCGACCTGTGATCGGGTTGGTGTCAAACCTTGTCATGATGTGCGTATAAACCAGCAAGCTTCAAGACCATCGCTTGACAGGCACGAATTCCCCATATGCTACTACAAGTTGGGTAAACAGCACTTGCCGAGCACTCAAGGAATTCAAAACCTGTAGGAAGCGCATGCTGTAATTTGGCCGTTTCGCTGATGCCGCCTCCTTCCGCTAGTCTCACACATCCCCATCCATCTCGTCACTGTACTTTTTTTGAGTACCGAAATCCCTCCACTTCAAAGGCTTGGATGAGGACCAACAGAACGCCGATATACCATCATCCCCATCATTTAGCCACGAAAACAGCCCAGCAAGGCCACGACGGCGCTCGGCGCTCAGATGTGCAAGACTCATGTTGTAAATCATGTGTGACATTACAAGTAACTGTCCGTAGATCAGAACTTGTTACTTGGAGAATATCCTTTTAAAAAGACCAGGCTTGGAACCAGGTCGTTCGACCTTATCCTCGTCCACGTACTTGACTCTTACACTGCCATCCCTCGTCTCCGCCTTCAATTCGTAGCCTTCCAACTGGGATACGGAGTCGCACGCAGGAGACCCACCCACAAGGAATCGGGTCGTGTTGTCTACAACACCGAGTGATGTGCTGTTCTGTAAGAGTTCGTCTGAGAGTTTACAGCCTCCATTCCTGGATTTGAGTGCTACCGGGCCGTGGAATGAACGCGGTAACAGGACCTTTATTTGTCCGTCCCTGGTGAATGCGTCCAAGAAGAATGGTTCGATGGCATCTATCGCATGCTAAACGTCGTTGGGTCACCACCTAATCCCCATCACAAGAACGGATCATCCCACGCACCACTTTAACGATAATGTATCCATCTCTTGAACTTGCATGCAATGTCGTCCGACCATTACGTATTTCAGAGTGTCGCTGGTGACCCACCAACCAAACGTCGACGTTCACGCTTCCATCGCGGGTATGTAAATGCAGATTCTTCCGATCTTTTTCTGTCTCGCCTTCACCGAGAGGTGGAAGGTATGTCGACGGGATGCGCATCGATGGATCGATGATGTAGGTTCCTTTAATCGGACGGTGGGTTTCATTCACAGAAAGGTAATTCGTGGGGTTTCCTTTCAGTTTGGAGAGTTTGTCCGCAGTAGGTTGTGTTCTCTGGAACACCACTGTGTCCCGTGCATGATCGTCATAGGCAGGAGGATGATCTTCAGCTGTATCACTTTTTGAAACCTAATTACAAGCCTTTATCGTCGGCATGGGCGCTGTGAGAGCGATACAGAACTACTTACATTGGCAGGGGTGTCTCCGAGTTGGCGAGATTCCTCAGCCGCACTTCCTGCCCCGTTCTCTGTGTGGTCTTGCATCTTCTCCGATGAGACAGTCATGGTAAGTGGTGGGGATGAACGTGGGGATGTTTACTTGAATGAGTCGAAAGGTCTTTATCGATTCAACGCAGGTCAATTTTGCACGACGTACTGCACAAAGACCTCAGTTGGGTGCACCCACAAACCAGTGCTGTGTTTCGACCTGACATGAATCTGATGGGCACTGGTTCAAGATGCGGCTGGATGGCAATGCTGTCCTTTCATGGACCAAATCATTTACAAAAGGAAATTGTCATTGGGTTAGGGTTAGGAAAATACAGGGACAAAAAATAGAGAGGCCTGCCCAGCCAGAGTGGCCATGGCAGGACAGGAAAATATTGCGACGGTGCATGAACCGAAGCCCATACAAACCGCGGGTACCCTCTGAGGACAGGGTCGCCGTGCAATGGAAGGTCCCCACGGCCCACAAACCCATGTCCATGAAGGGGCTTGTGCCATCAAGGTAAGTATGAGGAAACTATCTTCTCTGGCGTGGGTTTATATACGTCGTGTGCCCGCACGGACCAGCCTTTGGGTGTTCGACGACGGAAGATTCCTTCTTTGGATGCCCACTTGCCTATTTTTGGAAATTCGCGACTTTCCGCTGCGAGTCTACAGCGGATCGCATTCCTGACCTTCGTGACCACTAGGATCCAAGCTGGCAGGTCCTGTCCGGAATGGGAATGCTCACCGTGAAGCGACAGAGCTACATTCACGAATGGTGAGACTACGCTAGTGGAGGCCCGCCGCGCGTTTTCTCATCGAACCGGAGGCCCACTAACATAAAAGATCACGTTTTTACTGACACCTGCGGTCACGCATGTCTTGAACCGGCGGGAGATGGGCGTCAAGTCGCTGTAAATCGTACTGCTGGTACACATTTCAATTCCCCTTCTCACTGGGCTTCACCATGGACGGAGCAGGGCCATCCCGACCGCGCAATAGGAATTGGACGGCATCAAACAGGCCACGGAGCGCATACGAGGATGACCTCTTCCGAATCTTGACTGATCTAGGGCCGGAAGGCATTAGACAATTTCAGGAGTATTACGGCCGTAGAAATTGTCAAGGTCGACGAATGACAGGACCACGATGTTGCTATGAGCATGTTTCTGGAGAATGCGAACGAATTGGACGTCATCGCAGAAGATAGGACGCTAGCTCTTGGGTTGGCTGGGGACCCCCATCTGGAAGGCAAGGTGACGACTCCCGGCGGGTCGAATCCTCCACGGTGAGCACGCATAGAATCGATAGGCGCCGGTCTCATATGGCCTGCATCGTCAGTGTTCATCAAATACGAAAATGGGGCAGACGGTTTGTTTCCCTGCTAAACACGTGGGCTCGCACTCCTGTAGTGCCTACGACACTGGCTGCACCTGTACCCGACATAAGGCAGTTGTCACCTCCAACCACGACACTTGCGAGGTCCGCCACGTCTATTCACGTAGCTACTCCAGCTGTACCCGACATGAGGCGAGTGCCATCTCTAACCACCGAGTCTACTAATGTGGCTGGGTCCTACTGGGCCCGACACAAGGCAGGTGCCGTTTCCAACCACGATACCTGCACGCTCCACCCCGCCGACTACTGATGCAGCTATTCCTACTGTGCCTGATATAAGGCGGGTGCCATCTCCATTCACAGTACCTGCACGTAGCTATGCTGCTTGTTCTGATAGCGAATTCTGTTACTTAGGTCATCGTGTCATGTCTGCGTCGTCTGCCAGATCCCGATTCAGGGACCCAAAATCCAAGTACCTTGTGGTCATTATTATGATATCCCAGTGCATTGCTAGGTCTCTTTCAATCTGCCACAGGTGACGAAAGTTTGTATCCTCTACTGCTGCTGCAAGCAGATTATCCCGCTTCTCCCATGTGCCAACCTCACCTCCCACGTACTCTTGTGACACATTTCAAGAGAAGATCAGGGAATTCAGCACTCTCAATCGGGTGTACTGTGCTCAGGAAAGTTGTAGTCGTTTTTTAGGTCCTCGAACCGAAACCACATCCTGGGCAGCAGTTTACTATTGCCCCTCCCCCAATTGCAGGACGTCAACGTGCGGGAGCTGCAAGGGACGATACGATGGATGGATGCATACGTGTCAACTGGATTAGGGTTCTGATCGGGTTCGGCCTCGATAATACTCGGCTGCACAGAAATTGCATCTCATCTACATTGTCCTCGCATCGTCCTCTGGTTCATGTTCGGAGAACTGAAGTCGTTGATACTGCAGAGATAGCTTTGATATACATAGTCTAGTAAAGATTTCCGCATGCCAGGGAGACTACGTGCGTGGCCTTACGACGTTATGTAGAACTGTCCCGTTGGGTGCTACATGGGAAGATTACTCCTGGCAATGCCTTGGTGTTTCAAATTTCATGTCAAAATCTTTCCAGAAGATGCACCGAAACGACTTCGGTGATCGTACTTAGGTAATGGTAATATCGACTCAGCAAGCAGCAAAAAACAACAGAAGGAAGTCCGTCCAACAGGACAAGACATATCACGACCCAAGGTAGCGAAGGTCCTTGCAGCAACCCCGTTTCGACACTAGCTCTGCTCAGTGCGGTCTGGCTGACTACTTACATACCATTTACGGAATCCACGCGGCGAGCAGATCATAACTTCTCATCCAACATGGGGATCGCTTGCAACACTCGCGGTTGCACGTGTATGATGCTGTTGCTGTGTGCCCGTGAGACCTGATTCAGATGGGCGTCAAGTCGGGTCGCACAACCCGCGTTTGTGCGCCCTTTCCGCCGCACACTCTACCCACCCATGGACGTGGCGGGGCCATCCCAGCCCCGCAGTAGAGGTTCGACGGCATCGAACAGGCGGCATAGCACATACGAGGATGACCTCTTCCGAATTTTGACTGATCTAGGCTCGGAAGGTACCGACCAATTTCGAGAGTATTATGATCGCAGAAATCGTCAAGGTCGACAAATGACGGACCATGAGGTTGCTATGAGCATGTTCTTACAGGATGCGAGAGATTTGGAAGCTATCGAGGAGGATAGGGCACTTGCTTTTGAATTGGCACAGCACCTCCATCTTGAGGACGAGGTGATTACCCCAACGACAAGGGCGACCGTTCCCGGCGGGACAAGTCTTCCCCGGTGAGTACGTATAGAACGCGTGGTTACTCGTCTCATAGAGGTTTGAATAGGCCACTAAATACTCCAACGGCGGTAGTGAACCCCATTAGACCCGGTAATAGCACGTATGCATTCTTACTCTAGTCCAGAGATAATCGTCAATTGATATCGTTCGCGCTGCTAGTACCAACGGAACGCAAACGTGGGGCGGTTGGTTCGCTACCATATTCAATGGACTGTTCGGGACCCCCCAAACGAGCATGAGTACTGGCGGCACCGGCCACACCTCTGGTCCGTTCCCAACCAAGCTCACCACCGACCACGGCACCTGCACGGTCAGACAGCTTTTCCAGAGGTATTACGCGTATCCGCACTGACACCGAAATTCACATCATCATAGGCCAACAGGGCATATCTGCGTGATCTGCCAGGACCCGATTCACGGACTGGAAGTCCGAGCACCCTGTGGTGACTATTATGATATTCCATGTATCACCGATCTCTTTCAATCTGCCATGCGTGACGAAAGTTTGTACCCTCCCCGATGTTGTAGGCAAAATATCCCTTTCTCCCAGGTCCAGCCTCACCTTTCACGCGATCTTGCGACACAGTTCCAAGAGAAGAGCAGGGAACTCGGTACTCTAAATCGGGTGTACTGTGCTCGACAAACATGTAGCCGTTTCTTAGGTCCCCTTTCCGAAACTCTATTTGGAACGACGGTCTATGACTGTTCCGCTCCGAACTGCGAAACCCGAACGTGCGCACGTTGTCGAGGGAAATACGACGGGTGGACGCATATGTGTCAACGAGATCAAGGTGCCGAACATGTTCTCGATCTCGGCCGTACAGAAGGTTGGGCGCGATGTCCGGGCTGTTCACAGCTAATCGAGCTTGACATGGGGTGTTATCACATGACTTGTCGGTGCAGGACGGAGTTTTGTTATTTGTGTAAGGAAAGGTGGAAGACGTGTGGGTGCCCTCAGTGGGATGAGCGCCGACTGTTTGCTGCGGCGGAACGGAGAGTCGACGTACAACTTGGTGGGGGTGGGCACCACCATCGTTTGCGTGATGCTCAGCGGGCTGGATTCGCTGATCCTGTTCAGCCAGCTCAGCCGAGGCCTCAAAACGTTCAGGCCGTGCAACCCAGAGCTCAGCCTGCAAATGTCGTTCAACCAAGGGCCCCTCACACTGTTCCAGCAGCTCGTGCTCCTGTTGCCACACCAGCCGTCCGCCGGGTAGCTCCTCTTCCGCCTACACTACCAGTTCCACCTGGAGCCTCTGCAACTAACCTGCCGACTATTGATACAAGTGCGCTCCGTGTTGCTCAATCTTCGGCAACACAAAGTCAGCACCAGACTAGTGCACAATCGCGTGTTCGGCTCGTCCAGCCTTCTCAATCGGCTGAAGCATCCATCAATACCCACTGGCGTGTCCGTCCTGTGGTACCCCCAAAACCCGAATCGTTGGCCGGGACAATGACTTCTCCACAGCCTGGTCCTGCTGTGCCTCCCAAACCTTCAAGTTTGACACCAACAAGACGTTGGTCGAGCATTCAAGAACAAGATGACTGGCGTAAGACGATGAGACCTCGACAACATCAAGATACCAATCCACCGGGTGTGTGATGCTTTACTTCGCGCAAGTCATGCTCCAGGTTTGAACTTAGATTCTGCTACCAGGTACTATTGCCAGAAGTATGGATACCACCTCAACCTCAGCCTCGAACGTCGGCACGCAAAATGACACCACCCGCCAACGTCTGATTCGTGAAATGGTGGAACGTCTACGCGTCGATCACGACTGCCAGCACACCTGGAAATATCGTCGTGGAGGAGGGAGATGTGAGAACTGCCACCATGCGATGCCGTCGTATCTGTTTGTGAGCGCGTGGTTTCTGCAAATGAGGAACATCACTGATCGTTCTTGGTTTTTTTCTTTCTTTCTTTATGGTTGTTGTCTTATCCCTTATGTGTCTTTCTCGATTTTTTCAGAGGTGTGTTGGATGTGAGATGTCAGTGTGCAATCGGTGTCGCAAGAACAGGTTGTAGGGATCGTATCGGTAACGCTTCGACTGCATCTTCAAATGGGTGGGCTATGACGATCGGTGGAAAAATGTTCCAGCTGAGGTGAACCAGACGGTTTAATTCGTGACGTCTTTGTCCCTGTGGATTCAGTGATGAGAAGGTGAAACTTGATGTTTGTGTGTGTCGTGATGACGGGGGGGTAGAGGGAACTTCCTGCGATGGGTCTTCTCGCAGTGGTTGTTTGTACGATTAGTGAATGCGCAAAGAAAGTTGATACTAATAGAGAGATACGTCACGCAATCTTATCTCTCTCTCATCCTCACATGTTTCACGCGACGAACGCCTGAACCTCCTGGAAACTTTGAGATGCAACGCTAATATTGGCGTATTTTACCCGCTTATCTCGTGTAGTCAATATCACTGATTCACATGAACTCGTTGGGGCAAAAAGCCCATCGATGGTTGACTGACCAATTTATCATGACTCCATAGGTCTAACCCGTCTGACGATGACGTCCAATTTCTCTGCCCTCACCTTTGCCAGCGAAGCGACCGTTGTTCCCGAGCACGGCCCCGATGCCTACGAAAGGGTGTCCTACTACAACGGTATCACTGGGGACAGCGACCACCCAGAACTCGTGTACCGTTCTGACCATCTCACCACGCCATTCCCCAAGCCCGCCGGCAGATTCGCCCCATCTCCCCGTGAAATCACTCCGCGGAGTCTTCGATACTCCGCTGAACAAGGTCTGGGACATTGTCGGTTCGTGACATCATCAAGGCATGGGAGATCCAATGGTCCTCTATCGACGCGGCCCGCTTTTTACACACGGTTCTCCTGGAGAGGAAGAGAAGGGGAGTCTCGGTCCGGTCGTTCTCTGGATTGGAGTCCAGTCCGGTTCTACCTCCTCCGACACCGCCCACGATGTCTCTCAGGAGATCCTTGCTCTTCTGCGGAAGAACGAAGTCGAGGACGTGGTGGTGGAATGGAGACAGGCGGTCGTGCAGAGGCTTCAGGCCCCCCATTCATGCCTCATGCCGATAGCACCGATGCCACTCACTACACTCGTCGGTTCCTTACTACTCTTATCGCCGTTCCCCTTACCACCGAGGATATGGAGGACCACGATTCGCAGGGCACTCTTACCCTGTGGTTTCACGAGAACAAAGACGACGGTGGTAACCCCAGCAACAAGGCGTACGGGGTCAGCAATTGTCATGTTCTCCGCAGGAACACCACTATCAACTACGTGCACAAGGGCGCAGCAGCCAAGCATCGTGTTTTCATGTGTGGTATGCGCCGATTCCAGCGCGGCCTCGACGACATCACGAAAACCATTGCTGATGACGTATATATGGCTGGCCTTTATGCCCGACAAATCGCCAAACTACAAGCAGGCGAAGATCAGAGCCTGCAGAGGGCGAAAAAGATGAAGCGCTCCCAAAACCAGTTGGACGTCAAGAATGAAAACATCGTTGTCTCGAGAGACTCCGCGACGAGGTAGCGAAGTACTGGTCGAATATCAATCTTCAACGAAACATCGGCTATGTCGAATATGCACCAGCCGTCAAGGTCGACGAAGGCCGTACCAACTATACCACAGACTGTCACTGGGGCGTGTTCTTGGCTGCGGAGGCCAAGGTCAAGCATGCGTTTGAAGGAAACGTGGTTGATCTTGGGTGTGCTTTGTCTTCGTCGTGCCTACCTCGTCTGATGAGCCCAACCCTTCTTCAGGAGCGAAGTATTCTCCTCCACAGCCCACGAGAATGTTCTATCCTCTGGGTAGTGGTCGGACCACATTCAAGTATCCCAAAGACAGTAAGCTTAGGATCTTTGGCTGCGCTACGAGGGAGGACCTCGCCGCCTCTGCGGAGTTCGATAATGAAGGCCAGCGTTGCTTTATGGTTGGCAAAAACGGAAGCACCACCGACCTCACCGTCGGACGCTTCTCCGGTCCAGAATCATTCACTCGCAATGCGGTTGGCGTCGAGTCCAGGGAGCTCGCCATCTACAACTCTGGCAACAAGATCGAAGTATTCTCTGCTAAAGGAGACTCGGGTTCTCTCGTCTGGCACATGAAGGATGACATGGCTCGCATCGTTGGCCAACTCCACTCTGGCGGGAACAAAGGCGGCTCGGCCCATAATCACGTTACCCACTGCACTCCCTGATGGTACCTCCTGGCTGAGATGAAGAGGAAGTTTAGGGACGCCGACTTTTATCGCACCACCTGATGAACACTTTGTTGGGCTGATAACCCATGTGCAATCGATGAGCTGGAGATAGATGTCCAGCTAACAGTCGAGTTGAGCATTTGAGCCATCGCTCGTTGAAGACCTTGAGTTCTCACTAATCATCTCCTTCCACTTCTTAGGCCTTTGCTTTCGCGAATGACTAAATTTGACTTGAGGACCTCCGACTTGAAGCTTTCGACTTAACAAATTTCACTCAAGGACGGTCGACACCCAGCACGCCGTATGGTGGAAAGAGACTGTACGGGAGGCATACTCTGGCCGGAGCGCAAGGTAACGATCGCTAACTCGTATACGAGGCACTTAATCTACTTTGCACGGAACCTTCGACAAAGACAGCTTCCAAGTTCGTCACAGCAACTTTCCGGCAAACTACTTCATTTACGGTCGACTCGAGAAAAGGATAACGATTCGCACTTACGTGGCACCAAACGGAACTGGTTTCTACGTTGCTGCTACTGAAACAGCTCGTACTTACAATAGCTTCAACCCCAGTGGACTCAGGTATACAGCCTGCGCTTCGAACCGAGGAGTCCCAGCCTTTTGTATGAAGTTCCAGCAGCGCCAAGGCAGCAGGATATACCTCCCGAGTGTCGGGTTGTGCGTCTGCCTCGGGTACCAACTTAACCTACTCGAGAGCTCGAGATCAATGGAGTTGTGGCCGAAGACGTGTGCGTACAAAGTCGGTCCAGGAGAACGTGACAGTACAAACACGCAGAGCTAGGCGAAGAGATTCCGTCCCAAAGTTCCGGAAGATTGACGTTCCTCGAAGGCGTGGCGGACGTCGAGGACGGAGAAGGTCCGCTCCCTGGAAGGTAATGTAGTTATCAGTGTCCAGGCAGGGGCCAACGGAAAATTCGACTCACCAAACAGGCTATTCTGCTCGGCAAACTCAAGGTCCAAGGTTGAGGTGTGTTACCCCCTCTGCGCTTACGAGGCATTTCTTCGCTCTCCCCATTCTTCTTCATCCACTTCCTGGCAGGACCGACGACGCTTGACGCCTGACTTTGGCATCCGGGGCCCCAGGAAGTGAACACCATGAGGATGGAAGTCTCAGTCCTCCGGCTTCTCGAACGAACTACCGCACTTTGGATGCGGGCGGGTGGTGACCTTGCAACCATTCTGGTGCTCCTTCTCGATGTGAGACTGCCACGAGGCTTTACTAAGGAAGCGGTTGAGGGTTCTCCTTCTTGTACTTTTTGAGGGCGGCGAGCTTGAGACTGCTCAGGTGTCTGCTCGTTCCCTCTTGATAGTGGCGCTATCGGAGTCGGGCAGGCTTTTCCAATTCGGCAAAAACGGCCGAGTATTGGCCGCTGGTCACCAACTCGTGCAACTCTTACGCTGGGAGTGTCTGTGCGAGCTCCGGGTTGTGGTCGATCTTGAGGAGACGAAGGAGATCGGAGGGAAGAGTTCGAGGAGCATCGCCAGCGTATACAGCTCGACCATTAGTACCTGGGTTCGTCAGAGCGCAGTACTGGTCGTAGACAGAGTCGCTTCCGTGTCTAGCGTGTCTCCTATGCTGAGAATAGGTATATCCCTCATTTTGTGAATATTAACAAACCGGAATCGGGGTCATTTACTGACCACATAGAGACCCTCGGCATGGAAGTCGTAGTTACAAAGGGAAAACCAGGCTCGAATGCCTGCATCGTGAAGAGTGCACAGTACGTGCGAGTAGATCAAATGTGTCCGTCGCCTCGCTCGTGAACCGGTCTGTCGACGAGAGTCGAGTGCCAATGGATTCGAACAATGTGTTCATCAGGCAGCACAATGTCAAGAAGCTCGTCCACGGTCAGGAAGTCCCGGTACGCGCCCTTCTCCAAGAGACTGGCGGTTCGCGAGAGCAGAGGGCTGAACATGAGGGGATGGTGGCCTGATCCCTCGTGTAACGAATGGTCGGGACCGAAGCAAAGCAGTATGTGTCGATATACCAACACAAGGGGCGTACTTTCTCCAGGGGGTAAAGGTCATACCTTTCCCATCTTTCTAGTCCATAGCAAACCTGGGGTTGCCTTATCCGTTGCGCAAGACGACGGACCATACGTCCTGGTTATTTTGGCGTAAGTCAGTATGGTTTAACAACGCTTTAGGAACAGATTAACCCTGTAGCGCAGGCCTCGACCACTCCCCTCACCACCAGTTGACTCGATGTATTCGCCAACTGTATTCGCCAACTCGATCAGAGGTGAAGACGTTGAGCAGGATGCCGTCCCAGGGATCAAGACGGTCTTTTGGCTGCCGTACCGATGCCAGTCGTAATCCCACAGTACTGGGGACGTAGACGAGGTGAGAGATGGCAGCGTACTTTCTTGCGCGTTCGTAGCGTTGCGGCTTCAGCTCCTTCTGGAGGTCATCGTTTATGAACTGAAATCCCGCTTGGCTAGAAAGAATAACATGACAACTCACATTCGTAGTAAATTTACTGGCTCCCCTTCTCGGTCCAGACAAGCAGTGATGTTCTTCCAGTACTGACGAACAGTCCTTAAGCACGCATTGGGGTCTCCGTATCTGTTGTCGATGGCCTCGACGATCATCAGTATGAAAGCCTTGGACGTTTCGTAGTTGTTAAGCTCAACCCGTACGTTAAGCTTCCGGTAGCTGTTGATCATGGCGAGCGTAAAGAAGTAAGCCTTGCAAGCGACGATGGATTGACTTACACTCTCCGCAGCTTCACGCCAAGCTCATGATTTCGTACGCTCCCGAATGCGAGAAGTCCCCGGGGCTGTTTGTCGTTGACGATGCGACGCTCCTCGGAACGAGTTCGCTGTGTACCTGGTTGAAGAACGTCTCGTGCGTCCCATGGCTGAGAGCTGAGAGCGACGAGTTCGACAACGAGTAGTGTAGCAATAGGTAAGAGGACTGAATGTCGACGAGGGCGTTGAGGGGGAAACGAGTAGCACATCGAGCACGAAGAATAGCCCCTCGGCCCGAAGAGATATACTGGTGTGGAACTTACACAAACAACGTTTATCGACTTGCCCGGGATAACGGGAACCGTCACGTTTCACGTGTGGCTACATCAAACCGGCATTTGATCATGGTAGAAAGCTGGACTTGAGTAGAAGGGATAAATTCTGCGACCGCGTATTATGTGCGTTTGGATGGATACTTTGATGCGGATAGCACGGAAGAATGTGCAGCTGATATCGCGTGTCTTTGGCTCAATGGCTATCCACAAGACCAACGTGTCTTCCTCATGTTCTTCGTGGCCTTGTTTTATTCAACCCTGTGCCCTCCCTGCTGATATTTCAAATTATCTGGTGACTCACGGATATCAGTGGGACCATACCCAAGGTTTAAACTGCTAAGCGCTGAGGCTGAGTTCTGTGACACTCGACAATCGGATGTATAGATGCCGGGCCACATCCTCAGGCAGGAGTCTTCCGGTGTGGGTCATTCCCCATGCACACAATAATGAAGTCGAACGTGTTCCATGCTGTTGTCCTTGGCGAAACCTTCCCCCGCAGCGTCCCCCGTGACTTAGTGGAGGTTAGATTTGGTTGTCCGGCATGATGTCTTCCCGTATCCCTCTCACTGTTCAGAATGGGATAGAAGATGGGTGCTTTTCACCTGTCCTACTTCAGCCCTCGGTGCCGTCAGGGACACTGCGAGTCCGTCGTAGAATAGCCGATAGCACGTACTGAAGTGTCCACAGGTTGGTACAGCATGATATATTTGAGGGTCGTCGTTTCATACCAGTTAACACGATCTACGGGAGAATAACATGTCTAACGCATGGTAAGCGATCTTGAAGAAAACACAACAAAGTTAGAGCTTTGAAACAACCTACTGAGCTGGCAGCTAGCGGCTGAGTTCAATCTTGTGCTGTGAACCTGCATGAGCTGATTTGCGTCGGTGAGGGACGACGCGGACGGCGGACTCAGGACTCACAGCTTGGCTCTCTTTGGCAAAGAGACTATGTAAGAGTCCGAAGAGTCCGAAGAAGGGAATCTTCGGTTTGTCCGTATCGTCCATGTCCTCTGGAGCTCAGCGCTCCGCCCCGAGCTGCTTCAGCAACCAGTGTGGGTCTCTCTGCGCCTTGGCTTCTTCCTGAAGTTGTTTGATCGCTTCCTTTTGTTCGTGAAGGAGCTTCTGGAAATTAGCGTAGAGGGCTCTTCTGGCAGTTGTCTCGTTCGGATGCCCCTTCCGCATCCACCAGTTCTTCCCGCAGTAGAAGGGCTTCTCCGTCGCCCACCACGTCCTGGACGATCTCCCATGCGCTTTTCGAAGAGTTGTCCTTAAACTCCCTGTGACGAGCTCCTCTGTCAATCAGCGGCTTCAAGAAGTTTGTTTCCAGTTGCGAGACTCTGCTCTCTGTGAGCAATGAGCATCACATCTTTTACCCTGTCCCACATAATCGTCACCAATCGCACACCGTGACGCTCGGCAGCTCTGTCCCCATGCAACCGACTGAACATGTCGAGTTTCTTTCACACTGACCCTGACATCCGATTATCCGTTATGCGATGAGTGTAAATGATGCCAGTAGGTTTGACCGCTTCGCGGTATCTTTTTTCCGTGGTGAGCAATGAATTTAACAGACTCCGTCACTCACTTCTTCTCTAGCCATTTAGCAATCGTGGCAGTGTACCCAATCTGATCGATAAGTATCATCGACTCCCGGGGTGTCCACGAAGACGCATTGTCGGTGGGAAAGCCAACGGGAAACTCTCTGATACTTGCGTTGCGACGTTAATTGGTTTGCCGCATTGTTCCCCTTGCTTCCCGTGAGTCGGTTGATGAACTTCTTGTCCATTAGCTGATGAAACAAAACGGGTCATTTCTTCACCGGCGTTGGTATTTTCTGATCCCGTAGGACCCACCAGTCTGTGAAAGGCAGGTTAACGGCGAAAGGCTCCACTGAGAGGGCATACGCAATGCCAACAGGCTGGGGAGCCATGCCATGTGTCAGACGGGCGGTCTCAGTGGGGTGAAGGTTGAATTCGCAAGGTTCACGTATGTATAGTGCCCCCGAAGCATGGTCCGCTGGTACACCTTCATCAAGTTGTCCGCATGTTCCACCTCACCATCATCATACATATCATAGGGGACTCTCAAATCCATGCTCCCGCAACTGCATCTCATTTCGATCGATCCAGGGCGCTACACTCGTTACTGCTATGACTGTTCCTACTGAAGATTGGCGCTTTGGCGCTCGGTCCTGGGTATTTGGATGGCCGAAGAGATTGTTGGCCATCCTCATGTTTGCGGAGCAATGGTAGTACATGCCCTTCCATGCGTGTCATGCCTCATTGTGGTGCCTACTGGATGCCACGTCAAATACGATGCATTCGTGGCTCTATTCCTTGTCGCTATCTCCCCTTTGCGGCATCTTCCCCCGTTTTCCTCATGTCGCCGTTCAAGGTAAATTCAGCTGTCTTGCATGTACTCTCTTGGATAACAGCGGAAATAGACTATACTGTCTCGCACTTCAACAAGGAATACCTACGACGCTTCCGACACCCCCTATGTCTCAAGTCCGTCGAGCGACGTACCTGAATGGAAGGCGTTTACAAATGTTCGTGATACACCACCGAGAGGTAACCGGGATGTCCAAGCCTGGGTAAACAAGTTGTGTATATCTCCCAACGCTCGTGGAGCTGCCCCCGAAAGTCAGAGCAATGATAACGCCAGTGATCTAACTGCGCTACCGATGTCCGCCACCGGGGAAATTGCGATTGATGAGAATGATATCATTATCGCGTTCGTCGGCATAACCTCCTATAGTGATATTCAACCCTAATGATCGATTCCAGTGTTATGGGTCCCACCGGTGCGGGGAAAAGCACTGTAAGTTTTTCATGCGTGCGTACAGGCTCACTCAAATCGAACGGACCCAGTTCGTTGACCGCGCCGTCGGAAGACCCGATGTAGTGCCGGTCATGATTTGATGTCATAGACGAAGGAAATGCGTCCAGTCCGATATCCTCACTCCGATGGCGTCCGCAACATTGTTTTGGTTGATTCACCCGGATTCGACGATACGTTCATGACAGATGCTCAGATTCTCAGACAAATTGCCCGTTGGTTGAATGCAACGTAGGCGACCATGCTTGATTTTTGGGCGGTTTCAATTCTGACAACGTTTCAGCTACCAGAAGAATATCAAGTTGAGCGGCGTGTTGTATTTGCATCGAATTTCAGACAACAGGATATCAGGGACGCCGTTAAGGAACTACGGTATGTTCAAGGAATTATGTGGGAAGGAGAATTTCAAGAATGTCATCCTTGTTACCACGATGTGGGATGAGGTAACAGAAGAGGTTGGCTCAGCGCGTGAGAAGGAGCTGCAGTCCGACTTCTGGCAGCACATGATAAACTTGGGATCAACCGTTCATCGCTTCGAGGGTACAACGGAATCGGCTTGGAACATTATTAACTCTCTTTCCTTGGCGTCATCCGTTCAGCGGCAGTCCGCTCCAAATCCAACGAGAAATGGTCGATGAACACGTGCCACTTCACCGGACAGCGGCAGGCAGAGCCGTCATGGCGACTTTCACTGGCTTCATGTCGGGTATCAAGGGGATTTTTAGGCGGGTCAAGAATGGTAAATGGAGGACCTCCAGCCAGATGTCGCAAGATAGAAAGCGTCTTCTTCGAAGATCGCCCTCGATACTTTCGGCGAGTTCCGCTACTACCTCTTCCGACAACTCCTCCAATAGTCGCTCTGTTGGGACGTCGTCAATAAGCCTTAGCAGTTCCGGAGCTTGCAGTACAGAGGGCTACCGGGGTAACTTGGTTCAGGTATTACCGGTTCTGCAAGCTGCACTTGGCGTGGCAGAACTCGTTTGTATACCCTACATCAAGGACGTGATTTCTCCGTCTCTCAGCATAGCTCTGTCTCTTCAGGCGAGTTTTCGTTGTTATGTAATTTCGTGCTGAGAAAGACTTCATACTGTCATACCCAGACTATGACAGGAACTGCACCACGCACTTTTTCAGGTTCTGGAAACCGCTACACTATTGGTTAATATAATCACTGAGCACGCAAAAGAGACAAGGTTACCGGTCAACGTAAAGGCAGAAATTAAAGATTTTGCAAAGTGAGAACATCACATGTATCATACACATACAGTCAATGACCGTCTTTCGTCCCTTAGACAAATGGTCGACGTGCATGGAATCGTCCAGAATGTTGCCCAGAGACAATTTGAAGCACGAGGCATCCTTCAGCCGATGGATGCGTGTATTATTTCAGCCTGCGCAAATTCGATGCAGCTCGTATGCAATGTCCTCCGAGTGCGTGAAAGGACTTGCTAGTCGCGTTTACCTGTAGCTGACAAGTTCCGTGGCAACTTCTGCAGTCGACGGCCTCCTTGAGAACTGTCCTCCCCAGCGTGGATGATAGTTTGGGAGCGTTGAAGCGGAGCTTGGATATTGTAGGTGTTCTATACCTTTCTTTTGCGTCTTCTTACAATCGTCTATCAGGATAGTTGTAATTGCAGTACCCTGCACAACCCGCCTCCGAATCTTAAATAGTAGTCGTCAGACCGATTCAAACGTCGTATACTACAGGCTCGTCTGCACGAGAATTCTCATTAGCATTCTTTTTGGCGCATTTTCTCCACAATCCCAATCTTTATAGTTAGGATGAACTCAATCACTTGTAGTACTGACTAATGACCAATGCAGATACGTATTTTATTTTATTGTACCACGTGGGGGCGGCATTGCCGTCCGAAGCCTCCACTGGAGTTCGGATATGATAACCGGCACCCAGATGGCATCAATTCCGAGTATTACAGCTTGGCTAATGGGGGTCTTCAGGTGAGGGGTCGGTATTGACATGGGGGGCGGGTCGTAAGAACTGAATGATATTGTTACCAATTCACGTGGACATATTCCACAGAAAGCCAACACCGGGTGTCCCTGCTTGCAAATAAGGTGACTGTAAGTTTCCTGAAGTAGTGTAACTTACGTACTAGTCCTCTCCTTTGATCTCCCAAAGCCATACTGCCACGAAGTGTACACCTGAAAGGCTTGGGGGTTGGATCCATCTACTTTCCCATGGTTTTCACACTATCTGGGCCGAATGGTACATGTGAGAGGGTGTTCACATGGACGTTGTTGCTCAGCAACGTCTATGTGAACATCAGTCACACAGGATTTTGACCCGTGAGCCCTGTGAACGCTCGAATGATTCAAAAAGGACATCCTAGAACTGGGACGAAATGTGCGATATCAACGCATTGCTGAAGGCCGGAATTAGTCATGACTCTTCCTGAACCAGAGGGACCTACGACGCTGAATCCAACCTCGACGTTACCGCACCGTCAGAGATGGGTATTGTTATACCCAGAACACCACCATATCCATCGGTGAAGGCTCGGTTGTCATTGAAGGCTAGCGAAACCCGTCCAACGCAGCCTGGAGGCCAATCTACTGTACGTCAGCTGTCAGAAATTGTGAGTCGCAAATATAGAATTAAGATCAGAGGTTACAATTAATGAATAGCGGCCTGATTACATCTGAATAGCCATGAAGCTACTACGAAAGGTACTGCTTGTTAATACGACTTCAGATTACGCCAGGGCTACCCTGAGAGTCGAAACTACTGAGGGCAACGTGGCTAGTGTTGAATCATCGTTGCATGTGGAATGACGTACATGTGAGAAACGCAGCATTTTCATGGGCTGAAATTTGGAAGGAATAGAAGGACTGAGAATGTAACGTGCAGTGGATATCCCGATACTTGGCATCGACTCCTGATAAATGCTGAGTGCTGAAAAGTGGATAAGCTGTTGTACTTACCACAGTACTATCATGATGGTGCGGAGACCAGTTCTTGACGGACCTGCCAGGGCTCGCTCAGCATGTTCTGGCCATGACAGTGGCGGGTGGTTGTTGAAAAACGCTCTCACTGTTCTTATCAGAGCATCTTTCGCATCTGTTGTGGATTAGTTGGCTTTGTCCTTTTCCTTTTTGCATTATTTGCCGTTGTTTGTATCGTGCCGAAGAAGTCCTGCAATCTGACTTCAAACGGGCCTGACCCTGAGCTTACAAGTACTCGGTCGTATCGTATTTCATTTCACTTGTTGTTTGTCACTAACCTTCACGCACCGATTTGCTCGTTCTCAGACTCCGGAGTCAGTGATGAACCAGCACACTGGCTAAGTTTGGCGTGCATTTCCGTCATGAAACTTGATCGTTACGCCTGCTGCTTGCGTTTCCTGCAAATGGTGACCGGTGACCATCCTCAAGCAGACTTACTCCGGCCAACTAGGTCGGCCGCGTAGGTCGCTGATTGTTGCGAGAATCACGGTATGCGAAGCCTGATCACTTGCCTGGCACTACTCTTTGATGTATCCGTCCGTCCAGCATTCGATAGAGTTTAAGGTGTGCTTCATGGTTCAGGGTACAAGTGGTCAGGTGTTTAGGAGACTTGACAAGGGCGTCTCCTTTAAGACCAGGCTATCGTTATCGGTTGGTGCCAACGTTCCAGGAACCTCAGCCCACGTGATAACGGGTAGGTAATATGGCGCGGAGATGTCCTACCAGCGTGCGTAGCTTCGCTGAAAGCACCCTCTTGCTAATACACGGAGGTGCCGAATGTAAACCACACTGCAACATAGGCACCTGAATCACATCTCAGCGTGTCAGCATTAGAACCTACGCAGTGATGTTGGAACCCTTTTTTTTACGTGGATCGCGACCCTGCGAGATGACGGTTACCTCGTTTCCTTCGCGCCTCTGCATATTCAATCCTAGCTATGCACTTCAATGTGGGCCTGGCATTGGCTTGCTGGCGCTCTCCGTACTCCTCGCGCCAACATCGTGGACCTTCCGTGACAAAACGGGTCGGTAAGTCTTGTCAATACTGGCAAAGTCAAATCTAGGTTTCTTTCGATGCCTCCTGCTCGACGAATCGATGATCAGGTGTATTTCACTCAGCCGGTCCCAGTCCCTTTACTCAGAACCTTCTTTGCTGCACTTGTTTTCTTCGCTGCGCTGCTCATATTTTCAAGCCAACATTATATTTCTTGTTACCGGGTACCTGGATGTGGGTGATAGAACGATGAGTACCTTACAACGTCTTGTGAGTTCTTCTAGTCTACATCCCTACCCGCACGTTTGCTGAGTTTACACCTAGCGTTTTTCGTCAGCTATTCGGTTTCTGCCAGAAGCACAGCCGCAGGACTCCACCAAACAAGAAGTCGTTCCTACAGGTATTTCATCTTTTTGCATCGGAATTCAAAATTCGTCACTCGTACAATGGTTGCCTTGCCAACGCTACGGGAGCACGAGTTCTAACTTGTACTGCATCCAATGAAGCTCGTGTTGGTGAGTCCGACTCCCGTCTCTAAATTCGTACATCAGGCCCCTGGGGGAGTCTGGGTTAGCAAGAAATGATTGTCGGAGGGATTGGAGGTCAACTTTGCCTTTCACTTGTAACAATGCAGAAGCAAGCAACTGATCTACAGCAGATAGTTATGTTATCCGAACAGGACCGTGGCACGGTGGGCACTTAATTGTGATGGGCTCAATGTAGTTAACTAGAGGAGTTGACTACGGAAGACACTATAGATGCGTGAGTAGAATGATATTGAGTTCTCGCTTTTCTTTTGGTCTGCTCCGGCTTTCAGGGTAATAGGGCCTATTGACACTGGGAAAAGTTCGACGAGATCTAGCTAAACCCAGCCTTGTCAAGGCTACTTTCCATGCAATAAAATCAAAGCTACTAGGTGAGTGGGCGGGAATCCAATATGGCTGCGATGGATACTTCTGCTTATTCCACTACGTTTAATGGTTGGAACTCTCTTGAAGAACTCTTCGAGTCTTTCGGGTTAACAGAGAATGTTTGCAGATTATCACAACGAAGTCGAAGGGTACCGGTAATTACTGGAAACTAATGGTCGCACGGGGATCAACAGCAAATTAGACTGCAAGGAAACTCAGGTTCTGCCTGCGGGGCGCTCGCGCATCGATGGGACCGTTACTGGTTAGCGTAGTACAACACAGGGCCAACCGCCCTCACGCACATTGGTACAGAAAAAAATACATTGTCATTGGAAACGAACCGGAATCATGGGGATGGTTACCTCCGTAACTCACTGGGACGATAAGGCGAAGTCCGCCTGCACAAGGCCATCGCGGACAAGCATCCAGAGTTGCGCGAGAGTGGTACCGGGGTGAAACTTTATTTCGCTTCGATCAAGGGAAGTAGGCGGAGATACTTGCAACAACGCTGCGCAGATACGCGTATCATGGAACACGGTCCAATGATACACACGACATACTTGAAGGCTATGCTAGGTGGAGCATTGCAACAGGTCGGGCGTTGATGGTTTGGCTTTGGTGGGGTGTGCTGTGTACATTCGCAGGCGGATCGAAGTGAGTTATCAGTGCTCCAATATTCCTACCGTCTGTCGCCTTCGTCTAGGAGCGAACTGACATAATGTGGAGTGTTTCGATTACTTGATAAGACATCCGCGTTAGTCGGACGTTCATGGCACAGGAGTTCTGGATGAATTGAGAGACGCATGTGTCAAAATTCCGGTGGATCGAATGAACCCTGGCGATATCAAAATTTACTCCAGCTCAGCGGGTTCAAATCAGTAATCAGTTATGACGTACCTAAAAGTGTACATGCGCAGCGCGAGACACGGCCGTCCGGAACCGAGATGAACTTGACGAGGTGAAACATTTGCGAGCCATCAACTAGTGGGGCGACGCTTTCGGGACGTTGCACAGGACAGCATCTACGCCAGGATAGCTGGAAGTATCCCCTCACGAAATGAAATGTGTGTGTCTCCGTCGGTAGTACACGCAAGTCACCGCGCAAAGGCCGCGATTTGAGGCTGGGATCGGTCTCAAGACGCGTATATACCCACCACCACTGCACGTGTGTCCCTGTCGAGTCTGCGGATTTCGGACGGAACTCGACGCATTTGTTGATGAGTCGTCTGCGGCCGATGCCATTTCTGGGCCGATAAGACTGGGGCCATACTGATCGGGTCAGGGTTATAGCCCAGGCAGTGTGGTATATTATACCGTGGCAGGGCAACGCTAAACGTCGTCGACGACGACGACGACAAAATATGCCCGCTGTGGTGTTGTCGCAATACGCCATCAATACATCCAAACATCTCCTATCGCCGGCATCCCGCTCTCCTCACCGCCCACCAGGAGGAATGCAACCTCTCCCAGGGACCGTCCCCCTTCCATCACCTCCAGCCAGTTACACACCCGTTCGCTGGAGCGACGAAGAAGAGCTCGCAGATCGTCGGAGGGAAGCAGAGGCCGACTCTGCCGCCGTACACACACCGGTCCAACCATTTCACGTCGACAGACGCGTCCTCAGAGATATCGTACGAGAATACGCCCATGCTCAAGTTGGGCGGATCACCTTCCTTAGCTCAGGTGCGTCGAATTCGTACGGTGTTCGGGTGCCATTTAACGGCGGCTGCTCTAGGCACGTTTCACAAGGTACTCATACTGGCGGACCGTGCGCTCGCTGTACCGACCGTCGTACTGATGACTCTGCAGGCATACATTATCACGCTTGTCGATACCCGTCTCTTCATTGCACGTGTTGCGCGTAGGTTCATGCCCCGCTTCAAGACCGAATCTGAAATCGCAACGATGCAATACCTCCGCGACAGAACATCCATACCCGTTCCAGACGTCTACCATTACGACTCGAATCCGTATAACAGACTGGGTGGGGAGTATATTCTCATGTCAAAGGTCAGTCTTACCGTTCCCGCCTTCGAATCGAGGTTTGATACGCTTGTAAAGGCAACAGGAATACCCCTTTCTAAGGTATACTGCGCCATGTCAAACGAAGAACTCAAATCCCTATTTACGAACCTTGCATCCATCATACTCCCACTTTTCGCACAACGTTTCTCCCACATCGGATCGCTCTATTTCGGCCCGTCACCCTGTGTCACACCATCCCAGTCGTCGGCTTCATCAACCACCGTCGCACCGAATTCGTCATCCTCCTCTGCGTTAATGTCATCCGGGCATACTCCGACGCCGACGCATTCTGTCCTCAAAGGGTTCCAATTCATGCCCCTCCTGTCGCGTGATACACAATCTAGGGCCACTCATCAGACAACCGTTTCATCCGCACAATCTCCAAACTCGTCTTCACTTCCCACACCTTCCATGTCAGTCTCTTCTTTACCATCCTCGTTTCCTGCCCAGAACACCTACCACGTCGGCCCAATAATCTCCTGGCCCTTCTTTGGCTCAAACCGTGGTTTTGTCTCTCATCCCTTTGAGATCGACCGCGGACCCTGGCCCAGCACTTCCGCCTACCTGAAATCTTGTGCCAGCCGCGAAATAAATGCCGTCATCGCCGAGTCGAATGGGCGGTCGGCGTCTCACCGTTTGCACCTCGACCCAGACACGATCCACAGCTCGCGGCACCACCACCTCCTTGCGTTCCCAGATGACCCAGAGAGTGACGACAGCGATGAATGGGACGCACAGGAAAGCGAAGAAGAGGAGGATTGTGTGGGCGCGAACATGTATCGGGATTACAGGAGGATGCAGCGGGGAACTTTTTTAGTGGCACATATCAAGAGACGGGAAAGTGAGGTGAGGAGGGAGATGGACAGGTGGGTGAATTTTATGGAGAGACTGGGGGCGTGCCAGGGAAGTGGGCACGCGTTGTTTTCTGAAGGTAACGATGGTGGTGCATCGCCTGGTAACAGTGGCGATATGGGCAAGGACGCAGCTGGAAGGAAAGAAGAGTTCGGATTAGACTGTCACGATTTAAGTTTGGACAATATTTTTGTGGACGAGGAGGATCACACGCAGATTGTGAGTTCGCCTTGCCTCGCTTCTATCATGTTCACGACACTCAACAATCACCACTTTTCCACCTTCCACACGATATTCCATGTGCATCGATTACCACGCAGACCTGTGTCATAGATTGGGAATCTACGACAACCCGACCACTCTGGGCATGTGCACATCTCCCAGCTTTCATCGAGTCGAGCCCGTTTACTGCGAAGTTGTTTAGGGAGGTCGTCATGGAGATGGCTACGGATGTAGGGGTGGTACCGAACACGTCGAAGTCCTGCGCACCAACCACGTCAATCTCACACTCACCACACGTATCCAACTCACACACTCCTTCTAATACACTCTCCTTTTTTAACGTGGCCTCCTCTTGGCTTCACTTCGAATCTTGGGGCACTCGGCTTCGATACGCCCATCGCTGTGTTGAATGGGATGGATGGGAAGAAGGTCTTGTAGAGAGTATCCTGGGACCCGAAGATATGGAAAAGGATTGGTTTGTGGAAGGCTGTTGGTGTGAAGTGGAGGGGGGATGGAGGCGTGACGATGAGGTGACTTCCAGGGACGAGGGGAATGGTAGGGAGGGGTGTGGGTGCGATGATATGGAATCGAAGATAGCGAAGATGGTGAATGGCAATGAACCTAGACCATGCATGGCGGTAAACTTATCATCGCCACTTCCACTGACCACCCAACCTCCATGTTCGACCAGCCCACCGACGACCTCGGCGACTTCACGTTACCCGACATCCGTGTCATTAGCAGCAGCCATAGACGCTCCAGTTCGCTCCACGAGTCCGTCTGCCGCGCTCCGTGTTCACCGACGTCAAGCCGGGATGTTTATTTTGAAAAAAGAAAGGGAGAAGGAACAGATGCTGGTTAGTGCTGGAGATGTATGCGGGGGAAGAGGTGGGGAGTTGGGGCGAAGATTGGAGGAGGTTCTTCGGAGGGGACTGAAGTGAGTGAACGAGTTGAGTACTTTTGTTTGGGCTGGTGTTAGGAGGTGAGGAGATAGCGGGATCATCAGATAGACTTACAGTCCACATATGGATGGTAGCCTATTACATTCGGAAGCCAATTCCAGGACGCGTAAGCAGTCCTGGTATGGGTGCAGTTCTGCAGGATCTCCCGTGACGCCCAGTGAAAACTGGTTATCACGTAGTGTGACTGTAGCTGACGGGATATGACCCAACTAGGAAAGTAGGACAGGGTCATACTGGGTTGGAATTCCGTAGTAAAATGAGACCAATGCAATATGCGGCAGTATGACCCCAGAACACACCAGAAGACTTCTCCTGCATAGTCATATTAGTGCATACCAGGTCACATCCCGGTACCCTGTTCCACGTTAGTGCAATATGTGCATATGTGACGCCATATGACCTGGTATCACCAAGTCATATCCACTCATATATTCACATATTCGTTATTACCCACACCCGCTGCACGATTATGCCTCAAAATGACCATGTATTACACTGTAGCACTCTATGTAGTACAGGATTACCCCTCCCCCAGCGGGGGATGCAATAAATACGTGTGACGACGGTGCGGTGTGTGACGTGAAGGGGGGATGAACGAACACATCAGCAAATCACTATTTACTGGACAGTACTGGACAGTGCCACCCAGAGCCACAGAGTCCCTAGGAAGGTCCATTCTGGACAGTGCTGGACAGAGCAGCCCAAACTGGCCAGGACTCCCCAGACTACCCCAGACTTCCCCAGAATCCCAGCCTACTACGCTTTTTTGCTAATGAGACTACCAATTTTCTCTAATACAACTACTACACTTTTTCCTAATGCCACTACCATTTTTTGCTAATACAACTACTATGCTTTTTTCCTAATGCCACTACCATTTTTTGCTAATACCCCTACTACACTTTTTTCCTAATACCATTACGCTTTTTTTGCTAATACCACTACCCCTTTTTGCTAATACCACTACTACACTTTCAAGGTAATAGGCTTATCACTCCATCAAACAGAAATCAAGTCAAAAGTAGTAATATATTCAAATTCAAGTACTACCACATAAGAGGCTAATAGTACTATGCTTTTTACTAGTACTACTACGCTTTTTCCTAATACTACTACACTTTTTACTAATCCCACTACGCCCCCTGCCAACACTACTACGCCCCTTGCTAACACCACTACACCCCCTGCTAATACTACTACGCTTTTTACTAGTACTACTACGCTTTTTCCTAATACCACTACCCTTTTTGCTAATACTACTACGCTTTTTCCTAATAGTACTACGCTTTTTTCTACTACCACTACACTTGTGGGTAATCAAATGTGTGGTAGTAGTGGGCTAGTGGCATACACTACCCTATAGTAGGAATTGGCCATTGTTTGGTCGGCTTTGGCCGCTTGCGCGAAAGGCGTGAGTTTTGGTGTCCACTATATCGCGTTTTTGGGTATTTTTGTGACTTTGCCAAATTTCGAGGCATTAGTGGCTGTGCCCACTACACAACAATCCTAATCATGACTACGCTTTTTTGCTAATCAACACTACTGTACATTTCCTAGTCACACTACAAATATTTGGTAGTCAAAAAAGCGGACACTACACTACAAAATACTACACTTTTGGTAATACAGCTGTCCACTACACTTTGCTAATCAAACACTACACAACACTACCCTTTTGGTAATACAAATGTACACTACACTTGCTAATCAAACAGCACAAAACACTACACTTACTTGGTAATCAAAAATGCGCCACATCACTACACTTTTGGTAATAGAAATCTACAGTACACTTTGCTAATCAAACATCACAAAACACTACACTTACTTGGTAGTCAAAAATGCGCCACAACACTACACTTTTGGTAATACAAATTTACACTACACTTTACTAATCAAACACTACACTTATTAGGTAGTCAAAAAAGCGGAGTTTACTACACTTTTGCTAATCAAAACTCTACACAACACTTTGCTAATCAATTACTAATCAACACTACACTTATTTGGTAGTCAAAAATGCGGACTTTACTACACTTTTGCTAATCAATATAGTCTACACTACACTGTGCTAATCAAACACTACACTTATTTGGTAGTCAAAAAAGCGGACTTCACTGCACATTTGCTAATCAAAAGTCTACAAAACACCTTGCTAATCAAACACTACAAAACACTACACTTTTGGTAATACTCATCTACACTACACTTTGCTAATCAAACACTACAAAACACTACACTTATTAGGTAGTCAAAAAGCGGAGTTTACTACACTTTTGGTAATACACATCTACAGTACACTTTGCTAATCAAACATTACAAAACACTACACTTATTTGGTAGTCAAAAATGCGCCACATCACTACACTTTTGGTAATACATATCTACACTACACTTTGCTAATCAAACATTACAAAACACTACACTTATTAGGTAGTCAAAAAAGCGCACTTTACTACACTTTTGCTAATCAATAGACTACACTACACTTTGCTAATCAAACACTACAAAACACTCCACTTATTTGGTAGTCAAAAATGCGCACTTTACTACACTTTTGGTAATACACATCTACACTACACTTTGGTAATCAAAACACTAATCAACACTACACTTATTTGGTAGTCAAAAAAGCGGACTTTTACTACACTTTTGGTAATACACATCTACACTACACTTTGCTAATCAAACATTACAAAACACTACACTTATTTGGTAGTCAAAAATGCGCCACATCACTACACTTTTGGTAATAGAAATCTACACTACACTTTGCTAATCAAACATTACAAAACACTACACTTATTAGGTAGTCAAAAAAGCGGAGTTTACTACACTTTTGCTAATCAAAACACTACACTCATTAGGTAATCAAAAATGCGCCACAACACTACACTTTTGGTAATACAAATGTACACTACACTACACCAATTATATTTTGCCTCTATCTCAATCATTTTTGCAGGTATGGATGAGATAAGCATACCTCTGGGGTCCTCTAGTCAGGCACTACAACTTTCATTATGACATATTTGAAATTAATTTTTTGAAGACATCAATTTTTTTTGTATTTTGCATTTTTCTCACCCATTTTTGGGCATATCAATGAGATAAGCATATTCCCATGGTCCTGTGATCATGGGCTACAACTTTTGTTCTCATTGTGGCTGTGCTCCTGTGAGGTCTGTGGTGTTGGGGTGCTCTGGGCATCCTGTAGTGCACTGTGGCAAGATGTTGCTGTGAGACTGGGTAACTGGATACTCTGGAATGTTGTACAATACTGTAGGGTACTGTGAACCATAACAAACTCTGTGGCAAACTGGAGCATTTTTTGTGATTTGCTGATGCAGAACGATGCAGGAAAACGGTGTGACAGAACGGTGTGAGTAAACCAGTGCAATGGAACTTTGCGTGTTCGGAGACTGCTCGATCCTGTGAAACCAAATATGTAGCTGTGCAGTTCCAAGCTCGTTAGTTGGGGAGTGGACCTTACATGTAAGTGTAGGCCGACAACTCACAATTGGCATCAGACTTGGGAATGCCAGCAGGATTTGAGATTGTAGAGTCGGCTCGACACGGCACCCACATCGCCGAAGTACAGAGATTGAGTCCTGTTTGTTGCACAACGCTGAAGAGAACAGACAGGAGTAATGCAGGAATGAGTCTCAGGACGAATGGAAGTCACTATATTCTGTACCTAATGCAGGAATGAGTCTACAGTAGGTCAGTACGAAGTAGGTAACGAGTGGAATGTAAGTATGCTCACCTCAGGACGAATGGAAGTCACTGAGGTGAAAGGAACGAGCGCGGAAATTTTCTACAACCATGATTATGTAATCTGGGAAAAAGCGGAAGGGTATAGAAAGAATCGGTGACATGTAATCTATAGTAAAAGGCGGTACCGAAGATATCCGAAGATATCCGAGGCCGGATATGGACACCCGAAAGTCCGTGCATCCAACAAGGAGTACCAGCAGCAGGTGCCAGGGCAACACGAGTCGCTGCATGATGAAGACCTGGAATGCGGGGGAGTGACAACACTTGGTGGCCTTGCACAATGCAGGTCAGCCACCTGCACTTCCAACGAAGCATGAGAATACCAGAAAGTACCGTATCATACCATTAGGAAGCAATGCCAGCCATCGCGAGTACCTGCAGACCATCTATCGGGACCGCATATAGCCTGTATGCGCTGAACTGTAAGTGAGTACTTACCCTCCGAAAGCGATGACACTATGGAAGCTGTGATTGCGAACTGTTGATGGATACGTTAGTTACCGCGAAAGTGAAAAAAGCTCACCAGAAGGGACATTGCCATGATATGGTGGAACGGGGAGGGGTAAGAGCATGCGAGGAAGTGAGTCGAGGTGGGGACACCGGAAGTGGCGTGGTGAGGTCACATGATCTGGTGGCAGTGTTCCATCACGTGTACACACAGCGACGAGGGAGCACACTGCACAGCACATGTAGTGCATAGTGTGAAGTACGCAGTCAGACGGTGTGTAGATTAGACATAGCGTAGCGCAGACACAGACACAGCACATTGTGCAGCCCAAAAAGGAAAGTTTCATAAAAACTATCGACTACAGCATATTTTTCATATTGGTTTCACATCTCGTCAGCTACAGTCACACTATGTGATAACCAGTTTTCACTGGGCGTGACGGTCCGCCGGCCCGAGTCCCTCCCTGTTGTTAGTCATGAATGGTGTCATTTGAAAAAAAAAACAAGCTGCTGCAGTTGCTTGCTGTATCTCCTTTTCTTCATAGCATGATGGGCATGGAAGATGCTTTGCCTTTTGCAGATCCCACACAGAGTGGTGATGTCCAACCCTACATGGGAAGTGTACAGACTTGTTTGCGGTATGTGATGAAGGTTGACGAGCACACATTTGCAAAAAAGGAAATCCGCTGTAGTTCGTAGCCAGATTCTAAGGATAAAAAATAAACCCCCTTAGGGTTAGGCATGGTAAGAGTAGCCTTTTTACCAAAGAACCCCTGATCTGCGCATTTCCCGCGATGTCAAAAATGCGCAGATAAGGGCATGTGAATACACCCAAGAGTAAGAGCAGTGCAGTGGTGGGTGAAAATTGAAGACATGCACCATGAGAAGACTGTTACACAGTCGCAATTGTGCAAATCAGAAGAGGATATATTTGCGCGAAACAGGGACATGGCACAAATGTGTGATAGACACAAGTAGTGTGGTGCACAAATAGGAAGCTCATGGATTTGCATGACACAAGGACACAAGGGATTGTCAAGTGAATATATTTTGATGAAGAGGGGTGCAAGATGTATGGACAAGTCTGTGTTCAGAGAAGCTACTAGTGGGATGTGTGTGTTATACATGGTGAAGACTGGCACAGATTTATACACAGGCACATGGTGTTACGAGTCGTGCTTGAGTGACAAAGTCAGGCTAGACTAGTCGATGAAGGCAGCGACCAAAGAAGGAACACTAGACAAACAAAACAAACCAACAACCAAGGCAGACAAGGACAAACGATGACGGGGCAGTCGGAGGACGGATGCGCAGAACTGATGAAGACAGCGACAAAGCCTAAACGAGGCTAGACGGCAATCACTCAAACAGT
This sequence comes from Pisolithus albus, assembly GCA_024613165.1. NCBI lineage: Eukaryota > Fungi > Basidiomycota > Agaricomycetes > Boletales > Pisolithaceae > Pisolithus > Pisolithus albus. The sequence goes on along the minus strand of JANFAB010000001.1, from coordinate 161,745 downwards.
GACAAGAGGGTAAGACGCCCAAATACGAAAATGAATAGAACTAAGGATCTAGTACAGGGGAGTGCCTACTATATATACTCTCTAAGTAAGGCCATGAGGAAACCTCAAGGCATGGGCACTGGGCATGATGTCAGTGGTGACGTCAGGATGACATCACTATGACATCATGATGACATCAGAATGATATCACCAGGTACTAGACCTAGGTTCTAGAGTGTAAGTATAAATAACTCTCAAACGGTAAAAGGGGAAAGGGGATCTGTAATCGGAGGTCTGGATCGTGGCTGGATAAGGGCTAGGTACGCAGCCCCACGAAGAAAAGCCCTAGATAAGATCAAGATGATCTAATCGGTTATCTAATCAGTGATTAGATAAGATAAAAGAAAGGGGCAAATCTGCGATCCATTACACATGGCACCGATGGGAAGATGTTAAGAGATAGATAGGTAGAGGTCATGCAAATCCACATGATGCTATAATGCGTGATATTGAGGATTATGTATTGAAGTATGTGGCACACCATATAGTCTAACCCAGCTCAAACCATACACCAACCCACATTTATTTAGCAGAAACAAGGCTCATTTGAGCAGTGTCCAATGTATGATACATGCATGTAATGCATACTTGGTGGTATCACATATAACGTTGCAATATTTCACTTAAGGAAAATGTTACAAAGAAGAGGCAGACGAGAAAGGGCAATGCAAGATGGATAGTGTAGCAATGGTTTGAATAGAATGGACGGAGCAAGCTGTCAACAGTAAGCGACGAGCGGACTAGCATAACCATATGTGAACCTCCGTCAATTGAAAGTCAGGGAAGTTACGGAATAAGTTGAACATGCAGAGGATATAAGACTAGGACAGGTAGAAATTAGAGAGTCCGTTCCCCAACCTACACTGCCAGCCTCAGACAGACGAGATACTACCAGACCACCAAACACAATGCCAATCTTCCCTGCAAATGGTGATGTGGAAATGCAGTGAGTGAGAAAGTTGAAAAAGAAAGATATAGCATACGATGATGATTGGCAGAGTGGATGATCCACTGTTGTTCGACTTCGAAGAGGAAGTCGCAGAGGAAGTTCTAGCTGACGAGGGGGACCACAATGTCCCCTTTGACGTCACGGAGGTCCCACAACAGTTAGATGTTGAACATGCGCCTACTTAGTGCAGCGTGTGAAGTAGTTACTACATAGGTAGAATAATACTTACACCAAATATGGTAGACAATAGCAACGACTATTTAGGTAGTTGTCACATGTCACGTCACACTCACCCTGTAGTATATAAAGGCAGCCTATGGCACCCTAAATGACAATCGCTTTTGCCCTCTTAACTTCGTCTCAACTCATTTACACTCTAACCTAAGGTGAGTCCAGTGGAGCTGGCCTCTGTGCCATGCACCGTTGCTCAACAGGTTATGAGCCCCGATGAGCAGCCCTCTCCAGCGCCATGCTTGGCAGCATTGAGGAGCACTCTGGCTCGCCTTAGTGCCGCCTTCATTGGCTGCCTCGTTGAGAACGTTGAGCACCTTCATGGCTGCTCATTGGCAATGGCCTTCAGCTGAACGTTTTGTTCGCTGGGCCAGGCTTTTCATCTTTTGCCGTCGCACCTCACAGTGCTGACTTCGTCTTTGCTTGCAGATACTATGTCTAGCGCATTGACCAACCTCGTCCCCATCTTTACTGGCACCAACTGGCAGGAATGGTCTCCAGCAATGGAGGCCTTCTTGATGTCTCAAGGTCAGTGGTGGGTCTTGACCAAGACTCGCCCTGACAGCAATGACGATGCCGAGGATTGGGACGACAAGAACGCCCAAGCTCTGGGCAACATCCGTCTCCGCCTTGCGCCTCCTGTGTGCATTCAGGTGTCGACCCACTTGACCGCCAAGGCGACCTGGGACGCCCTCGAGTCCGAGTATGGCAAGCCCGGCATCGCCGCGGCGTACGCTGACTTCAAGACTCTGATGGAAACCACTGTCCCGGGTGACCAGCACCCCACTCCTGCCCTAACCAAGATCATGGCGCACTTCGTCAAGCTCGCCGATGCCGGCTTCGAGCTTTCTGCCCCGGTCCAGGCTATGATCGTCCTGGCCAAGCTCCCTCCAACCATGGAGGTTGTAGCTCAACTGCTGAACCAAGCTAGTAGTGAGGTCGACAGCATCAAAACACTGAAACCGGATGGCATAGTACATGCCGCCACTCTGAGTTGGGAGCAGAGGAACTCCCGTCGCAAACCACACGCCTCCGCCAACAAGCTTAGCGCTGTCAAGCGCAAGCAAGGCGACCCCCACTTCTCGCAGCAGCAACAGCAGCAGCAGAAGTCTTCTGGATCTGGCGGCAACAATGCGCCGAACCAGGAGAAGGGGAAGAAGAAGAACAAGTGTGGTAAGCGTGGAGGGAAGAAGCGTCAACGCGATGACGAGGAGGCCCACATGGCCTCCATGGTTGTGACCACTGGCCCTGAGCCAGTTCCTGACCCCAGGAAACTTGCACACACCGTCGGTGCAGCGCAGTATGGTCCTCCCGGCTTCCCCCAGACGGTGAAAGCCTTCGAGCTGGCCCACCGCATTGGCATTCAACCGACCCCTCAGCGGGTCAAAATACTAGATTCCTGCATCCCGTCGCCCTTCGCTCAGTCTGCCCCAGAGGCAGGTCCGTCCAAGCGCCCTCGTCTTGAGGAGCGCAACCCATCCCCCGATGTTGAAGACACCGTCTCCATCGGTACCATCTATGACGGGGATATTGATGCCAATATAGCTGAAGCGGCTGGCATCGACTTGACCATGGATAGGTTCGTCATCCCCTCATGGTCACTTAAGCAGGACACTAACTCCGCTTATGCTTGCAATTCTGTGCGGTATATAGCAAGTAGTAATAGCATGTATTCTATTCCTTTGAATACCACTTGTGTCCATGCGCTCTCGTTTGCGATGTGTGTGAACTGTAAGGGAAAATGTAAGCATGACGACCCCGAATGGGTGCTCGACTCTGGTGCTTCCAACCACTTCACGAATGACTTAGATGATTTCGTTGACTATGAGCCACTCAAAGGGGATCAACAACTCCCTATCCAGACTGCGAATGGAGCCTCCGTTGCGACAGGGAGAGGAACTGTCCTCGTTTATTCAGGACTACCAAATGAGTGCCAAGGTGACCTTGTGCAGCTCTATCCCATTTACTACATGCCGGATTTACAGGGCCGGCTAATTTCACTTGGTGTGCTCCTCAAACAAGGTGCTGTTGTGCGCGGTAACTCGTCGCATCTAACGATATATAGCCCTGATGGAAATGCATACCTGACCTGCATCCCCAGGGAAAATAAGGACACAATTTTCATGCTAAAGTCGCCTGCTGTGCTGACTGAAGCAACACTTTGCATGGTAACCTATGATACTATGCATCGACGTCTGGGACACCCCTCTAAAGACGTCCTGCGCCAAGCGCAGAAACACACCAGGGATTTCCCTGAGATCGAGTTACCCACCAAGGACGAGATATGTCCTGGTTGTGCTCTGGGCAAGATGCCTAACAGAGCCTTCCCACCGAATGAGCGCAGAGCCTCGCAGCCGTTCGAGTTAATACACTCCGATCTGAAGTCCTTCCCCATTGTGTCTTATCGCAAATTTAAATATGTGATTGTCTTTTTAGACGACTATTCATCACATGCATGGACAGTAAATCTGCGCACCAAAGATGCTGCGATTTCCGCGACCAAAAATTTTCTGCAGATGGTCCGCGTTCAATATAATGCCTACGTCAAAGGCTGGATGTCCGATGCAGGGGGAGAGTATAAATCTGACACCTTCGATCGAGTTTTACAGGAGAAGGGAATTCGTATATTCCAAAGTGCGCCTTGCACCCCTATGCAAAATGGTCGCGCAGAGAGAATCATGCGCACCCTCATGGACAAGGCCGAGTCTATGAGAATCGAGGCTTGCCTCCCTGACTCCTGGTGGGAGTTCTCTTTCTCACATGCGACCCATGTTTACAACAGGTCACCGATGCGCCGCATTAACTGGCGCACCCCATATCAGTTGATAAATGGGGAGGAACCATCCATCAATCACCTTTGTGTCTTTGGATGCGGTGCATATGTATATTTGCCTGCCGAGGCTCACGCCAACAAAATGGCTGCGAAGTCTGAATTAATGACCTACATTGGTGTTGCTCCAGGGAATGAGCGCAATTACTTATTCATGCGCCCCTCCAATGCCATATTCACTGCGGCACATGCAACTTTTGACGAGAGCGCGTTTCCTCGCTGCTCCTCGACTAGATCCCGCGTTAGACAACCAGTCCGCGATGATCATGAGCCCACTCATGAGGCCCCTGCACCACCTGAGGATGACCCTCCTCGTCCTTCGCACCCCACTCAGGGTAGACAGCGCGCTGAGACTCCAGTGGAGCAGGAACCTGTTCCACCACCGCCAAGAACACCTTCTCCGGCTCGAAACCCACCACCACCCCAGGGACCTCGCCGCCCTCGTAAGGAGCACAGGCCCCCTGTACCTCCAGCACCAGTGCGCCCCCAAAGGGAGCACAGACCTCCAGTTCGCCCAGGCAATATCTATGCCGAACGGCGCCACCCTGTCGAACAGTTCAGGGATATCGAAAATGAGCGCCGATGGAGAGAAACAGTTGGCGAATCATCAAGATCTCGCCCTGTGCCAGGAAGATTCCTGGAACCACCCCCTGCTCCGTCCCCCAGTAGTGAGGATGACGTCGAGCGGATATGCCGGGAAGGGGGAGCAGACCTGGCAAATTTCCTCCTCGCCAAAGCAGTCCCTTCCAGTGAGCCTCCCAAACTCAATGTGCGGGAATGGTCTTACCGCGACATCGCTCGCCTACCCAAGGCTGAGCAGCAGCAGTGGCAAACTGCATGTCGTGAGGAGCTTGACATGCTCCGAAAGCGGAAGGTCTTTGACCTCGTAAGCCACCCAAGGGGGAGAAAGGTGATCAAAAACCGTTGGGTATTCGACGTAAAGTCTGATGGCCGGAAGAAAGCCAGGCTTGTCGCCAAAGGCTACTCCCAGGTTGAAGGTTTAGACTTCGACCAAATCTTCTCACCAGTAGTGCGCTACGAAACCGTGCATCTCATGTTCGCGCTTGCTGCGCTTGAAAACTGGTACATCTCAGCTCTCGATGTCAGGAGCGCCTATCTATATGGCGAACTTGAAGAAGAAATTTATATGGAGCAACCTGAAGGCTTCGCAGTGCCTGGGCAAGAGCAGAAAGTGCTCCGCTTAAAGCATGCCCTCTATGGCCTGAAGCAGGCTGGCCTGTGAACACACGCCTACTTAGTGCAGCGTGTGAAGTAGTTACTACATAGGTAGAATAATACTTACACCAAATATGGTAGACAATAGCAACGACTATTTAGGTAGTTGTCACATGTCACGTCACACTCACCCTGTAGTATATAAAGGCAGCCTATGGTGCCCTAAATGACAATCGCTTTTGCCCTCTTAACTTCGTCTCAACTCGTTTACACTCTAACCTAAGGTGAGTCCAGTGGAGCTGGCCTCTGTGCCATGCACCGTTGCTCAACATTAGAGGCCGTGGATGGGCACCACCAGGCAGATGTAAACGTGAGCCTGTACGAAAACGATGGTGCTTCAACGATGGTAGCCTACAGTAGACGATGTAGTACCTGGTAGTAAATCATGCCATAGGTAGTTACGACAGTATACGACATCGTACATTAAAGGCTATGTAATTTGGCTGTGCACAATAGCGGATTTCCTTTTTTCCTGATGTCTTGTGGAGCCAACAGAGTCCACCAAAGCTGCTCCCATCCTGACTCCAATATCTCCAACCAGCAACCGCTTCACGCCACTGGCAGACTCTGCACAGAGCATATCCATATCACCCAGAATCCTTCACCATACAGAAGAACATCGCTCACACAATGTCACAATGCACGAAGAAGATAACTCCATGGAGCCATGAAGAAAAGTCTCCATCTGACGGTAAGTCCTATCCACGCAAATTGTGATACCTCCCTTTTTGCGCAAAACGCACAATCTCTCGATTTGCGCAATTCGACATGTCCCCGGTTTTTCACGTTTGACGGACTCCGGGTACATGTCATCCAAATCATTCCTGGTATCTTATTAAAATGTGCAAAAATGCAGACACCTTGTTTTGCGCATTCTGGTACAAGTACATTATGTTGGATATTTAGGTTTACCTTAGTAGAGACTATGGACATCCGCTTACATAATCACCCTAGTAAATTTTCGTATGCACTCCTTCGCACCTCAGTGACTTCCTATATCACTGAGGTGAGCTACACTATCCTTACCCTTCGTTACTACCTACTGATGTGCTGTAGACTCATAGCTCATTAGGTGGATAATCAACAGTGACTTCCTATATCACTGAGACTCATAGCTCATTAGGTTATGAGCCCCGCTCCCACACTCTAATACCGGAAGAATTCTCGGACAGAAGCATTACCTTACTATGGCAAAAGAAGACTACCTACAAGTCCCTACCCTCAATGTGGATGGTAGTAATTGGCTCTATTACAAGGCTCGAGTTGAGTGGGCTGTTGGCTCAAAAGGCCTAACAGATCACCTAAGTGTTGAGCAACGGTGCATGGCACAGAGGCCAGCTCCACTGGACTCACCTTAGGTTAGAGTTGTAACGAGTTGAGACGAGTTAAGAGAGGCAAAAGCGATTGTCATTTAGGGCGCCATAGGCTGCCTTTATATACTACAGGGTGAGTGTGATGTGACATGTGACAACTACCTAAATAGTCGTTGCTATTGTCTACCGTATTTGGTGTAAGTATTGTTCTACCTATGTAGTAACTACTTCACACGCTGCACTCAGTAGGCGCGTGTTCAACACTCCCCCTTGCTAAGTCGCTGGTTAAAGCGCGCAAGCATAGGATGGCGCTACAATTAAGTGCAGCCAGATTAGTCGTCAGCCTGATAGATTTCAAGCCCGAGTTGTGCCCTGAATTTCTCAAATTTGTCTCGACCCAAGTTCTTGGTGAACATGTCTGCAGGGTTTTCTGCACCATCGATGAAGAATAGGGTGACTTTACTGTCAGCCACAGCTTCGCGTACATAGTGGTAGCGAATGTCGATGTGCTTGGACCTTTTCTCGGTCACAGGGTTTGAAGCCATAAACAAGGCTCCCTGGTTGTCACCACAAATCGGAATGGGTTTTAGTTTATATCCCAATTCCTCGAGCAGGTTTTGAATCCAGATTACTTGGCGGCTACAATCACTGAGTGCCATGTACTCTGCTTCAGTGGACGACAGGGCTACTGTCTTTTGGGCATGTGATGTCCAACTGAAGATGCCATCGGCAAGTTTCAGGAAGAATCCTGTCTGCGATCAGCGAGTGGAAGGGTCGGAGGCCCAGTCTGAATCTGTACATGCAGTAATGCCTAGGCCAGAATCACCATTGAAAACAAGGGAATAATTTCTTGTCCCAAGAAGGTAGCGGCAGATATACAGCGCTTTGTCAAGGTGTTCCTTGGACAGATTCGCAGAGTGTCGCGATAGAGCCGTCACGGCATATGCAATGTCAGGACGGGTGCCTAACATGATGTAAAGCAGTGACCCAATCACTGTCTGGAAACGAGTTCTGAGCTCTGGGTCGGCAGGCTCGTCATTCGGTAGGGCATAGTACCCAGTGGGTAGTGGAGTCTTTGCCGGTTTGGCATTTTGGAGTCCACAGCGCTCAACAATTTTGTCGAGATAGGCACATTGATCAAGGTAGATCTTGCGGCCTTGGCGCTTAATGGACATCTGGAGGAACTCCTTAGGTTCTCCAAGATCTCTACATTCCCACTTGCACATAAACAGCGCTTTGACCTCATCGACTACAGCCTTGCTAGGGCCACAGAAGAGGGCGTCATCCACATATATAATGGCGACGACTGTGTTTTTCCTCTTGTAGAGGAAGAGTCCAGCATCAGACTTGAGGCGCTCAAAACCTAGTTCCTTGAGGGATTTATCTAGTGTTCGCCACCAGGCCAGGCCAGCCTGCTTCAGGCCATAGAGGGCATGCTTTAAGTGGAGCACTTTCTGCTCTTGCCCAGGCACTGCGAAGCCTTCAGGTTGCTCCATATAGATTTCTTCTTCAAGTTTGCCATATAGGTAGGCGCTCCTGACATCGAGAGCTGAGATGTACCAGTTTTCAAGCGCAGCAAGCGCGAACATTAGGCGCACGGTTTCATAGTGCACTACTGGTGAGAAGATTTGGTCAAAGTCTAAACCTTCGACCTGGGAGTAACCTTTGGCGACAAGCCTAGCTTTCTTCCAGCCATCGGACTTTACGTTGAATACCCAGCGGTTTTTGATCACCTTTCTCCCCCTTGGGCAGCTTATGAGGTCAAAGACCTTCCGCTTTCGGAGCATGTCAAGCTCCTCACGACATGCAGTTTGCCACTGCTGCTGCTCAGCCTTGGGCAGGCGAGCAATGTCGCGGTAAGACCATTCCCGCACATTAAGTTTGGGAGGCTCACTAGAGGGGACCGCTTTAGCGAGGAGGAAATTTGCCAGGTCTGCTCCCCCTTCCCAGCATATCCGCTCGACGTCATCCTCACTACTGGGGGACGGAGCAGGGGGTGGTTCTGGGAATCCTCCTGGTACAGGGCGAGATCCTGATGATTCGCCAACTGTTTCTCTCCATCGGCACTCATTTTCAATATCCCTGAACTGTTCGACGGGGTGGTGCCGTTCGCCATAGATATTGCCTGGGCGAACCGGAGGTCTGCGCTCCCTTTGGGGGTGCACTGGTGCTGGAGGTACAGGGGGCCTGCGCTCCTTACGAGGGCAGCGAGGTTCCTGGGGTGGTGGTGGGTTTCGAGCCGGAGAAGGTGTTCTCGGCGGCGGTGGAACAGGTTCCTGCTCCACTGGAGTCTCAGCGCACTGTCTACCCTGGGTGGGGCGCGAAGGACGAGGAGGGTCATCCTCAGGTGGTGCAGGGGCCTCATGAGTGGGCTCATGATCATCGCGGACTGGTTGTCTAACGCAAGATCTAGTCGAGGAGCAGCGAGGGAACGTGCTCTCATCGAAAGTTGCATGTGCCGCAGTGAATACGGCATTGGAGGGGCGCATGAATAAATAATTGCACTCATTCCCTGGAGCAACACCAATGTAGGTCATTAATTCAGACTTCGCAGCCATTTTGTTGGCGCGAGCCTCGGCAGGCAAATATACATATGTGCCGCATCCAAAGACACGAAGGTGATCGATGGATGGTTCCTCCCCATTAATCAACTGATAAGGGGTGCGCCAGTTAATACGGCGCATCGGTGACCTATTGTATACATGGGTCGCATGTGAGAAAGAGAACTCCCACCAGGAGTCAGGGAGGCAAGCCTCGATTCTCATAGACTCGGCCTTGTCCATGAGGGTGCGCATGATTCTCTCTGCGCGACCATTTTGCATAGGGGTGCAAGGCGCACTTTGGAATATACGAATTCCCTTCTCCTGTAAAACTCGATCGAAGGCTTCTGATTTATACTCTCCCCCTGCATCAGACATCCAGCCTTTGACGTAGGCACTGTATTGAACGCGGACCATCTGCAGAAAATTTTTGGTCGTGGAAATCGCAGCATCTTTGGTGCGCAGATTTACTGTCCATGCATGTGATGAATAGTCGTCTAAAAAGACAATCACATATTTAAATTTGCGATAAGACGCAATGGGGAAGGACTTCAGATCGGAGTGTATCAACTCGAACGGCTGCGAAGCTCTGCGCTCATTCGGTGGGAAGGCTCTGTTAGGCATCTTGCCCAGAGCACAACCAGGACATATCTCATCCTTGGTGGGTAACTCGATCTCAGGGAAATCCCTGGTATGTTTCTGCGCTTGGCGCAGGACGTCCTTAGAGGGGTGTCCCAGACGTCGATGCATAGTATCATAGGTTACCATGCAGAGTGTTGCTTCAGTCAGCACTGCAGGCGACTTCAGCACGAAAACGGTGTCCTTATTCTCCCTGGGGACACAGGTCAGGTATGCATTTCCATCAGGGCTATATATCGTTAGATGCGACGAGTTACCGCGCACGACAGCACCTTGTTTTAGGAGCACACCTAGTGAGATTAGCCGGCCCCGTAAATCCGGCATGTAGTAAATGGGATAGAGCCGCACAAGGTTACCTTGGCGCTCATCTGGTAGTCCTGAGTAAACGAGGACAGTTCCTCTCCCAGTCGCAACGGAGGCTCCATTCGCAGTCTGGATAGGGAGTTGTTGGTCCCCTTTGAGTGGCTCGTAATCAACGAAATCATCTAAGTTATTCGTGAAGTGGTTGGATGCACCAGAGTCGAGCACCCATTCGGGGTCGTCATGCTTACATTTACCCTTACAGTTCACACACATGGCAAAAGACAGCGCATGGACACAAGTAGCATTAAAAGAAACGGAATACATGCTGCTACTACTCGCTATATACCGCGCAGAATTGCAAGGGTAAGCAGAGTTAGTGTCTTGCTTAAGTGAACCGGAGGGGATGACTAACCTATCCATGGTCAGGTCGATGCCAGCCGCTGAAAGTATGAGAATATGGAGACCTGGGAATATACCTGAGTCTCCTAGAATGACAAGGGGGGTCTCAGTTCGACCCTAGGGGGCCAGAGTTGCTTGGCAGAGAGTCAGAGAGGAGAGAAAGAGACAGAAAACGCGCCCTGAAAGTCCCAAGAATGGCTGAGATAGCGTCTACTGACTGTCTGATAAGGGAGAAACAATATCTGGAGCCTCCGGGCTTGGATTTCCGTCTGGCTCTGTCTGTGTTAAAGCGGCTTCTGTTATTCCAAGTATGTACAGTACAAGGTAAGTACGAGTCTAGCTTACATAAGCCAAACTCGTCCAAACACTAAGTAAAAAGACAGAATAAAGGTATGAAAACAAAAACTAAGGTAAAAACAAAGAAATATAGGAATTACCATGGTGGGGAGGACTCTCTCCCTACACCGCTTCGGCTATGTCGGCATCAATATCCCCGTCGTAGATGGTACCGATGGAGACAGTGTCTTCAACATCGGGGGACGGGTTGCGCTCCTCAAGATGAGGGTGCTTGGACGGACCTGCCTCTGGGGCAGACTGGACGAATGGCGACGGGATGCAGGTATCTAAAATTTTGACCCTCTGAGGGGTCGGTTGAATGCCAATGCGGTGGGCCAGCTTGAAGGCTTTCACCATCTGGGGGAAGCCGGGAGGACCATACTGCGCTGCACCGACGGTGTGCGCAAGTTTCCTGGGGTCAGGGACTGGCTCAGGGCCAGTGGTCACTACCATGGAGGCCATGTGGGCCTCCTCGTCATCGTGTTGACGCTTCTTCCCTCCACGCTTACCACGCTTGTTCTTCTTCTTCCCCTTCTCCTGGTTCGGCGCATTGTTGCCGCCAGATCCAGAAGGCTTCTGCTGCTGCTGCTGCTGCTGCGAGAAGTGGGGGTCGCCTTGCTTGCGCTTGACAGCGCTAAGCTTGTTGGCGGAGGCGTGTGGCTTGCGATGGGAGTTCCTTTGCTCCCAACTTAGAGTGGTGGCACGTACGATGCCATCCGGTTTCAGGTCTTTGATGCTGTCAGCCTCGCTGCTGGCTTGGTTAAGCAGCTGAGCTACTACCTCCATAGTAGGAGGGAGCTTGGCGAGGACGATCATCGCCTGGACTGGGGCAGAAAGCTCGAAGCCGGCATCGGCGAGCTTAGCGAAGTGCGCCATGATCTTCGTCAGGGCAGGAGCGGGGTGCTGGTCACCAGGGACGTTAGTCTCGATGAGGGTCTTAAAGTCGGCATAGGCCGCAGCAATGCCGGGCTTGCCATACTCAGACTGAAGAGCGTCCCAAGTTGCCTTGGCAGTCGAGTGTGTCGACACCTGAATGCGCACAGGAGGCGCAAGGCGGAGACGGATGTTGCCCAAAGCTTGGGCGTTGGTATCGTCCCAGTTGCCGGCATCGTCATCGCTGTCAGGGCGAGTTTTGTTCAAAACCCACCACTGACCTTGAGACATCAAGAAGGCCTCCATTGCTGGAGACCAGTCTTGCCAGTTGGCACCGGTGAAGACGGGGACGAGGTTGGTCAATGCACTAGACATGGTATCTGCAAGCAAAGACGGAAGTCAGCACTGTGAGGTGCGACGACAAAAGATGAAAAGCTTGGCCCAGCGAACAAGACGTTCAGCTGTAGGCCATTGCCAATGAGCAGCCATGAAGGCGCTCAACGTTCTCAACGAGGCAGCCAGTGAAGGCGCCACTAAGGTGAGCCAGAGTGCTCCTCAACGCTGCCAAGAATGGCGCTGGAGAGGGCTGCTCATCGGGGCTCATAACCTGTTGAGCAACGGTGCATGGCACAGAGGCCAGCTCCACTGGACTCACCTTAGGTTAGAGTTGTAACGAGTTGAGACGAGTTAAGAGAGGCAAAAGCGATTGTCATTTAGGGCACCATAGGCTGCCTTTATATACTACAGGGTGAGTGTGACGTGACATGTGACAACTACCTAAATAGTCGTTGCTATTGTCTACCGTATTTGGTGTAAGTATTGTTCTACCTATGTAGTAACTACTTCACACGCTGCACTCAGTAGGCGCGTGTTCAACACTAAGTGGCTTGGATGCGAAGCCAGAGGATCCCTCGAAAGGGAAGGATTCCAGCTGGAAGCCCACAGCTGCTGAGCAAAAACTTGTCAGCGAGTACCCCGCCAAGTTTAAGGAATGGTCCAAAGACGATGGCGCTGTGAAACAGGTCATCGCAGCGTCACTCCCAGAATCTCTGTTCCTCCAAGTTCAGAAAGAAGAGACTGCGAAAAACATATGGGACACACTCACAAACCTCTTCCAGAATCGCTCTCGTGTTGTCGCAATTGACCTTCGCCGCAAGCTGCAGGAAACCTGCTGCAACGAGAAGGGGGACCTTCATGCTCACTTCGACAAACTGCGTTCGCTGCGCAAACAACTCGCTGCACTCGGACAGTCAATTGGTGATGAAGACTTCACAGCCATCATACTTAGCTCCCTCCCGACTTCATATGACTCCAACATTGCTGCGATGACATCCTCAGCTCTCGTCTCTCAGAAGGACCTTGAGTCTGACTTCATTATGAAGATTCTACTCGATGAGTACGATCGACGAAAGATCCACTCGAAGAAACTACCTCGGGCACCACTGAGGATGCAGCTTACTCAGCGAAGGACAAGAAGTCGACCACCTGTGAAAACTGCGGAAAGAAGGGCCATGCCAAGGACCAATGCTGGCAAGAGGGTGGTGGAAGAGCCGGAAAGGCTCCTAAGTGGTTCAAAGGGAAGAAGAAAGGTAGCGAGAAGGCCGCTACTGTGGCCGCAGCAGCGAGCACGCCTGCCCAGCCCAGCACAGACACTGAGCCCGATGGAGTCTGGCTCGCACAGGCAGATGTATTCCTTTTTTTTTGGTGGGGGGAAGGGGGTAAAGACATGAGGAGTAAAACGACAAACGAAGCTGTTACTGCTATGCGACATGGATATTACTCATTTCCTCAGATAGATCAACCACCTCCTTCCAATACTCCACGTCCGACGCCGACTCTTCGAAAGGAGGGGAACGAGAGGAGGAAGATGCATTTGACGTACTCTGGCTCAGAAAGCACGTGCCTGGGTTGGGCACACATTTAACCTCATTGCAGTAGTACGCATCCTTGTAACGTCGTAACGCTTCTTGGAATGTGGCGCATTTGAAATGGATGTTCTTGGAAACACCAAGAACCCTTGCAGCCGCATCATTCCTATGCAGTGATGTTTAGATCAGAGCAAGTATACGACAGTGGGAGAATACTCACCAGTTGTAGAAGATGCCCAGCTCTTGGCCGACAATGACCACGTAGAACTCATTAACAGGGATTGAAGGCAGTTCGATATCGTCAGGGTGAATGGGCTGTGCCGGACGATGCTTAGGCATGCGTGAAGATCTTGTTGGCGTCGTTGCAGTGGTACCGGTTTTGGGAGCGTTTCTGCTAGTGGGCACAGAAGGCCGCCCGGACACTGGTTGAGAAGATTTGGATGAGATATGACTGGGTGTCTGGGGCACTACTGCTCGAACATGAGTTGGAGTAGCCGATGAGTCAGATGACCGGTTTTGCCCGCTCACTGAGGATCGAGCTGGGAACGAGTCCTGGGTGCGGGGAGATGGGAGTAGTAGTGTGGGTTGTCATGGAGTGATCTCCATGATCTTGGTAGTACGTGTGCGAACCTTCGTAACCATAACATTAACTGTCTCTGTCCCAGAGGTGGTTGTAGTGGTGGTCGTAGTCTCCTCGATCGTCTCCGTCTCAACTGTCTTGGTGCTATGGGACAGCGCTCCTGCAGCTTCTAAGACCAATCAAATAACGTAGTATAGTACATGGTACTTGACTCACCACCGAGAGGCATATCAGCGTGATTCAAGATTGCACAAGCTTGCAATCGCAGATAAATTATTGGTACTACTTCCTGTATCACGTGCACGAATGAGGAATATGCACCGAGAGTCTGCCCCAAGCTAATAAAACGAGGATGCCCGTGGGCACCAGTCGTGCACAGACGAACCGAAGGGCCAAGCTCTCCACAAGTCGAGTCCTTGTTTCCCGCAAATTCTCTAGGGGTGTGGCTCGGACAGTCAACGAAATTCTTGGGCTGAACAAGATAGAAGCGAGGGCAACAGACGCGAGGGAATGCCAAAGGGCACGATTAGAAGGTGACTTCACTGTAACACTAGCACTAGACTCACTGATATCTCGAGACATATACAGCGATGATCCCCCAGGAACGATGCGCTCTTGAGGCACTTCACAAGGGACAAGAGGAATTCTTCCACGCAGAGACAGACGATGCGTATGATATCACTGGCATCTTGGATGGATCCAAAGTCATCGACCTTAGTCACAGCGGTGGTGAGCTCCGTGACCTCGTCAGGGACCTGTTTAAGGATGTGCAGAATATGTGAGTAGAATGCCATTTGAGACAGCGAGATTGATACCATACAATATCACAGAGGAAACGAGGGCTTACAAAAACGCCGCATGGATTATCGAACACGCCGAGACCGAGCACAGCGGCGGACAGATGCTTTTGCGAAGGAGATGCCAGAGTTAGTGCGGGCATATTTGGAATGGAGTGCGAGCTGTACTGGTAAGTACTGCAGCGAAACCAGTCGGTGCCTAGGAACACCCGGCCATCGACGGACTTGAATGACGGCCAAGTGCAGCTTTACGTGCTTGGTATCTTTTGTAGGTCCTTATTTACCCAATAAGCCCTCACGTTGAACCCTACCTAATTAGGTGCTGAGAAGCGCATTCTGCACGTTAGGACTGACTCGGATTCCTCGGTCTCATCTGCACTTGTTCACCAAGGAATTGTTCCGTGCGCTCCTTTGCGTCCTCATACTGCTGTCATGGTGGACGCCCTGGAGCTTTACTGTGTGGCTCGCAATCGCAGCCCCCATCTTTCCATACAGGCGTTCGTGAAGACTATATCAGATCTTCAAGGCGTATGTTTCATATGGTCTACTACTGGCATGCTTGTTCACATTGAATTAGGTTCAGTATCGCCCCTACTTAGCCCGATTATTTAGCATTGCTCTCGACGTTTACCTCCAAATGCGTTTAGTTGTCAATGATCTTGTCCTCAAGGCCCTTCATCGCAATACACCGGACTGGCGTCTCAAGAACGCTTGCCCCGCTTGCACGTACACTCTGGAGGACGAGCAAAATCTGAAGTTTAAATTGTTGTTTGCAATGGACGGAAACGATTCCCTCAAACACATCTCAAGGGCTGCAATCGGCGGCTATGAATCTACTGCGAAGGATGTTGGAGAGTGGTTCATAGGTGATGACCATTACCTGTCTCGGACATTCATCGACCAATTTGGAATGGGTTGTAGCGATGAATCTTTGATGGAGCCCACGGTGCATTCCTTTTGGATTTCCTTTACTATTGTTGTTCTACCGTCCCTAACCTACAGGCCGACAACGACAACCCATGCGCTGGAAGGTGGAAAAACATGAAAGAAGATGTTACTTCGAGAATGTGGGGTATATTCGACGAAGCCAGCATCTTCATGGCCGTCTGTCAGCATGGCTTCTCACTCGTGGTCATGGATATAGTGCGGAGCAGTGAACAGTGAGTGTCATATTTCATGCGACATACTGCTTTGCCTGACAGAAAATTAGGTCCAAGTACCCACTCGCTACCGTCTCCAAATTGTTAGACGCATTTGGAGACAGTCTCGCAGGTGGTTATGACATAGGCTGTAAGTTTGGAACTACTCTCAGTTGCAGCACGGTCGGACCAAGGGCGCGAGCGTTGAAATATACGTCGCTTGTGCCGGCATTCCATGGTTACGCCCATTGTCGTCTATGCCAGCTTCACTTCTTACTAAGCAAGATACGTTGATGGTATGGGGCTTGAAGATCTCGAAGGCTGCGAGCGCATGTTTTCAAAAACAAATGGGCTGGCATCAGCTGTATGTTATGCAAGTGCGTTTCATCGCCATCAAGCCATCGCGGTGTAGGGAGAGTAAACTCCCTACTAGGTGATTTCCATTATTTCTTTGTTTCTACTTTAGTTTTTGTTCTTTTATCTTTACTCTACCTTTTTACTTAGTATTTGTGCGAGTTTTGGCTTATGTAAGCCAGACTCGCACCTAGAGCATGTTGTACATACTTAGAAAAATAACAAGACGAGTTACCCTAGACGAAATAGGATGGAATTCGAAGGCCGGAAGCCTCGGATCATCATTTCTCCCTTATCAGAGTCCCTCTAGACGTTATCTCGAGTATCTTCTGGTTTTTTAGGGCGCATTTCTTGTCTTTTCCCCTACTCCCTGACTCTACCAGGCAACTCCAGCCCCCTTGGGTCGAACAAAGACCCTCTTTTCCAATGGGAGGCCTCTCAGGTATCTCCCCCCACTTTCCTTTCCCCAACCATTCATCTGGAGCCCACCGCGAGGGGGCTGTTTGCTTGGTAATCCCTCTCCTCCTCCTACCTTCGAGCTCGCGGACACGATATCTCAACAACCGACGCGCCTTACCTCTCGCTTTTCGAGACTCCGAATCTACTCGACGGGAGCTTTCGATCGACACCATTTTTGACGCGTTTGCCCCAGTGGTTCAGGAGGTATCGCTGTTTTTGTGGAGAAAGGACCTGTAGGACGAAATTGGGCATAACTCGGGATTGGGTGCGCCGATTCTCTCGTTTCCTTGATCTCCCAGCCGCCCTATACGTCCTCTACCACCTCCCGAGGTTTTGTGGAATTCCTCCCAGCGGTTGTTCACCAACGCGCCACTGTCCTCCCACCCCTGCCACAGCTTTGCTCCCTGGCACTTTCTGTCGCTTTTTTGTGCCCTCTGGAGTTGTAGGAAAGTATTCACAGTCACTGCTGAGTCAGTAGCGACCGCTTCGAGACCCTATTGAGACCCCATTCGAGACATTCGAGACGCTTTGAGACCCCTACCAGCCACTTCGAGACAGCTTCGAAATCCATCATAGATGCTTCGAGACTCTGATTAGACGCTTCGTATCACCTACTAGACGCTCCGAGATCCCCCGAGACGCTTCACAATTACTATCAGACGCTTTCGAGACTTTTGAGACACAAGACGCTTCGTTAGACGTGCAACTTCATTTATAGACGAATATAAGTCATTTTCCACTCATTATCTGCATGGTATTGGCAGTCCAGTGAGGCTGCACAGTCGAGAATAAGCTTCGAGTCACAACGGTGACTAGATTCAGTTTTTTGGTGGTCGAAACCACTTCAAGACGTATCGTACAAGTTCCCTGCACCCTCCTCTCCCCTTCGTGGTTTGTTGCCACCCCTCTCCAACTCCCTGTAGACATCCCAGGTCGCATCGAGGCAAAATCAAGACTCGGAAATACCCTTCGAGACCTCCCGCAGATGCTCGATTTGCTCGTTGGCCATTCCCTGTGCCTATTACATCCAATAATCAGGTTTAGTTGCGAAATATATTTTCATTTTACCTGCACAGCTACTACCACCTATGGAGAAGTATTCAAGAAGGTCGCGAGATGAGCTCGAGGATCGACCGGCATACGTAGGTTATATGCGAGTCTTGAGCAGCTCTCAGCCTCGTCTAGAGTCCCTCTCGAGAAGCTCGTCGTCTCATGAGGTTTGGTATGAACCCTCTGCAAGCTCTGAGAGACAGTCTCGAACTTTGAAGGACCCTTCGAGAGGTCCTACTCATGAGCGAGGTGAGAATTTACCCCGGCGCTTGCATTCTCCCTTGGACAGAAACCCTCGAGATGCCCCTGTGGAGTATTCTCGGTCTCGTTCTAGAAGATGCTCCCAGGGAAGCTCGAGCACGAAGCTTCTCCCTCGTCCCCCTTTCGAGGCATCCCCTCGAACTTCGAAGAATCCCCCTTCCACTTCTGAGCTCCCTTCGAACAGCTCGTTCCCTCTCCGAGTCACTAATGCAGGCTCGTGGCACCCTGAGGCACAACCAGCTAGTGTGACCACGCTCAGCAGGCTGGTGGCTCGCCTTCGAACTCGCTTCGTGGCTCGAGAGAAGATCGATGGTCACATTTGTACTCAGTGGATCGTTGGGATGGTATGGAGGATTGTTCCCCTCGTGCTCAGTTTTCTTCGAGCAAGCGTCGAGACCTCGGCTCGTCCTCAACCTCTCACCCTCATCCTCACGAACTCTCGAGTGCCTCTTCGAGGTATTCCGCTCTTCTCGAGGCTTCATCGAGGTATAGCCCACCTCTCGAGACCTCGTACAGACAGTCCTCGCACCTCCACCCTCCTTCGAAGACCTCATCAAGACACCCCTCGCATCTCGAGCGCCCCTCGAGACACTCATCGCACCCAGAGCCCCCTTCAAGGCACCCTTCACATTCCGAGACCCCCTCGAAGACTGCTTCGAGGCATTTGTCGCACCTCGAGCACCCCTCAGGTACTGTTGCCCAGCATCCTGAGCCCATATCGAAGAGTCCCCCTCGCCTCAAGACCCCCTCAAGACTCTGCCCGTGCTTCGAGGCATCTGAAGGTAGCTCGCCTCAGCCTCAAGAGGCCTCGACCTTGATGTCGAAGGCTACCCCTGCCCCTTCTGAGTCGCGTTCAAGAGCGTCAAGAGGTCTGCCACCCCATCGAGAGTGCAAAGGCTCAAGTGAGGCCCTCCCTGCGAGTCGAGGAGCTTTGAGGCACCAGATGCACCCTCGAAGGTTTAGTTTCTGTTTCTTCTGTGGTCGAGAAGGACACATTCGAGCTCGGTGCAGAACCTGCACTTCGTATCTGGCTGCAGGAAGGTGTCAGATAGCTGGAGGTCGAGTCGTGTTGCCTACAGGTGAGGAAATCCCTCGTGAGGCGCTCGGGCGCAGCATACAGGCTCGTTTGGACTTCTGGGCCCTTGCTCGAGGCCCAGGAGGTCTAGCTACCCAGGTACAGATGTCTCCTTCAAGTTCCCAGACCCCCACCCCTTCTCGAGCTCGCCCCAAGGCCATCGAGGGTCAGCTATCAGCTTCGAAAGCGACCCAACCCCCTTCGAGCCAACCCCTGGCCCCCTCTCGAGACCAACCCGAGACTGTCAAGGGTCGTATTATGAGTGTGAAGGTAACCCATCCCCCTCCGAGCACCTCCGAGCACCTCGAGTTCAATCGAGAGGTGAAACTCGCCTTCGAGACCCTGCGTGTCGCCATCGAAACCCTCCGAGTCGCCTTCGAAGCCCTTCGAGCTACCTTCGAGCAACATTTGAGACCCTTGGGATAGCTTCGAGGTGCCAGGAAACCACTTCCCCTCCTTCAGCTCACTTCGAACCCCCCTTCGAGCCCCCTCGAGCACTTCGAGGCCCCCTTCCACATATGGCAGTCACAAGTAGTCACAACAAATGAGTAGCCCGCACGCCTAAATGCCATCACCTATGTACAGCCCGAGGCGGGCCCATCTAAATTTATATAATGTGACACATGAGTGGGCCCGAGTGTGAAGAGTGGTAGTAGCATATGAGTGGGCCCGCAACGGGAATGTGGAATAAATGCCACCACTTGTGAATGGGCCCGAGATTGGGGGTATACTGGAACATAAGGACGGGCCCGTCATCAAGGGAAGGAGTGAATGAGTACGCCACAAGGGGGGGCCCTGCTGCGATATACTGCGCCATGACATAACATATGGACGGGCCTGTCCATGAGATGAAATTGGACGCTTCAGCTCATGGACGGGCCCTCCCACGATATGGTGCCCAATGACACAACACATGGACGGGCCTGTCCATGAGATGAGATTGGACTGCGAAACTCATGGATGGGCCCTGCCGCGATATGGTGCCCAATGACACAACACATGGACGGGCCCGTCCATGAGATGAGATTGGACTGCGCAACTCATGGACGGGCCCTCCTGCGATACGGTGCCCAATGACACAACACATGGATGGGCCTGTCCATGAGATGATGCCGGACTGCGCAACTCATGGACGGGCCCTCCCACGATATGGTGCCCCATGGCACAACACATGGACGGGCCGCGCCATGATATACTGGCCCATGACACAACTCATGGACGGGCCTGTCCATGAGATGAGATTGGACGCTTCAACTCATGGACAGGCCCTCCCGCAATATACTGCCCGATGATGGGGCATAACTCACGAGGCTGCGATATAATGATGAATAGCGCAACCCATGGACGGGCCTGTCAGACAGGAACATTAGGACGCCACAACTCTTGAACAAGCCCTCCCGTGTTGAAGCAACTCATAGACAGGCTCGTACATGTCGGAAGTTAGGACAACAGAACTCTTGGACAGGCCCACCTGAGAGGTAATGCAAGGCGGACAGCAATTAATAAGTCAGTATAACCCATCACAGGCGTGTCGAGCAGATGAGACAAGATAATTGCATTATTTGACGGCCTCAGTGTTGGCTTGATATGATGAAGTAAAAATCACAGATTGCCCGTCCAACATTCTCGGACAAGATAATGCAATTTCGGCACTTCAGTCAACCCCCTACGGGGACCTATTAGGTTCATATATTCTTATAGATGTTATGACCTAATAGGTATCAACTGGTTGGGAATCCCCAACCTCTGGAGATTCTCCACATCATGGCTGGGGAATCTCCAGGCCTGCCATTTGACAGGTGTTGGAGAATGTTGGAGAAATACATTTCCCCCCAGTAAATACACTTTTGGTGTCAATATACTGGGGTGGCTGGGGTCCAGACAGGATTTTCCCCAACAAATAACCTGCATATTCTGGGCTTTTCCCAAGGTAAATAGACCCCCTTGCTGAGCTAAATTGGGCATTCTCCATGCTAAATTGACCTGGAACAAGTGGTAGCTGGGTCTTCTCCAGCCTGAATTGACCCCCTTGCTGAGCTAAATTGGGCATTCTCCATGCTAAATTGACCTGGAACAAGTGGTAGCTGGGTCTTCTCCAGCCTGAATTGACCCCCTTGCTGAGCTAAATTGGGCATTCTCCATGCTAATTGACCTGGAACAAGTTGTAGCTGGGTCTTCTCCAGCCTGAATTGACCCACTTCTCAGCCCCACCCTGGACATTCTCCATGCCAAATTGACCTGGAACAAGTGGTAGCTGGGTCTTCTCCAGCCTGAATTGACCCACTTCTCAGCCCAATCCTGGGCATTCTGCATGCTCATTTGACCTATCTAGGGTGGCATTGGGGATTCTCCAGCATAAATTGACCCATTTTTAGGGCTAAACCCAAGTGAAATTGACCTTCCCTGATGACAACTGGGTTTTCTCCAGGGTAAATGTGGGCACTCCCAAGCTAAATTGACCTACCCCCTTGGTCAGGAGAGTGGAAGGATCAAAAATAGTGAAGCTGAATGGCTCCTTGTTGGCCAATTGGTGGGAGTGGCAAGCAAGGCTGATGAATCCAAAGTCCTTGGTCTATGAAAGGGGTTTGGTCTATTTCTTCCAGCCTAAAGCAATCATCTGTAGTGTCCATAGGAAACCACTTTACCCAGGTCACAGGGTGGTGAGTGGATGCTTCCAATGAAGTATAAACAATGCAGCTTGGGCACTGTACTGGGTGACAATGAGGATCTGTCTCATTCAAGCAATGCTTTCCTGTCTGCAATGCCACACCTTCAACATCTACTTCTTTGCTGCACTCAGATGCTGGCAATGACCTCATCACTCCCACCATGCCAATTTCCAGCACAATGCTGTACCAGATCCATTGGAGACTTGCTAAAGGGGCATGGAGATTCCCCATGTGAGGTTGGAGATTCTCCAAGGGGGGACGGAGATTCCCCATGCCATGCTGGAGATTCTCCAAGGGGGGATGGAGATTCCCAAACTATCTGTAAAATAAAAGGCAGTGATACATAGTACTCTATGTAGTATGGGTAGCACTGGTAGCACCTGTGGGCTTTCCCCCCTTATGTAGTACAATATAGGAAGAAGCAGGTCTGTCACCATACTATGTCAAATGATGTAGTAAAGGCTTACAAAAGGAGCCACAATTTAACCACACTATGTAGCATGATGTAGACAACATCATCATTAATCATATTCATAGTTCTATGAACAAAACAACTACTATGACAAGAATGAAATCCAGTTTCCATCAGGCCCCTTACAACCAATCCCAAGTCCATAGCATGAGTCACTGTGATGATAGAGTGATTGACCAACTAGCAGCACCATTCACATTGTGACCACCAGAAGCATGAACTTGGAGCAAATGAGAGCTTCCATTGGTAATAGAAAGAGGAGTGGCATGCACTGATCTCATTGCTGAAAAACTCTGAAGAGCCCCTGCAGGAGAACTCCTGCAAGATGGGGGTGCTGGACCAACTGATTCAAGGGTCATCTGTGGATGCTGGTTGACGAACAGCATGGATGTTCTGGAAACTACAGTAGACAATCTGGCACCAAAATCCAGAGGTGATGATGCCAGGGGAACATGGAGATTCCCCATGCCATTCCGGAGATTTTCCAAGGGGGGATGGAGATTCTCCAAGGGGGGTGGAGATTCCCCAAGGGGGGGTGGAGATTCTCCAAGGGGGGATGGAGATTCCCCATGCCATTCTGGAGATTCCCCAAGGGCGGATGGAGATTCCCCATGTGAGGTTGGAGATTCCCCATGTGAGGTTGGAGATTCCCCATGGGGGGGTGGAGATTCTCCAAGGGGGGGGTGGAGATTCCCCATGTGAGATTGGAGATTCCCCATGTGAGGTTGGAGATTCTCCAAGGGGGGTGGAGATTCCCCAAGGGGGGTGGAGATTCTCCAAGGGGGGATGGAGATTCCCCATGTGAGGTTGGAGATTCCCCATGGGGGGGTGGAGATTCTCCAAGGGGGGATGGAGATTCTCCAAGGGGGCATGGAGATTCCCCATGTGAGGTTGGAGATTCTCCAAGGGGGGATGGAGATTCCCCATGCCATTCTGGAGATTCCCCAAGGGGGGATGGAGATTCCCCATGCCATTCTGGAGATTCCCCAAGGGGGGATGGAGATTCCCCATGCCATTCTGGAGATTCCCCAAGGGCGGATGGAGATTCCCCATGTGAGATTGGAGATTCCCCATGTGAGGTTGGAGATTCCCCATGCCATTCTGGAGATTCCCCAAGGGGGGATGGAGATTCCCCATGTGAGGTTGGAGATTCTCCAAGGGGGGATGGAGATTCCCCATGCCATGCTGGAGATTCTCCAGGGGGGGACGGAGATTCCCCAACTATCTGTAAAAAAAAAGGCAGTGATACATAGTACTCTATGTAGTATGGGTAGCACTGGTAGCACCTGTAGGCTTTCCCCCCTTATGTAGTACAATATAGGAAGAAGCAGGTCTGTCACCATACTATGTCAAATGATGTAGTAAAGGCTTACAAAAGGAGCCACAATTTAACCACACTATGTAGCATGATGTAGACAACATCATCATTAATCATATTCATAGTTCTATGAACAAAACAACTACTATGACAAGAATGAAATCCAGTTTCCATCAGGCCCCTTACAACCAATCCCAAGTCCATAGCATGAGTCACTGTGATGATAGAGTGATTGACCAACTAGCAGCACCATTCACATTGTGACCACCAGAAGCATGAACTTGGAGCAAATGAGAGCTTCCATTGGTAATAGAAAGAGGAGTGGCATGCACTGATCTCATTGCTGAAAAACTCTGAAGAGCCCCTGCAGGAGAACTCCTGCAAGATGGGGGTGCTGGACCAACTGATTCAAGGGTCATCTGTAGATGCTGGTTGATGAGCAGCATGGATGTTGGAAATTACACTAGACAATCTGGCACCAAGATCCAGAGGTGATGATGTAAGTCAAACTGTCTGACAGTGCTGTGTGAGGCAAGGCCTTCTGGAATGTGAGGATTGCCAGTAAACTGTGGCCACTCAGACAGCTTGTTGTGGCCTGTGAATGAATTGTGTGGGGAAGTTTGTGGACCAGTGGCAAGATCCAAGGCAACAGATGAAGTTGATATCAGTAGCTGCATCATGGCAAAAAAAGCATTCTGCACCCAACTGTGATCACAGCCACATCCTCACAATGTCACCAGACACCAGTCAGCTGGAAGTGGAGCAACAATATCCCTGGTAAAAAAAGTGCTTCACTACAGTTGGCAAAGGATGTGATATCAACATTCAGGTACGGATTCTTAGTGGAGATTCCCCACAGGGGCATGGAGATTCCCCACAGGGGCATGGAGATTCCCCATGTGAGGTTGGAGATTCCCCATGGGGGGGTGGAGATTCTCCAAGGGGGGATGGAGAATCCCCAAGGGGGGATGGGGATTCTCCAAGGGGACATGGAGAATCCCCAAGGGGGGATGGGGATTCTCCAAGGAGGGATGGAGATTCCCCATGCCATGCTGGAGATTCCCCAAGGGGGGATGGAGATTCTCCATATCATGCTGGAGATTCCCCATACCATGCTGGCGATTCCCCAAGGGGACATGGAGATTCTCCATGCCATTCTGGAGATTCCCCAAGGGGGGATGGAGATTCTCCATGCCATTCAGGAGATTCCCCAAAGGGGATGGAGAATCCCCAAGGGGGGATGGGGATTCTCCAAGAAGGGATGGAGATTCTCCATATCATGTTGGAGATTCCCCATACCATGCTGGTGATTCCCCAAGGGGACATGGAGATTCTCCATGCCATTCAGGAGATTCCCCAAAGGGGATGGAGAATCCCCAAGGGGGGATGGGGATTCTCCAAGGAGGGATGGAGATTCCCCATGCCATTCTGGAGATTCCCCAAGGGGGGATGGAGATTCTCCATATCATGTTGGAGATTCCCCATACCATGCTGGCGATTCCCCAAGGGGACATGGAGATTTCCCAACATGTCATGCTGGAACCTCTCCAGGGGAACATGGGGATTCCCCAAGGGGCATTGGTGATTTCCCCATGTGGGCATTGGTGATTTCCCCATGTGGGCACTGGTGATTCCCCTAGGGGGGTTGGAGATTCTCTGGAGGGCATGGAGATTCTCCCTGTGCATTTGGAGATTCTCCATGGGAGGTTGGAGATTCCCCAAGGTGGGTTGGAGATCCTCCAGGGGTGTGTGGAGATAGTCAGGTTGAGATTTCCAGAGGGCTATGGAAATTTTCCAACATTGGAGATACAAGTCAATGCCTCATATCATGTGGCATCCACATCCAAACAGGATGCAAGTTAGAGCCTCATTTCTTGTGGCATCCATGTCCAATCTGGATGTAAGGTAGAGCCTCATATCATGTGGCATCCATGTTCAATCTGGACATAACCTGCAGCCTCATATCATGTGGCATTCATGTCCAAAAGACATACTAAGAATGTGACAAATATTGTCTTATTCATAGCTAAACTACTGCCAACATTTTAGCTAAGAGAGTAAGCTAAACCCGTGCCAAACAGGGTAAAGAGTAGGGACCATCTCAAAGGAAATAGGGTTGGTTGAGCAACCTGGGTATTATGTCTCACAGGCTATACAGCTGCTCGACACAGAAGGAGTGTATACGAGTTGAGTCAGTAACAGGTCCTTAGCTTAATTGACAAAAGTATTGTGTATTATGCTGGCCAAGGGATAAACGGGAAGCAAGAAAGAGGACAGGGTATCATCAAGAAACACTGTGTCCGTGTATCGTCAGTGATGATGGGGGTTAACAAAGTGTATGTCATAACGTACCTCAGTAGCGGATGTGATGCTTGTAGGGATAGTCGTCTTCATCAGACGGGTAGTGGTGACGCCTCTTACGAGGTGGGCTGCAATAGACATACTCCACCACGCTGCATTATATTAGCTACAACGTAGGATGGTCATAGCGACAACATACCTGTGGTGGGTCCTTCTCTCCGGAACCTGGGCGCCGGTTTCACTTACATCCTCCCGATACTCCCTGTGGCGCTTTTGCGGCTGACGATGGTAATGGTGGCGGGAGCGTGGCACTGGAGAGCGGCTACGGGAGGTAGGATATCTTGGGCGATGTGTTACTGAAGATAAGTGACGTGTATCTTGCGGAGAGGACTGGGGGGAGTCTTCAGGAGGTGGTGAGGAGGGAGGGAGAGGCGAGTTGTGGGATACCGAAGTGGGATGGCCAGTACGGCGGCCCCGTAATGGTGCACGCCCCCGTGCTGGTAATTGCTGCAATACCTCGGCTGGGGGTGACGATGGAGTGGGAGTTGGGGTGGACACTCTTTCATCATTTGTATCCTCACGGCGCATACCTCTGGGGACCACTTTAAGAAATGCCTGCGAGTCGGAGAGAAGGCGAAGGGGTTGACCAAGGGTATCAATCACCAATGGAATGTCGAAGGCACCTGGGTCCATCACACGTACCAGTGCAAGCTGGTCTGAGCACTGTGTTAGCCAACCAGCATAGTCATGCGACATCAATACCACTCACCAGTGGTCCATGGCTTGAGACGAAATGACGACGCAGGCTCCGGGACAATGTAATCACCACGGTCATCTTCACCCTCAACCGCAGCCTCTACATGGTAATCATTACCCATTTGCTCTTTCAGGAATGGGACAGTGAGCGCACGAAGCTCATCAGCGGTGAGGCGTTTAACATTGAAGTTCTGATTAATAGCAGGAACCCCGGCTGGCCAGTCAACAATCGTGTGCTTGTGGGCAAAAAGCAGATCCAATAGGGTCTTCCACGGAACATTCCTCTGTCCACGTGTGATTTCAACTTCATCTGCAAAGACTCTGGGTAAAGAGACTAATTAGAAAAACTTGAATAGACTTACGGAGTTTGTGCATGACTACCAAAGGTAAGACTCGCCGATTCCTATCACGTGTGGATTCCTGGGGTTTGAGTGCAAGAACATGGTCGTACGGAACGCCTGATAGCATTGCAAAAGTGGGAAGGGGAATAGTAGCGGTAGAGTCGAGAATTTTATATCTAGAGGAGGTCATCGGTGTGCACCCCACCCACAGTAATCATACTCACTTGATAATGGTAGCGAGATAATCTAACAATCTCGCGACATCTGTCTGCCTCTCGGCCGCAAGTTGCGTGCAGAGTGAAGAGCCCGAAAAAATACCTTGAGCTTGGCGTGCAGCTTCGTCATTTCCACTATAAATGACACATCCAAAGACGTGAATATTCTCCACATTGCACCAGGTTTGTGCCTGCCATCCATGGATGTAGTTAACAAATAATTGACGAAGGGAGGATCACATACAGCTTGTGTGAAGGAGTCTCTACAAGTCATCACCCGACCAACCATTGCCTTCGAGCTGACATCCTTCGTGCCGCTGACACTCTCGCTCCAGAACTTGCGAATTTCTACCCACAGGTCGGGGAATTCTTCTTCGTCCTTGTGAGTCTCATAGTGCCTCATTTGGCGGCAGTAATAGTCTTTCATGTTCTCTAAGACCGAGTCAGGACCTAGCAGAACCCCTTCAAAAACATGAAGTTGCTTACCGTCAGATGTTTTAGGGTTGGTACCCGCATACCAAGCCTGATGCATGTTCCAAACCGACTCTGCCCGTGTCGCCCTCGTCGTCAGCCCAGCAGCAGCCATAATGGATGCCAGAGTCTTGCCATATTCGTCTGCAATGGCTTGGGCCTCCTTAGCGGTGCGCATGCCCAGTTCCTGGGCCTTCTTTATGGCTGCTAAGGGCAGTCTACCACGTTTGTGAGCATACAATTTACTCTCCGTACCCGGTCCATCTTCTTGGCCCAAGTCAGGAACTTCCCTGGCCTTAGTACGGACATGATCAGATTTCCTCTTGGGCTTCCTATATTGATCAGAGTCTTCGACATCCATAGTATCCTCAGAGGATGTAGGATATTCAAGAGGAGGGGAAGGGTGAGTGTCGATGTCATAGTTTCCAGCACGGATTTCTCTCGCAGTCTGCTCGCATTTAAGTCTGCGCCTCTCAGTAACGGACCAGTCACTGTCACTCGATTCATCAGTAGCACTAACTAAAGTGAATGTACGGGTTAGAGATATGTCACAAAGATTAGATGAATTTAAACAACACACCTGCACACTCGTCTGCAGCATCGCCAGCATGATTGCCCTCTTCCTGGTCAGGGTCATCTGCATGTTCACTCTGCATAACACTTTCCACCACCTGTTCATCTTCTTCACTCTGCGCAGACCCATCATTGGACGCTTTCCCTGAAGGGAAATTGGGAGAGGCTGCCAGTGGTGACCTTGAGAAGGAGTATGATTGCATGGGATACATACTTACATTCATGGTTGTCGTCGTCATCGGATGGGTGAGCGTCCGAAGACGTATCAAAGGGAGCAGCTAGTAGGACCATTGAGAGGAAATAACACCAGATAGAATGGACACTTACATTGTTTGCGACCATCCTCTTCGTCTATATCCTTTATAGTTATATCGCCCTTACGCAGCAGCTCGAGAGCTGTACGGTTATCTAATTTTGTGCCGTCCTTGAGCACCACTACCTTGGTGCGAAAGGAGTTGAGGTACTCTTCTTCACGTTCTTCTTCAGTTAAACCTTGCAAGGAACGCCGTGGGCGAGGCTTGATAATGGAAGTTCGAGCAACCGAGATAGATTGATCATTCTTCAACAAGGGTCAGCGAGCCGAAAAAAAAGGAAGGCTTGTTTTTAACCTCAGGAGCGGTACCATGGCTTCCAGTTTCCACTGCTAAGGAAGGCTCAGAACATACAAGGGAGACTCGGTGAATAGGGGGATGTACCGGGTTGGTTTGCGGGACAGCGTGCTTTTGCGCTATGGCTGGATTGGGTTTTTCTCGGTGATGGCAAGGTGGCCCCGATCCTCTTCGACCTCCTAACGCCAACGGGGGGACCAATCTTCGCGGGGGGATTAGAGGGGGATTTCCGCCGGGGCATAACTCCACTGTAGACACACAGTCACGCAGTGGGGTGCTTCTTTGGGAACACGCAGTTACCCAGTTCCTTGCTGATACGAAATCAAGCGGGAACGAAAAGGAAAAAAAAAGCGAAGGGCAAGCGCTAGGATTCCGAAGGACGAGGGTTAGCGGTCTATTCATTTTTCAGTCAACAGGCTTACGCACATAATCTACACTTGCTTGAAACGAAGAGCGACGATGGGAGGTTTAGCAAATGACAGAAACGGGGGAGATGATAAAAGCTGGTTAGTGGGCAATCATGATTTCGGCCAGGATGTTCACGCACCGAGTTCTCACTAGAAATGAAGGGCAACAGTGGGAGGATCAAGGAGTGACTGGAGTAGAAAGAGACGAGAGGACGAAAGTTGGTTGGTGGCCTATTTATATTTTCTGCTAACAAGGTTACTCACCTTATTTGTACTGGCTCCGCCTGCTTGTTCCTAAGCGCCTCGCGGACAAAAAGCTCACGGCGATTGAGAACAGTGACTAGTTAAATGCAGTCGGCTGCACAGAGTTCAGTTACCATTGTTTCGGGACAGGGAAAGGGGTCAGTCAAGAATACGACAGCAGAAAAACTGATCAGTACGTGGATAGTAAGGTTCAGGGAAACGGTGAAGGAAAAGAAGATAGAATAGAGTAGGGGTAGGGTAGACCTGATAGGCCTGCAGATAGTCCTGGGGACTCTGTCTGGAAAAGAGGACTGTAGAGAAAAAGAAACTGAAAAGACACTGTAGACACTTAGCTGTACTCTGACTGAAAACTCTCCAATCCCACTACCCTGGGACTCCCCTAGGGCTGTCCTGTCCTCACACTCAAGGATAGCAGCAGAAGAAGACTGCCACAGGCTGGTCTCACCAGCCTGTGCTCTCCAGTCTCTATAGTGGTGATTGATTTCTAACTAATACAAACTCGAGTCCCAGTTCCAACTTCGCTTACTAAGCAGCCACTCGCCTCGCAGCTAAGTCCCAATCCCAAGTACAAAATGGGGATCTAGCCCCTTAGAAAAGCCAAACCAGCCTCAACCACTCCATACCTAGTCCATATCCTAGTAGGGAGCTTGCCTTCCCTACATCCAAGGGGGTCTTCGAATCTTGACTGTCCTCAGTCACTTCCCATACCAGAGACTTGGGTAGAGGGGAAGGAAGGGGGAGGACAGGGCCTCGCAACTTATCCAGCATCCAGTCGAGGGCTCAGAAGGTGGCTCGAAGCCAAATCGAAGGGGTCGAGGGGCTCGAGTGGGCAGGGCCACTGTCGACGAGCTGGAACAGAGGCTTGAAGCCTGTACGAGATGGCCAAGGGCCTCGAGTCTCGATATGTACCTAAAAACGAAACTATCAGAGTTGTATATGTAGAGTTCGTGCACTCGAGGTGCCTTCAGTAGCTCGAACTCGTCCTTTAGACAGTCGACTACGAGCAAAAATATATATAACATAAAATAGAAGCAAACCTATCCCCTTCTTCGAAGGGGGAAACAAGGGTAGTAAGTCGTCATGGTGGCCCCACTTGGCTGGGGCACCCTCGAGGGTTACTTCGAAGCTTCGAATCAAATACTGTGAAATTAGTCAGTAGGATATATACCTCTAGCACCCTTGGTGTGCTCTCGTCCTTGTAAGACCCTTGAGGCCAGTTAGCAGCATGTACGAACTAATGTATGTACTAAAATGAAAATAAATTTGGAAAAGCGCACTGGGTCCCCATTATGTAGCTCTGCTTCGGTCCCTGCTTCGAATCAGGTAGCTGATGCTGTCAGGACAGTGCTCGAGGGGTTACTCGAGGCTGCCTGGCTCCTCGATAGTGTGCTCGAGCCTTGGGCTCGCAACTGAGGGCTTCTCTCGAAATTCTATACCTTGTGTCTGCCGACCTTCGAAGGGGTTCGTCGACCTTTGATTATCCTTGTTACAAGTAGTAGTGAGTAAAACGAAACAAAATAGAAACCGAAAACTTGGGCCTTCGAGCTCGAAAGGCGAGCTCATGTCTGTATATACCGAGGGGCTTGCTTCGGCACTTCCTCACTCTCTTTCGAGGTCCTAGATGCTCGTAGATACTCGCTGTGGGCTCGCGAAGACTTGTGGCCCTCATGCATTCATTCCGAGGCTTCGATTTGCTGCTTCGAACCGACACTAGGCCATAGGGCCCTCATACTGTACCTGGGTATCCCCCTTCGAAAGTACAACCTGGGGGGGGGAGGGCGCCCTTGTCCTTCTCGCATCCTCGCCCTACCGCTCGATGACCAACTGAACATGTCGCCCTCGAGCGAGAGCAAGGGTCCAATGGGACAGGGCTGGGTTGCCAGATCGAAGGAGAGGTCTCGAAAGCCGCTCACCACTCCAGAGAGTGTCTTCTAGAAAGACCGAGAGCACCCTCCAGAGTAAACCTGTAAACAGACTACCATAAGTAACATATTCACGAAAGAAACTAAATACTTGAGCCTTCGAGCTCGATGCTCGATTTCGAGGGTCAAACTGCCTGTGAAGACCTGCAACTGAGCCTCGAGGGGGTCTCGTGCTCGCTGCTCTCCTCGAAGATCTTCAGAACCTCTAAACCGATGTACCAATGAGTAAAAACATGTAAGAGAAACATAAAAACACGAGGGGAATGCTCGGGTCTTGCCCCGAGTGCCAGGTGGGGCCCTGGGCTTCGCTTCGGCTCGATCCCCAGCCTCGTAGCCTCGAATACTTGATGTAGCACTCCATATAGCCTAGGATAGAGGAACCATAAGTCGACTGAACACAAACAAGATGGGGAATATGTGTGAACAGGCCCATGGTTCGAGCGAGGGCCTTCTCGCAGCATTCGAGCTTCGCCTTCGAAGCAGGGAGGTGCCTGCTTCCTCATACTCAGTATCCCTGGTGTCCTGGCTCTTGAGGCGGCCTTCTTGGTCGGTTTTCGAGTGCTGAAAGTCGCCATAGACTCAAGAGTAGTGCTCCACCCACCAGTGTGGGGAGCCTTGACCTGTAGCATCAGTATTTCACCATCAGAACACTGTACCTTTCCTCCATGTACTTCATAGCCTTGCAATGGATAGTTCTCGGACTCGTAGGATGAACTGGCATAAATTTTCATTGCAGTATTGTCATGGTTGTGGAATGCGAGTGGACGCGTGGCCTTGACACGTAGCAATGTGGCGCGAACTTGATTAGTCAGCTGACTAATCTCGCCCGGACTTGTAGCGCCAGTCTCTACACCGAGACTTCGAGTCCATCCCTGCCACCAATATATCAGTAAACTTGCCAAATTGCTCGACCTACCACTGCAGTGAGCTATCCAAAGCCCTGGTAAGAGCTCCTTGATCCTCCGAGTGACTGTTTTTAGGGTTTTTCTTCGACTTTTCACTTCTGGTGGCTTCCTTCGAGCCACTACCTTCAATCTCGCTTCAATCTCGGTGTCGGACTCGATTTCTTCGACTTCAACGCTTCCAGATTGCTCTGGGACCTCGCATAGGTCACCTCTAGGCTCTGTTACCAGCTTCAGTACTTCGAGGGCATGTGCTTCTGCCTTGATGGGTCGCTCATTCACTCTTAGCTTGTCTTCGGCATGTCGGCGCTCGATGGAAGGGTTCTGAGGGGGAATATCAGTACAGGGTGACGAAGAAGGATGGAGATACTTGGGTTGGGAAACCAGTGAGTCTCCCAAGGCTTCTGTTACTTCAAGCTCGACTGATGCCTTCACTGCCAGTGGTTTTTCTTCGCTTTTCTCCTCTAGATTCCCTCGTAGACATTCTCCCTGTAGCTCTGCTGTTAGTGACTCCTTGGCAATATACGAAGTGACCTGTATTTGATCGAAGCTGGACTCGCATCGACCTTCAACAAGGGCCAAGCTGCTTGGCTCTGCCACAGCTACCTCGATACCATCTACCTCGACAGCCTGACTTCTCGAGCCAACTCCTGGCACTTTCGAGGGCTTCGAAGAGTCCTGTAAATTGTGAGTAAGTGACTGAATTTCGAGCGAAGTGGAACTTGGGGGTTGTGAGGCTTTCGAGCCTAGCCTCGCACTCTCGCTGCATTTCTCCAGCCCTCGACATTGCTCCTCGGTCCACACAGCTCTTAACTCTCGCATCTCAGCTTTGCACTGAGCCTCTCGAGCGCTCCACTGATCTCTTGCAAAGTGCGCTTCCCTCAACTCGAAGCGGTATCCTTCTTCAAGCAACATTTCAGCCTCTCGAGTGACCTGGCATGTGGGCCATGGGTCGTCTGCATAGCGCCTTCGATCATTCCACTCCAGCCTTTGAAGAATCCCACGTCGAAACCCTCGATCAAAGCCTTCGAGGTAAAGGTCGTCCTTCTCCATGCTCGAAAGTTGGTTTGTGACTCGAAGATGTGTTGCAACCTTGGTAAAGCATAACCGGTAATCGAGCAGGGCCTCGAATGAATCAATCTTGACCTTCTTTTGCTCGTCCACTAGGTCGTAGAGGTCGTACTTCGAATACCGAGCTGGAGGCGACCTAAACTGCAAGTAAAGTCGAGATGCATCAGTAACGAAATCAGCCCAGTCTCTTTCAGCATGGAGTAAGCTTCTCCATCTCTCGAACTTGTCAATGCCAAGGTACCAGATGGCCCATCGAGCCCAGTCGCGATCTTCGAAGCAGCTGGCCTGCATGCAGAGGCCTCGAACATCCTCAAGATACCATAATAAGTCATCTGGATGCCCCGAGAACCTTGGGGCATCTCCGTCTTGCCTCCGAGGCATTCCATCGAGGGGCCGAGGTGAGTTTCGCAACCATTCCACCACGAGCTCGCTCTCGAGGCTCGAACTCGACCTTCGAACCGGATTTTCGTGCCTCGACTGACTCTCGTACCTTCCGTAGTCCCTGTAGTAATGCATAGTAAGTAAATTAAACAAAGAAAAATGACGTAGCTAGTCCGGAAAATTGGTTCTTGCGACCCGGCTTCTCTCGTCTTGCCTCGAGGGTCACCTCTGTGCCTCGAAATCACCTAAAACTCGTACCTGAAGCTTCTAATGCGTAGATTAACTTCTAAAATTGAGATTATGGATACTTAGCTTGGTATCCAGTCACTCCAAACTGTCAGTAGAGATGTCCTCTTCACCAAAGACCAAAGTCCCCTCCAGGTGGGCTCCAGATGAAGGAAAAGAAGATAGAATAGAGTAGGGGTAGGGTAGACCTGATAGGCCTGCAGATAGTCCTGGGGACTCTGTCTGGAAAAGAGGACTGTAGAGAAAAAGAAACTGAAAAGACACTGTAGACACTTAGCTGTACTCTGACTGAAAACTCTCCAATCCCACTACCCTGGGACTCCCCTAGGGCTGTCCTGTCCTCACACTCAAGGATAGCAGCAGAAGAAGACTGCCACAGGCTGGTCTCACCAGCCTGTGCTCTCCAGTCTCTATAGTGGTGATTGATTTCTAACTAATACAAACTCGAGTCCCAGTTCCAACTTCGCTTACTAAGCAGCCACTCGCCTCGCAGCTAAGTCCCAATCCCAAGTACAAAATGGGGATCTAGCCCCTTAGAAAAGCCAAACCAGCCTCAACCACTCCATACCTAGTCCATATCCTAGTAGGGAGCTTGCCTTCCCTACAACGGTAGGTTGGTAGACCATGATTTTGATCCTAAAAAGAAGTCAAAGTCAATAAATCAAGATAGAAAGCAAGAAAAAAATAAAAAGTAACAGAGGACTCCGTTGAAGGACTTACCAAGACGCGGTACGACGGGCTATGGAGGGGAACAGTGAAAGTTTCTAAACAAATGGCAGTACACGTCGGATCCGTTACTTGTTCCTATCTCGCGAAATGGAACCTTACGGCCATTGATGGAAGCATCAAGGCAGGGTCGACGGAACAAATTTAGCGACTTGACATTTTAGACGGGGAATCTACACCCATATACTTTGAAATTCTACGTAGCACGCAGGCTGATAGAATGTATATTTCGTGCTTAGGGAAAGTGAAGTTCAAAAGAAAGGTAACGGGGAATCCACTCGAAGGACTTACCTGTGCAAAATACAGAAGGCTACGCATAAATAAAAATGAAACGAAACGAAAAGCGCACGAAGAACCCAGTTGCACAAACTTACCAGGATGCGAATACGACAGATCGGACAGGGGAACGATGATCAAATACTTCTTCTGAACAGACCTTCCGCTTGGTGGTATATAGAGTTATTACATCGCTTGCTACTAAACTAGACCAAAATGTAGTCGCGCTGAAGCTTATTTTTGACGCCGGTCGGTAAGTAACATTTGATGACAGATCAAGGACCCGATGAACGGGAGCTACGATGTAAAGTATATAGATATCAATCGACACATACGAAGATATAAACACGTACCGCAGACTGCGATATGAGATGGTATGGATACGATGAAACACGATGAGGACTGACTAAAGCAAAAGGAACATTCGTAGGAGATTAGAAACGATAGTAGCACAAAAGAGTAGGAGACTCACCTCTTCTGGATCGACGTAGGAATGATACCATCCAACGGTAATAGCACTGAGCGGTAGGGAGATAAGGAACCCAGTACCGCTGAGACGAGACAACGCACATCTGGAGTATATCAGCACGGGTGGGGAAGAGTAGAAGAGTGGAAACGTAGCTAGATACGACGAGATGCCGGAACAATCGTACCTATCATGAACCACAGATCAAAAAAAAAAAAACAAAGGCGAACGAGCTGGCATACCTTTCGAACGACTAAATACCACGATGGTAGCGTAGGACTTTATCCAATCAGAGGCAACCTCTGTGACGCAAAGTCAACAGAGTTTGAAGCGACACAGAGTCAACTTCAAATCACTGAGCGGCACGAAGCCAGCTCTCGATCCACAAAGTAGGGGCTCGGTAACCATATTCAACGATCGACGGACTACGGCAGGCGGCGGAGGAAACGGTGGGGTCGAAAGGCGTAGGTAGAATAAAAGCGATGTTGAGGAGCAGTACACGTTGAACGATGCAACGTGGAGGGTGGTACGCACGACGTCGACGAGATCCCGTGACTTAGGTATTTTTTCCTGGGAATTCCCAACCATGTGACAAAGTAGACTTGTGACCCGTCACGTTTATGACGATTTTGGTAATAGTTCTACTTACATAACTAGTACATTCCGACTACGTCCACGTCACTTGCAGGTCACGTGCACCGCCACCTGCAAATTTCTCGCACTAAGTCAGTTCATTCGTCCTACACGTCACTTACATACTGATTCTTCGTCGTCGCCGTCGCCCCGCCGTCGTAACTTCCTGCCTCGTCGTCGCCGCCGCCGTCGCCATTACATCCAACCTTTTCCTGGATTTTGAGTTGGCTTCGTGCCGCTCGTCGACTTGAAGCTAACTTCGTGTTGCTTCTGTCTCCTCTCAGTTGACTCTGTGTCGCTGAGATTTCCAGTTGCCGTGTCCGTCGTTCGTCCGATTTTCCTACCG
Source organism: Pisolithus albus (assembly GCA_024613165.1). Classification (NCBI taxonomy): domain Eukaryota; kingdom Fungi; phylum Basidiomycota; class Agaricomycetes; order Boletales; family Pisolithaceae; genus Pisolithus; species Pisolithus albus. Next base: position 125,110 of record JANFAB010000001.1, on the reverse strand, counting down.
CATTGGTGCGTGATTTTGTCCTTCTTGCTATTTCTTAATGCTTTTTTCCAGCTAGCACGACCCGGACCTTCGAAATCCCTCTTCGTTTTTTCTATGGCGTTCGAATCATCTCGTTTCAAACCGTTCCTTCGAGCTGGAGATCGTACGTCCATTTTTTTCTTATCTTTTTTGTTCGGGAACTTACATCTGCAGATAAAATTTCGTCGCTCGATGCACTGGCGGTTGCGTGCAAAGGGAACGTCATTATAACGTCCCCTAATGTAGATTATGTACCAGAACCGTTCATATTTGAGGAGGAGGATATGTGTTGCCGCGCTGATGGTCGCTTCGGGGTAGTAGACTGCTTTCAATGGCCACAGATGCACGAACGGCAATATGAATATTCTGTTTGCATCCCCCGGAAGGGTTCCATTCCTACTCTTCATTCTGCATGGTACACACCAACCCTTGACGACTTCGTTATTCCAACTGGCTCCCGGTTCGCAGTAGGCACACTCCATGCCACGAAGGTCACAGCCTTTTCAGGGGCGCTTCAGACTCTGCACAGCCGTCGTCACACTCTGCGAGACCGACCTGTTGGTCAGGATGCGCTGCGCGTCCTGATACGTTTGGCCGAGCATGAAGTTATGCGCCTTCAACACCATCCCCTTCCTTTCCGAGACCTCATCGTTTTTGTTGCCCAGCTTCAGCGCAAGCTACTTGACATCCATGCGCTGCTTGACTACATCGAATTTGTCCATCCGCTTCTTAGGAATCCTCCCTCACGTCCTCCGAGCGTCAACGGGATCTGGATGGGTTGTTTTACTAAGAGTACAGAAGTATGTGAGGCCTTGTACTTTGCAGGGGTACCAGTTTGGCTCGTTCGTAGCGAAGCATACATTTCCCCGACTATGAATGTGGTACATTCCGTACGACTCACATGCCCTGATGACATCGTCAGGGCTATGTATACGGAAAACGGCGTCGCCAAGCCCTTCCCTTCCATTTGGCGTGGGCCGAGCAATGTCCTGCGTCACTACCATACACGCAGTGGTTATGAAGGTACCCTTGCCGACGCTCCTGAACCCCTACCTATTGCATATCCTTCCGCGTCGCGCCCATCTTCCAGTAGCGGGAAGCAGCCCAGCAAAAGGCAGTCTAGGACTGCAAGGGAAAGAGCCTCTGCGGGCCCCTCTCGAGGTATTTAGTTATTGCGCATCTAATCTTGTGATTTTAACATTCTGCAGTATCGCCATCAGCTGGGCAGTCGAAATGGGAGGAACCCAACCTTCCGGATATGCCGAAGCCCCACATCCTATTCGCGACAGCCTGGCGGGAAGCTGACACCGACTCGCAGAGAATCAAGTCTGGTGTTGTGGACCCAGGCTATCGCTTCCCGAAGCCAACGCTCTTTGTTAATGTGTCTACGCCAGAGAGAAAGAAGACTTACCTCCTCAACTGGCTGTCTGCTCGTCCGCTTTGGATCAGTCAGGTCGACATTCGCCCACCATCAAAGTTCCCGTCCCCTCAGATGTGGAGGGATTTCCTCAATACCATCGACACTGACCCCCTTCCCTCGACAAAGACTGCGTCAACAAAATTGGCCGTGCGGGATATTTTGGGGGAAGCTATTATTAACTCGGCCCAGGGTTCGGTAGGGGCACCACAGGAAATTACTTGGCGAGGAATGCAGGGGAGTATTACCTTGTTTTTTCCCTCTGTCTTTGTATTCATGTATTACGCAGGTTCCAGTTTCATCCCTTTCAGATCCCCCCCTCTCGTTCATGCGGTCCCTTCTGTGGGAACTGTATGAACTTAACTTCCGCTATGAACTCTATGCGCTTGATCGGGCCCTCGTCCCTGATCGTTGGACTGCATCCGACGAAGAGCGGTTAACCCGCCAGGGTCTCCTCTATGGCATCTTCCCTGGTGCATCGGTCTTGTGATGTGGTCGGAGTCTTTACCATGCCACCCGCGCGAGTTAGGTTTATGTGCTACTGACATGCCAACCTCACTGCCGTATTTCAGGAACTTTTGTCAGTTGTTGTCTGCATGGCCCGGAGCTCCCGCACGTTTGCAGTCCCCCATTGAGTTGAAAGGTCGGGACGATACGGAAGTGTACAAGGTTTTTTCTCTGGCGTGCCATTTTTATGTCCAAACCGCATTTGATTTTCTTGGACGGCAACCCTCCCTCCCCCGCATATTTCAATTTGTCTAAATCTGTCTCGCGTCCTGTGGTTTTGTTGTTGCTATGTCTTAGCACCAAAAATAATTAATCAATACAGTGAATACGCTTTTGGCCGTTGAATCTTAAAAGATTCGGGACTCCGATAGATATTCTCACCCTTCCTTGATAGCAGAAACGCGATCACCTCTTGTGGACCTAAAGGGCCCCTCAGTTCTTGTCGCTGCTCATTGTATTCTTGTCTGTGTCGTTGATTATCCTGACATCGAACCTCATTTCAGCTGCGTAGCCATTCCCTCTGTTGCACTGACCCATAGTCTGGTGACTTCGTGTCTCAGATCCTTTGTGGTGACTTTGAGTCCTGCATATAAACCGTTGACTTCGTGTCCCGGTACTCAGCTACTGAATGGCAGTCCGGCGCCCGAAGCCTCGGAGGCAACGCGATGCTCACCCTTCTGTGCACCATGCTTCAGATAACCTGACTATTGTGAGTTTTTCTCGTCGCGGGCTTCCTTGCATCCATAGCGACTTATCTTCCTACAGAGTTCTTCTCCCCCATCTCTGGCTGCTCGGCTGCCCAGTGCAACTGCGAATCCCTCCTTGGTCTCATCTGACAATCACACACTGGTTCGTATGCCCCACCCTACGGTATGTCGGGTTTTGTCCAGGAAATATTTTTCGAATCAGCTTACTTATCTTCGTTGCAGGATCCCTCTGCTGTGTCGGCTTCAACAAATCAGCTACCCAATGTAGCTGTGAATGCTCCCTCATTGCATAATAAGGCATCACTTCGTATTCCTAGCACTGCAGTATGTAGTCTTGATCTGTGAAACATATTCCAGATCAGATTATTCTCCACACAGGGTCTTAACGAGCCAGCTTCTGCTACGACTAGTCAGGTCACTAATGTGCCATCGAGCATCCCCTCGTCGTCATCGGGTATTCAGGGGGAACCTGGTCTTCCGGTATGTCCCCTCTTTCTAAAAGAAATTACACGTTCCCACATGCTGGCTAGGGTTCTCAGTCGTTGTTTGTTCCACCTCCGTTGGCTCGACAGCGCCGCCCACCTCGTACGAAAGGACTTTACCTCCCTGCACCCCCACCTGTCTTCATCCTTCCAGGCCGCCAGCGTCTTGCTCAGGATCCAAAGGCTACACCACGTTATCATCACCACTCAGTCGCTAGCGAGCCCGACATTTTTGATCATGTGAATGAGCTTCAGTTTAATGATGACGTTGGCCTCCCTTCAGGTACAAGTGCCGTGCAGAAGCGAGAAATTCAATGGCAGAGGTGGTCACGAGATATTATCCCTGAGCTTCTCAAACCCTATCTGCAGTACCTTCAGGCATCAGAAAGCCTTCGGGTGGTGGTAGACTCCCCAGTTGATCATCGAAGTCAATGTCTCACTTGTGTAGTACATCCACTTACCATATGCTGTCTGTTCTTCAATCGTATGTGATCCTACCATTGTGCACACGCATTTTGTGTTAATGCAGACCAGGTTTGGAGGAGGTTGAGATAACCTACTGTGCTTGCACCCCAGCTCCTATACACCTCATGGAACGTGGGCTGTTTGCATGCTCCCCTGTTGCTCCAAGTCTTGCAGTTGATCTTCGTGTATTGGAGTTTATGAGGAGACTCTTTGTACGGTTGACACCCAACACAACTGCTTGGTGTGAAGCACTTGAAAGTTTTCTTGATGCCCAAGGGTACCAGCTAAAGTCAAAGGTATGTTGCATTCATGAAACTTTCACTATATTATTTGTCACCCCATGTATGTTCCTGTATCATACATCTCCCTTCTATGCTTTCCACTAGTGGTTTATACACATCTATATTAGCAACATAAGAAGTGCTTACTATGCAATCAGGATAACCTCCGACGACGGTTCAGCAATGCATATCATTGGTATACTGTGTTGACAATACATGCAGAGGACCATATTACTGGCCTAGTTCACCCCCCACAAGTCTCTGAGCAACAAGGAGCCAGGCTTCAACCAAGTGACTACCTATGTGCCCGATGTCCCCTATGTTTTGGTGGAGATGGGTCCCAGAGGGCTAATGCTGATCAGGAAGAGTAAGCCAATGACAAATTTATTGCTGGTTGATTCTTACCTTAAATGGTTACAGTCTTGACTGCATTGTTTGCTTGGATGCATGTTTCACCCAGAAGCGAACAAAGAATCCTCGGAACTCTGCTACCCATGACCCTCCCAATCCTATCAGCACTGTATTCATTCCTGAATCAGAGGTGAAGGCTATGGAACTCTTCATTGAGAAACAGCGATCCCTCCCACCTAGCCACCATGATTCTTCACATAAACCACAAGGAGACAGCTTTGAGGATGGGATGAGGGTGCCTATGTCTGTGTTGGATGGATGTGGAGACTCCTTCCATGCAGCAGATGAAAAGCGAAAGAAAGCAAGCACCAACTTTTTTGCAGACACAGGGCTTATGGCTTTGCTTTGTCGCCATGATCATGTTCTCTGGCTAGTCAATATGACATCAGCAGGAGAAAAACAGCACTATGCTCTGGTACTATTGAAATATCTCTTTGAACACCTGCCTAAAACCACAACTGTTGGTCTCTTATATGACATTGGTTGTCAACTGGAGCGCAGTTGCCGCAAGTGGAGGCTGCTTGATGAAGAGATACTCTCCAGGTTGAAGTTTGGCATCTCTGTTTTCCATGCTTATGGTCATCAGTGGCCATGCCAGATAATATATCACCCACGTAAATGTGTAGGCTTTGGCTTGTCTGATGGTGAGGGGTGTGAGCGCCTATGGAGTTCTCTGAAGATGTTAATTCCCATTCTCCGAGTGTCCGGTGTAAGCATTGATCTTCCTGTAATTTAATCCAGTGCTAATTCCTACTTAGTATCACCAGAGGCTGTTTGTTCTTGACAAGCAGATACGTCACTTTGACAGGAAAGCTTTTGCTGCTCTTGGCCAATGGTTGAACAAGAAGTGGACCCTCTGTAGAAGCAAGAAAATGGTGGCTTTGGAGTCCCTCCATGCATTGCATATTGACATGAAGACCCTTCGAGAGGAGTGGGCTGCACAGGTACACTCACAAACTCAACCCTTACCCCGTCAGTCATATCTTTCATGTTTTCCATCATATTGCTGAGTCCTGACCATACCACATAGGGCAGTCAAAGACCAATGGTGCTAAATTATTGGCACATATACTTTCCCTGGAAAAATCTGTTCAGGACTACCAGAGCCGTGTGGATCAGCTGGAAATGGAACTTGTCAATGATCGTGTCAATGATATCATGGACTTTGATTTACAGCGCACTGCAGCAAGAAGTTTGCTCTCAAAGGCAACTAAGGCTCTCCAACAGAAAAAAAGTGCACTAGGAGTCTCAGCACAAACTGACCTATATCTCCTGAGGAACAACAAGTGGCTTCAAACACAAACCAATGCACAGGCATTGAAGGTTCGAATCAGGGAGCGCCTTAGGCAGCGCAAGTTTGAATTGGAACGCTTAGAAGGGTCATCCAGGAACTCTGTCAATGGTAAGTAAAAGGTAATCTTGCTGGTTGTATTGTCAAATAACATGTGTTGCAGGAAATCATTTACAGTCACATGTGGAGTCATCCATAAAACGAAGGGAGCCTGCAATATCACACCTTATCACCACATACAACACCCTCTGTGATGAATTATTAGGAATGATACGACTTCAAAAAGCACCACCTGGTGCTATTCCTCCTCTCCCAATACCTACCAAGGGTATTTTCCAACTGGATGTTGACAGTGATATTTGGCAGGACAGTGGATCTGGAGAGGGTTCTTCTGAACCTCCAAAGTGGCTTGTTGATGCAGGTGTGCGTAAGGGCATCAGGTTGATGTTAGAAGTTGATCGGTGTAATGAAGAAGAAAGGAGATTGTCAAGAGAGCGGTCTGTCCTGCAAGAATGGTTTTCTATGGAATGGCAGAACCTCCAAAAAACCTTGGAAAATGCAGGTCAGTGCAGATATAAATTTCATGGCAAAATCTCACACAATTTGCAGCTGAATATTACAAGTATCACCTGCAATTGCACAGCCATGCCCTTCTGGCAGTATATTTGGATTGGGAGGCCAAAGTCCAACATATTCCACATGCATGGGTGCCATCCAGAAATTGGGGGCCCACAGGGGAAGATGTTGCCAAATTTGTGGCTGCAGCAAGTCATGACCCTGGTGTAAAGGAAGGTGCAGAGCACCCAACAGACAATCTATCTGAAGACTATGAGTCTGATGCAGTGGGGATATTATCAGAAGGTGATGATGAACTGTTGCTTGGAATGGAAGAGATGTTACTTGAAGGGGAGTGTAATATGGGAGAATCAGGTGAAGAGGAAATTACTGATGATGAGGAATGGCTGGAGGACATTGGAAATGGTTATTTACCATCTTCACCAGTAAAATTGCCAACAAAAAGATGTAGGCACTAAAGAGGGCATATGCATGCAAAGGGTATTCTAACAGTTGTTCAATAAAGTTGTCTGTGAGTAGGTGTAGGAATGTTCATACTTCCTCAGGAAATGCCAATATTTACATAAGGAATATCCATATCATCTCAGGAGTTGCTAACCAGGCATGAGCATACACATGTCCATGTCCCCTTGGGGAATCTCCAACATGGCATGGAGAATCTCCATCCCCCCTTGGAGAATCTCCATCCCCCCTTGGAGAATCTCCATCCCCCCTTGGAGAATCTCCATCCCCCCTTGGAGAATCTCCATCCCCCCTTGGAGAATCTCCATCCCCCCTTGGAGAATCTCCATCCCCCCTTGGAGAATCTCCATCCCCCCTTGGGGAATCTCCAGAATGGCATGGGGAATCTCCATCCCCCCTTGGAGAATCTCCACCCCCCTTGGAGAATCTCCAACCTCACATGGGGAATCTCCAATCTCACATGGGGAATCTCCACCCCCCCCTTGGGGAATCTCCACCCCCCTTGGAGAATCTCCACCCCCCCTTGGGGAATCTCCACCCCCCCATGGGGAATCTCCAACCTCACATGGGGAATCTCCAACCTCACATGGGGAATCTCCATCCGCCCTTGGGGAATCTCCAGAATGGCATGGGGAATCTCCATCCCCCCTTGGAGAATCTCCACCCCCCCTTGGGGAATCTCCACCCCCCTTGGAGAATCTCCATCCCCCCTTGGAAAATCTCCGGAATGGCATGGGGAATCTCCATGTTCCCCTGGCATCATCACCTCTGGATTTTGGTGCCAGATTGTCTACTGTAGTTTCCAGAACATCCATGCTGTTTGTCAACCAGCATCCACAGATGACCCTTGAATCAGTTGGTCCAGCACCCCCATCTTGCAGGAGTTCTCCTGCAGGGGCTCTTCAGAGTTTTTCAGCAATGAGATCAGTGCATGCCACTCCTCTTTCTATTACCAATGGAAGCTCTCATTTGCTCCAAGTTCATGCTTCTGGTGGTCACAATGTGAATGGTGCTGCTAGTTGGTCAATCACTCTATCATCACAGTGACTCATGCTATGGACTTGGGATTGGTTGTAAGGGGCCTGATGGAAACTGGATTTCATTCTTGTCATAGTAGTTGTTTTGTTCATAGAACTATGAATATGATTAATGATGATGTTGTCTACATCATGCTACATAGTGTGGTTAAATTGTGGCTCCTTTTGTAAGCCTTTACTACATCATTTGACATAGTATGGTGACAGACCTGCTTCTTCCTATATTGTACTACATAAGGGGGGAAAGCCCACAGGTGCTACCAGTGCTACCCATACTACATAGAGTACTATGTATCACTGCCTTTTATTTTACAGATAGTTTGGGAATCTCCATCCCCCCTTGGAGAATCTCCAGCATGGCATGGGGAATCTCCGTCCCCCCTTGGAGAATCTCCAACCTCACATGGGGAATCTCCATGCCCCTTTAGCAAGTCTCCAATGGATCTGGTACAGCATTGTGCTGGAAATTGGCATGGTGGGAGTGATGAGGTCATTGCCAGCATCTGAGTGCAGCAAAGAAGTAGATGTTGAAGGTGTGGCATTGCAGACAGGAAAGCATTGCTTGAATGAGACAGATCCTCATTGTCACCCAGTACAGTGCCCAAGCTGCATTGTTTATACTTCATTGGAAGCATCCACTCACCACCCTGTGACCTGGGTAAAGTGGTTTCCTATGGACACTACAGATGATTGCTTTAGGCTGGAAGAAATAGACCAAACCCCTTTCATAGACCAAGGACTTTGGATTCATCAGCCTTGCTTGCCACTCCCACCAATTGGCCAACAAGGAGCCATTCAGCTTCACTATTTTTGATCCTTCCACTCTCCTGACCAAGGGGGTAGGTCAATTTAGCTTGGGAGTGCCCACATTTACCCTGGAGAAAACCCAGTTGTCATCAGGGAAGGTCAATTTCACTTGGGTTTAGCCCTAAAAATGGGTCAATTTATGCTGGAGAATCCCCAATGCCACCCTAGATAGGTCAAATGAGCATGCAGAATGCCCAGGATTGGGCTGAGAAGTGGGTCAATTCAGGCTGGAGAAGACCCAGCTACCACTTGTTCCAGGTCAATTTGGCATGGAGAATGTCCAGGGTGGGGCTGAGAAGTGGGTCAATTCAGGCTGGAGAAGACCCAGCTACAACTTGTTCCAGGTCAATTAGCATGGAGAATGCCCAATTTAGCTCAGCAAGGGGGTCAATTCAGGCTGGAGAAGACCCAGCTACCACTTGTTCCAGGTCAATTTAGCATGGAGAATGCCCAATTTAGCTCAGCAAGGGGGTCAATTCAGGCTGGAGAAGACCCAGCTACCACTTGTTCCAGGTCAATTTAGCATGGAGAATGCCCAATTTAGCTCAGCAAGGGGGTCTATTTACCTTGGGAAAAGCCCAGAATATGCAGGTTATTTGTTGGGGAAAATCCTGTCTGGACCCCAGCCACCCCAGTATATTGACACCAAAAGTGTATTTACTGGGGGGAAATGTATTTCTCCAACATTCTCCAACACCTGTCAAATGGCAGGCCTGGAGATTCCCCAGCCATGATGTGGAGAATCTCCAGAGGTTGGGGATTCCCAACCAGTTGATACCTATTAGGTCATAACATCTATAAGAATATATGAACCTAATAGGTCCCCGTAGGGGGTTGACTGAAGTGATTTCGGAAGGCTCAGCCGCGATATGTCATAGACCTACACAATTCATGGGCAAAGACCGCAATGCAGCATCATCGATCTAACGCTCGCATGTTAAGATTTGCCTCCAGCAGACCCAGACTTTCCGTGGAAACCCTATGATGGATATGGGGCTCTATAAAACGCCTACATACGATATGTGTGATCAGTATGCATCTCCAAACAGCCAACAGAGGGCATGGGAAACAATCCTCAAAATCTATCCATGCATACAAGGGAGGGCAGGCACTTCAGTCAACCCCCTACGGGGACCTATTAGGTTCATATATTCTTATAGATGTTATGACCTAATAGGTATCAACTGGTTGGGAATCCCCAACCTTTGGAGATTCTCCACATCATGGCTGGGGAATCTCCAGGCCTGCCATTTGACAGGGGTTGGAGAATGTTGGAGAAATACATTTCCCCACAGTAAATACACTTTTGGTGTCAATATACTGGGGTGGCTGGGGTCCAGAAAAGATTTTCCCCAACAAATAACCTGCATATTCTGGGCTTTTCCCAAGGTAAATAGACCCCCTTGTTGAGCTAAATTGGGCATTCTCCATGCTAAATTGACCTGGAACAGGAGCAGCTGGGACTTCCCCAGGCTAAATTGACCCACTTCTCAGCCCAACCCTGGGCATTCCCCATGTTCATTTGACCTATCCAGGGTGGCACTGGGGATTCTCCAGCATAAATTGACACCTTTGTAGGGCTAAACCCAAGTGAAATTGACCTTCCCTGATGACAACTGGGGTTTCTCCAGGCTAAATGTGGGCACTCCCAAGATAAATTGACCCACATTTGATGATAACTGGTTTTTCAGCATGGGCTTTCCAAGTGCTAAATTGACCTACCCAGGTGGCAATTGGCCAGTCCACAGGCATCAGCAAAACAGTCTTTTTGGGACAGAGTCACAGTCACTACAGTGTCACAGTTCAGTTTCTACATCAAATGCTGCTCTAAATACATTATTTTTTGCACTTCTAATGTATGAAACCATGTATCTAGGGTGTGTACATTCAAAAAAAAATATTTTTTGGGTCTGAAATATAGTAATTAATGAGTTATGAACCACTGTGCAGCACTGTACAGAGGGGGACCTTCCTGTCACACTGTGACACTCTGTGGTGGCTGTACAGAGCTGTACAGTCACAAACTGTTTTGCTGATCAGTGGCTATATTGGACCCCATGACAGGTTAGGGGGACAGTCCATGCCTGTTTGACTGCCTCTGCTGAGACCTGATATTTCACCAGGCATGCTTTCTAAGTTAATTCTCAAGACCATGCACAGGACTGGCACAGGATGGTGGAAAGGGGTGTACACATAGGATAGGATAACACCATCAAGTGTGTGGATCCCAAACCTTGTGGGGATTAGAGGTTTGGTAGGGGAAATGGAGATTCTCCAAGAGGGGTTAAAGACTACCCAAGGGGACATGAAGATTCTCCATGTGAGGCTGGAGATTCCCCAAGGGGGGTTGGAGATTCCCCAAGGGGACATGGAGATTCTCCAAGATGGATTGGAGATTCCCCAAGGGGACATGGAGATTCTCCATGTGAGGTTGGAGATTCCCCAAGAGGGCATGGGGATTCTCCATATGAGGTTGGAGATTCTCCAACCCTCTTGGAGAATCTCCAACCTCATATGGAGAATCCCCATGCCCTCTTGGGGAATCTCCAACCTCACATGGAGAATCTCCATGTCCCCTTGGGGAATCTCCAATCCATCTTTTTTGGACCGTGGGAATTCATCACAGCACACTGCCCAGCCCACCTACTGTGCCCATACTTGCAGGAATACATATTGGGAGATATCCTAATACAATCCCTGTGTTATCTGTCTTGCAATGCCACCAAAAGTGTCAAAATTGCGAAATCCTGAGAAACCATCTGGCAAAATAGTTGCTGCAATTGTGAAGCTAACTGATGGCACATTTTGGATCTGAAGACATTCAGCCCTAAAAGTGTGAATTTAAATACTCATTTATGGTTTGGGCAAGGTTCAGCAGCATAGATATGATATTATTTTGATCATTGGAAGCTGGTATGTTGTGCTGTGGTGGGTTTTTGATATGTTTTGCAAGTCTCCTAAATTCTTCGGCCACTTTCCCACGGTCCAAAAAACTCGGCTGCCTTCCAGCACACTCAATACCCTTTGGATCGAGCTGAATCTTTGTACATGGGTAGTTATATATGTAAGGTAGCTCCACCAGGAATTTAAAGATATGTTATTAATGAGGGGAGTTGGTGGTGCTCCCCTGAAGGAAAAGGTGAAAAAGCGGACCCATATCTTATTTCCCATCTAAACCTCCCAAGTAATTTCACATATAGATGGGGGACTGCCTCCCCCATGGTCCTGTGGTATCATAATTATTTCCACTGTGCAGGATACCAGTGTGGAGGGGAAGGGGGAAGACTGGTCATATGTTCTGAAGGGGTGGCTGTGATGGTCTGTAATTTGAATATGTGATAGGGGTATGTGAAGGCGATCTGGGTATCGATTTTCATTGAGGTAGGTTAAGAATTGCAGGAATGGGAAGAGAATTCGCATTTTGCCCCTATTTATCCTAGTACCCTTGTATTGCACTGAATTTGCTGAATTTAGCAGCCAGTTCTAATGAAATACATGTCCTGAATTCATTGAAATACAGTAGAACATGCACAAATGTAAGGAGGAAGTGTGATGAGGCAGAAATAAGAGCTAGTTCGGAAACCACAACTTTTGCTGAAGTCCGTCTTTTTTTCTTTGTGTATGTTTTGCTACCCGACGGCATGGTCGGATGCCGAAGCTGACTTCGAAAACAAACCTTTCTCTCAATCCATATGGATTTCGAATACTTTGATTGTGATCTGGACCGTACCCGACTCGCATGGGTTTCTGTTGCCTCGCTTGTTGCCCTCGCATCACAATACACTCTTGACTCTCTCACCAATCGAATGCCTCCCAAGGCATCTGGTCCCAAGGCTTTTTGGAATGATCAAGAAGTCAATTCACTCATTCACTATCTTCACCAGCATCGAGCCGAGGCGGGGGACAACGGAAACTTCAAATCATCCACCTACCATGCCGCCGCTCTTCATATATCCCAGCATCTGACAAGTGGACCAGCAAAATCTGCTGCGATGGTAAGAAACAAATGGATATCCCATGTAAGTCATGCCAGATTGTTGTCGATCAGTGAACTGATTCTTCCGATTCCTAGATACGAAAGATATATCAAGACATCGAGGGATATCGAGGAAAGTCTGGCCGTCATTGGGACAACGTACGTGGGGCAGGAGTCCAAGGCAAGTTCGATGAGGAGGTGTTTGAGAATTACGCAAAAGTACGTTCCCTGCCCCAATAAACCAGTCGTAACTAATGACAGATCCACTTGTTCTTTTAGAATCATCCCCTCATCCGTCCGTTCAAAAACTCTGGATGGGAGTTCTACGAGCTCATGCTCGACATAATGCCCAATGGTGCTTCACGTGGCAACAACGCATTCACTCCAAGTACGTCGAACTTCGGCGCTGATACCGCACAACAAGTCGCCGATCGTTCACCGGCCCCTGATGGAGAAACCTTGTTGGAGATTCCTGACCCATCCAGGTACTCCCTCGACATCAGCCAATGGCGTGAGACGCTACCTATGGACAACACTCCCGAACCCCCATCTGCATCCGGTGACACGATATCCAACATGCCATCCAGCCAAGTATCCCCACCCCCTCCCTCCAGCAGCACACCGCCTAGTGTCGGGATGTCCAATGTGCAGTTCAGTGGGGTGTGCACCCCTCCTGCACGTGTTCCTTCCAGCACTGGGAAACGATCCCATACCGAGATGATCAACGACGATGCCATGTCTGCTTTCCCCTTCGCCAACACATCCGATATATCTGTCCCCCCACGTAACAAACGTCTTCAACTCTCGGAAGCCATGGATTGTGCCAGAAGCTCGAGTTCCCGCCGTACGCGCAAAGCTGCCACTGTATCAGACCCCATGGCGGCAGGTCTGCAAGGTTCCATCAATTTTCTTACCTCCTCGATGCACAGCTCGATGTCTGCACCGTCGGTTACAAGGATGCAGGCACTTCAACTCCTCAACAAGGAAGACCACGATCTGCCCAGGGCACTCAGGGCATTCATCCGACACTCAATCGCCCAGAGCCTGGGCTTTGCAGAGGTTTATATTGGGACAACCAACAAGGATGAGCGGTTGGAGTATGTACAGCTCGAGCAGCAGTTAAGTGTTGTGGGTAGGAGTCAGCAAGTTACCTAGATCGCTTTCGTCATATGTAGCTTTTCTTGTACACGTTCATTGTGTACACAATCTGTTGTACTTAGCAGTAGCTGTATGCAGAATATCATGTGGGTGTCCTCCAGACTCGAGCGCATTTCCCACCCGACAATTGTATATTTGAAGAATGGTATCTACTACAAAATCATATCGTCTGCCCCATCTGAGTAGAATTCTTCGTCGGATGCCCAGTCCCCTGCACAGATCCTATCCTGATAGTCGGTCCACATGCGTTCGGCGATCTGATCACGCAAGACACGAGCTGCATGCAGCGTCTCTGTGTCTGTGTTCTCTACATCTCCGTCCGGTATCAGTACATCTACCCCCACACCTCCCTGATCGTCATCAGAGTCTTCTGTTTCCGTAGAGTCATCAGCATCGTGAATGCGAATAAAATTGTGAATCCCGCATAGTGCAGCTGGAATTCGTGCTTGAATTTCGACGTTGTACTCGGGACTTAAAAGGAGGATACGGAAACGGCGTTTGAGCACACCGAAGATGCGCTCGATAACATTGCGTGCGGACGAATGGCGAAGGTTAAACAATTCTTCCTTGTTCTGCGGCCTATCCAGTTCACTATGGCAGTTTGATGATAAAGAATGAAGTGGACGTACTTGAGCTGTGCACGGTGCCACTCTGCGAGATGATAACGGATGCCCCGGTAAGGAACCATCAGTTCCAGACGGTGGGGGAATCCGGCGTCGGCCAAGAAATACTTTCCCTCCGGAATCTTCAGATCCTTCGATAGCGCATCTTGATATATACGTGCATCCGTTGCAGAACCTTCCCATCCAGTGAGCGCATAGGTGAATTGCAGTTGGAAATCGCAGGCAAACAGACAATTTTGCGAGACAAAGCCTTTACGGTTACGATACGCCGCCCGGTCATTTGCTGCTGGCGCTGCATGGATATGGCTTCCATCCAAAGCACCAATCGCATCCTTGAAAAACGGCCAGAACCTTGAGTTTTTTCTGATTTCCGGCTGTATCGCATCAGATGCAGGCATGCGAACATACTCGGAGTAGAATGGCGATGAGGAAAAAATGAATAAGAGTTTTCGGAAGTATCTGTTCAAATGACATGCTCACGGTGAGAAAGGACTCGTGTTCTGTTAAATGGACATACCGAGAGATAGTCTCATTTGATCGCTGAAAGCGCTCCCCAACGTGCCTGATGGTCAGGCCAGTGACGCTCATATACAAGAAGATCGCCAATTGTTCTTCGAGTGAAACGAACCGAGAGTTTTCATGGCCCATCTGTCGAAGAGAATCCACAAGTGATGCAAATACGTGTGCATGGACACCGAGTTCACATCGGATGCGCTTCGGGTGCCCAGTAAGAAGTTCGATGAGCCAGGCCTCACCAGTAAGAGCTGAAGTATGATATGGTTCCGGGGCCTTCCTGATCGGGGAAGCTTGTTGAGTAGTGGCACAGACGACGACACTGACGATGAGGGCAATATACTGGAGCATTCGTTGTCGACGGATTTCCTCGTAGTTACTGTCATTGACGTCCTCATCCATACTGATGATAATCAGTGGACGGTTGATTTCAGACTCAGCTTCGGGATGCGTCGGGTAGCAAAACATACACAAAGAAAAAAAGACGGACTTCAGCAAAAGTTGTGGTTTCCGAACTAGCTCTAAGTCAGTTGAGTCCGCTTTTTTGCTTACATAATCAAAAAAGCGGAGTGGCAGGAAGTGACACTAATTAGGCACCACATGTCACACAGCCACACTGTGGGGAATGTGGCCCAGGCCGCGGGACAGCCACCTGCCGGCACTTCGGATTAAGAAAGAAGGCACACATTTGGTAATCAATTGAAACCTTATTTGACAGCCAAAAAGCGGACTACTACACTTTTGCTAATGATCTAACCTACACATTTGCTAATGAATTAGACTAGACTTTGGTAGTCAAAAGTGCGGACCACTACCATTTTTCCTAATGAACTAGGTACCCTTTTGCTAATGACCTATACTACACTTTTGCTAGTTGACTAGGCTACACTTTGGTAGTCAAAAATGCGGACCACTACCATTTTTCCTAATGAACTAGGCTACCCTTTTGCTAATGAAGTAAGCTACCTTTTCCTAATGATTTACACTACACTTTGGTAGTTAAAAATGCGGACTACTACACATTTTCCTAATGAACTAGACTACACTTTTCCTAATGATCTACACTACACTTTGGTAGTCAAAAATGCGGACTACTACACATTTTCCTAATGAACTAGACTACACTTTTCCTAATGAACTAGACTACACTTTGGTAGTTAAAAATGCGGACTACTACACACTTTCCTAATGAACTAGACTACACTTTTCCTAATGATCTACACTACACTTTGGTAGTCAAAAATGCGGTCTACTACCACTTTTCCTAATGAACTAGACTACACTTTTCCTAATGAACTACACTACACTTTGGTAGTCAAAAATGCGGACTACTACACACTTTCCTAATGAACTAGACTACACTTTTCCTAATGATCTACACTACACTTTGGTAGTCAAAAATGCGGTCTACTACACATTTTCCTAATGAACTAGACTACACTTTTCCTAATGATCTACACTACACTTTGGTAGTCAAAAATGCGGTCTACTACCACTTTTCCTAGTGAACTAGACTACACTTTGGTAGTGAAAAATGCGGACTACTACACATTTTCCTAAGAACTAGACTACACTTTTCCTAATGATCTACACTACACTTTGGTAGTGGAAAATGCGGACTACTACCACTTTTCCTAGTGAACTAGACTACACTTTGGTAGTGAAAAATGCGGACTACTACCACTTTTCCTAGTGAACTAGACTACACTTTGGTAGTGAAAAATGTGGACTACTACACACTTTCCTAATGAACTGGACTACACTTTTCCTAATGATCTACACTACACTTTGGTAGTGGAAAATGCGGACTACTACCACTTTTCCTAGTGAACTAGACTACACTTTGGTAGTGAAAAATGTGGACTACTACACACTTTCCTAATGAACTAGACTACACTTTTCCTAATCATCTACACTACACTTTGGTAATCAAAAACTGTGGACTACTACATGCTTTCCTAATGAACTAGACTACACTTTTCCTAATGATTTACACTACACTTTGGTAGTCAAAAATGCAGACTACTACACACTTTTCCTAATGATCTACACTACACTTCAGTAGTCAAAAATGTGGACCACTACATTTTTTCTAATGACCTAGACTATGCTTTTGCTAATGATCCAGACTACATTTTTGCTAATCATCTATGCTACACTTGGGTAGTCAAAAACATGGACTGCTACACACTTTCCTAATGAAGTAGCCTATGCTTTTCCTGAAGACCACCACATGTTTTCCTAATGAACTAGACTACACTTTGATAGTGGAAAATGTGGACCATTACACTTTTGCTAATGAACTATACTATGCTGGGTTATCAAACATCTGGACCACTACACTTGTCCTAGTGAAGTAGACTACACTTTGAGAGTCAAAAGTGTTGACCACTATGCACTTCCCTAATGAACTAGACTACCCTTTTGCTAATGAACTATGCTACACTTTGGAAGTCAAAAATGCAGGTTCCCAATGAACTAGACTACTCCTTTGCTATGAACTGTACTACACTTTTCCTAGTTGACTATGCTACAATTGGTAGTGAAAAATGTGGACCACTACACTATTTGTAATGAACTAGATTAAACTTTTGCTAGTGGACTATGCTACACTTTTCCTTGTTGACTATGGTACACTCTGCTAGTCAAAAATGTGGGCCACTACATTTTTTCCTAGTGAACTAGACTACACTTTTGCTAGTCAACTACACTACTCATTGGTAGTCAAAAATGCAGAACACAACACTTTCCTAGTGAACTAGACTACACTCCTCCTAATCAACTATGCTACACTTTTGCTAGTGGACTACACTACACTTGGTAGTCAAAAATGCGGACAACTACACTTTTCCTAGTGAACTAGACTACACTTTTGCTAATGAACTATACCACACCTTTCCTAGTTGACTATGCTACACTTTGGTAGTCGAAAATGTGGACCACTAACATTTTCCTAATGAACTAGACTACACTTTTGCTGATGAACTATACTTCATTTTTCCGTCCATGCCTCCCTGGGGAATCTCCAACATGACATGGAGAATCTCCAACCCCCTTGGGGAATCTCCAACCCCCCTGGAGAATCTCCATGTCCCCCTGGAGAATCTCCAACCCCCTTGGGGAATCTCCAACCCCCCTGGAGAATCTCCATGTCCCCCTGGAGAATCTCCAACCCCCCTGGAGAATCTCCATGTCCCCCTGGAGAATCTCCAACCCCCCTGGAGAATCTCCATGTCCCCCTGGAGAATCTCCATGTCCCCCTGGAGAATCTCCATGTCCCCCTGGAGAATCTCCAACCCCCCTGGAGAATCTCCAACCCTCCTTGGGGAATCTCCAACCCCCCTGGAGAATCTCCAACCCTCCTTGGGGAATCTCCAACCCCCCTGGAGAATCTCCAACCCTCCTTGGGGAATCTCCAACCCCCCTGGAGAATCTCCAACCCTCCTTGGGGAATCTCCAACCCCCCTGGAGAATCTCCAACCCCCTTGGGGAATCTCCAACCCTCTTGGAGAATCTCCAACCTCATATGGAGAATCCCCATGCCCTCTTGGGGAATCTCCAACCTCACATGGAGAATCTCCATGTCCCCTTGGGGAATCTCCAATCCATCTTGGAGAATCTCCATGTCCCCTTGGGGAATCTCCAACCCCCCTTGGGGAATCTCCAGCCTCACATGGAGAATCTTCATGTCCCCTTGGGTAGTCTTTAACCCCTCTTGGAGAATCTCCATTTCCCCTACCAAACCTCTAATCCCCACAAGGTTTGGGATCCACACACTTGATGGTGTTATCCTATCCTATGTGTACACCCCTTTCCACCATCCTGTGCCAGTCCTGTGCATGGTCTTGAGAATTAACTTAGAAAGCATGCCTGGTGAAATATCAGGTCTCAGCAGAGGCAGTCAAACAGGCATGGACTGTCCCCCTAACCTGTCATGGGGTCCAATATAGCCACTGATCAGCAAAACAGTTTGTGACTGTACAGCTCTGTACAGCCACCACAGAGTGTCACAGTGTGACAGGAAGGTCCCCCTCTGTACAGTGCTGCACAGTGGTTCATAACTCATTAATTACTATATTTCAGACCCAAAAAATATTTTTTTTTGAATGTACACACCCTAGATACATGGTTTCATACATTAGAAGTGCAAAAAATAATGTATTTAGAGCAGCATTTGATGTAGAAACTGAACTGTGACACTGTAGTGACTGTGACTCTGTCCCAAAAAGACTGTTTTGCTGATGCCTGTGGACTGGCCAATTGCCACCTGGGTAGGTCAATTTAGCACTTGGAAAGCCCATGCTGAAAAACCAGTTATCATCAAATGTGGGTCAATTTATCTTGGGAGTGCCCACATTTAGCCTGGAGAAACCCCAGTTGTCATCAGGGAAGGTCAATTTCACTTGGGTTTAGCCCTACAAAGGTGTCAATTTATGCTGGAGAATCCCCAGTGCCACCCTGGATAGGTCAAATGAACATGGGGAATGCCCAGGGTTGGGCTGAGAAGTGGGTCAATTTAGCCTGGGGAAGTCCCAGCTGCTCCTGTTCCAGGTCAATTTAGCATGGAGAATGCCCAATTTAGCTCAACAAGGGGGTCTATTTACCTTGGGAAAAGCCCAGAATATGCAGGTTATTTGTTGGGGAAAATCTTTTCTGGACCCCAGCCACCCCAGTATATTGACACCAAAAGTGTATTTACTGTGGGGAAATGTATTTCTCCAACATTCTCCAACCCCTGTCAAATGGCAGGCCTGGAGATTCCCCAGCCATGATGTGGAGAATCTCCAGAGGTTGGGGATTCCCAACCAGTTGATACCTATTAGGTCATAACATCTATAAGAATATATGAACCTAATAGGTCCCCGTAGGGGGTTGACTGAAGTGGGGCAGGCTATATTAAACGCTCCACGGCATAGACGTGAATAAGTGAGAAACATGCCATATCATGACAGGGGTATTATAGGTCTGTAAGAGTTTACCTAGCTACACTTAGCATGCTAACCAAGAGCGTATACACATCCTACACTCTATCATGCAATGGAAATGTTTGTTGTAGTTGACGTCCACTGTACGCAGATATATAACCCTGATGCTGTCAATGCGTGGGAATATTTTGCTAAAGCGCAACGTCACATCCGTGTCTTCCACAACGCTCTGTTATCTCACGCCGCCGCAACTGCATATCCCACCCACTTATCCCCAATCGAACGTCGCATCCAACCTCCTACAACAATGTCTGTCCAAAAATCTCCAGAGCTCCAGAAGTCTGTCGAGCGCATCCTCCAAATTTTCGACCGATGCGTAGTTTCTACAATGAATCTTACGGAGGCAGAAAGACTGAAATGTTGGAAGGAAGCGGTGAAGGCCATCACAGGTGAACTGGTACGTTGGTACATTTCTCATCTACTGCATGTCTTACGTCCTTTGTCTGACCCACTCAGGACTCCGTGAGGCCGATCATCAATATGACGGACAGTATCCCGCACTTGCTAATCGGCGTCAACAAGTTCTTGCACTGGTCTGAAAGGATCAGTTCCCCCACGCATCCGTTCCCAGACTGGAAAAATGCGCTCTTCCCCACTGCCGACCTCATTGCAGGTCATCCATGGTTACTCGCTGTCGACCGACGGTCCAATAACGATCGCAGGGATCTGTCGCTCCACCATGGGACCTCATCATCGGCTGAACGAGGTCAAACCAGTACATCGAGTCGTAAAGGGAAGCAGAAGGAAGGAGACGGCGAGGTGCCCGTTACCGCGGACCATCCCATAATCCCGACACTGGATGACGAAGGGGAGAGTGAAGTACACGAGGTAGACGAACTGGTGGATGACAATGACGACGAAGTGAAGCCAGCCCATGGATGGTCGAAGAAACGGGCACGATCACAATCGACCACCCGCCGCTCAGATACACGGGGACGCTCTCGCTCACGCATGCACACGGCCGATGTAGAAGAAGAAAGGGATGATAGGATTGGTAGGTCTGGTAGGTCTACTAGGGGACGGCCCGACGCTGCAACGGGGTCAAAGTATGGCCGCGCTCAATTTTCCGCTCGAACCACCCCGCCCCCGAATCCCGACTCATGCGGGACTTGTATTTCAAGGAAGGTGGTCTGCACACGCAGTGCCGATAGCGGGGCTTGTGACCCATGTAAGGCGAGGAAAATTGGATGTATGCAAGCCTCTCGTCGTCGTGCACCATCGACCACCAGGCGCTCCAAGACGGCAGCCACCACAAACACCCCCGCATGCCGAAATCCATCCCGCGCACAAAAGATCCCCCGACGAAGAGATGAGTCTCCCGGTACCGAAGGCGAGCCTGAGGATGAGCCACCTGCAACAAAGAAACGCTGCACGTCTGTTGCCATCGACAACACTCCACGCCCGTCAGGATCTTCGGCTGCGAAGCCAAAAAATCAGCCTTTTGGTAAAGTTCACAGTATGATCTCTCCTAGTGTTTTTATAATGAAACACCCTCCAGCTGTCATCATTCCTACGCCAAAGAGGACGTCAAGCTACGCGATTCTGCCTGCCCATCGTGCGGAACCATCAGCAAGTACACTGGCGAGGGCAGTATCAGCAGAACACCAATCCAGGCCCATGCCACCGTCCGCACCCACTCCAGAATGGTTACCTCCGACTGCCACGCCCAGCGTCCCCGAACTATTGATGCGTGTAGATGCAATGACGGATAGACAAGATCTCATTTTAGCGCGCATAAACGACCTCGAACGCCGGATATTGACTTTGGATACCAGAACACCGGCCCCCACTCCTGGGCTGGCAGACGATCGAATTCGTATGCTGGAATCTGATTTTGCAGAGTTTCAGTGGACTGTGGCCACTCTTACACGGGAGATCGAAGCATTGCGGTTGAAGGTTGAAGGTATGATATTCAGTTTGTCTTATGAGATTATTATGCTAACCTGCCTAGGTGCAATCCCACCCAATCCAGCGGCTTCGACCAGCATGCCAACTATCCCGATGGAACCGGAAGTTGCCGTGATTGAAAGGACGGAAGAGGTCACGGCCGCCTCATTTCCCCCCCGCCGCCAGACGATGTTCGGACCCCACCTCTACATTCATCGCCATCCCCTACTGCAACGACGGTAACCGCCGCCCAAGCGATTCAGACTGCCGCCATTCCATCTCGGGACGCAGTAACAGCGGCCGACGTCGAACTGGTTGCCCAGTCAGAAGGGGAAACTGTCAACGTCACCACGGGGGATCCTGCCACTGAAATGGACGTTTGCCCGTCCATTACACAGGTGGGTGCGCAGTCAGAAGCGGGTGACGGTAACGCTGCATCGGAATCGGGTCCCGGAGATGTGGTCGCGGCTGCTGATGATCATAGGGAGGGTAATAGCGGCATGTCTCAAATTGCAGATATGGACGTTGCAGACTCATCATAACTACCAGTATTCACACGTAGTAATAATTGTCTGCTTTTAATATCATTTTTCTTTGGCATTGGGAACAGTACTTTTGAAGTGCAAGCTGATTTCTCCAACAAGTTAAATGTTAGCAATCATCTAACATGATCGCAGGGAATTCAGCGGTCATTCACCCCAATGCGGCTGCAATAATGGTACATTCGGTCCACTATCGTCTGTGTGCTGGAAAATATTTATTACTTATAAATCGGAAGGTGACCGCGATTCATAAGTTCCGCGATTCACGAGGTCCGCGATTCATAAGTCCCGCAATTCATAAGTGTCCCGGTTACTGTAATGATATCCACGTGGATACGATATATGTAATATCAAGAAAACAGTATGTGCCGCTATAACTGTTGGGCAGTCCCCATGGTTCCGTGGTGGCCAGCCGCGATTCAGATATATACAGAACATTCAGCAGATACCCTTGGGAATATCAGAGTCATTAACATGACAAACCATCATTCGAAGTCTAACCAAGCCATATAGAGTTATAGTCTGACGAGAAGTAGCGGAATGTTACCATTCCTCCGTGCAAATGAAGCCGCGATTTCAATGTACTGGAGAACCTGGTTCATATGATGACAGGCGCATTTGGTCCTGACCAGAAAACATTTTACTTTGTAATGGGGTTAAATTCTGATATCAGGTGTGTGTGGAGCAAGGGCCGCGCTATTTAGGCCGCATTTACAAGGTACAATGGGATATCATGGGTTGATCATAGGATATGATAGCTATTGATTCAATGGCAGAATTTCAGGACTCATGTTCAGCCACTTCGAAGCACCCTGCTCCGCCAGCCGATCATAAACCGCCTTCTGTCATGCCGCATAACATGTGGCTCCATGCAATCCAGCGGCTTTGAAGGAGACACATTTTTTATTCCATTTTTTCGCACGGAATTTGAAGAAGTTCATGGTCCAATGAAATTCTGACACCAGTAGATCTTCTTCCTCTTCCCAACGATCCTTAACAGCTTTGGCCCGGAGCCAATGAATGCGGTAAACTTTGGTTCAGGACATTGTCAACGATGGAATATCATTTTGCTAGGAACACTCTTACATTCAGTGAGCCAGTTCTTTGAACTGGTAGTTCTTGGGATATCCATACACCAGAACCAAGGTAGGTTGGAGCTGCGGTGGTCATGTGCATTTTGTGAGAATGCAGCGGTGTGAACAGCCATGTGACTCTTGTGAAGCTGCTGAAAATGCGTGAGAGTGTTGGTGTCAGCCCCAAGTGCAATCATCGCCTCCCGACATCGCTTGTATATCGCGGCTTGTTGTCTGACGGAACTGTCAATTGAATTTACCATTTGCCATGCACGTGTCCTCATGGAATAACTTGTCGCCTGCCAAACGACTCCTCTGAATGCCACCGCCTTGTCCGCCAAAGCAATCCGCAATCTGTGGAGCGCATCATTAGCCTGGCCTATCTGCAGCTTTAATTCCATTTCAACCAGCTCATCAGCCCCAGCAGCGCGACATCTTTCTATGCCAAAGTTGGACGGAAGAGGTAGGGGTGCTATTTTTGTCATCTTCAGTGGGACCGCGTCAGCAGCTTCATCCATGCTTCCCTCGCTATCCTCCTCCCCAGACACTACGTCATCCCCAGCAGACATGTGATGCGCGACATCAGTCATTCCAGAACTGTAATCATCTGCGTCAGTTCCCTGGTGCAGGGGAGCCAGATATATTTGGCTATCCGCGATAAATCTTGATCGATCCACCGCCAGTCGATCTGCTCGCCGTGCCATCGCCAACCGCTTCGTCTTGGAGGGGTATTTGCTACTGTCCTTTCGGGTAATGGCAAGTGTAATCTCTGATTCCTCAATTCCGAGGCCGCGCGTTATCCAACTTGCGGCTCCCTGCCTGGTTCCTCGTTGGCTTGGCGCCTCCAGTAATTCCAACTCGACCACGCGTACGGTAGGTGCTTGAGTGTGTGTTAATATATACTCCCTGTATAATATAGCTGACTCCCTCACCTTTTTTCAATTGAATTTCGAAAATATCCATCACGGACACATCACGGACGCGTCCACCAAGGGCGGATTCCTCTTGAATACTCCACACTTGGCGATTTTCAGAAGATACGGCCTCATCCAATTTGGTGAAAGCGTCTCTAGCCATTGCAACTGAAGCCCATGCGGCCTTCAGCTTCCGTGATAAGCTATCCACTGCTTGGCAGTCAGCGATTTTGATGTAGGCAATTGTCAGGGTTGATTACCAATACGAATCATCTTCATAAAGTTTGAGTCATTCATCTGGAAATCTAGTAACTCTTGGCGATGGGGGGAACTCATGCCGCGAGTCGATGCGGAAACGATGTTGAGAATGGACCACAAGGTCTCGATGATCTCACCATCAACCCACCCTGATCCCCGAAGAAATAATGGTGCATATCGTGCATAGCATTCCTGTTTATGGCCATGCACATGCCATATACCAATTCTGGGCACAATTTGCAAAGAGGACGGAATGTGAAGAAACGGGCTGTTGTCGACCCGCTTGCGGAGGTTCTTCATGTATGAACAGTTGATGTCATAGAAACAAAGCACATTTTTGATACCAGTCATGTTGTAACCCAATGCATTTGACAGGGAATAGTCCATGTTCAACTGCCTACATCCGCATCAGTTATCGTTCTCCGCGATTAGCTCACCGTCACCTTTCTCCTTTCTGGAAGTCCACCACAGAATGTGGGTAGAAGCACCCATGCCGTGCACAGGCAGTAGCACCTATTCCAGTGGCGGATAACTTTCCGCGACTGACGTTGGCTTGGCTGATCGCCCTATGATTGTGGCAGGCTGATTTCTGTCCTGCACGTAAGATATGACGTGCTGCTGGGAAAGGATGTCACATACCTCCGTGATATGCGGAGTTGCTTGCAGATACTCTTGATAGGGCGGATGCGCCACCATAAACCCTCGTCCATCCATCAGCCAAACCTGATCATCGGGCCGCTTCTCGTGCATATGTTCTGCTTTGAAATTTCCATCCATTACAACTGTTCACGTATACTTCCAGCTGATGACTGTTAGCAGGGAGTGGGTTACATTTATCCAGACACTAACTCATCCAAATCAACATCAGGATCGACATTTATACTGGGCTGTGGGCAGGCCGCACAAAATAATGCCAAATCTCCCGGTGATGACCTTTCTGTCTCATCTTGAAAGCCGTTCCACTTGAGCAACTTCAGCACCCGCCATTGCCGGGCCAATCGCAGGAGTTCTCGGTATCTATTCTAATCATATACATGGTCTGGCTTACATATCGCAGTATCGGCGGTGTTTGGGGAGCTGACTTACCGGAACCAAATGCGGAAACACATTGGATGTCACTCGACGCAGTTTGCTATAGTAATTCATGCCGGATGTTCCGCATTCCAGGTTTTCCCGCAAGAAATCGTCCAAGACCGCGAATGTGAATGCGGTGCTGGGTTTTTCGAAGGTCGATGCGCATAACTTTGCTTGGAATAACTGCCTGTGATAGGAATCTGCATCTAGACACTGGCAGGGTTGCACCCGAACAAAATGTACGCCCGTGACATCGATGATGGTGAGATATTTCGAATTCGCGGGTGGCTGAAGGTGAAGCGGAACTTTGTCGATGTCTTCCCACTCTTCCTCAACCATGCCCATACCTCCTGCTCGAGTATCCATTTTGTACCGCTGTCCTTCTGATGGTCCATGCTCCGGACCAGGACTTGCAGATGGACATGGTGCGCCGTTGTGGCCAAGATATAGTTGAAATCCGGTCTGTCAATTGTGAGCAGGTAGAGACCTCTATGGAGATAACCTTACTCACCATGTGGAGGGCTGAGTCCTCGAAGAATTCTCCGGTCCATTGTTGGATCCTATGGAAAGGATGTGCTTCATGCAATATTCGGCAGCAATCCGTGCAAAAAAGAGGCTGATGCATGCAATCTGTGCATCTGTACACGCCATCCTTTCCACATTTCGTGCAATTCCGTGGTGAAGGGGCGGCTTCCATCTCCAGCAAGATTCGCAGCAAGTCCTCCTTGTGACGAAGCCACTTGTGGATATAATCGTTCTGCGACTGCGATGCAGTTGGAATATGTATATCCCTCTGTGAGTTGCAACTTACCATTGCACATGGTAATCTGATAGGATCTATGGGAGGCTGGGCCATGTCAGCCACATTTGTCTCATCGTCAACACTCCAGAAATGTTGCTTAGATGGTGATCTGGAATGCTTTGATGGAGTGGACAAGCAGGACGAGCGCATAGGACTGGTCACATTTGATTGCTTGATGGCAACTTCTACAAGTCTGGATCTATTTCGGCCGCTGTCTTTCCGGGTCCTTACTTCGAGTTGCTTGACGCGAAGACCTGGGGTGGGTCCGATCATCGTCATACCCTTTCGAAGGTTTCTTCTGGCCATTGTGATAGACGTAGTGACCGTCTGTAGTTAACTCCACTACAGGTTATCGTTCAAGGGAACGAGTTGCGCACATCAGGGGCATCAATATGATTCCGACACTTGAGGGACAGCTAGTTACAAACTGCCAAATAAGGACTAGCTATATCATGGGAGAGCCATATCCGGCATCTGGATCTGATCAGGAAACCTTATCTAGCAGAAATCAGCATTGTAAAACCCAATCAGGCCATGGAAGATCACATCGGGCACCCGTTTTGAGCAGCGTTCCGCTTGCCGAACTACAAACCGAATTACTTAAAGAAATCAAGCCAAAAACCTGTCATCTTTTTTCCACTTGTTGTTCACCGCAAGAAAAGCCAAAGCCCATGGAGTCTAACTGTGAAAATGATCCTGGTTTTGCTACTGACAATGATGATGGAGGTATGGGGGATATGGGGGATGAAACGGAAGGGGAGTTGGTCCCAGGTTTTGATGGGGATGAGGACACATTCGAAGTCGTAGAGTTGGAGATACTGGCACGACGGAGGAGGGAGTGGACTCAAGCAAGGAAGAAAGAAAAACCGGCTGTCCTGGGGGAAATATGCAGAGAGCTTGGTAAGTTGGATAAGTACCGAGATTTGGGGCCAGCGGAATGGCACCAAAAGCGGGAGGTTTGCCTTCTCATCCTCAGCATATGTCCTACCGCTCAGCTGTCCCTTCCAGGAAATAACCACATGGCTTAGGAAGCCACTCAGAACACGGAAGCCCCGGGTTACAGTTCGATCCGGATATAAGTACTCTGTCCGCGCGGTCATCCGCGAATTATACCATGACCAAATCCAGCAAAAACATGCGCTTATGAAGCAGGAGGATGGGAGTAAAGCTGATACGAAGCGGATTGATCTCTACCAACGAGCGTTGACCGCCTTCATGCAGGACGACCTTACAGAAGAGCAGTTGCAAGCGGCCCGCGATATAGCGGACAAATGGAATGGAGCTGAAGGCCCAACTGCAGATGTTCAAGCGCAGTAATGTCCATTTTCATCTAATAGCAAATGCTTGTACTCATGTAAGGGAACAGAAATGCAGTTCGGTATAGACCACAGTATATCCGCAATTTTGCAAAGGAGATGTGGAGGTACTGCGGAATGAGAATGGTGTTTATGACGGGATGGAAGGATGAAAAAGGGGTTGTCCAAGCATGCTGGTGAGTACGAGGTGCTTTCAAACTGCATGTAACTCTCATGCTGGTAAAGTATGGACTACAACAGCCAAATCGGTGGCGGAACTGCATTTGACGATATCTACACTCTGAATCCATCTTGGAGGGAGTACCTTGGGAAGTCTTTTGAAGATGCAGACCTAGCAGAAGAAGAGGAGATGATGACGAAAGGAAAACAGACTCTAAGGACGAAGAAATGCGATCCTGTCAAGTTAGTGACCAATGAGCAGGGTGAGATCTGGATCGGGGAAGTAAAGGGATGTAGCTGCGACCAGTTGCATCAAATGATTCACGGATTCCTTACCACACATTACCGTAAGCGGGGATATATCAGGTTTCCGTTCCAGATTGTTGAACTCCATCCATTAGGAAAGGCGTGCGGAAGGCTGTCCACGAGTGTGCCCTTCAAGAAATTGGGACAATACCAGCAAGACATGATCGCAGCCCGTCATCTCCCCCCGAACTTCACATTCACTGTGGATCCCAGTCACCTACTGCAGCTGAATTACTGAATTTCTGGCGGGAACGGCAGGTAACACATCCCCACGACGTCTTTGCCTTCCAGAAGCGGCTGGATCAATCCGGAAATTTGCAGCCTCCCGTGGATCATAATACCCTGCCACTCGTGATTGCCAGAAGTAGGAAGAAGCGAACGCGGAAATCCACATCGGACGACAGTGATACCGAAGAGGAGCAGGCGACACCGGGTGACAACGCATCCCATTCAAGGGCTACAACCCGAATTGCCTGCAAAAAACCTGGCCAAGGGAAACGACGCTGTATTCCAACAATGGATGATGAAATGGATCTGGATCATAGGCTCAGCGACGACGATCAATCGCAAGATCTGGATACCCGCGAAAATGACTCCCGCCGAAATGACCCCCGCCGAAATGACTCCCGCCGAAATGACCCCCGCCCTCCCATACACACCCCGCGCGAAGTCAAGTAGCCATGGCCGTGGCAAAGGAGTCCCTATGAAAGAAAAGCATCACACTCCTTATGTTGCTGATGAAGATGAGGGCAATACATCCAGTGATCAGGGAGATGAGGATGATTGTCACAACCGCGAGTTACCTGCAGTTTCCAAGCCTTCTGCCTCAAAACAACCCATGGCCCATCAGCACGGTACTTATTTCATAGCTATTGAGCTTCGTTTACTGACCAACTTCTGGTAAAAGGGGAGCGGTACACCACTCAACTCCGCGATGCGTCTGAGGGGTCGGATAACGGAGATTTTGACAGTGTGCCATTTACAGATGAGCGGGTAGATGTCCCACAATCATCTGGCCGAAGGGGTTCGCGTTCAGCGCTTAAACCTGCAATCAAGAGTCAGAACCGGCGCCCAGGTATAATCAGCATGGATGGGTGGCATGCGTGCTGATAATCTCTTCCAGATGGACATCAAGGCGAATTAAGGAAGTCAGGTCGGACTCCAAAATCTCCTGCACGCCCTGATGCCAATGTGCCATCTCCAACACACAAGCCCTCGCGGAAGAAGGGCGTTGTCAAGCCACGGGTAGTAAAGAAACGCACATAATGAAGTTTATAGTAGTGTTCCCCAGTTGTAGCCAGTACCAGAATAATCAGAATCGCGGGTATTGAGCTTGATGGCATGACTTGTGAAGCGGATGTGGAGTCCAAAAGCATAATTGAATCTGCGCATGTTCTGTTCAATGACCAGAATGATCATCCACTCAATAATAATAGCTGTCCTTCGATAGATGTTACATTTGTTTTCCCATTTCTGTGCACTCATGTTCCATACTGTTATCGCGGGTGTGCAGTGTTTGATACTGTTATCGCGGGTGTGCAGATGAAAAGCAGTTGCGGCCGCGAATTGTTCACAAAAACATCAATCTGTTGCAAGATATGTACTACCTATACTATCAGCACATGGACGTCATCCGCGCCATTCTATCTCCACCATCTCGCTAAAAGCCATGCCTCGAGGCATACATATGCCGTGCCGTATACTACTTTTTACTACTTTTTCTCACGGTCGATCTTTCACAGTACAACTCATCCATCGCCACTAAAATGTCGCACCCACCGCAGCGCAGAGTTCGGTTCTATAGGCAAGGTTGGGAACACCCACATTGATACTGCTAAATTTCCCTTACTGTTTCACAGTTGATGTCTTGCCGATAGAAAATCAGGACGAATCAGGGGCCTCCTCGGGTCCAATTGTATCTTCAAGTACTCATACCCGTGCAACTGTTCGTGAGAACAAAAGTATGGAAGCGCTACAAGCATATGGGGAGGACTCACCTTCTCCACCATCTGAGCCAGTTACAGTTGGAGACCAATATGCCAGATTGCGAGGTGATAAGGTGCCCTCTCCGCCGGTGGAAGCAAACCAGGAGCCCCAGGCCGATCTTTTTGAGCGGATGAAGGTCGCGGAAGTACCCGAGCCACCCACATCCCATGGTAAGAGTTCATTTAATTGTGGTCCAGATACACAGGCCGACGTGGAGGCAGAACCATGTTGTGACCCATCCGAGCGAATGACACCCGCCATAATACGAAGGTTGCCCACCCCGGCCGGTAAGCATGCCCGTATGAAACATATGATGCATATTTGATCACCTGGACCAGCATCACAACCAGATCTATTCGAAAGAATGAGGAATGCCACAATTCCACCAGCCCCCTCTCCATATAACGATGTATCTGGGCCGAATGAAGATATCGCGGGTCCATCACCTGGACCGGCCTCCCAATCGGATCTATTCGAACGCATGAGGAACGCCACAGTTCCACCAGCACCCCGTGAGCAGAATGAGGATTCCGCCTCCCCATCCCCTCCACCAGCCTCCCAATCGGATCTATTCGAACGAATGAGGAAGGCCAAAGTGCCACCAGCACCCTCCCTGTATATGGATGTATCCAATCAGAATGATGATACCGCGTCTCGATCACCTGGGCCAGCCTCCCAATCAGATCTATACGAGCGAATGAGGAATGCCACTGTTCCACCAGCACCCTGCCCTGATAGTAAGTACATCGTCAATTAAGGCTAAGTACAATTTGTCATTTATACGTGGATGCATCAGTTGAGGATGAAGATAACGTTGAATCGGATCTGTTTAGAAGGCTCCGGGCTGTGAGGATCCCCCCACCACCAGACGTCCATGCTGTGGAAATATCTGAGCAGATGGAAGATGTGAGGGCGTCATCCCCCGCACCCGCTTCGGGTTCAGAACTATTTGAGCGGATGAGAAGGGCGGTAGTTCCTCCAGCACCCATCGATCCTGGTGAGTGAAACATTACTGAACGGTCACTCCTACTCAAGGTTCCGCAAAATCACAAGGGCAAGAAGAACATCATGCGGACTATGGCCGCCAGATTGACTTCGGAGATCCTCAAAGGGGACACATACGGCAGTCTCTGGCCGACTTTTCTACATGTAAGCATCCAGCATTGATCTGTGCAACGGTATTCACATATAATCATACCTTAGGGAACTTACCTACATTGGACGAAGTGGCGGATATGGAGCGGACAGGATTGGCCTCCCGCGGATGCTCAGACGATGGTAAGTACCCTACGGTCAGGTGAAGAATTGCTAATGTTCCTGGTAGTTCTATGGGTATTGGCCATGTTCAAATCACGCCATGCAAGCGATACCGCACCATCCACCTTCCCGCGAAATGAACAACTCGATCGCCCGATCTTACAGGCAATGAAGCGGATTGCGAGTGAAATTCGGGAAGGTGCAAATCTTCGCATGCTGCGACTGAAGGAATGCGAGTATACCCTCGAAATTATTGATATGCTAGAGGTAATCTGTCACCCGCACACGGCATATAATCCGCAGCCGTATTCGCACAGTCCCAACCATCCTTCTCGGCAAGCACTCATAGAGATGGCGATTGTAACACTTATAACCCAAGGGCTATACTCGGTCACTCCATGAACTGATATAGAGCAAAGGGCAAGGAACTGAGTTAATGCGCAAGTGCACAAACGAACTTGATTGGAGTGTCTACGACAAGAGAGGCGGTATTTATACCACTACGAGTGTTTGTACTGAGGAACGTCGTAGAACAAACCAAACAAGCGAGGGATAAACGCCATTGGCTGCAGCGCTCCATGCTGAGTCAATGCGGCTACGCTGATGAATCAGCTGACTAAGTAAAGCGTCTATGAGTGCGTCTAAGTAACCCTAACCAGAGAGAGGATAAATAAGGTAAACTACGCTAAGAGTACGCTGCAACAAGTAGTGAAAAAGTACGGACCGTTACACTATCCCCTCCTATGGCTCGACTTCCAGGCGAGACCAGATAGGCTGCACAGCAGTCAAAGGGTCGGGTACAGCGGAGAAAAGGAGACCCTCGGTCGAGAGTAAACGAAGTTTCCGGGGGGCACCGGGGTGGAGTTTGTAAAAATCGTCTATTGCCTCCTGGGCATTCTTAAGAGCAGACCTAGGCTCCCAAGTGCGATCTTCCTCTGGGTATCCCCTCCAATGAACGAGGAACTGAAGATTACCATGCTTCAAGCGGGAATCAACGACCTTCTCAACTTCATACTCGACATCTCCTTCATCCGTAACCCGTTGTGGACCAGGCCGAGTAACCGGTTGCCCATCAAGAGCACCGAGATAAGGTTTCACCCGTGAAACGTTCACTACCGGGTGTATGCGCATCGAGCGCGGCAACTTTAACTTAACGGCGTTGGGTAAAACACCCGAGATCTCATACGGGCCTATCCACTTTTCGGTCAACTTTCGGCTCTGCCGGTCTTTCAGCGATAAATGGTCAGTAGCCAGCCAAACCTGCGAGCCCACGGAGTAAGCAGGGGAAGGGGATCGTCGTTTATCTGCCTGCATTTTCTGACGAGTCCTAGCTTTTCCTAAACTTTCGCGTACTTCCTGGAACACCCGGAACCAGTCTTTAGCGGTCTCCTCCGCTGCTTCTACCTTAGAAGTCGTCGGCTCGACGCCCATCCGTGGTGTGTATGAACGGGTAACTTCAAAGGGGCACTTGCCAGTAGAAGAAGACTTGGAGTTGTTATACGTGAATTGAGCTAGGGGGAGCCAATCCTCCCATCGTTCCTGCTGATGGTTTGCATACATCCGTAAATACTGCTGAATTTCGCGGTTCAACCGCTCTGTTTGACCATCCGTTTGTGGATGAAACGCCGTCGAGAGCTTCTGCTCGACACCCAACATTTTAAATAACTCCTTTGAGAACTGCGATGCGAACTGCGGTCCGCGATCCGAGACGAGAGACTGGGGAAGGCCGTGGTGCTTCCAGATGTGAGTTAAATAAAGCCGTGCCGTACTAGCGGCAGTTTCCTTTTCAGTGCAGTGGATGAACTCTGCTTCCTTAGAGAACCGATCAACGACGACTAAGACGTAAGACTTTCCAGAGGAGCTCCTGACTCCTATATCCATAAAGTCGGTCGTAAGATCTTTCCAAGGCCCATCAGGGATAGGTAAAGACTTGAGTTCGCCTGCCGGCGGCTTGTTACTAGACTTGCTAGCCTGACACGTCTGACAGTGCTTTACGTACTCCTCGACATCGGGCTTCAGGGTAGACCACGTGAACCAGCGTGTGATCAACTCCTGAGTTCCTTTCACGCCTCGATGACCCGCTAGGGGCGAATCGTGAAGAGCAGCTAAGACCTTCGATCTAAGTGCCTCGGGCATGAAAACTTTGTCTCCGTCGTACAGTAAACCGTCGCGTCGATCGAGCGTTCCAGCGTCAATCTCGGCCGTTACACTGCGCAGTTCTTCTACAAAGGGGCTCTCTAAGCGCACAGCGCGCACTTGCTCCGGTTTAATAAATAGCGACTCCTCAGATTTAGCGTTTTCGCGATTTTCTACTAAGTCTTCGCGGCGAGAGAGAGCGTCCGGTCGTCCCATTGAAACTCCCGGTTTATGGACGATAACACAGTTAAAATGACTAAAGTACTGCGCCCAACGCACCTGGCGTGGTTGAAGCTTCTGTGACGTCATGAACCACTTAAGGTTGTGGTGATCCGTCCAAATTTCAAACTGGTATGGAGTAGCCTCAAGGTAGTGACGCCATTGCTCTAGAGCGCGGATGATGGCTAGCATCTCCTTGTCGTGAACCGTATAATTAAGCTCTGCTCCGCTAAGCGAGTGACTAGAGTAGGCAACAGGTCTCCAGAGACCGTCATCGCATTCCACCGAGAGCACGGCTCCGGTTGCGTAATCCGAGGCATCGGTTTCTAAACGGAACTTTCAATCCTGATCGGGGAACATAAGAATAGGCGCGGTCGTGAAGGCCTCTTTTAACGTATCAAACGCTACTTGGCACTTGTCGGACCAGAGAAACGGAGTGTCCTTTTTTGTAAGATCATTAAGGGGGCGCGCGACCTGCGCAAAATCCTTTATGAAGCGTCGGTAAAAGTTCGCAAGGCCAAGGAAGCCTCGAACTCCACGAACAGAAGTGGGAACCGGCCAATCGCGCACAGCAGCGACTTTAGCGGGGTCCATCTTAACTCCATTTGTGCCAACTATCATACCCAGAAAGTCGACCTCTTTTTGTTTAAATAAACATTTCTCCGGTTTGACGAACAAGTCGTTCTCCTTCAACTGTCTAAGCACCTCTAGCACGATCCTGTCATGCTCCTTTTCATCGTCCGTTTTCGTGAATATCATAAGATCATCTATATACACTACTAGAACGTCCTCCATGTCACTGAAGATGTCGTTCATCATGTTTTGAAACGTGGCGGGGGAATTACATAACCCGAAGAACATCACCAGCGGTTCGAAGGCTCCACGGTGACAGATGAAAGCGGCTTTCCACTCGTCACCTTCCTTGATCTGGATGTTATTATATCCCCACCTAAGGTCCATTTTCGTAAATAATTTACAGCCTTTCAACTTGTCACCAAGCTGCAAGATAAGGGGGAGCGGATACGAGTTCTTGACTGTATGCTTGTTTAGATAGCGGTAATCCTGCACCATACGCTTCTTTCCATCCTTCTTAGGGACGAAGAACATGGGAGAAGTCTGCGGCGATTTACTAGGCCGAATATAACCCTTCTTAAGTTGTCCATCAACAAAGTTGCTAACTTCGGTTTGCTCATCAGGGCTGAGAGGGATCAACCTTCCCTTTTTCGGCACAAACGACTCCTTAAGTTCTATCGCATGGTCCCAAGGTTTCCTAAGCGGCATGCGTTCGGATTCCTGGACAGAGAAGACGCTTAAATACTCGTGATATTCCTTCGGAACCAGTTCCTCAGGGGTTTTATCCTTTTTAGGAGCCTCCTGCTTGTCGGCTCTGAATATATTATGCCAGTCTTCGAGGGCCTGGACCTCCTCCTTTTCGATACGTCTAACGAAGGCCGGCTTCGGCGCGAGTTGCCTGCAACTACGAGGACACCTCTTCATCGAGATTTCACCGGTTTTCCAATTGACTTCCGGGTTGTGAGTGGCAAGCCACGTGTGACCCAGAATCATGTCGTGAGATCCCAGATCCGTGACGTCGGCTACTAACTCTTCGAAGTGATCTCCGAACTGAACTCTAAGCAGCACCTGATGCGTAATCCTTCCAGCGGAGTTAAGGGTACCATCGACATTAAATACGTCCACAGCTCGTGGCAAAGACAACTTTGGAAGCTTCTTTCGATCAACGAATTTAGCGTCCACGAAAACTCCTGTAGCACCGGAATCCAACAGGGCTTGCACAGCGTGTGCGTCACCCTTCCTAGTGCGAATAATTATCGGTACAGCGACATGATCCTTTAAGTTGAGCGTGCGAACTTGGGATTTTGGCGGTACTGTCGCCTGAGCATCGCTAACCGACTCGGATCCTTCCGAAACATTGTTTTGAGGGGTTTTATACACTGAAGAATTAAGCAGAGCCAGTTTAACATCCAGTCCCGAGCCCTTTCGGGACCCTTCAGCAGACGGAATAGGTACAAGGTCCGACTCATCGTCCATACTATCTACAGAAAGAGAAGAAAACCTATTTATAGTAACTATGTCCGAAAACGAAACCTTTTTTTGTGTTTTTGTGTTATCTACTTTTGTGTTTGTTTTTGTACTATTTTTGGAAGATGAAACCGAGGCACAGCGAGAAGAAAAACTAAAAGGAGAAAAAGAAACTAGTCCAGTACGAGAGTTGTCCGAGACCGCAGGACCCGATTTCACTGCAGCTCCGACTCTTTTAACTTAGAGACGTGAGCAACTATCTGCTCAAACATCATTCCATCCATGGTGGCCAGCCGCGGATCAACGCCTTCAGAGCGCACCTGGCGCCCCTTGCCTTTGTTCCCGGCCTGCGGGCAGTGCGGTCGAATATGGCCCTTTTGGCCACAAGCATAGCACTGGTAACTTGAAAAGTCCTTTTTAGGGCGGCTTCCAGAACCGCCTTGCGCAGCCCCAATGTCCATGGGTGCGCCTTGCCCTGACATAACCCCGGGCGAGGGGCGAGAGTAGTTCTGTCCCCATCGAGAGGACGCTCCACCAGTCTTGATTTTGACTGCCTCCAGGGCAGCGCCGAGACCCCTAACCACAGGGTCGTATTCTGCCCAAGTATCCTTGCGGCGTCCTTGGATGAAGACCTGCTGAAGAATCTCAGGGCGAATGGCCCTCTCCAGCATAAAGATGGTGTAATCATCGGATACCCCGGATGCGGTCCTTAACGCGTTGAACTTGGCCAAGAACTCCTCTGTCCTGGCCGAGCCTTGGCGAATCTTGGCCAGTTGGTCCCTGGCCCAGTCTTTGTTGTGCAGCGGCCTAAACCGCGCTTCTACTTTGGCCACCAAATCATCATAAGATGGCCACGTCCCCGTTGGGAGACATTGATCGATACTCGCCCGCGCGTAAGCCCCGGCAATTGGACCGGTCATCCTGGTCCAGACCATAAGAGTCCTGGCCCGCGGACTGGTTGATTGGGCCGTGATAATGAAGGCCTTCATTTTGGCCCACCATTCTTCGAACTTACTAACTGACCCATCAAACATTCCTGGGTCAGCGACGCCCCGTTTCGTGGGGTCAACATTCTGATTGGGGTTGGCGGAGGCCCCTCTGCCCTGTTGTTGCTGGATGTTCACCACAGCGCCGGCGACGTGCTGCGCCACCTGGTTGGCGACCTGCGCCGTAATCATTGCGGTCATTTGCTGCATAAACTGCAGCTGGTCCTGGGTAAACTGGTCCATTGTGGCGGAAAGCGGTCAGGACCACGGGGAGACGAGGAGGGGGGACTACTGTGCGTCTGTTCCGTAGATTGTACGGTACGTGCAGAACGAAGCCCAGTAAGTTGGGGTCGGGGGAAGGAGAGCGAAGAGGAAGAGGCGAGAGGCGAGGGAGGAGAGGTTTGGGGGTGCCGAAAATCTGTTGCTCAAGGGGGGTAACTTCCCGAGCGAACAAAAGCGGGGAAACGGGCGATTCTTCCTTTTTCAGGTAAGGAGAAAACCTAATACGGGGAGCCAAAGACTCCGACTTCTTGACGTGAGGAATGTTGGCGAGATTTTCCCTGCCCTCTGTGGCGGTACTCTGTCTCAACTATAGTACGATGTAACTGGGAATACTGGTAGTACGTTTCTACCTCCCATGATGTAGGGGCACTACTGCTAAACTATGCGCTTCCACCCCCTAATGTGGGTTGCGCCTTCACACTGCCCTTGACGGACAGCGGGACTACTAACTACGGATCTTCTTCAAACACAACCCCTTGCCGTAAAGGGGACGAGACTAAAGGCGTCGTCTCGTGAAGAAGAGAAATAAAGAAGAGGAAGCTCCTTAACCCTGGAGTCTGGGTATGGGTTGCCCTATATGCCTGGGCACAAGCGGAGTAAGGGAGTATTGAGAATCGAGTTCAAGTGTAATGCTTATAACCCAAGGGCTATACTCGGTCACTCCATGAACTGATATAGAGCAAAGGGCAAGGAACTGAGTTAATGCGCAAGTGCACAAACGAACTCGATTGGAGTGTCTACGACAAGAGAGGCGGTATTTATACCACTACGAGTGTTTGTACCGAGGAACGTCGTAGATCAAACCAAACAAGCGAGGGATAAACGCCATTGGCTGCAGCGCTCCATGCTGAGTCAATGCGGCTATGCTGACGAATCAGCTGACTAAGTAAAGCGTCTATGAGCGTGTCTAAGTAACCCTAACCAGAGAGAGGATAAATAAGGTAAACTACGCTAAGAGTACGCTGTGGGCAACTCTTCTTGCGAGAGCGCAAAGGGGAAGGGGGGAAAGCTGTAGGCTAGGCCTAGGCTCGTCCCGAGGGGTCGTGAGTCGGAAAGGAAGTGGAGGGAGTGACTAGGCGGCGAAAGGGAAGGTTTCCCTGCGTCGGAAGGGTACTGGCGGGGTAGAACTCGGACTGCCGCCGCAGAAAGGCGGGAAAGGATTAGATTCGTAGGTTGGATAGTCGGGGAGGCTTAGAACTCGGTAGGCGGCGATGTAGGACTTGTGTAGGCTGTCGGAAGACTCGAAGACTCGAAAGGGTGACTCTGAAGGCAGCAGAAAAATTTTATATCGCAAGGGGACTCGAATTTGGCGGTGGGACTCTGTGAGGATCTCTGTGGACGCAAGGGGGACTCAGAAGACTCGAAGATACGCAAGAAAACAGCTCTGGGGACTCAAGGGGACTCTCAGACACTCAGATGGTGACGCCAGAAAAGTGCGTGTATTTTTCCTAAGTACAGCGGTGTTATGTATCGTAGAGGAGGCTGTCACAAAGGAATATTTCGGCGAATTTCGGAGATGTCATATGTCAGAAAAAAAGTGACAGAAAGGTGCCGCAGTAAGGCACTACAGGCAGCAGGTACGAAAGGTAGGTAAAGGAAAGCAAAGGAAAGGCAAAGAAAGGGTAAAGCGGCGAAGGGGGACGTGCCTAAGGTCTCTGGACTACTGGCCGACGCTGCGGGGACTCTTGGGGCGGTCTGGTGCGGGGCGGCGGTACTACTGGCGGCGGCTTGTGTCAGTGTCTCGAATAGGACCTATAGGCGCCGAGTAGCCGACGTCACAGGTGACGGGGTAGACTGCCGACGGTCAGTAGACACTTGATAGGCATATGAAGGGCCGAAGGCCGACGCAGATAGGGGTGGACGACGAATGTGGACGAGTATAGGGGTGAGCGGTGACTTGTAGCGGTGACGAGTGTCGGTGATAGGGGTTACTTCCTGATTAGGTGGCGGCGGCGTTGGTAAGCGAAAGAAGCGCTCGTAGAAGCCGAGATAGCCGAGGGTGGAGCGGCGGCGACCTTTCCGAGGGACGGTGGACCTGTGGGGACTGGCTAGGGCGATAGGAAAGCTGGTATAGGATTATGATATTCAGCCCTAGGGAGTATGGACTCCCTACAACGCTGCAACAAGTAGTGAAAAAGTACGGACCGTTACAGCGATCGTGTACATGGGATGTCGGATCGAGTGTGCCACGATTCATCTACTAGAGCGTGAGGACGTATCCGAATGGCCAGCGGAATGGTTCTCCAATATATCGTCGGACTTGGTATGTAATTCATTTCAATCTAAATCAGTCTAGATACTAATTTACAATGGTGAGCGCAGAGAGAACTCAACCATCTGGTGTTGATATCTGTGTGCAGGCGGAGTCTGTTTCCCCCACTCCCTGCATGTTACCATGCATACTTAAGATGGAAAGACGTCGAGGATGAATTTCAAAATGAACTGCGCCGTATCCCCAAGGAATCATTCCAACTACTCGACAACTTAGGTTCCTTCATCCCAAATTGGACCCTGCGGTTTCCTGATAAGTATGGTGGATTTGCATTTCCCTGGTGGCTACATGGCGCTTCAAGATACTCTGTTGACTTCGAGGAATTGAGAGGGGTGAAGGTTTTCCAGATGGCCGCGGAATATTTCCAGGTAATATGGCTTAGACTTCTTGAGTATAATTCATTGACAACTTTGCAGCATGAATGGCCGCTGAATGAGACATCATTTAGCAACCGCCTCGATAGCTTGCTGGAAGATCGAGTCGCACAATATATGACCAACTTGGTCTATATTTCAAATATCATAGAGCGGATTGACGGAGAGATGAACCACCTATTCTCGCGGTGGTTCGCATTGCAAAAGCTAGTTGGGACGCCGAATGTATCGTAGCACGCTAGGTATCGCGGTGTAAATACATATCGTCCCTATTTCACGGCTTTAAATCGAGAATATGCGGAGGATCAGTTAGCATCATCCCAACCGACTGATGTACGTTCTGGCACATATAGTATGCAAGGCATGCACGATCCCCATCGCTGAATCCCACCCCATGTTCTAATGCGGAACCGGACATTGCAATGATCGTACCAGGCATGTATCGCAGGCGAAGTTCCAAGGTGGGAATGACAAAATCTAGTGGCTGGTACTCGCCGACCGTGACTAACATGTCCAGCCACGGTTCCCGACCATTGATATCGATGTGGTATGGGGTTGCGCGGTTTACCATGATAGACATGCTATTGTATACGGAGCTCCATATGGGCAGGATGGAACGCATATCTGCATCATCCCGTCTGTTGGCAAGGTCATTCAGGCGAATGAGTACCTCGCGGCCAGCTTCATACATGCACGGATGAATCACGCTTAGCGTTCCAGACAGCAGGGAATGGAACTCTGACATGTCATTAACCCATCCGCGAGCACCCATGTGTGCGTTCCGGGACTTTAGCAATTTTGATACCTCAGGATGGAAATTAGGCGGCTATGGGAAATTTCAATACGTCCTGGAATAGAGCGGCAGCGGATCACTCACACCATGACCTTGTTGATACCATGCAGGGGAAAGGTCCAGGCTCCCTTTGAGGTCAGCCACTTGGTGGAATAACTCGCGGTCATTGCGCCATCCTCTGAGGCGGTAACGGTTTAGACTCTCAGTCAAGGGACGTTGGAGGGAATGTAGGGAATTCCAAATATCCTTCTATTCCGTTTGTCATTAACCCGAGCCGCTCAATAATGTGTTTCCGTCCCACTTACTTGATACGCATGGCTGATTGCACCCGGAAGGTACCACAGCCTTACATTACCATTCGCATTGAGTACCACCGTTGGAATGTTGATCTCCTGATAATGCAGTGATGCTACTGTGTCGAGAGTCTTGCCGTGCCGCACCGTATTCACGATGACTTCTTAACAATGAGGATGTGACTTTATGCGCAGTGACATCCCTCACTCACCTGGATGTTGATATGCCTGCACTATCACTGCGATAACGCGGTCCGCTCTGCATAGCAATGGAACGGGAATGGATGTGTTTGGCAATGCGCATGGCCCTTCGAATATCTCTTCGCGGAAACGGTTTTGCATGTATTCAGCAACTTGGCTTGTCAAATTCATCCGCCAATCGCGTGGTATAGTCGACGTGTATTCTTCTGGATGCATTGCTGATCGGAAAAAGTGCCCGGATGTATGATTTTTGAGTCGGTGAAACAATGGGTGAATGCTGTGCTATTGTGGGATGGATTACGGCATCCTATTCACCCTCCGCTTTGTGACACCCCAAAGACTAAATGCGGTGTTGAACACGTGCCTACTTAGTGCAGCGTGGGAAGTAGTTACTACATAGGTAGAATAACACTTAGTCCAAATACGGTAGACAATAGCTACGACTATTTAGGTAGTTGTCACACGTCACGTCACACTCACCCTGTAGTATATAAAGGCAGCCTATGGCACCCTAAATGACAATCGCTTTTACCTCTCCTAACTCGTCTCAACTCGTTTACACTTTAACCTAAGGTGAGTCCAGTGGAGCTGGCCTCTGTGCCATGCACCGTTGCTCAACAGGTTATGAGCCCCGATGAGCAGCCCTCTCCAGCACCATTCTTGGCAGCGTTGAGGAGCACTCTGGCTCGCCTTAGTGGCGCCTTCATTGGCTGCCTCGTTGAGAACGTTGAGCGCCTTCATGGCTGCTCATAGGCAATGGCCTACAGCTGAATGCCTCGTTCGCTGGGCCAAGCTTTTCACTCCTTTGTCGTCGCACCTCACAGTGCTGACTTCGTCTTTGCTTGCAGATACCATGTCTAGCGCATTGACCAACCTCGTCCCCGTCTTTACTGGTGCCAACTGGCAAGACTGGTCTCCAGCAATGGAAGCCTTCTTGATGTCTCAAGGTCAGTGGTGGGTTTTGAACAAAACTCGCCCTGACAGCAATGATGACGCTGGTGACTGGGATGATCACAATGCCCAAGCTTTGGGCAACATCCATCTTCACCTTGCGCCTCCTGTGCGCATTCAGGTGTTGACTCATTCGACTGCCAAGGCGACTTGGGACGCCCTCGAGTCCGAGTATGGCAAGCCTGGCATCGCCGTGGCTTATGCCGACTTCAAGACGCTGATGGAGACCACCGTCCCTGGTGACCAGCACCCCGCTCCTGCCCTGACGAAGATCATGGCACACTTCGCTAAGCTCGCCGATGCCGGCTTCGAGCTTTCTGCCCCGGTCCAGGCGATGATCGTCCTCGCCAAGCTCCCTCCAACCATGGAGGTTGTAGCTCAGCTGCTAAACCAAGCAAGTAGCGAGGCCGACAGCATCAAAACACTGAAACCGGATGGCATAGTACATGCCGCCACTCTGAGTTGGGAGCAGAGGAACTCCCGTCGCAAACCACACGCCTCCGCCAACAAGCTTAGCGCTGTCAAGCGCAAGCAAGGCGACCCCCACTTCTCGCAGCAGCAACAGCAGCAGCAGAAGTCTTCTGGATCTGGCGGCAACAATGCGCCGAACCAGGAGAAGGGGAAGAAGAAGAACAAGTGTGGTAAGCGTGGAGGGAAGAAGCGTCAACGCGATGACGAGGAGGCCCACATGGCCTCCATGGTTGTGACCACTGGCCCTGAGCCAGTTCCTGACCCCAGGAAACTTGCACACACCGTCGGTGCAGCGCAGTATGGTCCTCCCGGCTTCCCCCAGACGGTGAAAGCCTTCGAGCTGGCCCACCGCATTGGCATTCAACCGACCCCTCAGCGGGTCAAAATACTAGATTCCTGCATCCCGTCGCCCTTCGCTCAGTCTGCCCCAGAGGCAGGTCCGTCCAAGCGCCCTCGTCTTGAGGAGCGCAACCCGTCCCCCGATGTTGAAGACACTGTCTCCATCGGTACCATCTATGACGGGGATATTGATGCCGACATAGCCGAAGCGGCTGGCATCGACTTGACCATGGATAGGTTCGTCACCCTCTCCGGTTCACTTAAGCAGGGCACTAACTCAGCTTTCGCTTGCAATTCTGCGCAGTATACAGCGAGTAGTAGTAACATGTATTCTGTTTTTTCGAATACTACTTGTGTCCATGCGCTCTCGTTTGCGATGTGTGTGAACTGTAAGGGCAAATGTAAACATGACGACCCCGAATGGGTGCTCGACTCTGGTGCCTCCAACCATTTCATGAACGACTTAGATGACTTCATTGATTATGAGCCACTCAAAGGGGATCAACAACTCCCTATCCAGACTGCGAATGGAGCCTCCGTTGCGACTGGGAGAGGAACAGTCCTTGTTTATTCAGGACTACCAAATGAGCGCCAAGGAGATCTTCTCCGGCTCGAAACCCACCACCACCCCAGGAATGTAACGGCCCGTACTTTTTCACTACTAGTTGTAGCGTACTCTCAGCGTAGTTTACCTTATTTATCCACTCTCTGGTTAGGGTTACTTAGACGCGCTCACAGACGCTTTACTTAGTCAGCTGATTCGTCAGCAAAGCCGCATTGACTCAGCGTGGAGCGCTGCAGCCAATAGCGTTTATCTCTCGCTTGTTTGGTTTGTTCTACGACGTTCCTCGGTACAAACACTCGTAGTAGTATAAATACCGTCTCTCTTGTCGTAGACACTCCAATCGAGTTCATTTGTGCTCTTGCGCATTAACTCTTTCCCTAAGTCCTCTACTCTATATCAGTCAGGAGTAACCGAGTATAGTCCTTTGGATTATAAGCGTTACACTTGAACTCGATTCCCAAATACTCCCTTACTCCGCTTGCGCCCAGGCATATAGGGCAACCATACCCGGACTCCAGGGTTAAGGAGCTTCACCTTTCTCGCTTTTCCTTCTTCACGAGACGACGCTTTTAGTCTCGTCCCCTTTACGGCAAGGGGTTGTGTCGAAGAAGAAACTTAGTCAGTAGTCCCGCTGTCCGTCAAGGGCAGTGTGAAGGCGCAACCCACATTAGGGGGTGGAAGCGCATAGTTTAGCAGTAGTGCCCCTACGTCACGGGAGGTAGAAACGTACTACCAGTATTCCCAGTTACATCGTACTATAGTGGAGACAGAGTACCGCCACTGAGGGCAGGGAAAATCTCGTCACCATTC
The DNA here is from genome assembly GCA_024613165.1 of Pisolithus albus. Classification (NCBI taxonomy): domain Eukaryota; kingdom Fungi; phylum Basidiomycota; class Agaricomycetes; order Boletales; family Pisolithaceae; genus Pisolithus; species Pisolithus albus. The sequence continues at coordinate 81,088 of JANFAB010000001.1, read as the reverse complement.
CTCGCGTCAAGAAGTCGGAGTCTTTGGCTCCCCGTATTAGGTTTTCTCCTTACCTTAAAAAGGAAGAATCGCCCGCTCCCCCGCTCCTGTTCGCTCGGGAGGTAACACCCCTCGAACAACAAATCTTCGGTACTCCCGAGCCTCTTCTTCCTCGCCTCTCGCCTCTTCCCCTTCGCTCCCCCTCTCCCGACCCCAACTTACTGGGCTTCGTTCTGCACGTCCCGTACAGTTTACGGAACAGACAAACTATCCGCCCTCCTCCTCGTACCCCGATAACTTTCACCGGTCATGGACCAGTTCAACCAAGACCAGCTGCAGTTCATGCAGCAAATGACCGCGTTAATCTCGGCGCAGGTCGCCAACCAAGTAGCGCAGCACGTCGCCAACGCGGTGGCCGGTGCGCAGCAGCAGGGCGGAGGGGCCGCCGCTAACAACCCCAACCAGAACGTTGACCCCACGAAACGGGGCGTCGCAGACCCAGGCATGTTCGATGGGTCTATTAGCAAGTTCGAGGAGTGGTGGGCCAAAATGAAGGCCTTTATCGTTACGGCCCAATCAACTAGTCCCCGGGCCAGGACCTTGATGGTCTGGACTCGGATGACCGGACCGATTGCCGGAGCTTACGCGCGGGCGCGTATTGATCAATGTCTCCCGACGGGCACGTGGCCGTCTTACGACGATTTAGTGGCAGAGGTGGAAGCGCGCTTCAGGCCGCTTCACAACAAAGACTGGGCGAAGGATCAGCTCAGCAAAATTCGGCAGGGATCGGCCAGAACAGAGGAGTTCTTGGCCAAATTCAATGCACTGAGAACCGCGTCCGGGGTATCCGACGATTACGCTATCTTTATGCTGGAGAGGGCCATCCGCCCTGAAATCCTTCAGCAAGTTTTCGTTCAGGGACGCCGCAAGGCTACTTGGGCGGAATACGATGTCGAGGTCCGCTGCCTCGGCGCTGCCCTGGAGGCAGTTAGGTTAAAAACTGGCGGCTCGTCCTCTCGATGGGGACAAGGCTTTTCTAGACCCTCGCCCGGGGTAACGTCAGGGCAAGGCGCGCCCATGGATATCGGGGCTGCGCAAGGCGGATCGGGAAGCCGCCCCAAAAAGGACTTCTCTAATTATCAGTGTTACGCATGCGGCCAGAAGGGCCATATTCGCCCACATTGCCCGCAGGCCGGGAACAAAGGCAAAGGGCGTCAGGTGCGCTCTGAAGGAGTTGATCCGCGGCTCGCCGCAATGGACGGGATGACTTTCGAGCAGATTGTCGCCCATATCTCTAAATTAAAAGAATCGGAGCTGCAGTGAAGTCGGGTCCTGCAGGCTCGGACAATGCTAGTACTGGACTCGTTTCTTTTCTTCCATATAGTTTTTCTTCTCGTTGTCGCTCAGTTTCCTCTTCTAAAAATAGCTCAAAAGAAAACACAAAAATAGATAATATAAAAACACAAAAAAAGGTTTCATTCTCGGACATAGTTACTGTAAATAGGTTCTCTTCTCTCTCGATAGATAGTATGGATGATGATTCGGACTCTGTACCTACACCGTCTGTTGGAGGGTCCCGAAAGGGCTTGGGACCGGACGTTAAACTGGCACCGCTTAATTCTCCAAGCAATAAAACCTCTAAAAATAGCGTTTCGGAAGGATCCGAGTCGGTTAGCGATGCTCAGGCGACAGTACCGCCGAAATCCCGAGTCCGCACGCTCAACTTAAAGGATCACGTAGCTGTACCTATTATTATTCGCACTAGGAAGGGTGACGCACATGCTGTGCAGGCCTTGCTGGATTCCGGTGCTACAGGTGTTTTCGTGGACGCCAAATTCGCTGATCGAAAGAAGCTTCCCAAGTTGTCTCTCCCACGCGCTGTGGACGTATTTAATGTCGATGGTACTCTCAACTCCGCTGGAAGGATTACGCATCAAGTACCGCTTAGAGTTCAGTTCGGAGATCACTTCGAAGAGTTAGTAGCCGATGTCACGGATCTGGGATCTCACGACATGATTTTGGGTCACACGTGGCTTGCCACCCACAACCCGGATGTCAACTGGAAAACCGGTGAAATCTCGATGAAGAGGTGTCCTCGTAGTTGCAGGCAACTCGCGCCGAAGCCGGCCTTCGTTAGACGTATTGAAAAGGAGGAGGTCCAGGCCCTCGAAGACTGGCATAATATATTCAGAGCCGACAAGCAGGAGGCTCCTAAAAAGGACAAAACCCCTGAGGAACTGGTTCCAAAGGAATACCATGATTATCTAAGCGTCTTCTCTGTCCAGGAATCCGAACGCATGCCGCTTAGGAAACCTTGGGACCACGCGATAGAACTAAAGGAGTCGTTTGTTCCAAAAAGGGGAAGGTTGATCCCTCTCAGCCCTGATGAGCAAACCGAAGTTAGCAACTTCGTTGATGGACAACTCAAAAAGGGTTATATTCGGCCTAGTAAATCGCCGCAGACTTCTCCCGTGTTCTTCGTCCCTAAGAAGGATGGAAAGAAGCGTATGGTACAGGATTACCGCTATTTAAACGAGCATACAGTCAAGAACTCGTATCCGCTCCCGCTCATCTCGCAGCTTGTTGACAAGTTGAAAGGCTGTAAATTATTTACGAAAATGGACCTTAGGTGGGGATACAATAACATTCGGATCAAGGAAGGTGACGAGTGGAAAGCCGCTTTCGTCTGTCACCGTGGAGCCTTCGAACCGCTGGTGATGTTCTTTGGACTTTGTAATTCCCCCGCTACGTTTCAGAATATGATGAACGACATCTTCGGTGATATGGAGGACGTTCTAGTAGTATATATTGACGATCTTATGATATTTACGAAAACGGACGATGAAAAGGAGCATGACAGGATCGTGCTAGAGGTGCTTAGAAGGTTAAAGGAGAACGACTTGTTCGTTAAACCGGAGAAATGTTTATTTAAGCAAAAGGAGGTCGACTTTCTGGGTATGATAGTTGGCACGAATGGAGTTAAGATGGATCCTGCTAAAGTTGCTGCTGTGCGCGATTGGCCGGTCCCCACTTCCGTTCGTGGAGTTCGAGGCTTCCTTGGCCTTGCAAACTTCTACCGACGCTTCATAAAGGATTTCGCGCAGGTCGCGCGCCCCCTTAATGACCTAACTAAAAAGGACACTCCGTTTCTCTGGTCCGACAAGTGCCAAGTAGCGTTTGATACGTTAAAGGAAGCCTTCACGACCGCGCCTATTCTTATGTTCCCCGATCAGGATCGGAAGTTCCGTTTAGAAACCGATGCCTCGGATTACGCAACCGGAGCCGTGCTCTCGGTAGAATGCGATGACGGTCTCTGGAGACCAGTCGCCTATTCAAGTCATTCGCTTAGTGGAGCAGAGCTTAATTATACGGTTCACGACAAGGAGATGCTAGCCATCATTCGCGCTCTAGAGCAATGGCGTCACTACCTCGAGGCTACTCCGTATCAATTTGAAATCTGGACGGATCACCACAACCTTAAATGGTTCATGACGTCGCAAAAGCTTCAACCACGCCAGGCGCGTTGGGCGCAGTATTTTAGTCGTTTCAACTGTGTTATCATCCACAAACCAGGTGTTTCGATGGGGCGACCAGACGCTCTCTCTCACCGCGAAGACTTAGTAGAAAATCGCGAAAATGCTAAGTCTGAGGAGTCGCTATTTATTAAACCTGAACAAGTGCGCGCTGTGCGCTTAGAAAATCCCTTCATAGAAGAACTGCGCAGTGTAACGGCTGAGGTTGACGCTGGAACGCTCGACCGACACGACGGTTTACTGTATGACGGAGACAAAGTTTTCATGCCTGAGGCACTTAGACAGAAGGTACTCGCTGCTCTTCACGATTCGCCCCTAGCGGGTCATCGAGGCGTAAAAGGAACTCAGGAGCTGATCACACGCTGGTTCACGTGGTCTACCTTGAAGCCCGATGTCGAGGAGTATGTTAAGCACTGTCAGACGTGTCAAGCTAGCAAGCCTAGTAACAAGCCGCCGGCAGGCGAACTCAAATCTTTACCCGTCCCTGATGGGCCTTGGAAGGATCTTACGACCGACTTTATGGATATAGGAGTCAGGAGCTCCTCTGGAAAATCTTACGTCTTAGTTGTCGTTGACCGGTTCTCTAAGGAAGCAGAGTTCATCCCCTGCACTGAAAAGGAAACTGCCGCTAGTACGGCACGGCTTTATTTAACTCACATCTGGAAGCACCACGGCCTTCCCCAGTCTCTCGTTTCGGATCGCGGACCGCAGTTCGCATCCCAGTTCTCGAAGGAGCTATTTAAAATGTTGGGTGTCGAGCAGAAGCTCTCCACGGCGTTTCATCCACAAACGGATGGTCAAACAGAGCGGTTGAACCGCGAAATTCAGCAGTATCTACGGATGTATGCAAACCATCAGCAGGAACGATGGGAGGATTGGCTTCCCCTAGCTCAATTCGCGTACAACAACTCCAAGTCTTCTTCTACTGGCAAGTGCCCCTTTGAAGTTACTCGTTCGTATACACCACGAATGGGCGTCGAGCCGACGACTTCTAAGGTAGAAGCAGCGGAGGAGACCGCTAAAGACTGGTTCCAGGTGTTCCAGGAAGTACGCGAAAGTTTGGGAAAAGCTAGGACTCGTCAGAAAACTCAGGCAGATAAACGACGATCCCCTTCCCCTGCTTACACCGTAGGCTCGCAGGTTTGGCTGGCTACCGACCATTTATCGCTGAAAGACCGGCAGAGCCGAAAGTTGACCGAAAAGTGGATAGGTCCGTACGAAGTCTCGGACGTTTTACCCAACGCCGTTAAATTAAAGTTGCCGCGCTCGATGCGCATACACCCGGTAGTGAATGTTTCACGGGTGAAACCTTATCTCGGTGCTCTTGATGGGCAACCGGTTACTCGGCCCGGCCCACAACGGGTTACGGATGAAGGAGATGTCGAGTTTGAAGTTGAGAAAGTCGTTGATTCCCGCTTGAAGCGTGGCAATCTTCAATTCCTCGTTCATTGGAGGGGATACCCGGAGGAAGATCGCACTTGGGAGCCTAGGTCTGCTCTTAAGAATGCCCAGGAGGCGATAGACGATTTTTACAAACTCCACCCCGGTGCCCCTCGGAAACTTCGTCTACTCTCGACCGAAGGTCTCTTTTTCTCCGCTGTACCCGACCCTTTGACTGCTGTGCAGCCTATCTGGTCTCGCCTGGAAGTCGAGCCATAGGAGGGGATAGTGTAACGGCCCGTACTTTTTCACTACTAGTTGTAGCGTACTCTCAGCGTAGTTTACCTTATTTATCCACTCTCTGGTTAGGGTTACTTAGACGCGCTCACAGACGCTTTACTTAGTCAGCTGATTCGTCAGCAAAGCCGCATTGACTCAGCGTGGAGCGCTGCAGCCAATAGCGTTTATCTCTCGCTTGTTTGGTTTGTTCTACGACGTTCCTCGGTACAAACACTCGTAGTAGTATAAATACCGTCTCTCTTGTCGTAGACACTCCAATCGAGTTCATTTGTGCTCTTGCGCATTAACTCTTTCCCTAAGTCCTCTACTCTATATCAGTCAGGAGTAACCGAGTATAGTCCTTTGGATTATAAGCGTTACAAGGAACCTTGCCACCCTCGTAAGGAGCGCAGGCCCCCTGTACCTCCAGCACCAGTGTGCCCCCAGAGGGAGCGCAGACCTCCAGTTCGCCCAGGCAATATCTATGGCGAACGGCGCCACCCTGTCGAACAGTTCAGGGATATCGAAAATGAGCGCCGATGGAGAGAAACAGTTGGCGAATCATCAGGATCTCGCCCTGTACCAGGAGGATTCCCGGAACCACCCCCTGCTCCGTCCCCCAGTAGTGAGGATGACGTCGAGCAGATATGCCGGGAAGGGGGAGCAGACCTGGCAAGTTTCCTCCTCGCCAAAGCAGTCCCCTCCAGTGAGCCTCCCAAACTTAATGTGCGGGAATGGTCTTACCACGACATCGCTCGCCTACCCAAGGCTGAGCAGCAGCAGTGGGAAACTGCGTGTCGTGAGGAGCTTGACATGCTCCGAAAGCAGAAGGTCTTTGACCTTGTAAGCCGCCCAAGGGGGAGAAAAGTGATTAAAAACCGTTGGGTATTCGACGTAAAATCCGATGGCCAGAAGAAAGCTAGGCTTGTCGCCAAAGGCTACTCCCAGGTCGAAGGTTTAGACTTTGACCAAATCTTCTCACCAGTAGTGCGCTACGAAACCGTGCGCCTTATGTTCGCGCTTGCTGCGCTTGAAAACTGGTACATCTCAGCTCTCGATGTCAGGAGCGCCTACCTATGTATATGGCGAACTTGAAGAAGAAATCTATATGGAGCAACCTGAAGGCTTCGCAGTGCCTGGGCAAGAGCAGAAAGTGCTCTGCCTAAAGCGTGCCCTCTATGGCCTGAAGCAGGCTGGCCTGGCCTGGTGGCGAACACTAGATAAATCCTTAAAGGAACTAGGTTTTGAGTGCCTCAAGTCCGATGCTGGACTCTTCCTCTACAAGAGGAAAAATACAGTCGTCCCCATCATATATGTGGATGACGCCCTCTTCTGTGGCCCTAGCAAGGCTGTAGTCGATGAGGTCAAAGCGCTGTTCATGCGCAAATGGGAATGTAGAGACCTTGGAGAACCTAAAGAGTTCCTCCGGATGTCCATCAAGCGCCAAGGCCGCAAGATCTACCTTGATCAATGCGCCTATCTCGACAAGATCGTTGAGCGCTGTGGACTCCAAAATGCCAAGACGGCAAAGACTCCACTACCCACTGGGTACTATGCCCTACTGAACGATGAGCCTGCCAACCCAGAGCTCAGAACTCGTTTCCAGACAGTGATTGGGTCACTGCTTTACATCATGTTAGGCACCTGTCCTGACATTGCATATGCCGTGACGGCTCTATCGCGACACTCCGCGAATCCGTCCAAAGAACACCTAGACAAAGCGCTGTATATCTGCCGCTATCTACTTGGGACAAGAAATTATTCCCTTGTTTTCAATGGTGATTCTGGCCTAGGCATCACTGCATGCACAGATTCAGACTGGGCCTCTGACCCTTCCACTCGCCGATCGCAGACAGGATTCTTCCTGAAACTTGCTGATGGCATCTTCAGTTGGACATCACATGCCCAAAAGACAGTAGCCCTGTCGACATGGCGCTCAGTGACTGTAGCCGCCAAGTAATCTGGATTCGAAACTTGCTCGAGGAATTGGGATATAGACTAAAACCCATTCCGATTTGCGGTGACAACCAGGGAGCCTTATTTATGGCTTCAAACCCTGTGACCGAGAAAAGGTCAAAGCACATCGACATTCGCTACCACTATGTACGCGAAGCTGTGGCTGACAGTAAAGTCGCCCTATTCTTCATCGATGGTGCAGAGAACCCTGCAGATATGTTCACCAAGAATCTGGGTCGAGACAAATTTGAAAAGTTTAGGGCACAACTCAGGCTCGAAATCTATCAGGCTGACGACTAATCTGGCTGCACTTAATTGTAGCGCCATCCTATGCTTGCGTGCTTTAACCAGTGACTTAGCAAGGGGGAGTGTTGAACACGCGCCTACTTAGTGCAGCGTGGGAAGTAGTTACTACATAGGTAGAACAATACTTACACCAAATACGGTAGACAATAGCTACGACTATTTAGGTAGTTGTCACACGTCACGTCACACTCACCCTGTAGTATATAAAGGCAGCCTATGGCGCCCTAAATGACAATCGCTTTTACTCTCCTAACTCGTCTCAACTCGTTTACACTTTAACCTAAGGTGAGTCCAGTGGAGCTGGCCTCTGTGCCATGCACCGTTGCTCAACATGCGGTTCAAAAACTATCCAAATTATGCCAGAGATAATATCACGGACGGGCCAATCCAACATCCTGTGTTCCACGAGTTTTGTACATGACCATCCAACGAGTCCGCTCTATGACGCAATAGCACGATGGCCAGTATAAACAGTCACGTAGCAGGCTGTTTGTTTGGGATAGGTCTGTCCATTTTTGGCGTGATGCCATAGCATATCACGGAAAGGCCCTTCCGCAAGCCATGATTTGTTCCGGCAGTATTGGACAGGCCTGTATATTTGCGGTCACGTCCTATGTCTGATTATGGCTGAATCCGTCCAATAGTCCCGTCATCAAGAAACAACATTAGAAGGGCCCCTTCATGAGTTGTGCTTGACTGGCCCCTCAATGTATATTCTGGAGGGGCCCTGCCATATGTTGTGTCATTGGGCAGCATATCGCGGGAGGGCCCGTCCATGCGTTGTGTCATTGGGCACCATATCGCGGGAGGGCCTGTCCATGAGCTGAAGCATCCAATTTCATCTCATCGACAGGCCCGTCTATATGGTGTGCCGTGGGGAAGTATATCGCGGGAAGGCCCATCCATGAGTTGTGCAGTCCAGCATCATCTCATGGACAGGCCCGTCCATGTGTTGTGTCATTGGGCACCATATCGCGGACGGGCCCGTCCATGAGTTGCGCAGTCCCATCTCATCTCATGGACAGGCCCATCCATATGTTGTGTCATGGGCCAGTATATCATGGCGCGGCCCATCCATGAGTTGCGCAGTCCGGCATCATCTCATGGACAGGCCCGTCCATGTGTTGTGTCATGGGCCAGTATACCATGGCACGGCCCATCCATGAGTTGTGCAGTCCAGCATCATCTCATGGACAGGCCCATCCATGAGTTGTGCAGTCCAGTCTCATCTCATGGACAGGCCCATCCACATGTTGTGTCATGGGCCAGTATATCATGGCAGGGCCCATCCATGAGTTGCGCAGTCCGGCATCATCACATGGGCAGGCCCGTCCATATGTTGTGTCATTGGGCAGTATATTGCGGCAGGGCCCATCCATGAGTTGTGCAGTCCGGACTCATCACATGGGCAGGCCCGTCCATATGTTGTGTCATTGGGCAGTATATTGCGGCAGGGCCCGTCCATGAGTTGTGCAGTCCGGAATCATCTCATGGACAGGCCCATCCATGTGTTGTGTCATTGGGCACCATATTGCGGGAGGGCCCGTCCATGAGTTGCGCAGTCCAATCTCATCTCATGGACAGGCCCATCCATGTGTTGTGTCATTGGGCACCATATCGCGGGAGGGCCCGTCCATGAGTTGTGCAGTCCGGAATCATCTCATGGACAGGCCCATCCATGTGTTGTGTCATTGGGCACCATATCGCGGGAGGGCCCGTCCATGAGTTGCGCAGTCCAATCTCATCTCATGGACAGGCCCATCCATATGTTGTGTCATGGGCCAGTATATCATGGCGCGGCCCATCCATGAGTTGCGCAGTCCGGCATCATCTCATGGACAGGCCCGTCCATGTGTTGTGTCATGGGCCAGTATATCATGGCACGGCCCGTCCATGAGTTGTGCAGTCCGGCATCATCTCATGGACAGGCCCGTCCATGTGTTGTGTCATTGGGCACCATATCGCGGCAGGGCCGGTCCATGAGTTGCGCAGTCCAATCTCGTGTCATGGACAGGCCCATCCATGTGTTGTGTCATGGGCCGGTATATCGCGGGAGGGCCCGTCCATGAGCTGAAGCGTCCAATTTCATCTCATGGACAGGCCCGTCCATATGTTATGTCATGGCGCAGTATATCGCAGCAGGGCCCCCCCTTGTGGCGTACTCATTCACTCCTTCCCTTGATGATGGGCCCGTCCTTATGTTCCAGTATACCCCCAATCTCGGGCCCATTCACAAGTGGTGGCATATATTCTGCATTCCCATTGCGGGCCCGCTCATATGCTACTATCACTGTTCACACTCGGGCCCACTCATTTGTCACATTATATAAATTTAGACGGGCCCGCCTCGGGCTGTACATAGGTGATGGCATTTCGGCGCGCGGGCTACCCATATGTTGTGACTAACGTGACTACATGGGGTCCCCCTTCGAGCCACCCCCGAGCCACCTCTTCCCCTCGAACACCTTCGATTTACCCTCGAACTATGTCCCCTCCCAGCTGAGTAGTCCTTTTATTTTTTTTATGTGGCTTCTTTTGTTTCGAGTTCGCATTTTTGCCATTTTTACTTAGAGCTTTGTTTCGAGGGTTGATACCCTATCTCGCCTTATGGTACAGCTAGGTATGAGATGACTGGGGACAGTCAAGATCCAAAGCCCCCCTCGGATGTAGGGAGAGTAAACTCCCTACTAGGTGATTTCCATTATTTCTTTGTTTCTACTTTAGTTTTTGTTCTTTTATCTTTACTCTACCTTTTTACTTAGTATTTGTGCGAGTTTTGGCTTATGTAAGCCAGACTCGCACCTAGAGCATGTTGTACATACTTAGAAAAATAACAAGACGAGTTACCCTAGACGAAATAGGATGGAATTCGAAGGCCGGAAGCCTCGGATCATCATTTCTCCCTTATCAGAGTCCCTCTAGACGTTATCTCGAGTATCTTCTGGTTTTTTAGGGCGCATTTCTTGTCTTTTCCCCTACTCCCTGACTCTACCAGGCAACTCCAGCCCCCTTGGGTCGAACAAAGACCCTCTTTTCCAACGGGAGGCCTCTCAGGTATCTCCCCCCACTTTCCTTTCCCCAACCTTTCAGCGGGGTACATAGCGCACAATGACGAGCACGAGGTTTACCAGAATCTCAGTAAGTCATCGTTTTACCTAGAAGTACAATGAGTTCATATGTCCTAGCTACAATGATCCTCAACAACTACAGACAGGCCCTTCGTGTTATTCAGGAAGGAAAAAACACCCTCCTGCGCCTCATGGATGACCTCGGCATCACGGACGTTTCAGTATTTAGTGCGTGGCTTTTGGAGGAGAACGAGTACTTGGCTTCCCATTCACGCGAACCTGAAGAGGAGACACTGCAAATGGAATATTGGCAGAAGCTCGTTAATCTGGATGCAAGCCGGTAAGTCAGTGTTTGATGTGTGTCGCATGGCTCACACTCTTCTAGAAGCCATCTCAGTGATCTTGCCTGGACCATGGCTACCCCTTGTTCCACCGGAACCTCATCGTTTGTCCAGAGAGATATTGCAGCCATGACACGAAAGGAGATGATGCGACGTCATGCCATGGAGAACTTTGAGAAGGATCTCAGGATGGTTCAAGACCTTGAGGTCAAGCTCGGTATTACAAAACGTTGGGTTCCCGAGGATGAAGAGTGGCAGACCGCTGGCCGCCTGGTCACTAATCGCAAGTATCAGCGCTGCCTCGACCAGCTTGAATCCCTCATTGTCGCCCGCATTTTCGAGTTGTCGAAAATGAATCAGGCAGGCACAGGTGAATTTCATTACTGTTTCATATCCCACATAATCAACTCGCATCTACCAGGCTACAAACTGCGCAAGCACATTGCAAAGGCTCTCAAGGCACGCTCAGCCGCCATCCGTACTGCACTTGATCGGTTCAACGCAGCCGCTCGCGCCTGTTCCCCCCCGCGTCGTCAGCTCACATTCGAAGAAGTTGTGGAGTACACATTCCTTGCCGACTTTGACCTCCTTCATAACGCTACCTGTGAGGATATCTCTCAGCGCCCATGGGCTTCTCCTGCTGCGCACACAGCCATGGACCAATACTTTAAGGTTTGCCGTGCAGAAGAGGAAATCGAGTGCCTCAACGTCGAGATCCATCGTATTGCAACGTATCTATGTGATGAAGATCACTACATGAAAGCCTGTATCGCCCAGCTTCAAGTTACCCATCCCCCCCTCGCCTATCAAGTTCAGCTCTACCACCACACTCGAGCCAGATTCACTGATCACCACTTGCGCCTTCTTGCTGAGATTTCCGGTCTCCACGGGTTCACAGGCACTACCCTTCCAGGAAAATCAACGAAGACAAACCCTGGGGATAGCGCAGGAGAGCCAGTGACCGTAATCCCTCTGGCAGTCTCTATCTCTACCGTTCCCACTTCTCCTCTTGCAGCTCCTGACCCTGGTGACGATAATAGCGACCTGGATGAGTTTGATGCGGACGAGGATGAGTATGAGGACGATGGAAGCACTCTCACTCTGCAGGAAATCATTCATATATCATCGGACGGATGTGGGGCGCAGGAGTAACAATAGCCTACCCACGTTAGTAGTTGGGTAGATGTAACTTAGTTTCTGCATGTTAGCTTGGCGGTGTTATTCATACTTCAGAGGTATGTCACGTGACTGTACTGTGTGGATTATCTATAGTTATTCGTGAGGTAAGGCGGGATAGGGGCACCGGCACACCAACGTCATGAGATATCGAGCATTATTCGTACTGGTCCTAATTAGCCTACAGGTGAATGTAGTATTACATTTGAAGGGCGGGATACAATTAATTATCCAGATCTATTCATGATATAAGGCGGGATAGGAGTGCGGGGATGGCGGGAGGGCACACAGCCACACCAACATCACGCAATATCGACCATTATTCAACCTAATTAGCCTACAGGTAAATGTAGTGTTTACAAATGAAGGGCGGGATGTGCTCAATTATCTAGATTTATTCGTACCTTGGGTGGGATAAGGCACGGGGAGGGCAGGAGGGCACACAGCTATGCCAACATCATGTGATATTGACCATTATTCATATGGGACCTACTTAGCCTACTAGTATTACTATCTGAAGGGCGGGACATGATCAGTTATTTAGATTTATTTGTACCATAGGGCGGGATAGGGGGGCGGGAATGGCGGGAGGGCACACAGCCACCCGACGTCATTGCAATATCAAGTAATATTCACACTTATTTGGTAGTGAAAAATGCGGACTTTACTACACTTTTGGTAATCAAAAGTGTACACAACATTTAGCTACTCAAACACTAATCAACACTACTCATAATTGGTAATCAAAAAAGCACCACAACACTACACTTTTGGTAATACACATCTACACTACACTTTGTTAATCAAACATCACAAAACACTACACTTATTTAGTAGCCAAAAATGCGCCACATCACTACACTTTTGGTAATACACACCTACACTACACTTTGCTAATCAAACACTACAAAACACTACATTCATTTGGTAGTCAAAAAAGCGGAGTTTACTACACTTTTGCTAATCAATGGACTACACAACACTTTGCTAATCAAACACTATACACCGGCCCTCCGGGCACCCCAGGACGTGTTGTATTCTTTATGGTACAAGTACAAAAACTACTGTATGAAGAACGACGCAACTTATTACCTGTAAGAGTGTGAATAGTTGCCCCATGGAGATGTTGCAGCAACTTACTGATTACGATGTTCGATGACGATGCAAGGGTAGGCATAAGGAGGTAAATAGGCACAGACTGACCCTCCAAGGCGCCATTGTACTACCGGCATGGGGGGTTCTTGGTTGTGAATGCATTTTTCATGAGCAGGACAGCTAATCCACATGCTCAATTCATCGGCAGTACTGCGCAGATGGTTTTTCCAGCGTTGGCACTCCTCGTGTAGTTGTTGACACATAATATATTGAATATTTTGTTTAGCGTATTCGACGAGTGCGACCAAGGTGGATTGCTGCAGTGGTTGGCTATAAATGATGAAAGGGTCGATTACGGATAGTTCCCGTAGCCTCAGGTCAGGGCAGGCACAGAACACTGAGTGTGCGGTTATGAAGAATTGTGCTGTGAAACCGAAAGATAGGGGAAATGGCGGTAGTTGAGTTAGATACGATGACATTGATTTGGGTTGTGTTTCAATCGAGAGTGCGAACCGAGTATATGTGTGACGATGGGTACGGGGCATTGTCCATTATCATTTGTGATGTGAATTTGTATCTGCTTGCCACGAGAGTACTAAGTAGGCGTTGTGGTGACGCATTACGGATGGCGCGTCGAACATCGGCAGGCAGCTGCGAGTGGGCGTTGTAGGGAGTGGGAGCTCCCTGGTAAGGGAATAGATGGAAATGAGAGGTTTGAGGTGTGGAGGATTTTATTTACTCTTCTAAGGGGCTTGATCCCCGTTTTGTAAGTGGGATTGGGACTTAGCTGCGAGGCGAGTGGCTGCTTAGTAAGCGAAGTTGGAACTTGGACTTGAGTTTGTATTAGTTAAAAAATCAATCACCACTATAGAGACTGGAGAGCACAGGCTGGTGAGACCAGCCTGTGGCAGTCTTCTTCTGCTGCTATCCTTGAGTGTGAGGACAGGACAGCCCTAGGGGAGTCCCAGGGTGGTGGAGATTGAGGATTTTTCAGGAGTTCAGCTAAGTGTCTACAGTTTCTTTTCAGTTTCTTTTTCTCTACAGTCCTCTTTTCCAGACAGAGTCCCCAGGACTATCTGCAGGCCTATCAGGTCTACCCCTACTCTATTCTATCATCTTTTCCTTCAGCGTAATACTGAAAATTCGCAAGGGAAACCTTCGGCTGACAAGGAGGATGAGATCATACAGCAGAAGAACATGAAGGACACAAATGCAGAACAGCCAAACTACAAGTATCAAGCTAGCAGAGAAGGCATATGTGCCAGGTGAAACCCAATCTGGAAGACATGACCGTAGAGCAAAAGCATGGAAAAAAGGAGCATACGCAAGCAAGGCATCACAACTGTTGCAATTTCAAATCCCGGCCCGCCGGTGCGTCACAGGAGATGATGCCGATTGTCACCCATACCAGGACTGCTTACGCGTCCTGGAACATAACACTACTCTTATTTAGTAGTCAAAAATGTGCCACATCACTACACTTTTGGTAATACACACCTACACTACACTTTGCTAATCAAACACTACAAAACACTACATTCATTTGGTAGTCAAAAAAGCGGAGTTTACTACACTTTTGCTAATCAATGGACTACACTACACTTTGGTAATCAAAACACTAATCAACACTACACTTATTTGGTAGTCAAAAAAGCGGACTTTTACTACACTTTTGGTAATACACATCTACACTACACTTTGCTAATCAAACATTACAAAACACTACACTTATTTGGTAGTCAAAAATGCGCACTTTACTACACTTTTGGTAATACACATCTACATTACAACTTGCTAATCAATTACTAACCAACACTACACTTATTTGGTAGTCAAAAAAGCGCACATTACTACACTTTTGCTAATCAACACAACTATACTGATTAGGTAATCAAAAATGCGCCACAACTCTTCACTTTTGGTAATAAAATGTACACTACACTACACTAATCACCTGATGTTCCCACATAATGCCTTTTATTAGACTTACTGTCACAAAGGGTGTGTCAGTCTAATTTGGCCTGTTTGGCCCCATTTCCTGCCAGTATGAATAAATACAGACAATTGTAGGCTCCAGTACGAATAAAAATGAAAAGAGATGGGTACAAAAACACAAGTGCTTAGTCAACTAGTGCAGTGCGAATAGCCATCAATAATTGTGCTGTCCCTGACGTGATGACTGATGCTGGCGGGGTGGCTGTGCGTGCCCTCCCGCCCCATTCCACCATCTGATACGAATAATTGTAGATAATATACAACGTCTCTGCCCCTCGCTGATGTAATACTGTATGTCCCCTGTCAAGTACGAATAAATATCAGTATCACCATGACACATCCACGTGGCTGTGCACGCCCTCCCGCCCCATGGCCGCCATTCCACCAAATACTTATGATATGAATAATTGTAGAATACAAAGTCTCCGCCCCTCGCTGATGTAATATTGTATGTCCCCTGTCAAGTACGAATAAATGTCAGTATCACCGTGACATCCATGTGGCGGTGCACGCCCTCCCGCCCCATGGCTGCTATCTCACCAAATACTTATGATACGAATAATTGTAGATAATATACAACCCCTCACTGATGTAATACTGTATGTCTCCTGTCAAGTACAAATAAATGTCAGTATCACCGTGACATCCATGTGGCTGTGCGTGCTATGGTACGAATAATTCTAGATAATGTGTGACTACTCTCCGTCTCCTGTCCTAAGTATGATATGAATAATTCTAGATAATTCAACACTTTCCATACCTCCGCTGAAGATCACATGATATCCACATAGCGTGCCATCCGATGATGAATAATTCTAGATAACAAAACACTTCTCCATCCCTCTGCTGATGTAATATGATATTTCTCCTCCAGTCCAAGATCGAGTACGAATAAATCTCAATATATATCACTTTTGTAACTGCTGTGAGAGACAAAGAAGTGATGGAATAGTAAGCAATACGAGAAGCAATAAATGACAGAAGGTGGGCAACCTGACGACAAACTCGTTCCAGAACTCCTCATATACTGGCAAGATACACTCCGTGACACATAGCACTGGTTGTCTTTGACAAGTATGGATAAATGTGAATACATGAACACTTGAGTGAGAGTAGATAGGACAAGAGGATAGAATAGATGTTATGCGCGTTGTAGATCAGGCCACCTCATCGAATCAGAAATGATCACCACCACCATCTGAGTCCTCATCCGATGTCTCGATGATCTCCTGGCTCTTTTGTGCAGCTCGAGTCCTGCGTACTTTCTTCAATGGCTGCGAATCGTTCTCGCTGGCAGTCTTGCGCTTCTTTCCCTTGTCCGAGCGGCCCTGACGAGGTACACCGACCGTCTCGTTGGCTTTGCGTCTCGCATCCACTTGTTTGCGATATTCCTGGTGCTGGCTTGGTGTCATTTTGACCCATTGGAAGGTATTCTCCCTTATCACGTCTCGCAAGCGGCGGATCTCATCGATAGTTTGTATCTTGTAAGGGCTGCTGAAGGGAATCCCGTCAGGCCAGCCTTCGTAGTCAATCCCGAACTTGTACTTGATCTGCTCAAAATTTGCAAATCAGAGACGGATGGGTTTCTCTTGACGAAGGTGCTTGGTGATAGTACCTATAGCTACAGCTTAGAAAACGTTTGATAGCGCACATGACGAAGGACTTACTAAAGCCAGAGTCGAGCCCACTTTTCGCCTGCTTCTGCATGTTCTCAAGGGAGTCGCATGCATCAATATCTAGATAACAGTTAACAATGTCATAACCTGAAGTGAATCGAAACAAATGGCTCACTTTTTTCTTCGTTGCACGCCCACAATTCAAGCTGCTTAATAATATAATCGGGGCTAAGGTTCATCCGATCCTCCCAAAAGTCCATTATATTGTCTGTTCCGAACCACGTCGCAGCATGTGTGTCGTAGACATGACCATGCGTGACGAATAGGCAAGCGTAGATACCAGTGCGATATGCGAGCGCTTGAAGCTATGCTCATTGTCACTATGTTAGTAGGGCATGAGGATCCGTGCATTGTCAAACGTACCTCTTCATAAATATTCTTCAGAGTGGCCTGGACATCACGAGATGCCGCGGTGTTGGTGCTTCGAACACCTTTTGCCTTGTGGCCGCGGGATTCCTTGAGCTCACCGAGATACTTTTGCTTTGTCTCTTCATCAAGATTCTGCATTTCCGGGTCGTTTGCAACCATCTCTTGCAGCTCCTTCAGTTGGAATTTTTGACCGTGTGGACGATCTGAAGTCGTGTAGCTAATACTAAGCATGTAAACCTATTTGACTTACCGGCATTTACTTGACGTGCCTTGATGCGGACGAGAGCATTTGCTAGTGATTCTTCCCGCCTGTTCCTGTAATGAGTCTCCCCAGTGATCAAAAGTCTGACTTTCTCGGGCAAGATGCAGTGGGCCTTCGCAATTTCATTGATTCGAGTATCCTGTTCCTCTAGAAGCTCGGCTACCGCACGACTTACGGCCTCCTGTTTCACTCGCCTCTGCTCCGCAGCCACTTTTCTTACTGCCCTTTGAGCGGCATCCAGCTTCTCTGAGCTGCGAGGTGGGATAACAGGGTGCCCAGGGTTACGAGACATCCAGCTTGCGTTATTGAGAGTGTGAGGCAGCTCTCGCAGTTGAGATGTACGAGTGTTCGACAGAGGCGCATCCCGAGTGGTAGCGTCGCCAGTGTTCGTACTTTCTTCATGCGAAATGACAGCATGGCCATGCTCGGGACCAGCTGCACATGGAGAGCTAGCAGAAACCCCGTCTGCCACTGCTGGAGGCTCAGGAAGATTTTCCGTCGGCAAGCTGATACTCGTGTCCCTGGGTGGGTTTACACCTCCTTCGCACGGCGTAACAATGATAACGGGCTGTTGAGCCACAGATGGAGAGCTAGCAGGGGCCCCCACCACTGACGGAGCCTCAGGAAGGTTTTCCGTTGGCAAGCCAATATTCGTTTCCCCGCGTGGAGGAGGCGTAAATTCACGCGGGGTAACGCTGACAACGGCTTGCTGTCCGCCCTGATTGGGAAACATCGGGGAGTTGGTGGTTGGCCGGGGAAGACCAAAGGTGGCTAGCCCAGCGGGACCGTCATAAACGTCGAATGAGCTTTGGAGGAGATCTGTGAATGAGGTAGGGTGGATAGAGTGGGTTGAGAACCCCCAGGGTGGTTCATTGATATCGGGAGTCCCACACACGGCGGTAGTGGCGGAGCTACCGTCAAGGGGATAGGCGGAATCGGGACGACAACCAGGTGTAGGGGGAAAGTAGAATCTTGGAACTGGTTGTAGCGGACAAGGAATTTTACCTAAATAAAGAGTTAATAGACACGCCTTCTATTCAAACTCGATGTATTTACTTTGGCCACCTGAATGGTCAGCGTCTCATACAGAAAACTCATCCATTCGTTTGAAACGACTCTGTGGGAGGATGCGCAGAGTAGGTTGATGTGCGGTGAGAGCGGTGTGCAAAGACCAAGACGCGATGCTAACGAAAAAAAACAGTGATGGCGTTGATGACAGCGGGGACACGAGCGCGTGATGGCGTGATGTCAACCTGCCAGATTCCTATATAATATCTAGTTTAAGAGAAAACGAAAATCAGCCGAGCAAAACTACATCTTCACCTTATTGATCACGTGCGATGACATTCCGTTTGACAGGTCTGAGCAGAATGGCTCCTATGTACTGGGATCGGTGAAACCGACACTTAATAGATCAAGACTAACTTCTGTATGCGCACTACACTGTCACTGGGACGCTGTGGATGAGAGGCGAATGGATCATGGATGAATGAATACACACCTGCGCAGGTCCAACATATCATCGCCGCCGCCGATTGGCAGCTTCTCGCAACCCATGAGCATTTCACAATGCACCGGTAGTAGCTGCAGAACACCGGAATGACAGTTAAAAGGGTAATGTAAGAGGACCAAAAACATAGAGACCAACCTGCGAGTTCCGGAGGGATACGTACTCCAACACCATGCAGCCATGCTGGCTTGCACTACCGGGTCTCACCCAGAAAACGAGGCTTCCGTACCTCACCGAAGTCCAATGATTTTCCCTGCCTGAGAGTATCTGTTCTCGAGAGGCTGTGATAGAATTTGATAGAATGTCGCAGCATTTCTGTGTTCTGCAGTAAAGCTGTACTTGCAGTGAGCGCTGAGCACCGAGTACTGAGTGCCTGATTAAGCCATTCCTGAAGCACAAACCAAATATGGTCACGTGACATCCATTATGGAGCTGGCGTGCTTAAGTCCTCCAAGTACTCGACGGAAGCAAGGCCGCGCTGTAAGTCTATCTTTCCTATAACCCTCTCCACTATTAACACTATGAGTTTACTCCAGTAACAATCTGATGATGGTAGCGTCGTCTCCCAAAATTTCGAAACAGCGCGAAGCGACCACACGATGGCTTAACAAACCCGGGTGAGTCCTCCTTGCTGCACCCTTCCCACAGAGACTCTGATTTCATATAGTGTTTTAGAAGCGCAGCGGGAGAAGGCGCGTCTGCGCGCAGCTCGGTAAGAGCCTATGAACAATGCTAGATCTCCCACCAACCTGACCAACTGCGGGCAAACCAGGAACCGTGAAAGGTAAACATTCTAACCATTTATTGATCTTCTTACTCGGTCCGTTGATGGGAGCTTCATAGGAAGAAAAGTGAAGCTCTCGCAGAAGTGACCGTTCATACCGATGGACCTACCGACAACGTTCCGGATCAATATGACCTGGATAGCGACACGGAGCCGTTTACTTCATTTCTTCGTTCAAGCGTGGCCAGTCGAACCCCAACCCTTCCGGAACTGCGCTTATCCATCGATGAATGGAAATCAGACTGGGGCCCAGAAAGCGGATGGCTGAAGAAGTTCGACGAGTCTCTTCGGAAGGCGCGCGAGAAGGGGTTAGCAAGCACAGATCGTTTCTTTAAGGAGTGTGAGATCCATGCACGCGAGGGACGCCGCTTTCTCCGCCTTTTGCGACAGGTTGCTAGTACTACATGCAGCCTGCAACGGGGTCGTCAGCTGGATACCTGTTTGCAAATTTTTGACTTGCTGGAAGTTGTCTTGGCAGAGGTTAAATTTTTTGAAGTAAAACTAGATGAGTATGCACCTGCTGTACCATACAGCAAGGTCTCGGACGCTAGATACTACAGTGGGATGTAGTTACACTGCTCCACGACATAGCCTTGATGCCCCCATCTATAGCGAAACATGATAGCGACCCGTTCGCTATAAGACATGAAATCACTCTGGCATCGATGGCAACTACACAAGGCGAGGAGTAAATTGACATAAGATGTCTTTCATTGATTTGGAGTCTACTGGTAGCTAACCGGGACCATAACGCATTGTTGTGTCTATGAGGTGGTACAATATGTGTTGGCTATATCATACAATGCACAAGTTGAATGGTCGTGCAATCTCGGTGCGAGTGGCACACCCGTACAGTTTATCTACACGGCGCGCTCACTTACTCATTCAATCTGCTGCGAGAAAGTCATAGTAATTCATATTTCAGTAGATGCCACACATTTTGGGTACAGGAGGGGGGAGTAAACGATGCATGAAATGATATATACTAAGTAACACGGATTTTACTAATCTCCTCAGATAAGTCGTCCACATTTCTCCAATACTCCACGTCTGACGACGACTCTTCACAGGGAGTGGAACGAGAACTAGCTGTAGTACCTAGTGCACCCTGACTGTGAAAGCACGTGCCCGGGTTTGGTACGCATTTAACCTCGTTGCAATAGTAAGCATCTTTGTAACGTCGTAGTGCCTCTTGGAATGTGGAGCATTTGAAGTGGACGTTCTTGGAAACACCAAGGACTCTTGCAGCTGCATCGTTCCTGCACAGCGAGACTTGGATCAGAGAAATTTATACGGCATGGAGATAATACTTACCAGCTATAGAAGATTCCCGGCTCTTGGCCGACAACAACCACGTAAAACTCATTGACGGGGGTGGTGGGCAGCTTGATATTGTCGGGGTGAATGGGTTGTGCCGAACGATACTTAGGCATGGGTGGAACTCTAGGTGGAGTTGGCATGGAACTGGCAGCTTTGGGAGCATTGTTACTAGCGGGCACTCGAGACTTTTCGGATAACAATGGAGGAGATCGGATTGGGGTGTGGGGGAGTGCTGCTCGGACACGAGTTGGCGTAGCAGAAGAGTTGGATGCGAGAGTCTGGCCGCCCGCTAGAGACGGTGCTGGGGAATAGCTGAAGACATGCGTGGATGAAAGGGGTGATGTGGGCTGCTGTGAAGTGGTCTCCGTGGTCTTTGTAGTGCGTGTGCGAATCTTCGTAACGGTAACGTTTACCGTCTCCGTCCCAGAGGTTGTCGTTGTGGTAGTGGTGGTCTCCTCGGTGATCGACTCGGTTTCAACTATTCTGCTGCAGGACAATGGTCCTGCAGCTTCTAAAACCAATCAAAATTCAACTAAGAACATGTGATCTTTGACTCACCGCTAGGAGACGTCTCGATATTGTTTGACATTGTGCGAGGTTGCAATTGCAGATAGATTGTTGAACCTGCTGCCCACATCACGTGGACAAGTGAGCAATATGTACCGACACTCAGTCGCAAGCCAATAAGTCTAAAATGCCCGCTGGTACGAGCCACACACAGGCAAACAGGAAAGGTAAGCTCTCCACAAGTAGGGTCCACCATATCATCGTTTCTCGCAAAATTTCCGGGGGAGCCGGTCGGACAGTCAATGAAATGCTTGGGCCAAAGAAGATCAAGGCAAGGGCAATGGAGGCGAAGGACCGCCAAAGGGCACATTTAGAAGGTTAATGATCATCTGATAGTGATAAACTACAGACTTACCAATATCTTGAAATGTGTATAGCGATGACACCCCAAGAACGACGTGACCTCAAAGCACTTCACGAAGGACACGAGGAGTTCTTCCACGTGGAGACAGACGATGTGTATGATGTTGCTAACATTTTGGACGGATCGAAGACCATTGACCTCAGTCACGGTGGCGGCGAGCTCCGTGACCTCGCGAGGGACCTGTTCAGTGACGTGAAGAATATGTGAGTAGAACATCATTTACAACGGGCAAGATTGATAATATACAATGTAACAGAGGAGACGAGAGCTTGCGGAAGCGCCGCATGGATTATCGAACGTGTCGTGACCGTGCACAACGTCGGACAGATGCATTTGCAAGGCAGATGCCCGAGCTGGTGCGGGCATATGTGGAATGGAGCGCGGCGAATGCTGGTAAGTCTTGTAGCGAGACTGGCCGGTGTAGGAACACCTGGCCATCGATGGATCCGAAAGTTTGCGAAGTACAGCTTTACGTGGTTGGTATCTTTTGTAGGTCCTTATTTATCCAACCAATCCCTTTACGCTGAATCTACCCAATTAGGTGCAGAAAAACGCGCTCTGCACCTTCAGGCTGAGGATTACTCGGCCTCATCTGCACTTGTCTGCCAAGGAGTTATTCCGTGTGCTCCATTGCGTCCTCATACCGCCATCATGATAGATGCTTTGGAGCTTTTCCGTGTAGCTCGAAATCGCAGTCCCCATCTTTCTGTACAGGTGTTTGTCAAGACTATTTCGGATCTTCAGGGTGTAAGTTTCATTTGTTCTCCTACCAAGTTGCACGCTTACATTGACTCAGGTTCAATATCGTCCTTACCTCGCTTGCCTCTTTAGCATTGCTCTGGACGTTTACCTCCAAATACGCCTCGCGGTCAATGACTTTGTCCTCCAAGCTCGAGCCGGATCTCAAATTCAAAATGTTGTTTGTGATGGACGGTAATGACTCGCTCAAACGCATCTCAAGGGAGGCAATCGGTGGCTACGAATCTACTGCAAAAGGCCTTGGGGAGCGATTTCTAGGAGATGACCGCTACTTGACTCGGTCATTCGTCGACCAATTTGGAGTGGGGTGTGGTGACGAATCATTGACACAGCCAGTGGTATGTCCACGCTGACTTTCAGTTGGTATTATTGTTTTACCCTCTCTAACCTACAGACTGACAACGACAACCCGTGCGCTGGAAGGTGGAAGAATATGAAAGAAGATGCTACTTCAAGAATGTGGGGTATATTTGATGAAGCTGGCATCTTCATGGCCATCTGCAGGCATGGCTTTTCACTCGTGATTGCGGATATAGTTCGGAGCGGTGAACAGTAAGCTGCATATCTTGTGTGTATGTATTACCTAGCCTAACAGAAAATTAGGGCCAAGTATCCGGTTGCTGTTGTCTCAAAATTATTGGATGTTTTTGGAAGCAATCTCGCGGGCGGTTATGACATTGGCTGTAAGTTCCAGACCACCCTCAATCGCAGCACGGTCGGACCACGGGCACAAGCTCTCAACTATACATCCCTCGTGCCGGCGTTTCATGGCTAGCACACCGTCGCTTATGCCAGCTTCGCTTTTTGGCAAGATATGTCAATGGCCTAGGACTCGAAGACCTTGAGGGATGTGAGCGCACCTTTTCGAAAACTAATGGGCTGGCATCAGCTGTGCATTATGCGAGCACGTTTCACCGCTGTCAAGCGATCGGAGGGTACATAGCCCACAACGATGAAAATGATGTTTACCAGAATCTCAGTAAGTCATTCTTTTAACCCATAGGGTACAACGAGCTCATATATTGAAGCTACAATGATCCTCAACAATTACAAACAGGCCCTTGGCATTATTGAAGAAGGAAGGTCCACCCTCCCGTGCGTCATGAACGACCTTGGTATCACGGATGTATCAGTATTCGGTGTATGGCTTTCAGAGGAAAATGAATACATGACTGCCCGTTCGTGCGAGCCTGAAGAGGAAACACTGCAGATGGAATACTGGCAGAAGCTTGTCAATCTGGATGCGAGCCGGTAAGTCAGTATTTAGCATGTAGTGTGTGGCTCACCCCATGCTAGGAAACATGTCAGTGACCTCACCTGGACCGTGGCCACCCCCTCTTCCACCGCAACCTCGACATTCGTCCAGAAGGATATTACAGCCACAACGCGCAAGGAGACGATGCGTCGCCATGCCTTGGAGAACTTCGAGAAGGATCTGAAGATAGTGCAGGACATTGAAATCAAGCTGGGTGTTACGAAGCGTTGGGTACCTGAAGATGAGGAATGGCAGACCGCTGGCCGCCTAGTTGCTAATCGCAAGTATCAGCGTTGCCTCGACCAACTCGAGTCTCTCGTCGTTGCCCAGATTTTTGAGTTGTCGAAGATGAACCAGTCAGGAACAGGTAAACCAATTACAATTTCATGCCTATGTAGTTAACATGCTCCTACCCGATAGGCTACAAACTACGCAAGCATATTGCAAAAGCTCTCAAGGCACGCTCTGCAGCAATCCGCACTGCGCTCGATCGGTTCAACACCACCGCTCGTGCTTGTTCCCCCCCGCGCCCGCAGCTCACGTTCGAAGAAGTTGTGGAGTATACATTCCTTGCTGACTTCGATCTCCTTCGTAACGCCACCCGTGAGGACATTTCTCAGCGCCCGTGGGCCTCTCCTGCTGTGCGTGCAGCGATGGACCAGTATTTTAAGGTTTGCCGTGCGGAAGAGGAGATCAAGCGCCTGAATGTCGAGATTTGCTGTATCATCACGTATCTGCGCGACGAAGACCGCTACATGAGGGCTTGTATCGCCGAACTTCAAGTCAGCCATCCTCCCCTCGCCCATCAAGTTCAGCTCTATCACAACGTTCGAGCCAAGTTTACTAACCATCATATATGTCTCCTCACTGATACCATCCGCCTCCCTGGGTTCACGGGCACTGCCCTTCCGGGAGAATCGACGAAGACAAGTCCTGGAGATAGTGTAAGTCACCCCGAGATCATAATTCCCTCAGCTCTGTCTATTGTGACTACTCCTACATCCCCTCTTACAACCCCTGAGTCTGGTGATGGTGATTTTGACTTGGATGAATTTGACGCGGATGAAGATGAGTATAGGGATGACGAAAGTGCCCTCACCCTGCAGGAAATTATCTGTATATCATCGGACGGTTATACGGCGCAGGAGTAACAGTAATTAGCATGGATGTACTTAGCAATGTGTTCACCTCGTTTTTTTTCGTCTCGGAAATATCCGTGATTATTCGTACTCGACCTTGGACTGGAGGAGAAATATCATATTACATCAGCAGAGGGATGGAGAAGTGTTTCGTTATCTAGAATTATTCATCATCGGATGGCACGCTATGTGGATTTCATGTGATCTTCAGCAGAGGTACGGAAAGTGTTGAATTATCTAGAATTATTTGTATCATACTTAGGACGGGAGACGGAGAGTAGTCACGCATTATCTAGAATTATTCGTACCATAGTACGGGAGGGCACGCACAGCCACGTGGATGTCACGGTGATACTGACATTTATTCGTACTTTACAGGGGACATACAGTATTACATCAGCGAGGGGTTGTATATTATCTACAATTATTCGTATCATAAGTATTTGGTGGAATAGCGGCCATGGGGCGGGAGGGCGCGCACAGCCACGTGGATGTGTCATGGTGATACTGATATTTATTCGTACTTGACAGGGGACATACAGTATTACATCAGCGAGGGGCAGAGACGTTGTATATTATCTACAATTATTCGTATCATATGGTGGAATGGGGCGGGAGGGCGCGCACAGCCACCCCGCCGGCATCAGTCATCACATCAGGGACAGCACAATTATTGATGGCTATTCGCACTGCACTAGTTGACTAAGCACTTGTGTTTTTGTACCCATCTCTTTTCATTTTTATTCGTACTGGAGCCTACAATTGTCTGTATTTATTCGTACTGGCAGGAAATGGGGCCAAACAGGCCAAATTAGACTGACACACCCTTTGTGACAGTAAGTCTAATAAAAGGCGTTATGTGGGAACATCAGGTGACACTAATTGTATATTGCCTATATCTCAGCCATTTTTGCATGGATGGATGACATAAGCATACCTCTGGGGTCCTCTAGTCAGGCACTACACTTTCATTATGACATCTTTGAAATTTAATTTTTGAGACATCCAATTTTTTCAGTATTTTGCATTTTTCTCACCCATTTTTGGGCATATTGATGAGATAAGCATATTCCCACAATCCTGTGATCCAGCCCCACAACTTTCATTATGACATTGTGGCTGTACAGTGACATCTGTGAGATGCCCCTATCTCTGTAGCACTGTGTGTCTGTAGGCCTGTAGCTCTGTGGGAGCCTGTGGGGAACTGTGACATGGTAATGTCACACAATCGTCACACTGTACCTGACTGTGCACTGTCACACTGTCACACTGTGGCACTGTGGGACACTGTGACATCACTGTGGCACTGTGGCCTCTGTGCCAAAAAGGTGGTTTTGCTGATGATGAGGCTGTGTGAAACACCTTCTTGTTTTGGATAGAACTTATGTCTTGTCTTCACGTGACTCATAAACGAGACACTGCCACCAGCCTGCTCCGGCTCCTCATCCCCAGTGAGAAATCGCTATATGCCGAGTGATGTAGACTTAGGTATGTGTATGCCATAGGTATGCATCCTATCACATAAAAAATGGGTTGCCTCATAAGTGCTTTTCATATGCGACTGTACTCGTATGTAGGCATTGCTATTCCCCCAGTTTTACATAGATCTACATATGTTAGTTCTTGCTTCCCAATCCTTTTGTTCTCGTATGTCAGTCTATGCCGTGCTAGGAAAACCAATAAACTGTTGCCATTCGCATTTTACTGCAAGCTATGTATTGGTATGTAGAAATACACTTGTTTTTCAGCTGCTGCTGCCCCCTTCCCGCTCCCCCGCCCCCT
Organism: Pisolithus albus; assembly: GCA_024613165.1. Classification (NCBI taxonomy): domain Eukaryota; kingdom Fungi; phylum Basidiomycota; class Agaricomycetes; order Boletales; family Pisolithaceae; genus Pisolithus; species Pisolithus albus. The sequence goes on along the minus strand of JANFAB010000001.1, from coordinate 54,193 downwards.
CGTTCCCGCTCCCCATTCCCATTCCCGTTCCCGCCCCCCGCATCCCCTTCACTGATAGGCCACATACCTCTCGCCATGGCTCCAACGCACTGAACCAGAATCCTGCTCCTAATACATACGACCACTCGAGAACTTTGCGATTACGTCGGCCGTCCCATTGATCCACACGCCGGTAGCAACCTAGCCACCTTTCTTGAGAGAGAGAGAGGAGGGTTGGCATGCACATAGACTCACCAGTTCTTTCGCTTCGTCCTTGTATTTCTGTACCCACAGTTCAGTCAATAACACGCCTAGATAGAGATAGCCAATTAAGCTCGCCGCTTTGGCCTCCCCAGACAACGTCTCAAAATACGAATTGAATTCTTCTAGCGAACCGCCAATTTGCTTCTGATAACGATGCATACAGAGGGTCCTGATGGGACGGGGTTGACGGAGTATTGTGTCTGAGATTGTTGTACTTACCTTGCGCTTTTGTTAGACGGCGGACGCCATGTCTTCTTCTTATCGGGTACTGTTGGTGGTGCCGCCTGCTTCTCGGATGTCGTCTCTCCTGATCTCTGTAACGTCTGACCGAGATGTGCGGGTGCAGGTAGCATGTGCCCAGCCTCCGTCTGCCCCGACGCTCGTGCTGTGCTCATGTCTGTGGCTGCGCTTCTTAGGATGGATACCTGACCTTAGGAACTTACCCATGTCATCCAGTGGATCCTCTCTCATGCCCGCTCCATCCAACAACAACCCAGTAGAGCGACTCTCATGGACATTGGGTTCGGGCGCGATGCTCGATGGTTTCTGTGGGGCACATGTGTCAGTGGCGGGAGACTATGCGCAGCTACTTGCGTGACGCTCACGTTTGCGACTACACAAACAACATTCATTAGTACCAATACTACTGACATCGTCAACTTACCTGTGTCATTTGCTAGACCTTCTCCGGTTTGGGTAGTATCAGCAGGAGGCTGTGTGCGGCACATGGACAGTCTGTGAAAAAGGTTAGCATGTGTATACAAACGGTCATGGCCTTACATTGGGTTCTTGATCGTGGGGATAACAGTGGTGGTCCCCGCTATGCCGTGGCTTTCAACTGCAATCGAGGAAGCCGTTTGTGGTTCGGCACAGTCACCTAAGGAAAATGATCAGTGTTTTAATTATTTTGCGCGTGTCTTCTCGCCTGGCATGCGAGCACAGTTGTCATGAGGCTGTGAGGGCTCGTCAGTATTGACAGAAGTATGCCGTAGTGACGATGAGTCGGAATGCGACAATGGACCGAGTTCAGACACATCTGGTAGTGCTATGGCACTCGGATTTGAGGCGTGGCCATCCGTGCTGGCTTCCGAGGACTCGGAGCTTGAGGGCAATATGCTAGGACTGTCACTGCTGGAGCTGTCGCGACCATCCACGAATGGAGAAGGGCTAAGTCTTGCACGCTTGGATGTGATGTCATCCACGCTCTCTGAGCTATCTTGCTTCACCTTGCGCTTACTGGAACCGCCCTTTGCATCCGACCTGTTAGTAAACCAAGTCTGCTTAAAAGATCCGTAGTTTTTTTTTCCAATCATGTCACTCTTCCATAACCCTTCACATAGGTTGAGCTCTTGATGCGTTCGCGCGATTTCGATCCGGAATGACTTCTTGACGGTTAGGGACATTGACGACCATGTAGTATCGATGTTGATAAAACCATGGGAGCGGAGTTCGTGCCAAATCTCCCGTGCTGTCTGGAGAATGTTACCTATCTTGTCAGCTTTCAGCGCATTCCCATCCTTGTCCTCCAGGAACGATGTATACGGGCTAGCGCGTTGTCCTTCGGCAGTAGTACTACACCAAGTTTTCCATTCCTTCTCAGTCCAAAAGCAAACCTTTGGGTATTCAGTTTGATCGAGCGGTGGCAGGGGAACTGGGTTTAAGAGTGGCGAGGCGCTGATGGGTGTCGGCTGCAGAGTGACGTTCACGGAACTATCTTCTGTGAGTGTAGTAGAATCCGGACGGGCGACAGCTAGCTGCGAAACTAATGCATTATACGCATTTCTACAGAGAGGGTGCATCAGTAATCAAGACCCGGGTGGCCAACGTACTGGATTGCTGTGCGCTCCCCTTTGAGTGATGCATTTTCGACTTGAAGCTTCATGACGGTCTCCTGTAGGTGCTGCAATTGCTGTACGTGCAGCGTAAGTGGACGACATGATCGTGATGCCTGCTACTTGCCGATATCTCTGGAATTCCTTGGCCAAACGTGGACGGATTACTAGCATACATCTATAAGAAACGTAAGACAGTAGTCTGGCATATGGATCCGACGTCACTTACCTGGTACGATCCTTGGGACATCTGTGGATTATTGTTCCATGACGGAGCAGTGGTATTATGCGAAGTCGAAATTTGGCTGCTGCTGCAGCGCGGAAAATTGTTGCCTCGGGTATTAAATGAATCTTGTAGGGTATTTGAAGAGAAAACAGTGGCGTTCTGGTCGTCTAAGAGGCTCGAGAAAGATAGGGGCATGGGCGACATGGTGGGCGGGAGCAGGACGGTGTTTGGCGATGTTTGCAACACGACGTCCTCATTTCGCTAAGTCCAGATACTTGTTTCGTGTACTATTATCCTTACTCTGCCAGATGTCTGACGAAACCGACAAAACGACTGTCAAGCTCATGGAAAACGTTATCATACTCGAAGTCGAAAATATCTTGGAAGGTTGGCCGGCCTATGTTATCACTTTCACACCAGAAGACACTCGGCCTCATGTATGCGCCTCGATCGTTCTCTCTTTGATGACCACTTCACCCACCCTTCACAGAAAATTATCCTTCACCTCAAAAACCCATCCAAGTATGTCGCCGTTGATTCGGATGACAGTGACGACGACACAGGAGCCCGCCGCATCGAGTACAGTAAGTCACATATCATGCATATATGCAGCGTTTGTGATCATGGTGCAGAGAAATTAACCACTATAAGCGATGCGAGGATTATGGTCACCTTGAAGCGGTAAGTGATATGAAGTACATCTTCCTTGTCTCATCTTTACAGAAATGACGACCCGAGCGTACAATATGAATCCGAGGAGCAGTCTTCTGACGACGGCGACGATGAGGCTTCCTCCGGTGAAGACGAGAAGTCGAACTGTTCTGTTCAGAAGAGTCCACCCACTACAGTCCACGCAATCCCTGTCACTCTTTCTGGAATTCCGAAGGATACGATGCCTGCGAAGCGCAAGGCTTTCGACCCAAACTGGCCTCCTCGTCGACCACGTGCGTTCCGCAGGATCTCACCCAATTCCTCGATTGCTTCGTATGAAGGCTTCATGACGTGGCCAGAAGCAGTGAAGCCTGTAGAAGATGCTGGTGGTAGCCTGGTTTGCTCAGCTGGAGTGGATGCGCAGTGAGGTAGTGTCAAGGCTTGTTGCACCAAAGTATCGCTTTCTACCTGCATGGACTTTCGGACTTCGTTGTCGTGTACTTTTACAATCATTCCAGCACGTGTTTTTACCAGTTCATTCCCCCGTAATGCAAGTTCGTGTTTGAGAAAAGACTGTCGCATTTGAATATGGGAACAAAAAAAAAGTATCAACGTATGTCTTGAAAACATGAGTGCGAGACAGCTTTCTACTCCTCGTCGTCCTCCAAACCAAAGTGCGCGATCTCCATCCCGGTCTTCTCAACCAAAAAATATCTCCCCTCGGCAACTCCGTGTATGATAGGGCGATGTGGAATCATTGCAACGACTGACCGAATGTCCGAGATCTTGATCACCTGCAAGCTAGCTTCACCCAGCTTTGTGCAGGAAGCGAGGACGCCGTAGGATTTGTCGAGCAAGTTTGCATCAGGTTGGGAATAAAGCGTGGCAAGAGCGACATCAATGAAGCGAACATGGTCAGGTGTGTCGAGGTCTTCGTCTGGCACAGAAAAGCTGTCTGCTGCCCTGACAATAAGCCTGGTGAAATATCGCACCTCTGCGATCCACTCTCCACCATTAAGAGAAACCTGTACCATATCCCAACGGAACAAATGAGAGGCAGCAGGAAATGAAAGGATTGCCATACCTTGACATTGCGAGCCATACGGACGTCCTCGGGTGCTTTCTGCAATTCCTGGAACTGAGACCACGCAATCTGGCCGTTAGGCAAACGCAGGCGTGCCCAACGGCATATTTTGGGTGCATGCGGCAGATTCAGGTACTCTGCAATGACCCTAGCCTCTTCTCCATAGATTGTGGTGGGATACCAGTCACGCTTGGCTAGAAGAACGTATCCATTGCCAAGGTCTGCAGATGCACGCGGGTTGGTGTTCTCGGGGGGGTCAAGATGTGGAAGCATGGCCTTCAGCGCGTTCATTTGGCAGCGCCGGATGCCCTGCTGTGCGAGGTTTGAAAAAGGATCCGAAGGTTGGCGAATTTCTTGCCCAAGATTGCCAATCGTCCTCTCCATGGTCCACTGAGAGGAACAAATCGGAGAGCCGACACGTGCTGCTTCGGAAGCGAGATGACACGTGAGGTGGATGCATGGACGGATGAATGGGATACGGTCCACTCGACGCTGATAAAAAATTCTCTCGAATTCAACGGCCCATTGTGCGATGAGTTGACATGTGTATTGGAGTTGACGAGGGGTGATACTGTACTGAGACATGATTCGAAGTCCAGCAACAAATTTACAAAAATTCCGCCAGTAGAGCTCGGGCAGGATCCCATATAGTAGAGCCGGGCATAGACCATATATCCAGGTGATGTACTCCGTTGCTTTGTACCAGGAGTTCGAGTGGAGGCTTGGATCTCGTGGAGCGACGTCGAAAGAGCCTGGTAGGTACTGTTTGCAGGCAGCGATGGCTCGTCCGTGTTCTTCCCAGACATCAGTTTCCTTGAGTACGGCCCAGTGCCAGCTTGCGCGATTGTCAGTGACTGCACAGTCAAACGTACCACGCCAAAGGTCAAGCCACAGAGCGGCCATGTTCGCACCACTCAGATGCATCATCTCTGATGAGAAGACTTCAGGAATCCCTAAAATGAGGTGTGGCTGCAGACCAAGTAAGATGCTCGGGCCAACTATGCCTGTTTCCAGGCATCGCTTCTCGTATATGTGCTGTGTGCGTGAGCCAAGGAGATAAGCAAGTTGCTCGACGTATCGTTGTGAGTTACTTGGGTGGATGTCGTATACATCGACGTCTGGATGATCGCTCCCACTCACGTTGTAGTTGTCCGGCTTGAGGAGGACTGGGTAGTACTGGGATGCACCAGGTTTGCGACGCCCTCTGAAAGGGCACAACATCCAGCAACCATTCTTGCCTTGGTGGCCAACAAAGTTGCTTAACATCAGTAATCCAGGCCCGTCCGCGCATGCAAGAAAAAGGAACAGGTGCGAAGTAAATTCGCGGTCTTGAGACGTGTCCCAGACACGAAGGCCCTCACGCTGCACAGCGGAGAGATGGTGCAGCCCAGGGAATAGGAACGAGTCGATAACCTTCGGCTTTTTTGGACCTGGAATGATGGCACCTGGAAGGACGTGCTTCTTCTTGTAGCGATGGTCGGGAGAGAGCTCAAGAATAATCCAAATGTAAATCCAGCAGTCGGATTCTTTACTTTCATATAATTGTGCGCCGTCGATGGATATCATGAGAAGTGTGTCGTCCGGTTGTATCTTGTTTTGGGCCACAGCATTGAGGTAGGCATGGCCACAAAAGACGTCGTCGTATGCGTCTACCAATCCGTCATTCTTTTGGAGCTCGCGAAAGATTTGTTGTGTACGATGATGCCGGTAGCGCATCTTTTCAGCACTCTCAGAATGTCGCCAGAGTGATTGGACCTGCGGCGCGATAGGTATCGTATGGAACACTGCGCGGGGATGTTTGACCTTCCCGCCACTCTTGTTGAACTTGACTTGGTCGTAACGTGGCTCGGAGCACTCTGGACAGGTGTCCATATCCGAGAGAGGACCTACGTATGTGGCACAAGAATTGACACACATATCTTTTACCACAGACGTCACCCCACTCAGGTCAGCAAGGAGCCGCTTAGTTTGGTGAAAGGAGGGGAGTTCAATGCCTTGTAAACACTTCTGGATAGCCTTACGAATTTTCTCGTATGTAATTTCCGAGGAGTGTTCGAGTGCGATAAACATTGAAAGTGCAAGTTCAGTGTATGGATCATCGACACAGAGAGGGTCTTTGGGTGGGTTGTGGAGCCGCTCGAGGGCTTCACCTGTTAGCCCAGTACCATCATCAAGTGTAGCGCTTCGGATCGTCTCGATGAATGACATGCTGCGTTGAAGTTTCGGGAGGGTAGCTGTACGCGTGAGCTCGTCCAGGTCGAGATCCACAAGCGGGTTTGTGGGGTTCTGGAGATTGTTATACCCAGCAAAATCATTCGCGGTTGGTGTGGGTGCACTGTCATCATCACGAGGTCGGGGAATACCACTTCCGTCTGGTGTGGGTGCACGGTCGTCATCACGAGGAGGTGGGGTGATATCGTCTCTAACTCGTGTGGGTACATGGTCGTCGTCACCAGGAGGTGGGGGAACATCGTATGGGACTGGTGTTGGTGTGCGGTCATCATGGCCAGGAGGTGGGGGAACTCCGTCACTCTCCATGGGGTAGTCATTATCATTATGCTCTACGGAGTAGTGTTGACCGATGGATCTACATGTTAGGCTCAATGCGTAGATACAAATCATACCTATGGTGTCAGGATCACGGCCAGCGTGATCTCCGCCTCCTAGTTCCACAAGCTGGGTGCGTGGACGCTTTGGAGCGCTCTGTCCAGCAGTACCTTCGTCAGTGGGCCCACCTGTCCGGATGAATGCACGGAAGTCGGCAGATCGCCCTGCTAGTCGTATTGCCTCAAGCTCATCTTCGGCTGCTTCACGGAAATGACGGTTCCAGGTGTTCGGTGTATTCAGTTGACGACGTGAGCCCTTGCAGTACTTACGACAAACACACCAGAGCCCTTGTGGAGCCATGTCTGTACCACGAAGAGTGATACGAATGTCGCATTGCATCGAATGGAACGGAATGGATTGCATTGCATTGCATGTACGTCGACCATGTCCATTGAAAGGGCGAGTAAACGACATCAAATGTTATGTCTTCGTAGGCACACTGGTGCTGTATAGCCACACATACTAATACATACAAATAATAATTGCTTCATAAAATTATCTACAGATACCTAGTTACGCATATCGCGAGTTTTCACTGGGCCTCATCACTGAAAACGCACATTTACGATCGATGCATTATATAATGTTATAAGGCAAGTAAACCTCGCCATCTGGTATCATGTGGCGAGCCCCATTGTAAATGTACGCACAGCTTTATAAAGGTACCTTCCCAGTAGAATTGTATGTAAAATGATGGTTGCTGACCCGAAATGGCCATCTGGGCAGACTTGATTGGATGTACGGATCTATGCAGTTCTTTGTCCAGTTATCAGGCATCGTCATCAAGGTGGTCCTTGCTTTGGTATCATGTGAAGAAAGTACCACGGCTGCTACTAAGTCACACACTTCGGAAATAATGGCATCTTCTCATTACTTGGTCACCTGTGCCTATGAGACATACACGTCCCAGATGTAGCTACCAGGTTGTCATGACGCTCTCGTTAACACTATTGAGATTATTGTACTTGAAAACAGTGCATTGGCATGGAATTGCAGTATAGGTTGAGCTGTGCATTGTCTTCCCAAGTGGTTTTGCATGTGCCATCAAATACACTTTGTGCTACTATGTACCCTCAACATATTTCATTTGCTTCTTAGCCTGCCGACACCTGTATGTCTCCATCATCGCCACGACATCAATATGATGTGCCAGGGCCTCACTTCCGCTTTTGTGATCAGCTGCGCTGTTGAATCAATCGGGTTCCATTGCCGCAGCCATGCATCCGTGCTTACAGTCAGTCTTGTTTGATATAGTTGTGACGAATGGTCCGTTGGCTTCCAGATGGTTTGACACGCGCCGTCAAACGTACTTTGTGGTACTATATATCTTTAACGTACTCTTTGTGCTTTCTAGACTGTCGTTCTCATATGCCTTCATGGTCGCCGCTAATATCAACATGACTTTCTGGGGTCTCATGTACCTTTTTGCTGGCGACTGGTGTAGGGAGGGAGTTCTCCCTACTAGGTGATTTATTTTATTTCATTGTTTTTACTTTCATTTTTGTTTTTATCTTTACCCTACTACTCTCTTTTACTTAGTATTTGTACGCATTTTTGCTTATGTAAGTGAGGACTTGCACTTAGTTACACTGTACATACTTAGAACACAACAATAGATGCATTACCACCAGACGAGACAGACGGAATTCCGAGACCGAGGGCTCGGAATATTTATTCTTCCTATCGTTAGACGTTCTTTAGACGAATCTCAACACCCTTTTGGGCTTTTAGGGCGCGTTTTGGCGCTCTTCTCCACTCTCTGACCACCCTACCAGGCATCCTAGCCCCCTCGGGTCGAACTGACCCATCATTTTCCAACGGGAGACCCTCTAGGCCACTCCCCCCACCTTCCTTTAACAAACTTTACATCTGGAGCCCACTGCAAGGGGGCTGTGTTGCTTGGTAACCCCCTTCCCCTCCTACCTTCGAGCTCGCACACGCGATTTCTCAAGAACCGACGCACCTTACCTCTCGCTTTTCGAGAATCTGAACCTACTCGACGAGAGCTTTCGAACGATACCATTCTTGACGCGTTCGCTTAAACGGTTCCAGAGATATCCCGCTTTTTGTGGAGAAAGGCTTAGTAGGACGAATTTTGGCATACCTCGGGATTGGGTGCGCCATTCCTCTGGTTTCTTCGATCTCCCAGCACCCCTAGATCCCCTCTACGACGTCCCTGAGTTTCGTGGCGCTCGGCCTAGTGGTTGTCCAGCAACATGCTACTGTTCTTCCCCCCTGCCAGCTGCACACGCGTTTTCTCGAGAACCGACGCGCCGCTCCTCTCGCAAACTTCAGGTTTAGTAGAGCTCGTCGAGACCTCCCAGAAGATACCTTTTCCGTCGCGCCCGTGCCGCCACCTCTCGAGATATCACGCATTTCATGCTAAAAGGTGGTATCGGACCGTTTCACGCATATCTCGGGATTGGGTCCACGGATTTTCGTAATTCCTCGTTCGCCCACTTTGTATAGGGCCCTACTACCATATCCCAAAGTTTCGTACCATTTCGCCCAGCGGTTCTCCTCCGACGAGCTGCCGTCCTTCCCCTCCAGCCACAGCCCAGCTCCCTGGCCCCACCCCTTGCGTTTTCGAGCCGTAGGAATCCCTTCCCCACCCCTTACAGTCGATTTAAGCCCCTTTCGAGACCTCCCCAGTCCCTTCGAGATCCCCAGACGAACCCCGAGCCCTTTTCAAGACGTATTCGAGACAGTCAATCGTTAGACGCACCTGCATTCATTTACAGACGTAATACAGATGATATCTATCAATTTCCTTGCGCATTTTTTGGCAGTCGAGCGAGGCTGCAATTTGAGTATCAAGCGTTCGAGTCACACAGCGGTGACTATTTTGGTTTTCAGTGGTCGAAACCACTTCGAGACGAATATCCGAGACACCCCCACCCTCTCCTTAGACATTCGAGGTCGCATCGAGGCGACCCCACCCTTCGTTTTCCCCTTCGAGGCTATTCACAGACACGAGGGTGTCTGTGGCTCGTTCTGTGCTCTACTATCACCCATAGTTGGTTCATTGTGAAATATAGATTCGTTTTCAGTCGTGGAGCCATTTCTCAGGATGGAAAATAGGTATCGAAGGTCTCGAGGCAAAGTCAGCAGCCCTCGAGCATTTTCAGGTTACATGCGAGTCTCGAGCAGCCCTCAGCCTCGCTCCGACACCCTCTCAGGTGGTTTGTCATATAAGGGACCATTTATTCGAGATGAGACAGAAAAGGGAGTATGGTATGATCCCCTTCCAGGTTATACTTGGGTCTATCGAACTTCGAGCGACGTTTCGAGGACCCCCTCATCCTCGCCTTCGATCACCTACCAGTCGAGTGCCCCTGTGCAGGAGTGCTCTCGGTCTTATTCTAGAAGACACTCCCAGGGAAGCTCGAGCATGAAGCCCACTTCACATTCCCCCTTCGAGGTCGCCCCTTGAACTTCGAAGTATCACCCTCACTCACCTGGGCTCGCTTCGAGCAGCTCATCCCCTCTCGAAGTCACTCATGCAGGCTCGAGGCACCCTGTTCCTCCAGGTTGGCATGCCTCGTGTGAGCAGGCTGGTGACTCACCTTCGACCCAGCTTCATAGCTCGAGAGAAGATCAATACTCGTGTCAGTGGCTGTCTCGTGACCTCGGTTTGCCCTCGATTCAGTACCTTCGACCTCGTGAGCCCTTGAGGCCCCCTTTGAACCCCTCGCCTTGCCTCGAATCACCCTCGAAACTCCTCTCGAAGCCCTCCCCTCGTCTCGAGACTTGTTTGAAGTGCCCCTCGCATCTCGAGTTACCCCAGGGAAGTTCGTTTTTACTTCGAGAAGCCTCTACTTCGACTTCGAAGCCCGCCCCCACCGGTTTCGAGTCGCATTCAAGAGCGTCAAGAGGTTTGTCACCTCTTCGAGAGCCTATGGCTTTGAGTGAGCCACCCCCTTTGTTTCGAGAGTCCTCGAGGCACCGAGTTCCCCCTCGAGGGTTTTCTTTTTGCTTCTTCTGTGGTCGTGAAGGGCACATTTGAGCGAGGTGCAAGGTCTGTACTTCATATCTAGCAGCAGGGAGGTGTAGATTGGTTCGAGGTCGAGTCGTGCTGCCCACAGGTGAGGAAATCCCTCGAGAGGCTCTCAGGCGCACTCTACAAGCTCGGTTGGACTTCTGGGCCCTCGCTCGTGGCCCAGGAGGTTTTGTTGACCAGCCCCCTCGGGTCGAACTGACCCATCATTTTCCAACGGGAGACCCTCTAGGCCACTCCCCCCAACTTCCTTTAACAAACTTTACACCAGGCGGCCGGAACATTGGGTTTGGTTGTTACGATTGCAGCATCGGCATATGCGGTTATTTGTTCAATGCGAATTCATTCATGCTATTCTAAAACATACAAAAAAATTCACGGTAATAATGATGCTGCATAACCAAGCTCGATAAACATCAAGCCCTCCTGGATAACGAGACAGAAAGCGAATCCACAGGCTGAGGTTGGTAGTGTGCGGTGTTCTGGCGCCCAAATATCCTCCTGGTTTTGGTTTGTGAACAGGTAACAATAATCATATTATTCACCGTACTCACTGGTTCCACCACATGAGGAGATCGTCCAGCTCAGCCACTTTCTGGGGTGAGGACGGAAGCTCGAAATAGTCAACAATATTGTGATAAAATTCTTCATGATTGAAGTCTTCATCGACAATCACCCACGATGAACAGCTAGAGAGGGCAAAGCGCAGCTGGTGTTGTGTGCATGAGCTAGCGGTAGACGTACATCGAACCATGCCACTATCTTACCTGTGTGGCCACATAGGCAATCGCTTGCGGCTGAACGCTATTCATCTTCAAGAGTCTAGCTACATGACACCGGGTCTTCCGTGTCGTCCTTGTCGGTTGGGATGCTCGTGGTATATTTCCAGAATTGAGCTCATTTTGGGCGGAGCTTGGGGACGTGAAGATGCATCAAAATGCCTGAAAGGTGTTTAAACGTCGGAGTAGCTCCGTGCACTTAGCTACAATATTACTCACCATAACAAGGTACTTTCCTTTGAAGAGTCCTTTAGCAGGCCTTGTTGGATCATAGTCACCGTCAGCATAAAGAAACGAGGGCCAACTATGAGCTGTGACGTGAAAGTCAGGTTGGAATTCTCTGATAGCACTGCGGATACTAAGCATCAACAGCGTCAGCACAACGGCCGAGATTCAATGGGGAGGGTCACGCACTCAGCGTTGGACCAGTCATAGTCTACAGGACAAAGGAGTTTTCCTGTAATGTCGTGATTGAAACCTCTTCCATGTTTTTCCCATGAGCTGAAGGGGGGGTCAGGTGCAGGCCGACTCTCGTTCAACCATTGGGCTATGGCCGCCTTCAATGTAGCACCGTCATCCCCTCGTGCTCCATCTGCGCCCTTCTGTAACTATCACATGGTGAGAGTGAAATAGAAACTAAAAACGACAGCTACAAAAAACATACCTCCTTACAAGCAAGTGCAACCTCGAAGCCGGCGGTAGCAGCGTCGCCAGCAGGGCAAACTAGTTTGTGCACTGAAGGGCACCACTGTATGAGCTTTTCATATGCACGGTAGGTGCGCTGCTGTCTAGCATGCCATGAGTATGGAACAACCCAAAAGTAGTCAAGAAAGACCAGTACTCACTCGGGGGTTGGCGGAATTACCTCAGAGTTGGATGAAACCTGTTGTTCAGTAGCCTGAACCTCACGGCGGTCGTATTCCACAATCAAGTCAGCGACCGGTTCGACAAGGGTAACAACCCGCCGCACCGCCTGGCCCTCCCGTGTTAAGGACTGAGCACTGGAGGCAACCGTCATTTCAATCCTGTATGTAGGGAAATTACTCATGGCTTCTTTGTTATCTTGTGATAAAGTTGCGCATTCTCGTTTTCAAGTAAGGATATCACCCGCTTGAGGGATGCAACTGCGTGAGTATCAGGCGTGTGGCCAGAAGACATTAGAGGTGGAGCTGTTACGAGTCAAAGGTGGTTCCCAGCTAAATAGCATGCCAAGTTGACTGCAACGACGTTACAAAACCTTGTCACATATGTTTGCTATGACGGTATCAGCTGGAAACAAAAAAAAAGTGAAAAAAGGAAGCACACCAATGCCATGTTCCTCCTGTTGAATCGATCCCATGAGTCTGTTTGACAGCATACTCGACGGGATTTACTACCCATATCAATCTTGAACCTTAGATTTACATAGCCCCTCACGCACTCCACGGACTGCAGGGTCGATTCGTCGACCACACTGCAGTGACCTCCAATGGATAGACTTGGGCCCCCAGCACAAATATGGCACCGGTGCTTGGGTACTTTCTCTCACAAGTTCATGTCTTCCATGGACCGCGTTACTTTTGACATGGTCTATTCAGCTCGTCGCCTCCCTTGCATATCATATCTGACATTTGCCCAGTTACTCGCGCAATTGGATGTGCAGCAGCCACACTTCGGATGGTCACGGAAGTTTTCGCAGCCACTCATGTGTCTCCTTGCTGGGCGATCTCTCGATGAAGTTACTATTGATTCGCTGTACTTCATGGTGCCCAACTCACTCTGCGTCGTCTTTGAGCTTCACCCTGTCTGGGTCATGGACTTCTGTGTGGAGGTCTTATCTGCCTTGGAGTGTGCGCGGCTGAATGCACATCGTGACTCCAAGGACGCAGCTAACTGCCCTTCCTGTGGAGGCTTCGCAATGGTATGCAGATCCATGCATTCTTCAGCACTTTCTGCTTACTTTTTGCCAACGTTATTTGGATCTCGTACTAGAATTCTAACCAGCATTGACTCCCATCGCTCTCCCCCGGAGTTCAACGTTCAACACTCAAGCTTTGCCCTGCTGGTCCCTCACCTGCTCCACTATGAAACCCCCTCTATGTGGTCTGCCAATGTTCTGTCGCATCCATATTACTCGATGTTGTCCACCTCTGGCTTATTACAAACTCTCATAGCCATCTTAACCGTGTGTGCCTTGTACACCTATTTGATTCTGAGCATATGTACTATACAAAGACATGAGTTATGTGCTTGAACAACTTCTTGCTCGATCCACCCAAGGTTGTGCAGGTGCCCGCTGCGAAAAACACGCGGCATGATACCTCTGACACTGTGGATGAAGTATCCTAGTGATGGAGATCGTGACCAGCTGTGCGAACAACTTTCCGTTGAATTCTTTCATACCATTAACATGGCATTACGTTTGGGTGACACACAGAATTCTAACGTACATAGCTGACCCTGTTTCGTACAGTCAACGGAGCATGACCATCATGGCCAGGATAGTAGAGCAGACCACATAGGGTATGGTTGCAGTCTCGGGTGTCCTCATCGTGAGGAACCCAAACGTGGATGACGGACAATCGGACTGTTCGTCATTAAATATGTCCGCTTGCCCAATGTTTTGTCAGATCATCAGCCGGGGAATGCAAGTCACCATGTGAAAGAAAAGACTGACCCAGAAAAGACTGGCCCTGTCTCCTAAAATCAACAAAGCCTGACTGTCATAGTATAGTGGCGGACCCCGACATTGCCGTCGTGCAAGGCCTAAAGTGGACCTCCATGATCACATGGGCGTCCAATGGCAGCACTCCCATAGAGCAAGAAACCTTTGGGATTGAGTCCGATGTTAAGATACAAAATCCGCGCATGAACACTGGGTCTGGAAAATTACCGCAGCTAGCTCACCCATCTTGCATTGCCACTATGCCAACACCTTCCCTTCCTGTTGAGATCGAACGGATGATATTCGTCCTGTGTGCCCAACATAAAAACTGGTGTGCTTACCTAGCAGTGGCCAGGCGTGTTCGAGTGTGGTTAGCACTGGATTTTCGTTATGACGAGCAGACGTACCTAATAGATTATAGGCTGGAGCCCATTGTCTATCGGGTTGTACACTTACCCTCAAACAGGGTTGCCAAGAAGTTCCTTCAGTCCATTGGCTCTCATCCTGAATTTGCAGAAAAAACAGTCAAGGTATTGTTCTTTGGGGCTGCAGTCGCGATCGAGACGGCAGGGGAAATTCTGGGGATCTGCCACGGTATCGAAGACCTGACACTATGCGTTCCATGTCACCTCATCGGCAAAAATCCTGTCCTTGAGCCAATGAATGCTCTGCAGCAACTCCACGCTCTCTCCATTGACCTAGCCTCAATCTTCAATAATCGCATCATATATCTACCTAACATCGACACCCTGCACCGTGTTACTCACCTTCACATATCCAATGCATGGGCATCCTGGCAGGGCGGCTCCCAGACAATCGGAGTAGAGGGACTTGAACAAATTACCCACCTTTCCTTCCACTTCTCCACGTTGTGCACAGAGGTATCGATGTTGAAAGGGGTCTTGAAACGAGATAACCTTGTGGCAATGGTTCTGTGGCGGAAGTGGTCCATGACTGATGACCAGGTGCAAGAGTGGTTGAAGTCACATGACCTCACCGACAGGCGCATCGTCATCTTGAACGGCGCTGACTTCTTCAGCGCCATGCAAGGTGGTGGGTTCTGGAACTACGTGGAGTGTCTGGTCGACTGGCACAGGAAGAACGATGGTGAGTCTCCTTAGCGTATGATAGGTTAACACGGGTGCTTACCTCCGAGGCTCGGCTTAAGCTGAACTGTTTGAAATCCCTGAGCATCTTCACACAATTCCACATATGGACTAAGTGAATGGATGTGAATGAAGGTCAGATGTGTACAAGTTGGATGAATGTCATCAGAATGCTGTGTAACCAAAGAGTTTATGTGTATTAAACCATCTCAGCATAATGTAGGAAATCCAGTGAAGTAGTCATAGCCTTGACCTCGCTATGGGATTGTGAGACAGTAAGTTGGGGGATCAGTTTGTCTTGATGAGCCGTGGTCCGCTTGTGTTAGAAGGATCTGTAGGATCATTAGGATTCATAACAGTAACTTCCGGCATCTCGCTGCATGAACTTACCTGCGAAGTCCAAGATGACACTTCTGACGCGGTTTCAGTCTATGGATGAACCTAACGTATGGTCGTGAAACGATATGGTCATGACATCGGAAATAAATGAACTGGGAAGATGTCGGTGTGGATGCGGCCAAGGGGCAATATCGAAGATCAGGGGGATGAAGTTATCAGGGTACGGAACGTGAATGCAGAGTGTGTTATGGTCGGATAGTAAATACGTACCTGGACCTCCACACTTGAAAAACGTGGTCCTATTTTGAGCAACAAAGCTCCAATGTTCCATAGCATGTGGTACCGATGGTGAAGGATCCTACTTCGGTGCATTCTTCGAAGTAGCTGCTAGCCAAGCTTCAGCTGAGAACTGATAAACAGCATCCAGACGTACTTGGGGACTCTTTCGTTCGTCCTAGGGCTTCCAGCCTCGCGGACCATTTGTTCTTTTCCACTGCTTTAGAACACGTAGAGTACTTCTCCTGTTATTGAGCTGGTATTGCTAGCGTTAGTTGGCTTTGTCTGCGCGGCAGCAGCACTCAGTCACACGAGTATGCCCGATCACGTGACTAATGTGACTGATGGAACTTCTGACTAATATACCAAGTTCCTTGCCACCTTGCACCATGCTCGGAGTCCAGCGTATGTGTTCTAAGCAAATACTGACTTTTCTCTTCGTTTGGTATTTCAGGCTTTCGCTGTGCGTCGAGGTTGTCATAATGGCTGGTCGCTTCAGGTGTGCGAGCACCTGCAATCCTCTGGTCGTCTTACTGATCAAAAGATGTACTCTAGGTGTGGAGCGGGTACTTGTGATCGTGTCTTTGAAAGCGGCCGCAGTGTGACCCTCCACCGCTTGAGCTGCCTGCACTACCAAGCACAATCTGGCAAGCAGCGGGGAAAGTGAAACCTACCACAACCGTCCCTTACAACGTCGTCACCCTCAAAGAACGCACGCCAGGAAGACCGTGTTCTCACAATCCCATGCTCCGATACTGCTGGAAGCGATTCCAACACTCATATCCCATTGATGTCAGGTGCGCTCCAGGCTAATATCATCGAAGTCACTCCCGAACTCGCAACTGAATAGGATTGCAGAATGTACTCTGTCAGTTGCCTCTGGCAGTGGCGTGTCACGCTCAAAAGCAGCAGATGTGGAGTTGTGCTGGCCGGAATCCACCCCAGATTCACATCGTAGCATTTCAGAACCATTATGCCATCCCACTCGGCCTCGCCATCTACCCGCACGTTTTAGGGACATATTGCCTGAGCCACCAGTCCCGGTGTAGGGAGCCCATACTCCCTAGGGCTGAACATCATAACCGTATACCAATTTCCCTATCGCCCTAGCCAGTTCCCGCAGCTCCACCGTCCTTCGCAAATGTCACCGCCACCTCACCATCGATTACCTCGGTTAAGACGACCGCTTCTCTCGCTTGCCAACGCCGCCGCCGCCCAATCGGGAAGTATCCCCCTGTCACCGACATTCACCACCGCCCAAGTCACCGCTGGTCCCTGTCCCCGACCCCCAGTCATTGTCCGCCCCATATCTGCGTCGGCCTTGGCCTTTTGCACACCTATCAAGTGTCTACTGTCTGTCGGCGGCACACTCCGTCACTTGTGACGGCGGTTACTCGGCACCTATAGGCCCCACTCGAGACACCGATGCTCACCGCTGCCAGTAGTACCGCCGCACCGCACCAGACCGCCCCCCAAGAGTCCCCGCAGCGTCGGCCAGTAGTCCAGAGACCTTAGGCACGTCCCCCTTCGCCGCTTTACCCTTTCTTTGCCTTTCCTTTGCTTTCCTTTGCCTACTTTGCATACCTACGGCCTGTAGTGCCATACTTCGGCACCTTTCTGTCACTTTTTTTTTCTGACACATGACATCTCCGAAATTCGCCGAAATGTTCCTTTGTGACAGCCACCTCTACAATACAAAACACCGCTGTACTTAGGAAAAATATACCCACTTTTCTGGCGTCACCATCTGAGTGTCTGAGAGTCCCCTTGAGTCCCCAGAGTTGTTTTCTTGCGTATCTTCGAGTCTTTTGAGCCCCTCTTGCGTCCCCAGAGTTCCCCACCGTGTTCCACCGCCAAATTCGAGTCCTCTTGCGTTATAAAAACTTTCTGCTGCCTTCAGAGTCACCCCTACGAGCCTACGAGTCCTCCGACCGTCTCAAACGTCCTATATCGCCGCCAATCCGAGTTCTAAGCCTCCCCGACCACTCAGTCACCGAAACTATTCCCCTACCGCCTCCCTGCGGCGGCAGTTCGAGTTCTACGTCCGCCAGTACCCTTCCGACCTAGGGAAGCCTTCCCTTTCGCCGCCAGTCACTCCCTCCGCTTCCTTTCCAACTCACGACCCCTCGGGACGAGCCTAGGCCTAGCCTACAGCTTTCCCCCCTTCCCCTTTTGCGCTCTCACAAGAAGAGTTGCCCACACCGGTAGCTGCCGATCTTCCTGCTGCCCGACGCATACCTCGTGTCATCCTCCACATATTTGATTCATTTCGTTCGGCATTCAATGTATTTGGCATTGCCCGGGAATATCGTCACCGCCCCTCTTACGACCCCGATTCATTCCTTTCTCCCGATGAATTGTCTGATGCCAGGTCGCACATGACAGCTGATGATCGTGCTGAAACCATCTCTATGCCTCCTCCATGGCCATTTCAAACAATGTCAGTCTGGAGGTTAATGAGGTGGATGTTGACCAGTAGCAAACAGAAGTCGGAGGCTGAAATCTCAAGGCTCGTTAGTACGGTTATCACAGCAGATGATTTCCGGCCTGACGACCTACGAAATTTCAATGCCCAAATGGAGTTGAGGCGGTTTGACGCGTCTGCAGAGGATCTTCAGGCCGACCATGTATTTCACAAAGATGGGTGGGCAGAAACATCTGTTTCTATCGAGATACCAACTCGCGACCGCAATCCTGATGGAAATGGCCAAACTTTTAACATTCCGTCGTTCTTCTACCGCAAACTTACTGCAGTCATAGAGGCAGCATTCTCCGAACCTACATCGAGGTTTTTTCACCTAACTCCGTTCCGATGCATTTGGCGATCCCCTGTAACAGGCAAAGAACAGCGGCTATATGATGAACTGTATACATCTGACGCTTGGATCAAGGCTCATGACAAGGTGCAGAAACAAAGACGTGAGGATGGGTGTACCTTAGAACGGATTATCGCAGGGTTAATGTTCTCGTCCGATGCCACGCACCTTATGCAGTTTGGCCATGCTGAAGCATGGCCAGTGTACCTGTTCTTTGGAAATCAGTCGAAGTACATGCGGGCACGACCTAATTCAACAGGTGCATGCCACCTAGTGGCATTCATTCCAAAGGTGGGTGAATGGGCGCCTCATTTTTGATGCTGAATTCAATGACAAGGGAATTTCTGCAGATCCCTCAGACAATCTTCAGTTTCGTATCTCAGCTGACGAAGAAGAAGAGCCGAGGTGATATCTTAGCACACTGCAAGAGAGAACTTGTCCATGCGGTATGGAAAATTTTGTTGGACGAGGACTTTGTGAATGCACACAAGAATGGGATCGTAGTTAAGTGCTATGATGGTGTGCGTCGCCATATCTTTCCTCGGATTTTTACCTACTTGGCCGACTACCCAGAGAAGTAGGTGTCCCGGAACCCGAAACTTAAAGCCTGACGACTTTTACAGGGTATTACTTGCTACCATCAGGGATAAAGGAGAATGTCCCTGTCCTCGATGTCTACTTCCGAGAGGGTCATTTAGCAGGCTTGGCCTGTTGTCTGATCTTGCCGCGAGAACTACAAACATCCGTCAATACTTCCATAGTCGAGTCGTTGCAGCATGCAATGCAATCTACAAGCTCGGAGCTCCTATCAAAGGTGCTACTCCAGAGCAATATCTGAAGGGTTTGTTGCTGGTGCCAACTTTGGTGAGTGGATGTTTTTCCTACGGTACTACGTCTGACTGCACGATCTATCAAGAACTCGTTTGCTGAGATTCTCGATCCTCTCGGATGGAATATATTCACGATGTTTACAGTTGACCTCCTACATGAATTTGAGCTAGGGGTATTTAAGTCGGTATTCAGGCATCTGCTGTGTTTGCTACATGCCATCAATCCAGATGCTATAAATATCCTTAATGCACGGTACGTAGATGTGTTCTGAGTGAGGCATTATCTCACTATGACCGTCCAATTAGTTTTCGTGAGATCTGTTCATTCGGTAAAGGTTCCATTCGGCGGTTTCCTCCAGATGTCTCTGAGATGCGTCAGCGTGCTGCCTGGCATTTCGAAAATGTCCTGCAGGTGAGTCGTGCATCATGTTTGTCGCTACCAGCCTCCAACCGCGGCTTCTCTATTCTTGGATGGTATGGTTTACCTGATCTCTCTTCCCAGTGCGCAATACCCGCTTTTGAAGGGCTATTTCCACCCGACCATGACAACGTTATTCATACGCTATTATTCTGCCTCGCACAGTGGCATGCCCTTGCCAAGCTTCGACTACACATGGACGATTCCCTTGAACTACTCAAACACGCAACAAGACTTCTGGGCCAGCAGCTGCGAAAGTTTCAAGAATTTACCTGTTCATCTTTTCAGACAACAGAGCTACCTTCTGAAGCAGCAGCGCGGCAGAGAGCAAGACAGGCGAAGGCCGATTCCATGAGCACACCATGCTCCGGCATGCGTCGGCCAAAGACGTTCAACTTGTCTACCTACAAGATGCATGCTCTTGGCGATTACACAGATACTATTCGCATGTTTGGCATGACTGACTCGTATACAACTCAGATAGTAAGCTAAGCATGCAGAGCATCAACTTGAGATTGACAGCACGTCTAGGGTGAACTTGCCCACTGACAGTTAAAGAAATTTACCAGAGCACCAATAAACACGACCCTACCAGCCAACTGGCAAAACAGGAAAGACGGTGTACTCATACTCGCCGGGAGCTAGACCAGATGATAGATTCTGATTTCGAAGAGAAGGAAGAGAATGCACCACTCACAAGACATTACAATCTATCTCGTTCTTATCGCAACGTTATCAACCTTGCTACCCTCCTGAATGATCATAATGGTGATCCCGCCATCAAGGTGAGACATCCAGACAAACTTAGAGGATAGTAATGACCGAGTTGGACAGGATTTTATTCCGAGATTGAAGGATCACCTCCTTGCAAGATTGCAAAAGCGAGAGTATGACGGTGACGAGTGGATCTTCACCCCAGAGGAACGGCGTTCAGTCGGCTTCGTCAACAATCTCAACTGCGTACTCATGCCGAAGCGACTACATCTCAACTTCACAACATATGACATACGACGTGATCAGGACGCTCTTTTCTCAGGCCACGGGGATACCATCATGATGTGCTCACGTGAAGCAGGAGCCGGTGCCCACCCTTTCTGGTATGCCCAGCTAATTAGAGTGTGCATATTCCACGTCTGTTATGAGGGTGCACAGCATGAAATGGACGTGCTCTGGGTTCGTTGGTTGGGAGTTGAACCTGGGTACCACTGGGGAATTAACCAAGCTCGTTTGCCGAAAGTCGGTTTTGTGCCAGACTGCGAATCGGCAGGGGCGTTTGGCTTTGTTGACCCTGCACTCGTAATTCGTGCTTGTCACCTTATTCCTGTTTTCACAGAAGGACGGACAGACTCTCTTCTTTGCTGAGGTCCATCGCTTGCACAGCCAAATGATAAGGACGACGATTGGAAATCTTATTATGTGAATATGTAAGTAGGATACAGGATGACATCTCTCTGAGGCTAATGCATAGCCTAGCTTCGCAGACTGGGATATGTTTGCACGGTTCTCTCACATCGGAGTAGGCCATGAAGTTCAGTACTCCGCCTCAGTGCAAATGAACATGGAAGACATATGAGGGATGAGTCCAACGAGGGGGAGACTTCACAAGTACCTGGTAATGAAGGGCTACCAGGTGAAGGAGAGTACGAGGATAATAGGATGGATGAAGTTGATCCTCTGAGTGACTATGATGATGAGGATGAAGATTGTAACAACTCAGAAAGCAGTCTTGATGGAGATGGAACTGATGGAGAGTCAAATAGTGAAGAAGATACCGATGTCGACCTGATATTCTGAAGACAACACTTGCCCGATTTTTTGTACCATGTCGATTACTACCAGCCGTAGTCACCTGTTCTTGTGGGCGGTTGTTTATGACTCAGCACTTTTGACTTTCATTGTTTGGTGTGGGTGGTCCCAGCAAGCACCGATTGGTATTCATCCCCTTCCCGGATCTTGGTCAGATCGTGGTAACGGGTATGTTGATTTATTTCCTCGATTTTGTTATATATGCTGGACTGGAGATGCATCTGCAGACTCGGGTTTGATGCTCCGGACAAGCGGGCAAGGCAGCTCCTAGACGCTGTGTAGGAATAATCGAAGGTGCTGGACAGAATGGAGTCGACTGCCGAACCCCGAACCGTCCCACCATCCCCCCCCCACTAAATGCTGTTGTTCTGGAGGAGCTGTCGGCATCCTCGTCACATGGACAAATCACTGGCATATGTACACACCCCGTTGCTCTCCGGTAAAACACCGTCCCCTTCTCTCAACCATAAACTCGTTCCGTCCATCTCCTTGATAGACCGAAATGTGGTATGTATGTGTTCCGGTAACCCTAATCACACACTACTTACTGGACAGGTTTCTACGACTGCCCTACTCTAACTGCGTCACGTCTGGGATGGCAACTGCAAGTAGTAGGTGCATGACTAGGGATCGTATTATATGATAGAAACAAGAAGGATACTGCCTAGTGAATTTTGAGGCAAACCTGTGACGTGCAGATTCACCCAAAAATTGTGGAGATGCACAGGGGGTTGCTCGCATGCGGATCGTGTTACAATGGCCGAAAAAGCCATATCTTGCATTCAAAATGCATGAGGATGCCACATATCGCGGTGGATGATTGATTCGCACTTACATGGTCTTGCAAGGGCTGATAATTACAATGGGGGATTTCCTCGCATGAATAAGATGGTTTGTAGTGGACATCGTAATTACCATTCGACACTTGTAGCCTTACTTCAAGGCCATCAGATACACCTTGCCACAACGGTTGTAATCCATTGCAAGCATCCACTCTTTTGATTGTAGTGTGTCCAACCAGCACACTCCTGTTCCTCTACCACAAAGCTTCGTAAGGCTTTGGTAGTCAATACCATTCCTGAGCACAATAGCCATAGATAGTATACTGGTCGTTGTCCTACAGAAACATGTATGGCGGTATAACCAACGCTAAAGGGCAGCATTTCTGCTGCTGATTAATCATAGTCACAACGACATGGCAAGAAAATTACGTTTCAGTGATGCTACGGTAGTGTACATAGCTGTCGTCTCGTCTGGTTTCCCAGTCAGTAAAACCGATTATTTTGTCGCACTAATCGAAGAAGCAAAAGTCGCAATTGTGCCGGCCATCCAAGTCAGCTCAAACCAGAAATAAGGACCAGGAGAGGGGAAAAGGATAAGCTAAGCATTTCGATCGAAAGGGAGACAATTGCGATACCCACCGTGATGACGCCGATGTTTGGATCGTAATGCTATCGCAAGGTGCGCAGCTCCATGGCAGTTCCTTCACATAGTCTTTTTTTTATTTTATTTCATCATGCCTTCGGACTAACGCGAATAGGGTGGACGGGAAGATCAATGATAACAACACGGGTCTGAGTATACAGCCTCGGAGGAACTAGCAACGCCGTGCTAAATCTAATAGCAGAATCGAACGAGAATTTGTACTTATTTGGGTACTAATAGTCTTGCTAAGTCTAGCCACTTTCTTAGCACGACGAAAAATGTTGGCTTTAGCACGGCGTTGCAAGGACTACCTAGGTGCTACCAGAATCACCGGGTTCCTCCGAGGCTTACTGGATCTAGCTAATAGGTTACCAGGGCTGTACGGAATCAGAGTCATTTAGAGCGCATACGAGCGGTCGCGAGACGTCGTCTTAGCCTCCCCAGCGTCACCCAAGTTGCTCCCCGCACCCTTCCACTACTATCTCTTTGCTCTCGTCATCATCAAACACAAGTCTTACCCGGGTATTCTTTCTCTTTCACTCTATAGTTCTCCTTTATGGTTAATGTTCCCTCCTAGCTGCCATGTCGTCTTCACCGTACGAATTTCAATACAACCCCAATCTACCCTCCGAGGAGACAATCGTGGCCCACTGCTTGGGACTTGGCTTCGTCCCCGGAACCACCATCGTCGATCCCTCTACTAAATCGGTCATTGCCTGGATCAAATATGGCCCCAACGTTACCATCGACGAGGCGCACACGCAGGATTGGACCGCGAAGGCTCTCCGCGACGCTGGTGCCTCAGACTTACAAGTTCCCCGCGTATTCCATGCGTTTACGGCAGAATACTACGGGTGTCCAATTGGCTACATCGCCATGGAGTTCATCGAGGGTATAGATTGTGACTCGAACGACGTTGAACTAGTTGCGAAAGCTGTCCAGACGTTGATCAGCCTCGAAGCACCACCAACCGCGACACTCGGACACATCGGTGGCGGTACGAGATCTATTGTACACTCTTTTTTTCCCGAGTGGCTTCCCAATGCCAATTACAAGTCCGACCAGGACTTCTATGCCCATATTCACAAAGTAAGTGTTTGCCAACGTCTCAAGGTGCTTTGACGAACTCAGAGCTATGATAGATCCTCAAGTTTCTGCACATCGATTTTCATGGCGATATATCTCGCCACGGTCGATTCCTCTGTCCTTGCGATTTCAACCCGGGTAACTTCAGGAAGCGTACGATGGAGGATGGCCGGTTAGTACTGGTGGCGTTGGATTTCCGCGCGACATGCTTCATGCCACTCCCGTTCATCGAGGTCGCAATGGGGAAGACTCAGGACGACTTTAGCCGAAAAGTTGTCCGGAAGATCGCCTATCCTCATCAGCGGTCGGACAGTGCAACGGTTTTGCTCTCCGCCTCGGGTTCTCTTGTTCAGTACGGTCCGAAACCAGTCGGTAAGCGGGACTTTTCAGTTTTGATCCCACCCTCGGATTGATTTTCATCGCTGTTCAGCACTCCCATCAGGCGTCAGTCGTAGAATGAATGACAGCTAATGCGTTGGTGTATCCTACATCTTACCTTACACACGTACCTCGGTACTTGGTGCTTTTTTCCGTTCTACGAGCCTTGGGTCGAGTTGCTGTCACGACCTTTGATACACGTGAATATGTAACAGAAAGGGCTCTTCTATAGACAAGATGCATGTCATTCCCCCTTCTTGGGGTACTTCTCTGTTGAGAGATTGTGAAGTTAAGAGCCGGTACATTCGAGCAGTTCTGACTGGCACCAAGCTTCCCTCTGATGATTGCTATAGATCCAGCTTTGGATCTCTCGAGAATCAGTATCAGGACTCCACTTGGAGGTACGTACTACGCTACAAACATGCACGGTATTTATTCATAGAAGAGCCCTTTAGTCGTGCCCTCGGGCTTGCCTCCATGAATTATAACCCCACTATCCATGTGCTGATCCATCACGCCCCCAGTCCCGTATTTCGTTCATGAAGCAACCCTGCGGGCGGGTCACGAAGTCCGAACCCATTACCGTACGCCCCAAAACATTCCCAGATTTCTTGTGCATCCGTGCTCCATAATCATGACTGTCGTACATTGCAGGCGTTAATACACATTGTGATGCTAACGTGCTATTGGAACCGGCGTGATCTAGCGAGAAGAATGGAAGCTAGCAAGGTGCATTATGTACTACATCTCGTGTGATGTGTACAGGGTCTTGCCAGACGAACACACCTATTTAGACGTAGCAAGGATGGTAAATACATTGCAAGATATTGCAGTACTTGCTAGCCAGTGTATTTCCGGGAAAGTGCTGCAATATCTACTAATCCTTAGAGGTCTTGCTAGGCCTTACTAGGTCTAGCTACGTGCGGCCACTTTTGCTGATGCCGTCCATTGAGTTTCTTGGCCCGCTCGTCCGGTCAATGCCTGTATACTGTATATATACTGTACGAACTACTTGCGCAAGGAATAATTAGTCCCACTTGTTTCTGCACTCGAAGACTCGCACTTCAAAGTCTTTGATCGTTCTCGTACCCATATCTTTGCTCAAATCGTAGGTCCTCGCCGCATTGTACAATGTATCCTGTGCTAATCGCGCCACCTTCCCTTCCCTCCCGTCGCTATTGCTGCACGTAGATGTCTTTCCGATGCGACTATACTTCTAGTAACGTTCCTGACGAGATCCTCGGCATGGTCAGTCTCCACGACTCGATTAACGTTGATGTTCTCAGCATGGGCGCCATGGCTGGCACTGGGCTCAGTGACCACGCCGCCGAGGACAAGGGGATGATTAAGAATCACTGGATGTGGCGCTTCGTCGTCAAAAGGCCAGGGACTCTCACCGGGCAGATTCAGTTCGGGTTCAACCTGACGGAAACTCCGAGTGTTCCCTCCGACCAAGCCCAGTATGCTCGCAGTAGCGACCGGCCTTTTGACTCCGACAGCGGTGACCCCGGTGCTTTTTCTACTCGGAGCATCGGTAGTGACGAGGGAGCCAGGTTCGACGACGTCAGCAGCATCAACAAGCCTCCTGATGTCCTACCCACCAGTGGTGAGCACGCCGCCAGCGACACTCCGAGTGCTGTCGACATCCGCTCTGCGCTCGGAGGTGTTATCCAGCAACCTTCCCGGGGCCCCCGTGTCCCTGGCACCTTCGGCATCTTCGTTCGTCCTCGCGCCGAAGCCTCTTGGAGCCATCGTTTCACTCGTTCTTTCCGTCTCGCACCCGGTACCACTTTCGGCCAACTCTTCCGCTCCGTCACCTCTCGCGGCATGGAGCCGTTCTGCTTCCAACAGGTGGGATTGGCAAGGTTCGGTTGTCGGGACGGAATGTGTGTGATTTACTATCTCGCTGAATGCCTTCTTGCTCATCGTTGGTATTCGTTTTCCTATCATGTAGTTCTCAATTCGCTGCTGCATGGCTCGCGGACGGCCTCATGGTGGACGGCATTTGCGTAGAGAAGCCCCCCACCCACATCTATGACTTGTTGTGCTGGCGCTACTCCCGGCCTGCGATCGTTGGTGAGGTGACTACTTCTGACGAGGACGAAGCAGAGGAAGGTGCGCCCAGGATCAGAGGATTTCGCTCCTCCAGAAGCTACATCGACAGGGCCATCTGGCCCGAGGGTTATGTGCACGTCGAGCACCCCAAGCTCCTTTTCACCCAGCGCCCTGATGCCTAGGAGGCCCTACGCGTCGCTCACCTAACTGTACCAACAAGTCCATGTCGTCTGTCTTTTGATTCTGAGTCGGATTTCGTAGCTCGTTCCTTATCGTTGACCTGTTGTGCTTGTAATTTTTTACGCCGGGATCGACATGTGTTATACTGGCCTTATGAACACTCTCTTTGTCATTCATGGGTTGTTTGAATGGACAGCGCCTGGGCAAGTTCAGAGGCGACATGCCGGCAGAAAGCTGGCTTGCAGACGATGTCTGGGATAAGTCATCCTTTCAGCTGTTAGCATGAGCATTTCAAAGGAGCATCGCTCACACTCAAATCCCTGAAATGAAAGGTCTGCATCAAGTAAGAAAACAAATTGCAAGAGGGAGACGTACCGGGGCGGCTGGGGCGTGCAGGTGTAGCCTGTTTTCCATCGGGGAAGTATCAATGTTCGACAGTAGAAACTGAGACAGGCGAGAGTATTGACATGGGCTGGTGGTGCTGTTGCTGGACTGCAGAGCGTATCGGGTCTAAGAACATAGTCTGCCTAGGTGACAAAGCAGCAAAATCTGGTCTTCGCAACGAAGTAGCCTGCGTTCCTGCGGTAGAATGGCATGGGTCGCCGTCATGTAGTGTCCATTCTGAACTGCCGCAATCCTTGACATAAAACATCAATCTTTGTCCCGCAGGCGAAAACAGGATCTCAACAAACTCGACCACCCATTCATCGCTGCAACTAGGAGAGACCAAGCGGGGCGACCAGACCAGTGCAGTGATCCTGTTTCCAACGTGAAAAGTCGCTAGTCTCCTGGTCGTGGTAGCAGTGCTCTGTAGTGATCAACTGTGAACATGCAACCACCACATGAAGTTTTGCGACTTACTGTCTGATAAACGTTGATCGAATGTTCCCCGCGGCTGCCACTACTGTAGTGTTTCGTGGGTAGGGCAATCCTCGTATGTACACATCCGCAGCCTCCTCCGGATGCGGCCACAGTGGCACCAATGAGGACCCTGCCTGGCCTGCATCCTGATCAGCATCATCATAGAAATGCTCACGTTGCGGTGCACCAGATAGACTTTCGTGTAGGGTATTGAATCTAAACGGGCACTCGTGCTCATAGCCGAGGGGTCTGCATAAGACCTCGAATGCGCAAAACATACGGATTCTATGACGACGCGCGACGTCGAAACGGTATGTGGATTTCTCATCCGAGGAGCGCTTTCATGGACGTGACAAAGGTCACGCTGGATTTTACGGTGGGAGTCCGGGATTACCTGTTTGAACCGCACATCTGTCTTGCCTATCTTTCCCGAGCGTAAAACATTGCAAGCACTAACCTCGTGGTGCACCCAGCCCACACTGTGCAAAAACACCAAGGCTGCAAAGCTTCGGTAATTCATCAGCGGGCAGCGGATAAGAAGTACAACCAGATGGCAGATCGGACCCACGCAGAAGGCCGTCAGTATCATTGATCTTCCCGTCCACCCTATTCGCGTTAGTCCGAAGGCATGATGAAATAAAATAAAAAAAAGACTATGTGAAGGAACTGCCATGGAGCTGCGCACCTTGCGATAGCATTACGATCCAAACATCGGCGTCATCACGGTGGGTATCGCAATTGTCTCCCTTTCGATCGAAATGCTTAGCTTATCCTTTTCCCCTCTCCTGGTCCTTATTTCTGGTTTGAGCTGACTTGGATGGCCGGCACAATTGCGACTTTTGCTTCTTCGATTAGTGCGACAAAATAATCGGTTTACTGACTGGGAAACCAGACGAGACGACAGCTACACTACCGTAGGAGATAGAGCAGGCTGGCTCGTTTATGAGTCACGTGAAAATAAGACATATGTTCTATCCAAAAAGAGAAGGTGTTTCACACTGCCTCATCTTTCATGCACGTGACTGCGCGTACGCTTTTGTTGTTTGACTACGATCGACGCGTAGAATAGCGTCGTGTCACTTCTGGTATGAAGATCGAAAGCGCCCTGCACGTTCCTCGCCATACGACGACCGTCCAGGGCATTTCACGCTTACATAGTTCTGTGGGCTTTCAGCTTCACCGTCATACACCGGTAAGAAGATTCTTAACGCTTTGCCTCTCTCATGGGTACCCGCCATTGTCCAGCGCAGCGAGATCTGTCTGAACGAGTATGGGCTCGAGTATCCGTCTGGGCCACAGCGGTAAGCTAAGGACTAGACTATCCAGGTGGGCGACTATGGAGCACGCTGACATGTATTCATCGATTGCAACTCGCAGTAATCGCTCTGTAAGGAGTCACATTCACACGGTAGGCTCCCATAGTGTAGTGGCTGACCAGGAAGGCTGACGGAACGTTTTGCTCAGTACTGCTCACCGCATGTGCGCAGCAGAGAGCAAGCATTCAATCTGAACGACTTATCAGAACAAGGGCGAGTTGCAATGCCAGGGTATGAGACATGCTCGCGTTCCTATCTCCCGCCCATGGATGGATGGTTCCCCCATCGTGGCCAGAGCTACGCACTAGCCCTCAGAGAGGTGGCTGACACCGACGATGGAGCCATGTCAGCCGCACAGTCCCATATAAATACTGCTTGTAAATTCAAGAGACGCACCGCCAATTCGCCGTTCTCTTTGTCGCATGTATGTCTATGACTATCTCTGTTACGACTGAGCTCAGTGCTCATGTACGTCCTGGCAAACTACTGTGATACTCCTTAACTTGCGGTCGTGGAAGACTATGCCATGGTGGTTGCTGGCGCTCATAGAAAATCTTCCTCTCGAAACACCTCTGCCACTGTCTGCATCCATTTTTCTAATAATGGGTCGTCATCTGGGATTGCGGCTCACTGGCAGCGTTGATTATGGGGTTTGCACCTATAGACATGTGGCAAGTCGCGGTACGACCTGCTTGATTGACTTCTTACTCAACGTCACTTTGATAACCTTTCCTAGCCAAGATTGTCGAATGACATTGCTGGATGATCTTATGGTGTACACCGGAAATAGTATCATGCTGGTTGAAGCGAAATGTGATAAGGAAATGTTGATGGATTGCTTGCCGGAAGCTACTAGTCTGGCTATCGCTTTGAGCGAGGTAACCGGGTGCGTGTTCAATTTCTTTGCCTTTGGCGTCGCTTATTACCATGTGCCTAGTGATAACGCCGTTCGATATCGTTTGTCCGATCACGGTGCCAAATGGATGTTTCAGGCGTACACCCGTGATGCCGAAGGAAATGGCATCTCGTATGAAGGCCCGTTACTACAATCGTGCATCCCCCAGTTGGCGAAGGCTTCAAGAAAGATGTACAACGCCTCGTGGAGTTATCGTATCACTGGGTATGTCTGGCTCCAAATCCTGAATCGTAACAATAATGATTGACCTTTTTTCCATATATTCACAGCTAAGAACTGACAGCGATGTCAAGCACGATCCCCGTTGCATAGTTCAATGCTACTGCAAGTTTGAGTTCTTAGGAAGATTGGACGTTCTCTCATAGCACTTATCAATGTCCTCATTTTAAGAAAACAATCTCGCCTATTGAGGCTGTTGAGGAGACACCTTAGGCAGTAGTTCTGGTACGTATCCTCCATTTCTGTTTCTACTCCATTCAGCTCTTTACTTAATTTACTTGTTATTGCCTGACGATTGTACGGATCTCTAGTGGTTACCAGGTCGAGTTCTAGGGGTTAGGCGTGGCAGATTGACTCGATGGAGCTGTATCTCCCAGTCACCACGCCTTCGTACCATCTGGTATGTTGCATGGCAGTCTTACCTTTCTTGTATTGGTAGCCGATATCTTGTGGGACATGGGTTTGTTCTCAGCCTACGGGAGTCTGCTCTCTTCGCTGTTGGGAATGCCGAGAGCGATTCTTCCGGATCACCCCGTACGTCATGTGGCGGCCGTATCCTTGTATTGGTAACTGACATCTCACCGCGTTTTGTCCTTTTTTCTTCCTGCTCGGCCGTGACGCTAGAGGCCCGAAATATTCACATCGCGATCAATGCGCCTCTCGAATGCATCATTCCAATTCCAGCTCATCTTCGAAACAAAACTACGACGCTCTCGTTGTTCCGGGCTCGTCCAGCTGGTGCCATTCTTCGGCACGTCTGGGGAACATCAAAGAAAGTAATGGATACCACGTGTCGTCCTTGTCCTTTTCAGTCCACATTTGTCGTCGGTCCTACTTAACGGCAGCTAACGGGATATCCCTCCCCAACGCTGGCGTGTCGTGCTGCCGACTTGTTCTTCCACTTGGTATATCAAGGGGATCGTAACCAAGGAATTACTCGTAGACACCACTATCGCTGTCATAATCGTGCGTCTTAGACTACTTGCCCAATCAAATTCATACGTCCGTACGTCAGCGTCCGAACTGATCAAGGAACAATACTCCGAGGGTTGCCATTCGCTTCGTGTGTAGCTTGTAACCTTCGTAGACTTGGAAGAGTGACTTAGACGTGCTATGATCTCGATGGCTGTAGTACGACACAGCTGTCTTGAGGTTCGGGAGCGTTTCCGATGTCGATGTGGAGCACTTTTATAGAATGAAAGTTCATCGCAGTAGCTACATGAGTCCAGCTATGACCCCTTCAAACCTGCGCTGCGGTGGTAATGGGCTAAGAAGAGCGTAGTAGGATAGCTGACGATCGCAGGGCCAAGTCTTGGTTTGTAGATTTGCGTGTGTGTATATATTTGGAAGGAGCGAGACGCGTCTCTTCCACGAACAGCATCGCCCCTTTTTTTCGTTTTCATACGACGGTAGACTTTGCCAGGCGAAGTCGACGCCCTCCGTACTAACAACATTTACAGCACCAGCTGCCATGTCTCTACTCCTCTAATCTCGCGTTAGCACTGTTGACGCGTCTGCCGTGCACTGACATAGTTGTCTGGTCCTAGTTGAGTTAAGAATCGCGTAGTACGCCTTCCCGTTGGTGCGTGTCGCATTGGTCACCTCATCGAGCACCCATATTGACAGAAAACAACTTCGCCTCCGAAGGTCATCCGGTTCTGCGACTCAAGGAACGATCTTTACCAGGCAAGTTCACGTCCAAATGATAGGTGGCTAATGGCTGATGTCGGCGTGGATGCCGCAGCTACCGTCTCAAATATTGGCTGACAAACAGCATCTTCGCTATTGCTAGTTTCATCTATCGCTACCACTGATGCACGGAGTACGACTCTCAATCTTGGCAGAGTCGCTAGGATGAAAAGGGAGGACTGACTCTCCGAGAACAGCGGCTGACCACGACCACGGAGACCTGTAAGCCTCTCCGCAGCGAAGCTCAGCTTATAAATTCAAGCACGGAAACGCCAGTCCCGTCACCCATGCTTGTCCTCTGACTTTGACCTACTCTATCGTGATGATTGTCCGCATTTATCTACTCTTTGCCACCACTCACACCGTTCTCATGTACATCATGGCAAAACTACAGAGAGGCGAAGTTTGTCCCGCATTCGAAAGATGGCCGCTGCCCGGGTTCATTCGATCTTACTCCTTTTTCATGACTTCCCCTACGCAGAGCACGAAAGCCGATGGAGCTCCACGATACTGCCTCGCAAGTAATATTGCCGCACTGCAGCCGTTGGCTTGGGATTGTTCGGCAATTCGTATCTGCTGTAGGTATATTCTAATCCCATTTCTATATCGTTGAATCCAGTATTCCCCTTCTACTGTCAGGTGCGCACAGTAAACATTCATTTACCGTGGTTGAGTGCTCCCTAAGACCCATCTACAAGCCATCCCATCAGCCTTGCCATGTCGCATTGGCGGTATGCGTGTCAAGCAGGGGCGGGATAAATATTTGGTCACTGCAAAATGATTCATCTGGGGTGCTCGTTACAAACGAAGCGGAGTAGGATTAAAAAGCGAGGCTTACGTTCCTGGTTAGTAACATGATATTGCGGTTCTACCTCTTACGGTCCCATAGCTAACGCTCTATTAGGCTCGCTGATCATCTGCTTTCCTCCGGCTGCCCTCATCCAGGCCTTAGTGGTGACGCCCGCCTTCGTACTCGTTGTTCCCGTCTCTCGTGCCCATTATCCCAGCTTGCATGGGATCCCGACTATAGTCACGTATCGTGGTTAGTGCTGATGAGGAAAGCATGGTCTCACCAGGGTCGTAATTTCAATCGGATCTGAAACTTTAGAAAAGACCACTTCGAGATACATGAGATGTGTGATCTGGAGAATCACCAGTCCACTTTCCCCTCGAAGACGGAGTCTAAGAAGAACTGGAGGAAGCATTAGGCCATGGTAATCCAGCATAGCTACCATCGGGCAATCGTGTTGATTTTTTTTTCCAGCTTGTGTAGGTGACACTTATAGTTCTCATTCCTCCTCCCCATGGTTAAGTTCCACTCTGGGTCCCAAGGGTGCGTACGGCGAGTGACGAGGTTTCATGTTCACTGATTAGCGACTACTCAGATACAAGTCCTCTATGTGCATCGATGCGCCGCGCAAAGGAAACTCTTACTTCAAGTGGTACAACTCATGCAAGCCTCTCCTTCACCAAATCTCCGTATCCGGCTGCGTAGATGGTAGATGGAAGAAATTATTTGACCCCCTCCAAACGTTCGGATGGGTCACCGGAGAAGGAACGGATGCCACGCCACGCCATGCATTGTCGGGTTCTCAACTGTCCTAGCGTACTTGTTTCCTGGTGACGTTTACTTACCTGATCATATTCGTTCTACATTCATTGTGGTGCGAGGGAATAGTCGCTCATGTCCGCCGCGTTACACTAGAAGTAAGATGAGTTCGGTTGGTTGCCTTTCTTGGGAAGTAACACATCTCTTCCACGAAAAGCAAATGCCGCTTTCATTCCTTCTCATACGACTTTGTTAGGAAGTACGTGAGGATCATGTCGGCTTGGTTCGTGCACGAAATCCCATTGCGTATGGCATCCATTGCCATGTCATACGGCTGTTTGTCGGTGCGTGTCACACTGGCCACATTCATTGAGCACGCATACAGGCAGAAAACATACCGCTCGGAAACTGATTGGCTTCTGAAGGTCTTTATACGAAGAGCGTTCCCTACAAGGCGAGTCACCACGTCCGAGCTATCAAGTGGTTGACGTCGGAGTGGCTTCTGCAGCTACTGTCCACAATGTTGGCTGACGGACAAAATCATCGCCACTGTCAGCCTCATGACATACGAATATCATTTCTAGAAGAGTAGGTAATCTCTGTCTCTGCGTTGTCTGTCACATTGACAGAAAGGGTACTGAGGACTGCTCTTTCGAGAACGGCGGCTGACCACGACCACGGAGACCTGTCAGCCTCCCTCTGCAGAGCTCAGCCTATAAATTCAAGTGCGGTAACGTCAGTCCCCTCACTCATCCTTGTCCTCCGACTTCGACCTACTGTATCATGATGACGGTCCTCATCCATCTCCCCTTACTACCGCTCACGCCATTCTCATGTACATCCTGGCAAGACTATGGGAAGGAGAAGTTTTGACTGCATGAGAGAATGGAACCCCGCGTTCGTCTGATTCGCCCGTTTCCATATTTTCGATGAGCCATTCAAACATTAGCGTTTCTCTTGCACAGTGCCCTGAAGCAGACGGAGCTTTAAGAAGCGGCTTCGGAGACCGCAATGCCGTGTGCTGCAGCTATGGGGTTGTGGTTATTCTCTGACACTGTCCCTCACAAATTATCGTACGGTAAGCCGGTGCCTGCCGCTGGTATGTTTTAATTTCTGTTATGTAACGTCAAGCCTTGTTACTCACATCCTACTATCGGGAAAGCCATGGGAAAGTACTCATAACCAGGAGAATCTGAATCCGCCCATCATTGCGTTGTAGGTGGCTGTGGTGAAGGAGACCTGGAAATTGGAATGTAAGTCGATTCACCGTGCCCACTACAAACAAATTTACCTTCGTCTACAGGGATTGGAGTAGAGCCGACAGCACAGCTCATGTCTATGGTCAGTAACACGATATCGCAATCCTACTCCCTTAGCTAACATTTCGTCGGACTCTCCGATCCATCACAGTCCACCAGCTGCCCTTGCGTGTATGTCTGTGATGACGCCCGGGTTCTCTCGTGCGCGGTACACGGCTTGCACTGTGAGATACGCATTCTAGTCTTGTATGACGGTTGGTTCTGATATAACCCGTGATCCCATACTATTTTACCAGGCATCACGTTTCCGGTCTTCTGGGGCAGCAGAAGTAGATACTGTCGGCGTAAGATCAAGATCGATGCTTCGCGGAACCAGATGAATCGCTAAAGCCGCATCACGGTGAAGTCCGATTCAACATGCACTGTGGAAAGCTTCGCAAGCATTGTCTGTTGCCAGTGGTAAGCCGGAATAGCTACTGCCGGACATTCGTGTTGAATTTATCGAATTGCACAGGTTGTTCTCGCTGTTGATTCTACGGTCGGGGGACTGCTGCGAACAAGAAGAATTGCGGCTACTGATTTGAAACTGGGTTTTACCTTGGATGCAAATTCGTGAGCAATTCGGTGTGAGGACAACATGCGGCGCCAGACACCTCTCACTCGAAGTGGTACATGTCATGAAAATGCTCTCCTACATCCACTCTCCGTACCGCGCCATATATGTGGTAGTTCAAAGGAGTACTCGACCTTTTCACCTTCATCATCGGATCGAATGAATGCGGCGTCGCATCCTGCATCGTCGAGTTTGTCGCTGTCCTCGTATGCTACTCATTTGTTCCTGGTGATGTTTACTTACCCAATCATATTCGTTTTTCTTTGGCTCTTGGGGACCCGAGGGGATGTCGCTGATCAGAAATAGTTCAAAGTATGAGCTTGCACCCGGGGGTCAGAAAGCTAGCCATAAGGTTGCCTCTGGTGTAGTTTTACTACGCATGAGCTTCTTCCAAACTGGGTTCGGTTAGCTATTGCCTGTTCTAGAAGTCACACGGTATATAAAAACGCAACGCGTCTCTCCCACGACAGAACAAAACGCCCCTGTCTTTCGTTCTCATACGACGGTGGACCTTGCCAGGATGTACATGAGGACCATGCACGTCGTGGCAAAGTCAAGTGTTCGCATCGATGTGTTGACATGAATCTCTGAGTACTCAGACCTGCTGCCTTGCTTGTTTCACGGGTACTTGCCGCGTATCCTCCAGTTGATTGCTTAGCCGGCTCGCACCGGGAGCACGCATATACAGACTTCATTCATCGCACTTGCATCTGCATATATGTGGGCGGATGGCAGACTAGGTGAGCATACTAGTATTATCCGGCGCGGTGAGGCCTGAATGAGTAGCGACCTGTTCAATCAGCGAGGCACCGTCCATTGTGGTCCCCGAATGTTACCTGCCCACCACGCTGACGTTCGACATAAACAAATCACATACGTGTAGGTTTGCATAGCGTTGTGGCTGACTAGGACTATGGAAGCTGACCGAACTCCCGCTAGTTCAGTGTACATGTACGCGTTGGATGCGCAGCGACGCCGGAATCGAGAAACTGTCTATTGCTGCCTGCGACAATAACAGTTCCACATGGGCCAATTCACACGCACATAGGTGTCCAATTTTCGGTGTTGTTTGGCTTCAGCTGCAATAGGACTTCGTCAATTTTTGCGTACGAGACGAAATGAGCCAGTTGATCAGATTACAATCCCCCTCAACAATCACCTAGGTTGTCAGGTGAGTGCCGTTTTGATGAGTGTTGTAGTTGATACTCGAGTCTCCATGAAGCATAATCGGTCGGTTGGCAGTAAGACGGTACACTCGACATACGTGCATATCTTGGTGCGGTCGTACCATCTTTAAGCTGCTAATTACCCAACAAACCCTGCACATTGCTCGCCTTGATGACAGAACAAAATTCTCCATGCAAATCCGACATTGCGTACGCATGCACGTCCTCGGCGCGCCTCAGCACACCATCGGGTCCGACTCTATCAAACGTTGCACATGCATCTTCGACGACGAAGACTTCGAACCCGAGGTTTTCAGCCATACGCACTGTCGTGTTCACGCACATGTTGGACGTGAAGCCACACACAAAGAGCCGAGTGATACCGCGTGCGTGGAGGTCCGCTTCGAGAGAAGTACCTATGAACGCAGAGTGGACAGATTTCTCATAGAGTGGTTCGTCGATGGGATGGGATGGAGAGGGCGCTGCGAAAGGAAATATAGCGTTGCCTGGATGAGATGGGTGAAGAGTCGAGGAGGGGTCGCGTGAGTTATGCTTAACATGGAAGATGGGGAGGTTGCGAGTGCGGAAGAGGGTGAGGAGGGTTGAAATGGCGTGTTCAACTTGGGGGTTATTGCGGTGCCCGCCATGGAAAGGTGTATTGTCGTCTAGACCTGCAGGTGGGCAAGGGTAAGTGTCTCGTAGACAGTCCTCTGGCCACTGAGGAGTTGAGGACGGACTTGCCTTTCTGGACGTCGATAACGAGGAGCGTAGTATTGGTGGGTGACATGTTTCTGATGTAAACGAGTCTGACGATGCTTTGGTTATGATCTCTGCATTTGTACCCCTGAGCTTTGACGCACAGAGCCAATCACCACTGCCTTCTTCTTCCCAGGACCCAGATTGATCGACATCGTTGAGTGGCAAAATGGACCACGGCACCGGCAGTGGAGGATCGAGAAGCTCTTGTACTGGCGATGATGCCATCGTACGGAAAATGAACCAAACAGGAAACTAAACTACAGTTCAAGCTGCCCAGAAGCGCTCAGTAGCACAGTCGGCTAATTACATAAACTCAGTCCGACCCATTCTTGACGAAACAAGAAACATGAAACATGAAATCCGAAACACCAACGGTGTCCAACTTTATACGAAGTTGCTGTGAACTCCGAACCCGGTCGGCGACCAACTCCTTTCTTTCCCGTGCATCGCCATGAATGCCAGTAAGAGAAACGCGGAACCACCTGTGTGTTGACCCAGGCCTTTGCGATCTTGAGGTTGAATGTTTCGATCACGATGAACTCGCTGGTCGATACTACACGGCCACATCTGAAGCCCAAGCAGACTTACACCCATTGGCAACAAGGTTGACAGTAATGCGCTTCAAATAGACTTGCTAGGAATCAGACAAACTGTGCCACACGTGCCCGCTTGAGTAGGGCGGCTTATATGGCCATGCATATACGTGGTGGTTTCAAAAGAAGCACTTGACCCTTTGCTTACACCGTGTATATTGCAAGTTGAGAATTTCCTTGCGGTCCATATCGCTGTTTCTCGTGATATTTATTTTGACTTCCAATCATGTTCATGTTTGCGTCGTTCGAGGTGTGAAGGAACAATAACCAATCAGGAGACAGTTCAAAGCGAGAGCTTGCTGAAACGGGGCTGAAACTTGGAAGAGCTAGCGGTGAGGCTGGGTATGATTGAGGGCATATTCCCGGAAGAACCTTTCGTTGGGCATGAGCTTTAGGACTGCACCTGACGCCGAGACGTTCTCAAGCGCGGTTTGCTTCCGAATTCAGGCGAGGGTTGGATGCCTTTCTGGAAAGAAACAAAGTAGAAATCTACACCACACTACGGAGACCTACATGCATGTGATCTGGTCCATGTCGAGCGTCAGCGAGGTGCGTGGGTAAGTGTCGCAGGCCACAGTAGACAGTTCCTCAATTCCAGCGTCGCTACTCGCCCAAGGCGCATACATGCAGAAACGACGCTGAACTAGCAGTTCGGTCAGCTTCCGTAGTGCTAGTCAGCCGCTACACTATGCACACCTACATGTATGTGATCTGTTTATGTCGAATGTAAGCGTGGTGCTTGCACTGTAAAAAGTAAAAGCACTATATTTCAGCGTCCGTGACGCTGAAATGGACAAAATCAGCGTCTGTGACACTGAAACAGTGAACGCGTCTTTTCAGCGTCGTCGTTTGACAGTGATTTTACATGTCACAAAAAATAAATGTTTGATTTTCAGTGTCGGGGGAGAAAATCAGCGTCATAAACTGACTTAGCATGATCCACGAGAGATGCTTAGTCAGCAGGCACTGAGTGCGCAAATTGACTTATCTAATAAAATCATATTCATGTTTTTATTTATTTATTTGTCAAGTCCTGGCGAAATTACACAATGCAACGTGCCTGTCCCTACTAACAGCGTGACAGTCACACTCACGTGTTTATCGCAGCACCCGTTCTTTGCTTCCTCCCATCTCTTTCCTCGACATGCCACTTGCAGTGGGTGCGCGCACCTATCGCACTCCGGATCTCAAGCACCTGTCCAGGCTGTTTCCAGTAACTTCGACACACTGCAGAGCCCCACACCAACAGAAAGTAGTTGGTATCTGGTAGGGTCGAATGAGTCCTTGTCTTCCTCGCAAGATAAGCTATTTTCTCGGGGTTCTCACGTACGTCTCAGGATATCTTCATGTTTCTATTAGGCAGGACTGACCAGCTCTATTATATGTGCAATATGAGTCCCTATATGCGCTGTTTATGTATGGTATACAGAAGTAAGTGTTGCGTTTCGATGGCTTTTTGTTGTTTGATTTTGCTGTAGCATGAAGCTGGACAAGAGCGTAGTTCAGCGCCGCATAGACATGATGGTAGCTGAGGTCGTCGTGAGTAACTTCCACCATGCATTGATGTGACGATTTGATGACTGCACAGACTTTTGTTCAGAATGCTCACGTAGGTGTCAATGTGGACGCAGTGGCACTCCCATCCGAACACGATGCAGTGGTGGTTTTGTACCGGTGTGATGTGGCCGCAGGATCTTGCAACACTGACATTTAGCCGCAACCACGTTCGAGTCTGGGGCCAGATCTGGTGTGGCAAGTATGGATTTGAGCATGAAGGTGAATGTATGTGGTGACCATTGTCATGACTCATACTCTGTTCCGTAGGGTGATACTCAATAGACAGTCATG
The DNA here is from genome assembly GCA_024613165.1 of Pisolithus albus. NCBI lineage: Eukaryota > Fungi > Basidiomycota > Agaricomycetes > Boletales > Pisolithaceae > Pisolithus > Pisolithus albus. The sequence goes on along the minus strand of JANFAB010000001.1, from coordinate 14,627 downwards.
ATCTTTGTGAAGTGTAAACTTCGCCCTCGACACTTCACCCCCCCACCCTGCCACTACAGCACTCTGCTGCTGGATGCCCATGTGAGAGATATTTTGAGGTATGCAATATTCTCGCTTTCGGTGCCTCATATTCCCTGCCCCACCGCTATGTGATTCTGCCTGTAGCCCGCCCGCACGTGCGATATTTTGAGCCACACGGGGTTCTCGTGGTTGATGCCCACATTCTCTGGTCGCACTGTTACGCATTTCATGTACCGGACCCGACTACAGACTGCGATCTCTCCCAGGAGCACGCAAGTATCCTTCCGCATCACGTATAGGATAGGATAGTACACGACTGTATTCGATCTGGATAGAATGAAGTCGATTGTGAACCAGTCGTAACTGTCTGAATTGGACTGGATTGTAGACTGAATCCAGTAGTCATGCTTTCACAAAAAACAGCATATAAATCATTTTTATTCGATGCCCTTGACAGGTTTATTCAATGTCCTCGACGCTGATATTTAGTAGGCCACATGTCCACTTCAGCGTCATGTTAAGACGCTGAAATTCAATGATGGATGCTGATTTTTAGTTGTCATGACACTTATTAAGAGTGTCTTAGACACTTATTTTTCACGTCCTGACTTTTCATAGTGTTGGGTAGCTGTCGCGGACCACAATGGATAGTGCCTCGCTGACTGAACAGGTTGCTACTCATTTAGACCTCACCGCATCGGACAGTACTAGTATGCTCACCTAGTTAGCCATCTGTCCATGTATATGCAGAACGACAATTCGAGTCTGTATGCATGCTCCCGGTGCAGGTCAGCTAAAGAATAGGCGCAGCAAGTACCCGTGAATGAAACGAGGCAGTTGGTGGGGCCGAGTACTCAGAAATTCATGTCAACACGTCGATGCGAACACTTGACTTTGCCACGACGCACATGGTCCTCATGTACATCCTGGCAAAGTCCACCGTCGCATGGAAGCGAAAGAAAGGGGCGTTCGCTCTTTCGTGGGAGAGATGCGTCGCCTTTTTATACCGCGTCACTTCTAAAAAAGGCAACTTTCCGAACCCAGTCTCCAGGAAGAAGCTCATGTCACGTGGTAAAAGCGACCGCACCCTCTTATCCAACCTTGTGGTTAGCTTTTCTGCTCGTCGGGTCCAAGCTCACAGTTCAAACTATCCCTGAACAGCGACTATCCCATCGGACCCCCAAGAACCAAAATAAGAATATGATTGGGTAAGTAAACGTCACTGGGAACATAGGCCTAGTACTCTAGGGCAGTCGCAAACTTGACGACGCACAACGCGACGTGGCATCCATTTGGTCTGATTACCCATCCGAATGAAAGGTGAAAAGGTCGAGTACTCTGTTAAACTACCGCATGTGTGCCTCGGTACGGAGAGTGGGTGTAGCAGCTGTTTTTATGACTTGTGCAACATGAAATTTCCTCGAGTGGCATGTCGATGCTCGTAGAGAATTAATAGAGGAGTCAGGACCTGTACCCGAAGCAGCAGCTAGTTGCAAATCAGTATACAGTAAAGGTGTCACTCGCAGTACCCACCACGAGAAGGAGAACAAGAATTGTGATCGTCGCCTGCCAGGCGACACAACTTGAAAAGAAAGAAAAAAAATCAACACGGCGAATGTCCGATGGTAACTATGCTGGCTTACCACAGGCTTAAGAGGACGAATACGTGGAAAATTACACCGCTCGTTGGTCTTGATACTCCACCGAAGGTATTTCCCGTGCAGTGTCGAACAATTGGATGTACGGTACATGGTGAATGGGTCTGAGATCGAAGGTTGTTCTTCGGATCCGATCGCGATATGTGACTATAGCAGAGCTCCGACGCAGCCTGGAGCACTGGGCACGAGAGAGGGAAACAGCATATGCGAAATGAGGTGTCGCCACACAAAAGTCCACATGAGGGCAGCAACGGATCAGAGAGCATTAGCTATGGAACTGTAAAGAGTAAAACTGCAATATCACATTACTGACCAGGTACATAGCCCTTGCTATTTGGTTGCTGCTGATTCAGTTGTTGTAACGAACACATAGAACCGACCCATTCTCCAATGGCTAGGTGTTGCTCGCCCTGCTGGGTGCACGCATACAACCACTGCGACTTGCGAAGTGAAGATTGCCTGTCATATACATGTGTCTCGGGGAGAACTCGACAACGGGAGATGCTTGATTACTCTACTCATCTGATGGTAAAAGGTGAGTAACAATACAGTAAAGGGTTATAGTGCACCTACAGCAGATACAGTTGTCATACATCAGCGTGGGAGGGAATTTGGCGAAGAACAATCCCAACCCCACAGCTGCAGGGCGACAACTGGCTGCACGTAATGCCATATCGTGGAGCTCCATCGGCTTTCGTGCACTGCGCAGGTGAAGTCATAGGACGAGAAACAACTTCGCCTGTCCGTAGTTTTGCCAGGATGTACATGAGAACGGCGTGAGTGGAAGAAACGAGTAGATAGATGCGGAGGATCATCGCAATATAGGTTGTCAACGTCAGAGGACAAGGAAGGGTGACGGGACTGGCATTTCCGCGGTTGAATTTATAGGCTGAGCTTCGCTGCGAGGAGGCTGACAGGTCTCTGTGGTCATGGTCAGCCGCTATTCTCTGAGAATTGGTCCTCGGTTTTCATCCTACCGGGACTGAAGCAACTATGAGATGCTCAGCCAAGGTTGAGAGTCATATTCCAATCAGTGGTTCTAGTAGTCTTGATGCGCATCAGTGGTACTTAACGAGGGATGAAACTGCAAGTGGCAAGTCTGGATTCTGTTCGTCAGCCAACCTCCCAGCCGGTAGCCGCGAAAACCATGCCAATGTCAGCCAGTTGCCACCCATAACTTGGACGTGAACTTGTCTGGTAAAGATTGTTCCTTGAGTCGCAAAATTGGATGGCCCTTGGGGGCCAATATGTTGTCCGCCGATATGCGTGCTCAGTGAATGTGATCAACGCGACACGCACCAACGAACAACCGTATGACATGGCGATGGATGCCGTACTATGTGGTGGGATTTCGTGCACGAACCAAGTCGATGCGGTCCTCACGTACTTCCTACCATCGTATGTAAGGAAAGTAAAGGGTATTTGCTATTCATGGCATGAGATGGTCACTTCCAAGAAAGGCAACCAATCGAACCCGTCTCACTTCGAGTGTAAACACGATGGACAGTTTATTCCCTTACAACATGCAGAACAAGAAGACGAATATGATTGGGTAAGTAAATGCCACAAGGGAGACAACTGCATGATCAGTACACTATGACAGCGGCTTGACAATACACAACGTGACGTGGCGGGCGTTCCATCCGGTGACCCATTCGAATGTTTGTGAAAGATCAAATTCCTTCTTCCACCTACCATCTACACAGATGGATATGGAGAGTGAGAGTAGGAGAGGCTTTTACGGCTCGTATCACTCAAAGTAAAAGTGAGCTTGTGCGCAATGCTCAGAAATGACCAGGAACTTGTATCCGAAGCAACAGCTAGTAGCAAATCAGTTCACAACGGAGTCGGTCACCCGCAGTGCTCACCTGCACCTGGACAGAAGATCATGGTTTGTTCACCAGCACCAACCACAATGCACGTCTACATTGGAGATCCTTTGCAAGGTGCCGACTGGGCACGAGAGAGGGGAGCAACGAAGTCGGCACCGCCACAAATATCCAGAAGAGGGCAGTCGGGAGAAGAGACTGATCAGAGAGCCTGAGGGAGCATTAGCTATGGAACTGTAAGCGGTAGAACTGCGATATCACGTTACTAACCAGGATTACAAGCCTTGCTACCTATGTCTGCTTGCCACAGTTTGTAACGAGCACCGCAGACAAATCACTTCTCCAAGGACCGGGTCTTCATCGCTGCCGCTGGGTGACTCGCCTACTGCCAATGCAAATTGGCAATATTGAAGGCTCGTGGATGGGTCTCAGGGAGCACTCAACCACGGTAAAGGAATACTTACTGTACTCATCTGAGAGTAAAAGGTCAGTAACAGGGCATTCATACGTAGAGGGATTAGAATTACCTACAACGGATACAAATTGCCGTACATCAGCGTGAGAGAGCATTTAGCAAAGGAGAATGCCAACCCCACAGCCGAAGTACTACAAATTTTTGATGGCGGCATCGTGAAGTTCCATTGGCTCTCGCACACTGCACAAGTGAAGTCATGGCAAAAGACAAAGTTTGGGAGGCTTACGCAGCACTCGCGAGCAGAAGAGTCAGACGAAGCCTGTCCAGCTACCCTCTCGCACAAGCAAAAGTCTCCTGCCTGTAGTTTTGCCAGGATGTACATGAGAACGGCGTGAATGGAAGCAAAGAGTGGATAGATCATCGTGATGGAGTAGGTCGACGTCAGAGGATCAGGGGATGGGTGACGGGACTGGCGTTTCTGCACTTGAATTTATAGGCTGAGCTCCGCTGCGAGGAGGCTGACAGGTCACTGTGGTCGTGGTCAGCCGCTGTTCTCGGAGAGTCGGTCTTTGGTTTTCATCCTATCGAGATGATGCAGATGTAAGCCACTCCCACCAAGATTGAGAGTTGTACTCCGTATATCAGCGTTTCTAGTAGTCCCGACGTGCATCAGTGGTAACGATAGATGAAACTGGCGATGGCGAAGATACTGTTTGTCAGCCAACATCTGCGACGGTAGCTGCGGCATCCACGCCGATGTCAGCCAGCTGCCACATGTAACTCGGACGTGAACTTGCCTGGTAAAGATCATTCCTTGAGTGGCAGAACCGGATGACCCTCTGGGGCTAGGTTGTTTTCTGCATATATTGCGTGTCTCAATGGATGTGGTCAATGCGACACGCACCAACGGGAAGGAGTACAAGATGATCCTCAACTCAACTAGAACCGGAGAACCACGTCAGTGCACGGCGGGAACATCCATCCACACTAACTTGTGATTAGAAGACTATGCCATTGCAAAGGACTTCGTGCACACGATTTGCATCTGCCACAGAAAGCGGCGATGCTCACATGCACAGATTGCTCTCCTTCGCCTGTTGATAATCGAGAATATTCATGCATGGGTGCACTTGGCTCGTAGCGCTCTAGGGCATGGACGGACTGGAACTGAAGGGGTGCGGTGTATCTTTGGAAAAAAAAACCGTGGTGGATGCGACCACCCCAAGCAAATGCCCGTCAGTAGCTGGAACCGTCGCCAACACGTAACTTGGTCTCTAGCATCCGACTATGATAGCCAAGTGTTGGTTCCCCCAAGACAACAAAACAGGGGCAGGCCCTTCGCGTCTGCCACTTGGTACTGATCATGTCCATGCTCGAGCTCAACTGCTTTATACTCGGAGATGACCCATCCAAAATCTTCGGCGTCAAGATTCTGAGGACTAAACTCGTCAACGCCCTCAAAGACTCGATCAAGGAGACACTGTCCCCGAAACTCAATCATGTTGCAGCCTTGGACCTCACCGTCTGGAAAGTGTCTCTCCCTGAAGATGCCATTACGCAAGAACTCACCGCCACTGATGTTCCTGGTCAACCATTGTGCTCCGTGACGAGGATGTCTCACATATAGTAGTCACAGTTAGTCACAACATATGAGTAGCCTGCGTGCCAAACTGCCAACACATATGGACAGGCTGTGGCGGGCCCGTCAAATTAATTAATACATGACTTATAGGCAGGCCGGAGTTCCCTGAGTGACAATAACAAATGAGCAGGCCTGAGAGTAAGGACGCAACGAATATGTACAACATATATACTGGCCCGCCTATTTGAAAGAGCCAAGGGAATACCCTAACAAATGTACGGGCCTGTCCGAGAGAGCAGATAAGACTGCACCACTCATGGGCTGGCCCGGCCATGATGCCAAGGTACATCAGGAAAAATTTACTTACCTATGTAGCCCTACATAGACTCTATAGTTCCAGTAGCATGGTAGTTAAGTCCCCCATATGTAGCCACTGTAGCTGAAGGGTTCGAATATGTAGTACTTCATAGCACCAGTAGTTTGCCCTGAACATGTGTCACTACTATAGTTAGCATGCTATGTAGGCTACATAGACTATGTATTCACATTTAGACACCCCACAGGTTTGATAGTAGTGTGCTACTGCCAATACATAGCCAGCCATAGACATCCATTCTCACTGAGCTGCTATCCAGCACCACATATTACCATTTCATATGCTATCTGCTTCGTAGTTTGATACAAGCACATGTAGTAATGTTACAGTCCCACAGGCTTGTCATCCGATGTCGATACGTAGCCTTACCAGCAAGTAGCAAATACGAACCAAAGCAAACTTCCGCACCACCTTCACCTTCGAGAGATACCTTGCCGCAGTCAGCAACCTCAGTGGGTTGGTTCAGGGCGTCGAGCACGAAGCGAACATCTAGCAATGTTTTCCATGTGGGCAACGGATCGATGATAAGGGCAACACAATCTGTACAAATGCATCAACCAGATTGTTACTTTTATAACACGAACAAACGGGATACTCACGGCCACCCAATACCAGACCCAAGCAACCCAACCACCGACACTCCAGATACCGTCAACAACCCCCTGTGCAACATACAGACTACCGAGGAGCAGGCCTCCACAAGCAATGAGGGCCTGCACGAGAAGGAACCGTGCAAAGTGAGAGGGTACGAGAAAGAACGATGGTAACAAGAACTGTTTAAGGACCACATTAAACCATTGTCAAACGTAGTGCGCGTTCTACTTACCGTAAACGCTGGGGATGGTGAGGGCGCCTAACGCAACCTGCCATCCAAACAACAGTCCTAGCACGATAGCGCCAATGAGGCTATCGAGAAAGGCAGCCACAGAAACCGAAATGGCTTCCAACAGCTTAGAGAAATTCTGCCTTGCGACGTGAGGAAGTATGTAGTGACGAAAAGAAATACATACAGATAAGGCGACCCGTCAATGAGAAAGGAGACAGCAGAGAGAGAAAGAAAGACAAGGATGAGGGTTGTCCTCGGGACGCGTGACTGGACGACAACCGGGGTGATCGGCAATGGGGAAGGGGAGGGAAACGGCTTCGTGTACAACAATGAAAGGGTCGTAAGGAAAACGATCACAGGCGAGGATACGTGCACTGCGAACAGCGCCGTAGCTGCTGCACCGAGAGCTTACCCTGCGGAAACGAAGGCAAAGCTTGATCGTTTACGCATCATCATCCAAGTAAAGGGCGGAGACGACAACAACAAGAGTGAGTGGCTTGACTATGTGAGGGTCGTCGTCCTACTCGTCGTCAAACAATCGGATGGTCTTTCGTCGTCGTCGTCATCGCCAGGCCAAGCTCGCTTTTTCGTGCTGATGGGTGGCTGTGCTGTAAGATTTCGAGGCAAAAAACCGACCATTGATCAGAAAAAAACAACCAACCATGCCCGTCTTTTCATAGGTAAGACAACACATGTAACCAGCATGTGTGTGGGGCAGAGTAGCCCCAAGGAAAGCGAGTCGACGGCGTTGCCCAGAAGGACAATGTCATATGCGGCGTGGATGTTTCCCGAGCGAATGCACGGCAGTGGCACAGAAGCTGAGATGTGTAAGGGTGCAACTCTGCAGCTTGATGGCGGAGTGCTGAGTACTGTGGCTGTGCCAAACTGTACAGTCGATGCAAACATCAACAAACATCAATTCCTGGGTGCAGCGGTAAGTCCGATTGCAACCCGCAATTTTCTAAGTAGAAGTGAAATATGATATGACTGACTTTGCTAAATACATGTTCGGGCTACAGTCATGTGTGCACATGTCAGGGTATATGTGCCTCATAGACAGTTTATTAACTTTGTGTCTGAACTTGAATGAGATACAACTGTAATAATCTGCCTCATTACTATGTAGGTAGCTTTGTCTTTGTAGAAATCATAGCATGCTACCATGTCTACAGCTTCCTACTAGATGATTATCCATTGCTATGGTAGCTATGTAGCACTTCATATCACTTGGTGACAGCTTCATATCAATATGGAAAATGTACCTGATGCTATGTAGTGCTATGGAAGCTGTATGTCACTATGTACCTGACACATGTTGCTACCTGTCAAAATGATTTTCCTGATGTAGTACCGCACAATTCATGGACAGGCCCGTCCAAGGTATAGGTAGCAGCACATAAGCCATGGACGGGCCAGCCCTTGAGGTGATGGCCATACCACACATCTCATGGACTGGCCCGTCCAAGGTGTCAGTTAGTAGTACATAACCCATGGACGGGCCAGGCCTTGGTATGGCGGTCATACCCCGCAACTCATGGACAGGCCAGGGGTTGGTACAACAGCCATACCGCGCAACTCATGGACTGGCCCGTCCAAGGCATCAGGTAGTAGTACCTAACTCATGGACGGGCCAGGGGTTGGTACAACGGCCATACCACACAACTCATGGACTGGCCCGTCCAAGGTGTCAGGTAGTAGTACCTAACCCATGGACGGGCCAGGGGTTGGTATGATGGCCATGCTACACAACTCATGGACTGGCCCATCCAAGGTGTCAGGTAGTAGTACATAACCCGTGGACGGGCCAGGCCTTGGTATGGCGGCCATACCGCGCAACTCATGGACTGGCCCGTCCAAGGCATCAGGTAGTAGTACCTAACTCATGGATGGGCCAGGGGTTGGTACAACCGCCATACTGCGCAACTCATGGACGGGCCAGGGGTTGGTACAATGGCCATACCATGCAACTCATGGACTGGCCCGTCCAAGGCATCAGGTAGTAGTACCTAACTCATGGACGGGCCAGGGGTTGGTACAACCACCATACTGCGCAACTCATGGATGGGCCAGGGGTTGGTACAATGGCCATACCACGCAACTCATGGACTGGCCCGTCCAAGGTATAGGTAGCAGCGCATAACCCATGGACGGGCCAGCCCTTGAGGTGATGGCCATACCGCACATCTCATGGACTGGCCCGTCCAAGGTGTCAGGTAGTAGTGCATAACTCATGGACGGGCCAGGCCTTGGTATGGCAGCCATACCGCGCAACTCATGGACTGGCCTGTCCAAGGCATCAGGTAGTAGTACTTAACTCATGGACAGGCCAGGTGTTGGTATGGTGGCCATACCACGCAACTCATGGACTGGCCTTGCCACCCAAACTGGTGGAAGCGCAGCTTGCATGGCAGAGCTGCTGCGGGTTGTTTGGATGGGCGGGCATAGTGGCTACGGGTAGCTGTAATATGGATCTACTTACTGGAACTCAGTATGCAATTTGTTTCCCTCGGAAAATGCATGCCACCCAAACTCGGAGGGGAAGCATGCCGCACAAACTGGCGGAAGTGCGGCTTGCATGGCAGAGCTGCCACGGGGATTTCAGATGGGTGGCTATGGGTAGCTGTAATATGCTTCTGTTTACTGAAACTCCTTCCGCAGTTTATTTCCTGTGGTGATTGGATGCCATGAAAACTGGCGGAAGAGCAGCTTGCATGGCAGAGCTGCCACAGGTTGTTTGGATGGGCGAGCTTAGTGGCTATGGGTACCTGTAAAATGTATCTACTTACTGAAACTCCTTCCACAATTTCTTTCCCATGGTGATTGAATGCCGTGCAAACTGGTGGAAGGGCGGCTTGGGCGCCAGAGCTGCTGCGGGTTGTTTGGATGGGCGGGCTTAGTGGCTGCGGGTAGCTGTAATATGTATCTATTTACTGAAACTTGGTCTGCAATTTATTGCACTTGGAAAATGGATGCCGCCCAAACTCGGTGGGGAAGCATGCCGCACAAACTAGCGGAAGCGAGGCTTGCATGGCAGAGCTGCTGCAGGTTGATCAGATGAGCAGGCTTAATGGCTACGGGTAGCTGTAATATTTATCTACTTACTGAAACTGCTTCCACAATTTATTTCCCGAATGAGGTCCAGCAATTGCATACAGTCTATGGCTACCCATGGCCATTAAATCTGCTGATCCAAACCCATGAGGCAGCTCTGCCGTGCAAGCTGCATCAAGCTGCCAGCTCCAGCTGCGCTGACTTTGCACGGCACATGGATTCCGAGGGAGATTAATTGTGGAGCTGGAATTAGAAGTTACATACATAATGCAGATATGAATAGGCCCTAAGGCCAGTGACGAACAGCCCCTGAGGGAGCTCCACAAGAGTCCACCTCCTGGCACACCCACTTTGGGCAGCAGATGTGTCCTGTGGGAAATTAATTGCAGAACATGGATTAGCAGTAACATACAGCGTAGTATTACATGTAGCCCTTAGTGCCGCTAATGTGGATCCCCTGAGAAAGCTTGCCGCACTGCTTGCTCCTGCTGCATTCACTTTGCGTGGCACATGGACCCCAAGGGAATCTAATTGCAGAACTTGAATTAGTAGTTACATACATGGTACCACTACATGTAGCCTCTAGCACCACTAATAAATATCCACTGAGAGAGCTTGCCGTGATACCAGCTCCCGCCACATTCACTTTGCACGGCACAAGAGCCCCATGGGAACCTAAGTGCGGAACTTGAATTAGTAGTTACATAAATGGTACCACTACAAGTATGCACTAGTGCCGCTAATTAATATCCCCCGAGAGAGCTTGCCACACTGCCAGCCCCTGCTGCATTCACTTTGTGCAGCACATGGGCCCCATGGGAATCTAATTGCGGAACCCAAATCAGTAGTTACATACATGTTGCCCCTACATATAGCCCCTGGCACCACTAATCGGGAGCCCCTGAGAGAGGTTGCTGCGATACCAGCTCTGGCTGCATTCACTTTGCGCGGCACAAGAGCCCTAATTGCAGAACTGGAATTAGTAGTTACATACATGGTACCACTACATGTATCACCTAGTGCCACTAATCAGTATCCCCTGAGAGAGCTTTCTGCACTGCCAGCTCCTGCCCCTATGAACTGCTAATGCCATCATTAACCCCAAATATTGTGAGTTATGCCGTCCCACCTGCTATCGTGGCCAAGGCTAGTGCATCCTTTGTGCGGCGCATCGTCATATCACCTGACACCTTGGACGGGCCAGTCCATGAGTTGCGCTGTATGGCCATTGTACCAACGCCTGGCCCATCCATGGGTTATGTACTACTACCTGATGCCTTGGACGGGCCCGTCCATGAGTTGCGCGGTATGGCCGCCATACCAAGGCCTGGCCCGTCCATGAGTTATGCACTACTACCTGATGCCTTGGACAGGCCCGTCCATGAGTTGCACAGTATGACCGTCAAATCAAGGTCTGGCCTGTCCATGGGTTATGTACTACTACCTGACACCTTGGACAGGCCAGTCCATGAGTTGCATGGTATGGCCATTGTACCAATGCCTGGCCTGTCCATGAGTTATGCGCTACTACCTGACACCTTGGACGGGCCAGTCCATGAGTTGTGCGGTATGGCCGCCATACCAAGGCCTGGCCCGTCCATGAGTTATGCACTACTACCTGAGACCTTGGACGGGCCAGTCCATGAGTTGCGCGGTATGGCCGTTGTACCAACCCCTGGCCCGTCCATGGGTTACTACTACCTGACACCTTGGACGGGCCAGTCCATGAGTCGCGCGGTATGGCCGTTGTATCAACCCCTGGCCCATCCATGAGTTAGGTACTACTACCTGATGCCTTGGACGGTGTAGAGTTTGAGAGATGGGGACCTGGGGTTTTACCTGGGGTCTCCTAGAGTGAAAGAGAGGGTCTCAATCCGACCCAAGGGGGCTTGAGGTGCTTGGTAGGGAGTCAGAGAGCAGGGAAGAGACTAAAACGCGCCCTATCAGCCCCAGGAATGGCTGAGATAACGTCTAAAGACTGTCAGGGGAAGGAGAAACAATATTCCGAGGCTTCCGGGCTCGGAATTCCGTCTGTCTTCGTCTCTAAAGCGGCTGTTATTATTTTCTAAGTAAGTACAGTACATGCTAAGTACGAGTCTGGCTTACATAAGCCAAACTCGTCCAAACACTAAGTAAAAAAAAGGTAAAGTAAAAGAATAGAAACAGAAACTAAGATGAAAACAAAGAAATATAGTATTTACCATGGTGGGGAGGATGCCCTCCCTACATCCGAGGGTGGCTTTAGATAGTGACTGTCCCCAGTCATCACGTACCAAACTGTATCATATGGCGAAACTAGGGTAACTTCCTCGAAACAAAAACTCTAAGTCAAAACTCAAAATGCGAACTTGAAAACAAAAGAGACCATAAGAAGGAAACAGAAAACACTACTCAGCTGAAGGGGGGGACACTCCTCGAAGGTGTATCAAAGTGGTTTGAGGGCGAAGGGTAGCTTGGGGTGGCTTGAAGGGGCTTTCGAAGGGGGCAGACTCACTCTCGAGCTCAAAGGGTGCTCCAGGGTAGTCTCGAGATCGCATCGAGGGCAGATGAGGGGTGGGGATGCCTCGGAACTCGAAGGGAGAGAGGGTACCTGTTTAGCTAGCCTGTCTGGGCCACGAGCAAGCACCCAGAAGTCGAGTCGAGCCTGGAGGGTCTGTCCGAGTGCCTCTTGAGGGATCTCCTCACCTGTAGGTAGCACGACTCGTCCTCGAAGTATCCTGCACCTGCCTGCAGCTAGGTACGAACTGCAGACTCTGCAGTGGGCTCGAACATGCCCTTCTCGACCACAAAAGAAACAGAAAGCATGCCTTCGAGGCCGCACTTGGTGCCTCGAGTCTCGAAAAGCTGGGGACACCTTGCTCGAACCCACATACTCACGAAGGGGTGATACCCTACTGGGCACTCCCGAATGCGACTCGAACACAGTAGGGGCAGGCTTCGCCATTGAAGTTGGAGCCTCTCGAAGGAGGAACGAGGTGGTGTGGGGTGGCTCGAAGTCCGAGGGTGGCTTCGAAGGAATGCTCGGAGGGGACTCGAGATGAGGGTAAGCCTTACCGAAGGACGTCGAAGATGCTTCGAAGCAAGAGTACAACTTTGCAGGGGTACTCGAGGGCTCACGAGGTCGAAGGGGGCGAGTCGAAGTCGAGCCGAGGTCACAAGGCTCCCTCGAAGCAGTTTCAAGACGAGGAGAACAAACCCTTGAGGGCTCTATACCACCTACTTTGTGCGAGTGTGACTGTCGAACCTCTCTCGAGCTATGAAGTGAGTTCGAAGGCGAGTCACTGGCCTGCTCACATGAGGCACTCCAACCTGGAGGAGCAGGGTGCCTCGAGCCTGCATTAGTGGCTCGAAGGGGAGACGAGCTGCTCGAAGCAAGCTCGGGAGGGTGAGGGGTGTTCTTCGAAGTTCGAGGGTCTGCCTCGAAGGGGGGATGCGAGGGGGACTTCGAGCTCGAGCTTCCCTTGGAGCATCTTCTAGAACGAGACCGAGAATACTCCACAGGGGCATCTGTCCTTACACTGATCGAGGGCGAGTGCGAGTGGTGACGGGGTTCCTTGGGTGGCTCGAGACTGGACGAGGGCTTCGTCGAAGCTAGATGAGGGGGTAAGTGGCCTACCCGGTCCTCGATGACCTCCTTTTTAATGCAAACGATGACCTCGATAGGCCATAGGTGGCCTGACATATAGAGAGGGTACCTCGAAGCGAGCCTCCTCGAGACTTCGAGCTCGATGTGGGGTGGGAGGCCTCGAAGGAAGAGTTGGGCTCGATGGCTCAACTCGAGGGCATTCCGAGTCACCATGGCCAAGAACAGTACCTGGAAATGACGAAGATAGTCCCCTAGGGCTGGGACTGAGCTTAGCTCGCTGCAACGACTCTCTTCGAGGAAGGCGTAGAACTCGTCGAAGTAGTCACGAACGTCCTCGATCAGCCCAAGCTCAGGGTACTGAAGGGTCACAAGGGTCTTGAAGTAGTCCCAATTGAATCCCTCGAGGATCGAGGCACTCACCACAAGGTAGGTCCAGAGCCTCCCAACACGAGGAGGGGCTCCATCAATCGCCATCTGGCTGAGGGACAGGGCATCCGTTATCCCCTGGGCCTTACCATGCTCTACTACCTCCTCAAGGTAGCCAGGCAGGTCCTGCGCCTGCCCCGAGAACTTCGGGTGGGGCTCGAGTGGGGCTCGAGACTGTCTGTGAGCTTCTTCCATCACGAGCAGTATTTATGAAACTCGAATGAATATATTTCACAGTTAGATGATTACTGGTAGTATTATCGAGGGCAAGCACGAGCTTCGAATGTCCGCAGTCGATCTCGAAGGGTAAACGAAGGGGGGTGGGGCCGCCTCGATGCAACCTCGAATGTCTATGGGGGTGGAGCCTGTACACGAAACAAGCAGCAGGTCTTGTATACACGACACGAAGTGGTTACGACCACCAAAACGAAGAGAAACTGACGAAATTAGTCGCCGTGTGCGACTTGAAGCCTCGACTTAACTTTGCAGTCTCACTCGACTGCAGAACGTGCAAGAAAAACGACTATATTCGTCTCGATATGTCTAAGAGTGACTGTGAGTGCGTCTAAGGGAATGTTTATGTCTCGAAAAGCGTCTCGAAAGGGCTCGAAGTTTGTCTGGGGGTCTCGAAAGGGTCTCGAACGTCTGGGATCTCGAAGCAACTGGGGAGGTCTCGAAGGCACTGTCAACTGACTCTAATGGGTGGGGATAGGATTCCTACAGCTCGAAATAGCACGAAAACGCGAGGGGCAGGGCCAGGGAGCAAGGCTGTGGCAGGAGGAGGAGGACAGCAGCTCGTTGGGGAACAACCACTGAATGGAATGCTACTAAACCTCGCGACGCGGTAGCAGGGACCT